>CM052884.1:52374487-52406289 GCA_028534135.1 Potos flavus | reverse complement strand
GGGGAAAAAAAAAGTAACTGAATTTAAATAAAATAAGTAAAAAAAAATAAAATAAAAAAAGAAATACAAACAATTCTAACAATATTATGAAAACCTACATCTTGACATATTGGACAACTTAGAAGAAATGGATACAATCCTAGAAACATAACCTACCAAAAATAAAGCAGGAAGAAATAGAAAATTTGAACAGACCAACTACCAGCAATGAAATTGAATCAGTAATCAAAAAAATTTCCAAAAAACAAAAGTCCAGGACCAGATGGCTTCATAGGCAAATTTCACCAAACATTTAAAGAAGAGTTAATACCTATTCTTTTCAAACTGTTCCAAAACAGAAGAGGAAGGAAGACTTCCAAATTCATTCCATGAGGCCAATATCACCCTGATATCAAAACCAGAAAAAGACATCACAAAAAAGAGAACCTCAGGCCAATATCTATGATGAACATAGATGCAAAAATCCTCAGCAACATATTAGCAAACTGAATCCAACAATACATTTAAAGAAATACAATACAATCAAGTGGGATTTATTCCCAGGAAGCAAGGCAATCAATATTTGCAAAACAATCAACATCATATGTCATGTCAATAAGAGAAAGGATAAAAATCATATGATCATTTCAATAGGTGCAGAGCATTTGACAAAGTACAACATCCATTCATGATAAAAAAAAAAAAAAAAAAAAACTCTCTGCAAAGTAGGCCTAGAGGAAACATAACTCAACAAAATAAAGGCCTTATATGAAAAATCTAAAGCAAACATCATACTTAATAGTGAAAAACTGAGAGCTTTCCCCTAAAGTCAGGAACCAGACAAGGATGTCCACTCTCACCACTTTCATTCAACATAATACTGCCAGTCCTAGCAACAGTAATCAGACAACCTAAAGAAATAAAACACATCCAAATTGGTAAGGAAGAAGTAAAATCTTCACTCTCTGCAGATGACATGATATATAGAAAACCCAAGGGACTCCATGAAAAAAACTACTAGAACAGATAAATGAATTTAGTAAGATCACAAGATACAGGAGCAATGTACAGAAATCTGTTGCATCTTTATACACTAATAATGAAGAAGCAGAAAATGAAATTAAGAAAGTAATCCCATTTAAAATTGCACCAAAAGCAATAAAATACTTACAAATAAACTTAACCAAAGAGGTGAAAGACTTATATTGTAAAAACTATAAAACACTGACGAAAGAAATTCAAGATTGTGCAAAGAATTGGAAAGATGTTCTGTGCTGAGTTGGAAGAGCAAATATTGTTAAATATCTATAACACAAACCAATCTACACATTGAATGCAATCCCTAAAATACCAACATCATTTTTTCACAGAACTAGAAGAAATAATCCTAAAATTTTTATGGAACTAAAAATGACCTTGAATAACCAAAGAAATCTGAAAAAAGAAAAATAAAACTGGAGATACCACAATTCCTCCACAAGTTATATTACAAAGCTGTAGTAATTAAAACAGTATGGTACTGGCATAAAAATGACACATAGATCAATGGAATAACACAGAAAACCAAGAAATAAGCCTACAGTTATATGGCCAATTAATCTTTGACAAAGCAGGAAAAAATACACAACAAAAAAGACAGTCTGTTCAACAAATGTCATTGGGGAAACTGGAAAGCTGTATGCAAAGGAATGAAACTGGACTACTTTCTTTCACAATACACAATAGCCAACTGAAAATGGGTTAAATTTGAGACCTGAAATGATAAAAATCCTAGAAGAGAGTATTGGCAGTAATTTCTCTGATATCAGCCATAGCAATATTTTTCTAGATATGTCTCCTGAGGCAAGGGGAACAAAAGCAAAAATAAACTATTGGGACTACACAAAAATAAAACGTTTTACACTGCATAGGAAACAATCAACAAAAACAAAAGGCAGCCTATGGAAAGAGAGAAGATATTTGCAAATGACATATCTGATAAAGGGTTAGTATCCAAAATATATTTTAAAAACTTATAAAACTCAACACCCAAAAACCAAATAATCTGATTAAAAATGGGCAGAAGACATGATAACCAGATGCTCAACCGACACAGGAAAAGATGTTAAACATCACTCATCACCAGAGAAATGCAAATCAAAACTACAATAAGATATTACCTCATGCCTATCAGAATGGCTAATATTAACAACACAAGAAACAAGTGTTGGTGAGGATGTGGAGAAAAAGGAACCCTTGTACACTGTTAGTGGAAATACAAACTAGTGCAGCCACTCTGGAAAACAGTATGGAGGTTCCTCAAAAAATTAAAAATAGAATCCAGTAATCAGGTCACCGGCTAGACCCTAATACCTGACCTTTACTGCCCACCAGCTATATTCACTGACATTTGTCCCACATTTTTCCTTAAGCTCTTCTTTCCAGCTAATTTGTAAATTCAGGCAAATGGAAAGCAAAAACACTGAGCAATAACAACTACCTTGACAAGCCCTCCAGCCAGGTCTGACCACCCAGACCAGTTTGAGCTTAGTCCTTGACTTGTGCCTGAACAGATGGACCATGACCTCCAAAATGACGGACAACTAACGTTACCTCATTATAATACTAAAATATCTGCCCAAGGAGGAGCAAAAGCCTAATTTACATAAAAGACAGTGTGCATATAGGCATGTTTCCTTAAGGTAAAGGCATGATCTCATGCCTACCTCTACATATGATGACAAGGCTTCCCTATCTAAATATTCATCCTAACCCTAACTAAAAGGAATCCATTCACCCTTGCTGGGGGAATCATGGCTTTGGAAGCCATTCCCTGTGATCTCCTATTTGCTGCAAATAAAATTTTTCTTTGTGCCACGAGTCATTTTGGTTCACTTTCTGACTCACAAAGGAGTAAACCCAAGTTGCTTTGGTTACAATTATACCACTGAGTATTTACCCAAAGAATAAAAAAACACTAATCCAAAGGGATATATGCACCTCTGTGTGTATTGTAGCATTATTTATAACAGTCGAACTATGGAAGCAGCCCAAGTGTCCATCAATAGATCAATAGATGAATGGATAAAGAATATGTGGGGATATATATATGGAATATTGCTTGACCATCAAAAAGAATGAAATCTTGCCATTTGCAACAAAATGGAGAGAGCTAGACAGTAAAATCGGTCAGAGAAAGACAAACGCAATATGATCTCATTCATATGTGAAATTTAAGAAACAAAACAGACAAGCAAAGAAAAAAAGAGAAGAGACAAACCAAGAAACAGACTCTTAACTATAGGGAACAAACTGATGGTTACCAGAGGAACAGTGGATGGGAGGATGGCTAAAATAGGTGATGAGGATTAAAGACTACACTTATCATGATAAAAAATAAAATAAAATAAACAGTAGAATTATATTCTTGATTACTGTAGTTTTTTTTTTTTATTCCAAAGATTTTATTCATTTGTCAGAGAGAGAGAGCACAAGCAGTGGGAGTGGCAGGCAGAGTGCTCCCCACTGAGCAAGAAGCCTGATGCAGGACTTGATCCCAGGACGCTGGGATCATGACCTGAGCCGAAGGCAGATGCTTAACTGACTGAACCGCCCAGCTATTCCAATTATTGTAGTTTTATAGTGAGTTTTGAATTCAAGTAATTAAATTTCTCTAATTTTATCTTTCTTTTTCAAATCATCTTGGCTATTCTCAGTCCTTTGCATTTCCATATAAATTTTAAAATCTGCTTGCCAATTTCTTCAAAAAGAAAAAAAACACCTTTTAGGATTTCTCTCATTAAAGATAAGTACACTTCTGGAGAAGACAGAGGAGTAGGAAGATCCAAAGCTCAGATACTACTAGATAACACATCAGTGTTAATAAGCCAGAACACAACCCAAAGACTTGGAAGACCAGACTTTTCACATTTAAATTTAAAGAAAGTTTCACATTGAAGAGGTCAGGAAGGGCAAAGACACAATACAGAGAAAAACCAGACCGTCTGCAAGATGGAGGGACACCAGGGGCATGAAGAAGAGGGGAAAGAAACAGGCCCTCACACGATGCACCCAGGCACAGGAAAACTGGACAAGGGATATGAACCTACATAACATTTGGCTTTGAAAACCAGAGAGGCATAATTTATTAATTTCTACAATCAGAGGGATTTAACACCTGGAACTTTATTTTTTTTCCTCCCCGCCCCCCAAAGTTTTTATTTAAATTCCAGCTAGTTAACATACAGTGCAATACTAGTTTCAGGTATACAATTTAGTGATTCATCAGTTATATACAACACTCAGTGCTCATCACAAGAGTACTCCTTAATATCCATCACCTGTTTAACCCATCCCCCCCAATTCACCTCCCCTCTATAACCATAGGTTTGTTCTCTATAGTTAAGAGTCTGTTACCTGGTTTGCCACTCTTCCCCCTCCCCACGTTCATTTCTTTTGTTTCTTAAATTCCACATATGAGTGAAATCATATAGAATTTGTCTGACTTATTTTGCTTAGCATACTAACTCTAGCTCTATCCATGTTGTTGCAAATGGCAAGATTTCGTTCTTTTGATGGCAGAGTAATATTCTATTATATAATATATATAATATATAATATAAATTATATATATAATTATATAAATTATATATATAATATATATCTAAAGCTCTCACTGATGTCTTCTATTCTTTTCTCAAGTCCAAGGAGTATCCTTGCCATCATTGCTTTACATTCTCCATCAGGCAGAGATCTGTTTTGCTTAGATCTCTGGCGTGATCTTATCTTTTTCTTACATTTGGGAAAGATTCCTCTGTTTTGTCATTTGCCTAAGTATCTGGCTGCTTCTGTGTGTCAGAAAAACCAGTTATGTTTCCTGCTCCTGAAAGTAATGGCCTTATGAAGAAGAGATCTTGTTGTACCCAGGGCCTGGCACTTCAGGGAGTGTCTCCAGTGTGTGCTGCATAAGCTCTGCTATTGTGTTCTGGCTGCTCTATCCTTCAGGCCAGTTGGCTGTAGAGGCTCTTCTTGCCTGGTGTGGCAGTGTTTGGTCCCTAGTCTGAATGTTGCAAGTTTTAACTAGACGTGCTCTGGTCTGCTTATGAAATGAAACCTGTCACTACCTCAGTCAGTACCTTGCAGGAACTGGGGCCCTGCAAATCTCTCTGGCCAGGAGATGTAGTGCGGGCAGGGGTTTGTGCTGGTCTTCTGAAGAGGAGCCCACCGCACCGAGATTGAGGCAACCATGACTGGGTAGGGCAGTTCTACTGGATCACAGTGGGGTGGGCTTTGGTGGATGCAAATTAGGCAGCCAGTGTTCTCATTCTGTGTGCTTTTCCCATAGGTGGCTCTGTATTTATGCTGAGGGGCAGAGGAGAAGAATTGTTCTAGCCAGCTCCTTTTTCCCAGAGAAGTGTCTCCATGGATGCTGCCTCTCAGGAATGCTCTCCAGGAGCAAATATTCTCTCCACTGTGTGCCCAGGTGCTCCTCACCTCACTGTTTACATTCTGTCTGCTCCTGGGGTTGTTTGTCTGCCTTCTCTCCAGAAACAGGGCAGTGCCTTGGAGCTCTATCCCAACCAAGCCTGCTTACCTTTAAAACTCCAGTCTTTAAGCAAGAACTCATGAAATTCAGCCCTTCTCACTTTTCCAAGTCAATGACTATGGGGAAATGTTTCTCGTGTGCATTCCCCACTATGTGCTCCTTTCTCTCTCACTCTTTTCCCTTCACCTCTGCACCTGCCACAATTTATTTCTACCCTAAACCCCGTCTCCACACTTCTTACCTCCTCCTATGTGGCTTCTTCTCTCCTTTTAGTTGTGGAGATTTTTCTGTCAGTCTTCATGTCATTTTCTGGGGTGTTTAGGATGATTTGATAGTGATCTAGTTGTAGTCGTGGAATGAGGTGGGCCTAGGGTCCTCCTACTCTACTATCATCTTCCCAATCAATTTTATATATCTTCAATTATTCTTTAATTTCTCCTTGCAATTTTTTTTTTAGAGAGAGCGAGAGAGAGAGTGAGCCCCTGAGCAGTAAGGAGTGAGGGGCAGAGACAGAAGGAGAGAGACTCAAGCAGGCTCCACAACCAGCAACTAACCCAATGTGGGGTTCAATTCCATTACCACGAGATCATGACCTGAGCCAAAATCAAGAATCAGACGCATAACCAACTGAGCCACCCAGGAGCCCACCCTCTGCAATTTTTTATAGTAGAATAGAGAATTCATAAATAAACCACTACTTATGTAAATCAGTTTCCTTAGAAAATTGCCCACTGAATTAATACAGAAAAGATGTCTTCAAGAAATGATGGCAGAACAACTGGATATCTGTATGGTAGGGAAAAATGAACTTTGACCTTTGTTTCACACCATAAACAAAGATTAACAGAAAATTGATCACAGAAGTAAATGTAAGAGCTAAAACTATTAATCTTTAGGAAGGAAACAGGTAAAAAAAATCTTTGTAACATGGGGTTAGGCAAGAGTTTCTTAAATAGGACACACAAAGCACAAACAATACAAGAAAACTGATAAAGGGTCTTTATCAAGGTTAGAATAGTTTGCTCTCTGAAAGACTTAGTCAACAAAAAATATTAAGACACAGTTGGGAAAAAAAACTTTGCAAGACATATCTGACAAAGGACATGTATTCAGAATATATAAAAAACACTTAAAACTCAAAAAGAAAAAAAAAGCAAAAGACAAAACAGGCAGAAAATTTGAACAGACATTTCACAAAAGATTAAAAGAAATCAATAAGCACATTAAAAAATGTTCAACATAACTCGTTACTTGAGAAATGCAAATTAAAACCATAAGGAGATAGCACTGCACACCCAAATAACTGACAATACCAGTGTTGACAAGGATATGGCCAACTGGAATTCACAAATACAGCTGGTAAGAATGTAAATGTGAAATGATACAGTCACTTTAGATGATGCAGCTAACTGGAACAGAATTTGTTTTCCAATTCTCCATCTCTGAAAACTCCAGACTCATTTTTACAGGATAACTATATATTCTAAAACAAATGCCTATCTCATAAACTATTTTAGAGAAGGGAGGAAAGAGAGGGAAACCAATTTACTTTATAAGTGTATTTCATCAAGCCACCAAACTGGACAAGGACAGTGCAAGGAAAGAGACATATAACCCAAACTTACTCATGAAGATACAAAAATTCTAAATGATGATATGTTTGCAAATCAAATCCAACTATGCATAAAATAGAATAGACAGAGCACTTGTTCTCAAGTAGCTCAAAATCCAGTAGGGAGCTAAAATACAATAAGGTTAAGTGACGCTGAGGGTATGAAATGGGAAAGTTGGTCAACTGTTCAAATACAGAGAACATGCAACTGGCTATTCATCCAAGAAATCTTCAAAGGTAGGTAGCCTTGGAAGAACAAGGTAGGCAAAGTCAGTACTTCTTTTCTCAGTGTATGACATGGGGTTACTACCTCAACTCATAATTATCTTCTTTTGACTTCATTATTTACTTGCATATCTGTTTCTCCCTCCTTGCCCCATAAAATAAGGTTTTTATGGGCAATGGCTAATATTCACCATGTATTTCTGTGATATTAGCACAGGGCCTCACACTTAGTAGATGTACAGTAAAGATTTACTGAAGTCTTAGAAAAAAAGAATTATTTATGCTTATTATTCTCTATCTGTGTATGGAAGAGTCCTTTGGAGAGAAACAGGGAAAGAAGCAAGAGGACCTTGGAGCATGGAAGACTGAAATACATCAGTTATCTATCCATTCTAGGCAGAAAAATCCAGAGACAAATAAGATGCTGAGATGGAATTAATGTCCAGACAGTGAACACAGAGAATGACTTTAAGGAAAGTGAAAGTTTGTTTCTACAAGCCTGACCTTCATTCATGCCTCTAAAGAGCATGTCTAAAGTATTCCTTTGTCCCTTTTCTTCCAGATGACTAGTCTGATTGGCTGGAGGAAAGACATAGGAGGATGATATAGAAGAGATGTCTTGAGGAAAGACAATCTTGTCACTGAATTTAGGTGATTCCCATTTATTAACTTCACTTCAAACTCATCACTCTTCAGACAGAGGTGGACTATAGCCGATCTTACCCATGGGACTAGATATAAATCACCAAAAAAGGAAAATTCCTAGGACCTACAATGCAAATGCAAGTAAGGTGATGTTGAATTATCTATGGTGCAGACATCAAGAAAATATTACAGATTATGGTGTAACAAATCTTTCAGATATCTGAACACCTGGACAATGTGGTTTACTGAGCAGCTTAACTAACTTAAATATATCTTTTGTCTCTGCAATTCTCTTTTCCTCTGAATGATTCATAAATCCTGTGAGTAGAGCTGACTGCTGACTGTGAGCTTCGTTTTTGCCAGTCCTCACAGACGTACTCCTTAAGACATGGCCTCTAAAAACTCAGATATGAAAGCCCGTGCTCTTTCTAATATACTGCACTAACTCTAGGCTGGAAAGGAAAAAGGACACTGGAATAAAGCGCCATAATGAGGAGTGTGAGTCCTGATTCCTTCATTGGGTGGGAGATATTTGACTGCTAACAACTTTTTAAACTCCTCTTTCCCTCTTGCCCTTGTACCCACATCTGGATAAACTGATGAGAAAGTCCTGGTGTTGCCTCCTTTTGGCAGCACCAGGAGATTCAAACCATACATGCCCTTGTCAACCTACAGGAACTCTTACCCAGCCCCACCCCTGACCACAATAAAAACCCAGGCCAGTCTCCTTTCCTTGCTCTCTTAAGCCATTTCAGATGTCCTTGAAAGGTCTTGCTCTCTGCAGAGACCTCACTTATGTAAGTAATGAAATTTTCCATTCAGTGTGTGTGTGTGTGTGTGTGTGAGAGAGAAAGAAACTTCATTCTTCATCACTTGGGGGAAAAAGGTCACAGAACCTTGATCTTGCCAATTTATTCCACATAAACATTCACGGACTTCACTTTACATGAGAGTAGTTAATAGCACAGGTGGGGGTCTAGGATTTTCTGAGCTGAATTCTGACTATGTGGTCAGGACAAGTCATTTAACTTCTGTACTCTTTTTTTCCATTTGTAAAATAACACTATTTAGGAGTGGTGTTCAAAATGTTAGATGGAAAAGCAGAAGCACTGTGCAGTCTGGATGGGTCTCTCTGTAGTACCCAGAATTAGCCTTTTAGTTGCTTTTGGATTGTGGGTAAGGGTATGCAGTCAGTGTGACCAGGACAGCAAATGATCCCCTTGAGGCAGCAGCTATTTACCACTAAGTATGGAAGTATTTCAACATTTTCATAACCAGCAAGCTGAATGTGCACCAGCGTAGTTTTTAATAATAGTAAGAACATCAACAGTAGCACTTATTTCAAAGGCTTATTGTAGAAATTACATTTAAGAAAATTAATGCTAAATGCTTAGTATTCCACAGTTAGTAAGGGATAAAAAAAAAATATGAGCTATTATTCCCATGTGACTAGACTCCCCTCTAGGTATAACACAGCACACACAGATAGAAATAAACCTCTGTGAGGGAGAACATGATAAAAAAAATCTGACGTAGCTAGTTTTCTCAATGACTGAGAACAAAATCATATTTCTTATAGTCAGGTAAAGCCTGCCATAACCAATTATTCTTATTTAATAACAGCTTAAAGATCCATGACAGTTTTTCATAGACATCCAAATTCTTTGACATTCTTCCCATCAAGAACTAGTGTTAGGAGTTAGTTGGATGATTAGGTAGTTAGGGTCAGGGTGCCCAACAAGAACATATGGATGGAGTCAGGACAGCTACGATAAAACAGCACTGACATCTTGTTTTGCAGCTTAGACAAGACCACACTGACATCCTGCTTTGCAGCCTTTGCGTAAATGACTTCTGTAAAACATCCTAAAATAAGACAACAAACCAAAAGAGCATTACAAGCAAGCGGCGTTAAGACCTAAGCCCCCAGATATCAGCAAAAAAAAAAAAAAAAGACCATCGGCACACGGACATTAACCTAACAGGTAGACAGATACATGACCAAAATCCTGATTGACAGGACTCAGTACACCCTGATCACTTAAGAAAGTTCCTCAAAAGAGCTCATAAAAACCCCTAAACTAAGAAACTCCCAAGACAACCCACTCAGGTTCCCCTCCCTGTCCGGGACCTTTGTACTCTTGCTCAATAAACTTTGCTTTGCTGCCCGCCACTCTTCATCTAACTAACTCTTTGAAACTAACTCTGGGACAAGATCTTACTGTATACACTCCCCATAATATTCAAAGCCTCGCATCTTCATTCTTCAAAGTGGCGTGACCAAGAACCGCAGGTGCTAAGGGGACAAGAATCCTGTAACAGTAGGGTCTGTGTCTTCTCCTCTTGAAACTGAGCAGGCTTTGTGATTACCTCAACCACAGAGCACTGCAGAACTCACACTATTTAGTCCACAGCTAGGTCACAAAAATGCCATGCAGTGTCCCCCTTGTCTGCGAGGAACACTAGCTTGTGGAATCTTTAACCACCATATAAGAAATCCAACTACAATGAGGTTACCATCTAGGAGACAACATGAAGAGATCACACAGAGAGAGAGGAGAAGAAAAGAAATAGAACAAAGGCTAATCATACAACTATTTATATAAGTTAAAAATACATACTCACGCAAAATAAGACTATACATTTTACCAGTATACTTACATGGCCACACACATTACCATACATATCAAACCCATTAAAGCAGGTGTTTACGAAGGGAATGAGAATAAGAGTGGATATGGAGATAAGAGGGAATAAATAAATAAGACAATGGGGTGAAATCAAAACCTTCATTACATGGCTGGTATAAATGTAAAACAGTGCGGCGACTGTAGGAAACAGGAAGTTCCTCAAAAAGTTAAACACAGAATTACCATATGACCCAGCAATTCCACTCCTAGATTTCAATTCCAAGAGACATTTACACAAAAACTTGTACACAAATGTTCATAGTAGCATTATTCATAATAGCCAAAAAAGTAAAAATAGCCCAAATGTCCATCAACTGATGAATGGATAAACAAACACGGTAGATCCATACAATGGAACGTTATTCAGTCATAAGACAGAATGAAGTACTGATGCAGACTACAACATGGATGAACCCTGGAAACAACACGCTAAGTGAAAGAAGGTAGACGTAAAAGGCCACATATTACATGATTCTACTTCCATGAAATGTTCAGAATGGGGAAATTCGCAGAGATAGAAAGTACATTAACGGTTTCTATAGGCTGTGAGGAGAGGACATGAAGGGTTACTTACTATTTAATGGAGATGAAGTTTCTTTGAGAGTGATGAAAATGTTCTGGATTTAGATAGATGATAGATAGATGATGAGAGATTGATAGAGAGATAGATAGATAGATAGATAGATAGGCAGATAGTTAGATAATAGATAGATGATAGCTAGATAATTTTCCCCTATTCATTGGATTGTCTTTTCACTCTCCTGGTAGTGTCCTTTGATGTACAACACTGTGAATATACTGAAAACCTCTGAATTATGCACTTTAAAATGGATAAAATGGTGACTTTTATGTTATGTGAATTTAGCTCAATATATTAGGATTTATCAGCATGTCTACTAAAATTGTAATGATACAGAGATTAACATGGTCTCTGGGCAAATTCATGAACTGTTTCACATTTTTCCGATTCTGATCAATAGCCATATTCTCTCCAGTTGGCTCAATATTATAAAGCCAAATGAGTCCTCTTCTCTAACTAGAAATATGAGTCCACATATCCACAGCTTCTGCCCTGGTTGCACACATTTGTGTGAGTCCTCAAGCAATAAAATCATTGTTTAACTAGAAAAAAAATTCAACACAGATTCATAATAAAACTAACACACTGAGAATATAATCAAAGTTGTTTAATCTAATTGAGAATATCTCCCACAAACATAGAGCAAACATCACATTTAACAGTGAAATGTTAAAAATATGCTCTTCAAGTCAAGAATATTAAAACATACCCTGTTTCACCATTCTTGTTTCACACTGAATTTCAGCTCTAGTGATCACAGTAAGATAAGAATTATAGCACTAAGGGTTAGAAGACAAGAAACAAAATGTCTGTTGTGGGCAAATAGTATGATTACCTACCTAGAAAATCCCGTAACATCTATCACAAATATTCCATCATTAAATTCACAGGGTTTTCAGAGAATCCATAAATCATATCCATGATTCCAGCCAATCTGTTCAAGGTCAGCCTGTTTATATTTGCCTCTTTGCTGGCTAAAATTTAATTTGCTTATCAATGAGAAAAAGAGCATGATTTAAGTGATCCCAGGGGTGCCTGGGTGGCTCAGTCGGTTAAGCAGCTAAGCGTCTGCCTTCAGGTCAGGTCATGATCCCAGGGTTCTGGGATGAAGCCCTACATCCTTCTCCCCCTTCCCTCTGCCTGCCACTCCCCTTGCTTGTGCTTTCCTTCTCTCTCTCTCTGTCAAATAAGTAAACAAAATCTTTAAAAAAATAAAAAAAGACTTAAGTGATCCCAGACTTTTAAAAATTTGTTTTTGCACTTGTTCACTGACAACAGTGTAACCACTGTATCCATCATATATGAGTACATTTGCATGTAAATGAATAACTAAATATCCCCTATATTCTTCTTTTATGTCTGAACATAAGCTAAATTTACAAAATTGTATGCCTGCAAGAAACAATACAGAATGTAATTAAAAAAAATAAATAAAAGAGAGGCAAACCAAGAAAGAGACTCTTAACTATTGAAAACAAATTGGTGGCGGCGCCTGGGTGGCTCAATGGGTTAAAGCCTCTGCCTTCAGCTCAGATCATGATCTCAGGGTCCTGGGGTCGAGCCCCGCATCGGGCTCTCTGCTTAGTGGGGAGACTGCTTCCCCCTCTCTCTCTGCCTGCCTCTCTGCCTACTTGTGATCTCTCTCTCTATCTCAAATAAATAAAATCTTAAAAAAAAAAAGAAACTGATGGTTACTGTGGGGGGTGGGGTTGGGGTGAAGGGATGCATTAAAAAGGTGATGGGGATTAAGGAGGGCACTTGTGATGAACGCTGAGTGTTGTATGTAAGTGTTCGATCACTAAATTCTACTTCTGAGGGACACCTGGGTGGCTCATTGGTTAAGCAGCTGCCTTCGGCTCAGGTCATGATCCCAGGGCCCTAGGATCGAGTCCCGCAGGTCATGATCCCAGGGCCCTAGGATCGAGTCCTGCATCGGGCTCCTTGCTCGGCGGGGAGCCTGCTTCTCCCTCTCCCTCTGCCTCTGCCTGCCACTTTGCCTGTTTGTGCTCTCTCTCTCTCTGACAAATAAAGTAAATAAAATCTTTAAAAATAAAAATAAAAATAAACAAATTCTACTCCTGAAACTAATATTACACTCTGTTAACTAACTGCAATTTAAATAAAAGTTTGGTGAAAAAAAATAACATGTGTAGAAGCATTAAAAAAAAGAATGTAATTTTAAAACCATGCCATTAACACTAACAACAGAGTAATGTAGAATCTAAGAGTAAATCTACTGAGGATGTATAAGAACTTTCTCAAAGAAAGTTATGGAAATTTATTGAAGCACATAAAAAAACACCTAAATAGTAGAGACAAACCATATTCACGGAAGACAAGTCTCAATAAAGATGGCATTTTCCCTAAAAATTCTCAAACTCAATGTTTGTAATTGTAATTACAAACAATGTTTGTAAATGTAATTACAGCCAAAGGCTGACAAGGTTTCCATGGAACTTTAAAAGTTTACCTTAAAATAATACGAGACTCTATCTAAAAAGGCAAAAGTAGCCAATGCTGCTGGAAGAAGAAAAATAAAGGTGAGGTACTGTTAGGAGTTAGTCGAACAATTAGGTAGTCAGAGCCAGGGTCCCCAACAAGAAAATACAGAGTCAGGACAGCTAAGATAAAATAGCACTGACATCCTGTTTGGCAGCTTAGACAGGACCACACTGACATTCTGTTTTGCAGCCTTTGCAGAAGTGACTTCTGCAAAACATCTCACAATAGAACAATTAACCACAAAGCATTTGTCAGTATCACAACTGGAGGAAGTTAGTTCCCAGATCTCAGCCCCAAAGACCATCAACATGTGAACAATAATCGGATAGGCAGACAGGTGCAAGTTCAAGCCCTGATTGGCACACCTTTGCAGCCAATCCAGAGCGGGCTCACACTCAGGATGCTCAGGATAGTTCCACAAAAGAGCTTATAAAGACTCCTAGATTTTAAAGCCAAAACGGCGAATCTCTCAGGCCCCCTCATTCTCCAGGAGTTTTTTATGTTCACTCAATAAACTTTGCTTTGCTACCCACCACTCTTCATTCCTCGAAGCAGCATGACCAAGAACTGTCGGCACTAAGGGAATAAAAATCGTGTAATATTTGCTGGGGGCTCTCCTGCGATCTCCACCATCACCAAGGACATCTGAGTAGTGGGCAGCAAGTCTCTATCTCTCTCTTTTTGTTTGTCAATAGTATGGGCACCTGTCAGTGATATAAGAGCAATTAGTATGGCTGCCATTCTCAAGACTCGGGTGACAAGCTCTCTGGACTCCTTTCAGAATGATCCCCCAACAAAAGTTGGGAATGTTCGTTTGGTGAGGACTCAGTATTCCTTTGGGGGCAGATCATCAGATGTGGGGAACCTAGGGTAAACCAAACAGTAATTGAGGGGTCCTAGCCAAGGCTACTCTTTGGTAGATACCCAAAGGCTCTCAAAAGGACTGAGTTCTTTACTTGCCCATCCAGACATCTGGGGAGACACCCTCCTATTACCCTCTTCTTGGCTGACTCCTCCCTGGGAAGACAAGTGGAAAAAGCCTGGGATGGTCCCCTGGACATCCTCCTGCAAATGGTTCAGGCACCCTTCAAGGGATCATGCTCACAATTCCCTGTTATGATGAGGAATAGCCTCCTGTTTCTGACCCTTCCTACCTCGGGTATGATTCCTAAGGCCCCCTCTTCCCTCTCAGATCCATGAAAGGAACGTTCATATTGACCAGAAGGCTGGCCACTGAGACCTCCTAAGAGACATCATGTTGTGCTTGATGAGGCCCCCCCTTTTAATTTCCCTACTAGGAAAACCCTGGCATTGCCTCCTCTGCACAAATGCAGAAGCCAAGCATAAATGTTGTTTCTGTGTAAATGATAGATATGTTCCTCCCCCCTTCAGGCTTATGTGTCTATACCATAAAAGGAGAGCTTCTATATGCAGTGGGAGCCTCTCACTCCATCTTCCAAACTGTACTCCCCCTGCATATTTTAAAATGGACACCCCAGTGGTTATGCCATCTATATGTGGGATTGGCAGAACAAGGCAAGGGAACAAATGCCTACCTTGGTGACTTCCCACCTCCCACATGGCCTATTTTATCCCTCCAGAAACTACCTTCTGTTAGCCTCTTATTGCGGCTATGTCAGAAGGAACAATTCTACTATGCCCATCATGCTGACGTAGTTTTTGAATGCTGGTGAGGTCCAGAGCCAATGGCCAAGAAAGAATTCTTGAGACGTCTTTGAGGCAAAATGGTGGTTTTACTAAAGCTTGGGGACAGGACCCATGGGCAGAAATAGCTGCTGCCCCAGGATTGTGAGGAGCAACTGATTATATACTTTGGGGTTGGTGGAAGGAAAGGAAAGGGAAGTTTCAAAAGGATTTTTATATACTAAAGAAGACTCACAGGATACAGGAGGCCTTGCTATTGTCAAACTGCAGTTGTTTTTACCCCTAGGAAGGCATTAATGTTAAGACAGGAGCTTCTTGGAGGAACATACTCTGTCTGCTTCAAGTATTTGTCAATAGGTTGTAGGTTATAAAAACATTTAATTTTATCTACATTTCCTTCTGCCCTTGTTTCCCACGTCAATGCCAACTTTCAGCGGGCCAAAAAAAGTCCAGCACATCCATCAATTACTAAGGCAGTCTTACTAGGTCACAGTTGGTACCCCTTGAGTCTCACAGGCAGGAAATGAGTCAGGGAAACCAGGGTCGCTCTCTAGAGGTAGAACCAAGCCTGGGTACACATGACTAGTCCCAGCACCTCGCAGTGATGACAGAGGCTCTGGCTGTCAGTTGCATGAGTAGCTATGGCCACACATCAGGAAAGGATAAAGAGGAACAGAGGTGGAGATGCCTTTCCTCTCTTCCCAAAAGTCTTCCTGATCAACTATAAGAAATCGAGGTAAGGATGTCTTTTCCTCTCTTTTTATAGATGGGCAGTTTCCTGACGAAAACCCGTATTCCACATTAACCGACTCCAAATATGCCTTCCTGGTTTTAACTGAGAAAAAGGCGGCTCGTTTTCTTTTGTTCTAAGGCATGGCTACAATACAAGTTGGAGGATAAGACATGACCACCTGAGGGAACTATCAATTATAATACTATTTTACAATTAGACTTGTTTTCAAACACGAGGGTAAATGGGGGTAAAGTATCTTACGTACAATATTTCTGGGCCTTATGGAAAATAAAGGCCTGCGCCAACAGCGCAAGATTAATCCCAGCCTTCTGGCTGGTCTCTCTCATGACCTACCCACCACTGGGGGCAAAGGAATACCACACCAAAAGTAGATAGGCAAATGGAGTCTGTAGAAAATTCTTCACCCCCATTTTCTCCTTCCCCAGGGCCTCAACCTCCTTGTCTGGGTCTTAGACCAGTTCACGCTACCTGTCTGCCCTACCCTGAAATCCCTACTGGTGCTTTGGGGCTTCTCACTCATTCATTTCCTGGGTTAATGGCTATAAACCAAGCGAACTATATCTGGTTAGTCTACCTCAGGACAGGGACTTAACAGAATATTCCCAAGCAGCTGCCAAAACTCCCTTCATTTCAGGGAAATTCCATCTTCTCTGGCCCAACACGGACTGCCTAATTCCACTCTGGTGGAAAACAAATGAACAAAAAACCATGGCATCTGCTCATGGCATCTGCTAGACGAGGTTTAGAACTGGGAATCTTCTTTCTCTGCCTTCTGGCAGCACTTTGACTCTTCTGTCTCCCCTTCCTCCTCCTGTTTTACACCACCTTGGGTGTGGCCTGCATACACCACTCTTCATCTGGTCAACCTCTTCATTCTCTGAAGCTGTGTGACAAAGAACTGGGCACTACGGGAATAAAAATTCTGTAACAGTACTTGCCTGACCAGATATCAAAGTCTTTTAAAAATCCACATTATTTAGAGTAATCTCTAATAATGACACGAGGATAAACAAATATAGCAAAGGCAGAGAATAAGAGCTTAAAAAATAAAACCTTGCGTATATACAAGCTTTGTGTATTACAGAGAAAGTATTACAAATCAGAAGAGGAACATGCTTACTAGATTAATGAGGCTAGGAAAATCAGCTATCTATATGGAAAATATTTAACTTAGGTCCTACTCATAGTGACGAATTTTAAAAATTTATTTAAATGTAAAGAGAGAAAGAAAGATTTATTTTTAAATTTAAAGAGAGAGAGAGAGCACGCACAAGCAAGGGGAGTGTCAGGCAGAGGGAAAAGAATGCTCCCCACTGAGCAAGGAGCCCGATGCAGGACTCCATCCCTGGACCCTGGGATCATAACCTAAGCCAAAGGCAGACGCTTAACCAACTGAGCCACTCAGGCATCCCTCATATCAATGAATTTAATGACTTCTTATGACGAGGCAATTCCACTCCTATGTGTACCTCTTTTAGAAAAAATTCAAACATCTTCAAATAGAAACATGCACAATAATTGCCCAGTCGTGGTAATAGCAAAAGAGAATTAGAAACTACCTAATCAATTCTCAATGGGAAACTGAACAAATATGTTATGGTACATTCATACAATGAAATCCATACACTACATTTTCATACAACGAAGATGAATAAATTAAATCTGTGTATTCGAACACAGATAAATCCCTTCCTTCCCTTCATTAGAAGATTTCCTTTTATCTTCCAGGTCTCAATTCATCTTCCAGGAAATCTCCCCTGAAGTCTCATATCAGAGTTAGGCCCTCCTCCCAGGTTTTCACAAAAAAAGAGATGCTATGTTGTTCCTTTCACAGCACCCACAGTTTTGTGTTTCAATTGCTGGTTTAATGTCTTTCTCCCCAACTAATCTGTGACCTCTGTGAGGGCTGAGATGGTTACCAACTGCCTCATGGGTGTAGCACAGTCCTATTATGCCCAGCACATGAGAGAGGTTCCATGATGTTCCATAAATATTTGCTGAGTTAATGAGTAAAAGTAGCAGAGAAGGCAGGTTAGAGATACATATATGAAATGAACGTCACCCAGAAGATTCAATGTAGTGAGGCAGAAACTGGGAAGATGAGGAGTGAAAAAGGGGCGAAAGGATGGAGAAAGTAGTAAATGAAGATAGAAAAAAGTCAGAACGATTTTTGTGTGACAGAAGCCAAGAGCTTATAATAAGAAAAGCAACAAATGCAAATACCACTGCATATCCTTTCTCATCCCTCATATACGTACACAAAGCACAAACATAGATGCACATCCCTAGGAAGGTTGAATTAGTGTGGAATTCATATTCATCACTAAATAACAGAATTAGGGACACTTACAGAAGTTATTCAAAACTCAGGTTTTTAAATTAAATTAAATTACGTGTTAAATTAAAAACTCATGTGTTTATAAGTAATATTATTTAGAAAATTTAGAAAACATAAAAAAGGAGAAATAAGAAACAAGTATGAAACAATGTAAAGACAAAAGGGTCTTTGAGGTAGAGGGACCACCTCAGAAACTCATGTTTGTTGGATGGATGATTGGCTTAATATAATACACACCCATTAATTCACCACCGAACCTGAAAACTAGACAATTGACAATGACTTCATTTACTTCTATCCTTATTCCTTATCATTTCCCCTGCCTCCTAATACCTGAGGTAACCACTACCCTGAATCTTATGTTTTTCTCCCTTACTTTTTAAAAATACAGTTGGAGCACATACATTTATTTCTAAAATACATATTGTTTAGTTTTAACATTCTAGAAAGGATCTTAAATGCCCTATAATCTTGGATTTATATTTTTCACTTAGGACATTATTGCTAAGATTCACCCACATTGTCATGTTGAGTAAGGAACAGGTGGAGCTAAAGAGAGAGAGATAGGGGACTATCGATCAGGCTCACAGAAATCCCCAAAATGCTGAGGTGTAAAGACACCAGAGATAGAGGAACACACCAGACCACCCTGCCCTAGGACTGTCTTTTTTTATGACAGTCACCTGTGACCAACAAAGAACAACCAGACCCTAAAAAGAAATAAAACCAGTCCTTTCTCAAACCAAGATGTCACAAGAATGTTAAGGCCACAAGTCCCTAGTCATTTCTAAATAAAAGACTGTCAGTGGAGGCCCATGTTGGCAACCTTGTCAGGACTCCTCTCACGCCTGAGAGCTTTTTCTGTATCCTTGCTTAATAAAACTCTATCACTTTAATCACTCTCCTTTGTCCACAAGATTCATTCTTCGACTCCATGAGACAAGAACTTAGCCCTCCCACTTCAATGTGTAGCTGTGGTTCATTTTTGGACCGTCGTGTAATAATATTATCTAGCATTATGTAAATATGCAAGAATGTTTCTACTGTCCCAGATATTTGTTTTGTTTCCCCAGATACTTCTTTTATTTAAGATTTTTTTTTTTTAAATTTATCTGAGAGAGAGAGATTGGGTGTGCACAAGCAAGGGGAGGGGCAGAGGGAGAGGGAGAAGCAGAATCCCCGCTGAGCAGGGAGCCCAGTGAGGGGCTTGATCCCAAGACCCTGAAGTCATGACCTGAGCCAAAGGCAGACACTTAACAGACTGAGCCACTCAGGAGCCCAGATTTTTCTTTGATGAATAATGCTGCTACAAACATCTTTTATTTTTTTTTTTTTAAGATTTTATTTATTTATTTGACAGAGAGAAAGAGAGAGAGCGATCACAAGCAGGCAGAGAGGCAGGCAGAGAGAGAGGGGGAAGTAGGCTCCTCACTGAGCAGAGAGCCCGATGCGGGGCTCGACCCCAGGACCCTGAGATCATGACCTGAGCCGAAGGCAGAGGCTCTAACCCACTGAGCCACCCAGGCGCCCCTGCTACAAACATCTTTAGCTGAGGTAACCACTACCACTCCCTTGATGCAAATATGCCAGAGTTTCTTTTGGACATATGCCCAGGAGTAGAACTATAGGGCATATAAATGCTCAATGTTACAAGATAAAGCCAAACTGTTTTTCTTAAAGAAGCTGTGCCAATTTACACTCCTACCACAAAAGTATATAAAATATCCAGCTGATACAAATCCTCTTCAACACTTGATATTTTCTTCTTAATTTTGCTAAATATGTATATAACGAAATCTCAGTGTGGTCTTAATCTGCATCTCCCTAATCACTGTGAAACTGAACACCTTTATTAGCCATATATCTGTGCTATTTATAAGCTTTGTCATTTGTTCAACTGTGTGGTTCAAGGTAGTTTTACTGGAAGAGAACAGAAAATCTTCTCACTGACCATTAGCATGGCATGTGGGCTAGGGAAAAAAGACTTTTTCACCCCTATATTCAAATTTATTGACCAGGTGCAGAGTAATTATTGATAAATATGTATTTATTGCCATTTTATTATTTGGTTTGTCATTGTTTCTGGAGATTTTCTCTGCTTTTCTGTTGTCTTTGTCACTTTTGGTCTTTATTTCGCAGTAAGAGTCCCTTTAATATTTCTTTCAGGGCTGGTTTTGTGGTCACAAACTTTTAGTTTTTGTTGGTCTAGAAAACTTTTTATCTCTCTTTCTATTCTGAATGATAGACTTGATGGATAGAGCATTCTTGGTTGCAGGTTTTTCCCATTCAGCATGTTGGATATACCATGTCACCCCCTTTACGCTTGCCAGGTTTCTCTGAAGAGATATACAATTAGCCTTATAGGTTTTCCCTTGTAAGTGAAGGACTTCTCTTGTCTTGATGCTTTTAGAATTTTTTCTTTATACTATAGTTTACAAATTTAATTACAATATGTAGTTGGTGTTGGCCCGCTTTTGTTGATTTTTTTTTTCTTTTGTTGATTTTGATGGACTTTCTCTATGTCTCCTAAATGTGGATGTCTGTTTCCTTCCCCAAATTAGGAAAGTTTTCAGCTATTATTTCCTCAAATAAACCTTCTTCCCCTTTTCTCTTTTTCTTCTGGGACTCCAATAATATGGATGTTATTACATATGATGGAATCACTGAGTTTCCTAGGTCTATACTTGTGATCCATAGTTCTTCTTTCTCTCTTTTGTTCAACTTCATCATTTCCCATTGTTCTATTTTCTATATCACTTATTTGTTCCCACTTTTTCCATCCTTGTGCTCATGACAGTCAAACAGTTTCAAATTTGTTATTGCATTTTCCATTTTTGACTGTTTTTTAAACTCTTTTTATCTCTGTGGTAAGGTTCTCTCTGATGTCTTCCATGCTTTTCTCAAAGCCAGTGTGTGTCCTGATGATTGTCGATTTTTTTTTCCCCAAATACTTTTTTATTTTTTCAGTGTTACAAGATTCATTGTTTATGTACCACACCCAGCACTCCATGCAATACGTGCCCTCCTCATACTCACCACCAGGCTTGCCCATCCCCCCACCCCCCCTTCCCTCCAAAACCCTCAGTCTGTTGCTGTGAGTGTCGCTTTAAATGCTCCATCAGGCATATTACCCACATCTTTTTCAGTTAGATCTCTGGCTGTGACCTCTTATTGCTTCTTTTGGGTGAATTCCTCTGTCTTGGCATTTCATCTAGATCTTGGTCTTCTTCCATGTGTCAGAAAAGCCTGTAATGTTTCTTGCTCCTGGGAGTAATGGCTTTCTGAAGAAGAGGTCATACAATGCCCAGGGCCTGGCACTTCAGGAAGTGTCTCTCGCGTGTGCTGCATGTACTCCGCGGCTGTGTTTTGGCTGCTCTATCTTTCAAGCCAGTCATCTGCAGAGGTTCACCTTGCCTGCAGTGGGCAGTATTTGAACCTTAGCCAGAATGTGGTGAGTTTTAACTAGACATGTTTTGGTCTGCTTGTTAAATGACACCTGATGCTACTTCAACTAGAACTGAAGCCTCGTAGAACTCTATGGTTCTTAGACGTGGTGTGTGCAGGGGTTTCTGTTGGCCTTCTGGGAAAGGGCCCACTGCACTGGTCCTTAGGCACTACCAGCAGAGTGCAGGGTGGCAGTACTTTGTGTAAACAGGTTAGGCAGCCAGTGTTGGTGCTGTGCCGTTTACTGAAGTTTCTTTATGGTGAGGGGCAGGGGAGGGAAATGGTGCCAGCCAGCTCCTTTGTCCCCAGAGATGGGTCTCCATAGCATCTGCTCTCAGAAGAATGAATCGTTTCCCTTCATGTGTCCCAGGCATTTTTCAGATTGCTGTTTTCATTCTGTCTGTCTCTGTGTTGCCTGACTGCTGGGAGCAGCACTGTGTACTTTGGGCTCTGTCCCAGCCAAGGCTGCTGACTTTTAAAACTCCAAACTTTAAGAATGTGCGGTGGCAGGGGCCTGCGCTGGTCTTCTGAGGGAGGGTCTCAGCGCACTGGGACACATGCAGGTTTAAACTAGAAGGGCAGTTGCATGTGCGCTCAGGGGTGTGGAATTTGGAGCAAAGAAGGCTAAAGAGCCAGTGTCCAGGCAACAGCCCTCAGCAGGTATCTCTGCACCTATGCTAAAGGGCAGAGAAAGGAAATGGTGCCCACTGCCCCCGCCCCTGGCTCTTTTTCCCCTGGAGAGGCATCTCTGCAAATGCCACCTCTCACAGATGCACTGGAAGAAGAACCAACAGTCTCTCCCTCCACCCCACCCCCCGTGCACATTAGGTGATCCTCAGATCATGCCATCTGCCCTGGGGTTGCTTGCCTGACTTCTCTCTAGGTGTAGGGCAGTGTCCTCAGATGTCTATTCCAGCCAAACATACCAACCTCTAGAACTCCAGTCTTTGAGCCCCACTGGTTGCAAAAACTCACAAAAATCAGCCCTTCTCGTTTCCCCAACCAATGGCTTTGGGAAAGTGTTCTCCTTGTGTGTATCCATTTGCAGCCCTCTCTCTCTTACCTCTCTCTGCTATCAGGGATCCCTCCCTCCTGCAGCACCCACAATCTATTTCTCCCCCAAACCACAAATATATGTATGTGTGTATGTGTAAATATATATATATATATACACACAAAATTAATATACAAAATATATTTTACAAAAATTACAAAATTACAAAATATACAAAATGTTTACAAAATTAAAGCATATATTAAAGCATATATATAGGGGCGCCTGGGTGGCTCAGTGGGTTAAAGCCTCTGCCTTCCGATCAGGTCATGATCCCAGGGTCCTGGGATCCAGCCCCACATCCGGCTCTCTGCTCAGCGGGGAGCCTGCTTCCCCCTCTCTCTCTGCCTGCCTCTCTGCCTACTTGTGATCTCTCTCTCTGTCAAATAAATAAATAAAAATCTTTAAAAAAAATTTTTTTTTAAAGCATATATATATATGCTTTATATATATATGCTTTAATATATGCTTTAATTTTGTAAACTTGCCTCTCAGAACTGCTTTTGTTATATCCCACTGATTTTTTTTTTTTTTTTTTTTTTTTTAAGAAAAACAACCAACAAAAACGAAAGTGAAAACAGTTGTTCATAAACTCAGGTCCCTCTGCTACTGAGAGAGTCAAAGTCTGGGCTGGAGGTAAGTCACTGTTATAAGATTTCTTTTCCTTGACTGCCCGTGGTTCTTGGTCATGCCGCTGTGAGGAATGAAGAGGAAGACCAGACTAAGATTGCTAGGCAGTAAACCAAAGTTTATTGAGCAATAACACAAAGCTCCTGAAGGAAGGGACCCGAGAGGGTTGCCGGTTGGCTTGGCGGTTTGGCATTTAGATCTAGGGCGTTTTATGGGCTTGTTGGCAGGCTGTTTTAATCTGATTAACCCTCCACTCGCCTGTCACCCAATCAGATTTTTGTCATCTATCACATAGGAAAGGGTGGAGGGCTTCTTCTAGGGTGGTGTAAAAATCCTTTTAAGGGTGGTTTCCTCTTAGAGTGTTGGGCGTGGGGGTGGGGGGCACTTGTCCTGCCTGCCTTTCTTCCAACTATCTTTCATTATCATCAAGGAACCTAATCTACCTTCTATCAAGTCTCTCTGGAGCAACTGGAGGATGAAAGCTTCACTTCAAGGAGACAGATAGATGAAGAAAAAGGAGGAAAATGGGATAAACAAAGGTATGACAAACACAGAAACTAAAATAGAAACAGAAATTGATAGATATAGTCATAATGATGTAGTTTTTGAATGCAGATGGGATCCAGAGCAGATGGCCAAGAAAGAATTCTTGAGGCATCTTTGGTGATTTTATTAAAGCAGGGAGACAGGACCCACGGGCAGAAAGAGCTGTTGCACTAAGGCTATGAGGGGTGACTGATTATGTACTTGGGAGTTGGGGGAGGTAAGGAAAAAGGGAGGTGTCCAAAAGGACCATCATATGCTAAAGAGGACCTAAGAATATACTGGAGGCCTTGCCATTGTCAAGTTAAGGTTGTTTTTCCCTCTAGCAAATCATTAACATTAATACAGTTGGGACTTTCCTTCTGGAAGTTAGGTTATTCCTAAGAATGCTTTTTTCTTGTAAATCACTAAGATGTTTGTAAACTGAGGAAGACTCACATCGTGCAGGACTGTGATCTCTATAATTAACCATCTGTTTTTTCTTCCTTAGCTTTAGGGCAGCTAGGAGTGCCCCAGGAATATCACACAGATCCCACCCTAGAGGGAGTGGGGGATTGCGTGTCAGCTTGTGCTTTGCCCTCAGCTTGCCTTCTGCTCCCTCATCAATAGGGAACAGAGACACAGACAGATTAGACATGCTAAGAACACAAATATGAGTCTGGCAATGTCACTGTTCTGATAAACAGCTACAAATCTGGGAGAAAGACAGTATATTATCTAAACAAACAAGTAACTTGGTAATTTGTATTATCAAATAAAAATAAATCCAGACAGGTTTAAAAATAAATACTTTGTTTGAAAGTATTATTGCAATAAGAGGATGGAGACTTGTAATAGGGAAACAATCTAACTATAGAGGTGCAAGTGCAATCATCTCAAAGGCGAGGCAGAAAGGAATTTTCTTCTACGGGGAAATGTCTGCAAGGCTAGAAAAAACAGGGTATAGAGGGAATGGGATAATCAGGTAATGTTTTTCCCTGAGGTCTTCTGATTCGTAGGAGGGATCATCAAGGAGGAGTTATATATTGGGTCAAGATAAGGGTAGATCAAAGTTCAGGACACTGGAGAAAGGAGAGAAGCTTAACTAAAGAGGAAAATTACCCAGAGCAGGCCCAGGCCAGGAGGTCCCAGAAGATAGAAAGTTACTCACCATAACCTAGAGATAACCAGAAGCCCTACTGGGAGCAAGAGATAACCAGCCACTTCTGCTTCTGTCAGCAGGCTTCCAGCCAGAGGCTCCCTGCACTACTGTTCCCATCTAAAGCAGCCCCAGTTTAAACCCACCTACCAGCAGTCAGCATAGCCCTTGGAAGCTGACTGCCTGTATTCCCCTATCAAAGCCCTATAACCCTGTTGCCCCGGGGCCCTGTACTTCGAGCACGAGCTCATCCGGGCTCGCTGATGTAAAATAAATCCAAGTTCTCCTACTTCTCTGTCACTTGGTCTCTCGCAGGTCCGATTTTTTCTTCCCACAACAGGGACAAACAGCTCACCTAATCTTTCTGGTCTCTATTTCAGCAAAGAATGAGAATTTACAGGGTCTGTATCTGACCTCATTATTAATAAGTTAAAAGAGGAGCGTCTGGGTGGCTCAGTCGTTAAGCATCTGCCTTTGGCTCAGGTCATGATCCCAGGGTCCTGGGATTGAGCCCCATGTCGGGCTCCCTGCTCGGCAGGAAGCCTGCTTCTCCCTCTCCCACTTCCCCTGCTTGTGTTCCCTCTCTCACTGTGTCTTTCTCTGTCACATAAAAAATAAAATCTTTAAAAAATATATATTAAATTAAAAAATAAGTTAAAAAGAGCATTTTTTTTTTTTACAGGGTGCAGAGTCCAGCAGACTGCCCAACTGGCCTTTACAGTGTGAACAGGAAGAAAGAGCCTACAGAAAAGGTAGGACTTGTAAAATTGCTTTAATTTGGTTCTCTCTGCATTACAGGCTGTTAGGGCAGGCAGTGGAATGGGCCGTGCTCCCCATCACAATACTGAGCCTGTAATTGCGGTTACCAAAATATACATCTGTGTCACCTTTATAAAAAACCATGTTTGTTGCCCCCTCATTTTATATTTAAAAATTGTAAACATTTACACCCTGTTCCACTCCAACATGGAAACTTGAGGATCTAGGCCCAAGGGAATCACTTGCCAATATGGGGTCTGCTCATGGGCACGTTGGACCTATGAGTGTAGAACAATGTGCAGGAGACAGTTAAGAATCAGGAGCTGCTGTCCCACCTCTGGAGCCCCAGCATTAGAAGCAAACTCACACCTGTGAGTCTTAACTAAGTCATACGGGGAAGAGTTGTTCTTTGCAGTAAGCCTTTTCCAGACCACATTTCCAGAAGTAAAAGGCTCAGAAAACTTTAATATTGTTATTATGATTCATGTAAGTAACAGATGCTATTGTAAACACAGAGAAGAGGTACAAAGTTGACCTGAAAGATAAATGGAAAGCTTCACAAACGTGGAGAAACTTGAACTGGGTTAGGAATATAGAGCCCTGAGCAGGGAAGATGGCAAAGGGTTCATGTAATATAATGATGTAGGGGAGGGAAATTTTTCCCTTGTTTCCTCCTAGTTCTAGGTTTGTTGGGTGGTCTAAAAATTAAATTGACATAAGACATTAACAGAGTAAAACCAAATTTAACAATGTATGTACAGGAGCCCCACAAAGACATGAAGACTAAAGGCAGTCAGGCAGTTGAAGCTACTGAGCTAATGAGAAGGCAGTAGGGGTCTGGGGCTTCAAAGGGGAGGAAGACAATTCACAGGAAAATGAGAAGAACAAATGGTTGATAAATATTTGCCATGCTATACGGATAAGTCTTTCTGATATAAAAAGTTACTTCTGATAATAGCTCTCTTCCTGATATAAGTCCCCTATTTAAATTCTTTAAGCAGTTAAACAGGTAAAAAAAGCTTTTCCTTAAGCCTGCTAGATCTTAATTGCCTTCAGCTCAAGACAATCCACATGCCAAAGTGGCACATTTTGGGGTGGTACATTCTATTCCCCTTCAGTCCTGCCTTTGAAACTTCTCCAAGAAGCTTCACAGTCCAGAAATTGAGTTGGTAGATTGCTCCATTTCACCTCATAATGCTGCTGGGAAGCCTGGAAACAAGGTACTAGGCCAATTTTTATTGGTTCCATAAAGTCAACCTTAGTTCCTTAGATCTGTGTGGTCATATCCGAGTCTATTACATATCTGAGGATTACATCTCTCTCAAATATGACATTCCAATCCAAGCCTTGGTAATATGACCACTGTTTCCAATTGGTTCCCGTTACAAGGAGAATAGAATCTTTTTTTTTTAATTAAGCTTTAAATTTTAATTCCAATATAGTTTACATACAGTGGTATATTAGTTTCAGGTGTGCAATATAGTGATTCAACACTTGTATACATTACTCAGTGCTCATCATGGTAAATGTATTCTTTAATCCCCATCACCTACTTCACCATCCCCCTATCACCTCCCCTCTGATAACCATCGGTTTGAAGGAGAACAGATTCTTACTGAACTTATGCATAACTATATTGCCATGAAATGAGAATATTTAAGAGTATACTTAAGACTTTATGAGAACTTCTAAATTCTGAAGGTATCAGGAAGGGAGAAAAAGATAAGTGTTTCACCTTTGTTCACAAAGGTTTATTTTACCAAATTGTTGATAGCTTAGGAGAAAAGAGAAAAGGGTTTCCGTAAATCTGGAAAAACAAAACACAAAGAACCAACATTTCAAACCAAAAAAAACAAGAAAATTATAACAATCCTCATCAGTTCATTCAGTTCCACGTAATTAATTCTTACTGATCTTCATCTTTTTGTTAGTAGTTTCATAAGCCATTAGTTTCTCCATTAGAGTTCTACAAATTCTCGCCAAGTTCAGTGGTATGACCTGAAAGGTTTCAGAGACCTGTATTTGTTAGAGTCCTTTCCATTAGTCTCTTTGAAGATGAAGCACTTTTACAGGAGCAATTTTGCAAAGCATTAGAGTGAAACAATAATAAATGTCCATAAAGGACAAGAGACTTAAGAATGCCTATGGTTAAAGATCTGATGAGAATTCATCATAAAGCAACTAAAAAGGAAATTTGGTTATTTCTGTGGCACACACCTTAAGATGAAAACTAGGGAAAGAAGATAGAAAAGATGGGCAAATAGAATTCTGAGCTCACCTCCTCTGTAGACACACCAAGGCAACAACTACAGTATTGCAACTCACTCTGAAAATGACCTGAAGACTGGCAGAACAGATATTCCACAGCTAGGCGCAGAGAGAAGACCACATCAAAAACAAAAAGAGGGATAGAGATGCGATCAGGAACCAAACTCCTAGAGGGACTACCTGCAAACAGGAAGGATATCATAAGAATGGAGGAGCAAGGTGATCAAATCTCACACTGGGCACCCCCAACCCTAGAGGCCCTCACTGGGAAGATGCATCCCCATAACAATGGATTCTGAAAATCAGTGGGGCTCAATTCCAAGAGCTTTAAAAATCATCAGGGCTTAACTCCAGGAGAGCTGGAGGGGAAACCAAGTCTCTGCCTTTGAAGATCCGGCACACTGAATAATTCAACCCGAGACACAGGACAGAAGCAGTAATGTGGAAAGTACCCAGGGTATACATAAAGGAGATTTGACTAATTTTAGGGCCTGTGCTAAAAGGACAAGGATCTGCAAGAGCTTTTGCTGGGAACGAAAGTGCTGGTAGATGACATTTTTCACTCTTGTCAAGCCTAGATAGCTGGAAGCTTTCAGCAGTCAGTTCTGACACCTTCCATCTACCTTGCTAGCACCCCACACTAATGCTCCCCTGCGGATCCACCCCATCCAACCCACCTGCTCCAGCAGGCACCCATTCAAAACAGCTCCTGCACTATCACAACTGGTGGACAGCCCCAGCTGGGACCAGCTCTCCTCCAAATGCTATCCAGCAGTAGTCATAGCAGCTCATTGCAAAAAGTCAGGCTAAGGGTGAGCCCTACCCACCAGAGGGCAAATCCTGCCAACCAGTGCACATGCACTGGCTGCAACCAGGCTTCACAGCTTTCCATACAGGGAGCAATCCCTGCTCACCAGTGTACCCACAGCAGTTGCAGCTCAGCCACACAAGAAGGTACATGCAGTCCATATAGGGGACACCCCTGGAGCACCTGGTACTAGTGATCAAGGGGGTTTCAACTACTGGACCCCACAGGATGCCTTCTACATAAGGCTAATATTTTTAACACCAGGAAATGTAACTGGCCTACTTAATAGATGGAAACATACACAGAGAGCTAGATAAAATGAGGAGACAGAGGACTATGTCTTAAATAAAAGAATAAGACAAAATCACAGAAAAAGAGCTAAATGAAACAGAGATAAGTGATATGCCTGATAAAGAATTAAAAGTAGGGGCACCTGGGCGGCTCAGTCGGTTAAGCGTCTGCCTTCAGCTCAGGTAATGATACCAGAGTCCTGGGATCAAGACTCATGTCTGGCTCCCTGCTCAGTGGGGAGCCTGCTTCTCCCTCTTCCTCTGCTTGTGCTCTCCCCCTTTCTCTCTCTCAAATAAATAAAATTAAAAAATAAAATTAAAAAAAGCTGGGATAGTAATACTTATCTCAGAAAAAAATACACAAAACAAACTGTAACAAGAGACAAAAAAGGTAATTACGTATGAAAGAATCAATCCAACAAAGAGATACAACAACTGCAAATATCTATATACCCAACATAGAAGCACATAAATATATAAAGCAAATATTAATGAACATAAAGGGAGAAATTTATAATAAATAATAGTAGGGGCCTTTAACACCCCATTTACATTAAAGGGGATCATTCAGATAGAAAATCAATAAAAAAGTGGCCTTGAACAACACCTTAGGCCAGACGGACTTAACAGATATATATGGAACATTGCACCCAAAAACAACAGAATGCACATTCTTTTCAAGTACACATGGAATGTTCTCCAAAATAAATCACAAGACACGCCACAAGTCTCAATAAATTTAAAATTAAAATCATTTCAAGCATTTATTCTGACCATGACAGTATGAAACTAAAAATCAATTACACGGAAAAAAAACCTAAGAAACATAAACAAATGGAGGCTAAATAGCATGCTACTAAACAATCAATGGGTCAATGAATAAATCAAAGAGGAAATTTTAAAACCAGCTAGAGACAAATTAAAATAAAAACACTATCATTTAAAATCTTTGGGATGCAGCAAAAGCAGTTCTAGGAGGAAAGTTTATAGCAATAAAGGCCCACTTCAAGAAATGAGAAAAAACTCAATCTAACCTCACACATAGAGGAACTAAAAAAGAACAACAAACAAAGTCCAAATTTAGTACAAGGAAGGAAATAACAAAGATTAGAGAGGATATAAGAGGACATAAATGAGGTTAAAAAATTAGAAATGATCAATGAGACTAAGAGCTGATTCTTTGAAAAGATGAACAAAATTCATAAACCTTTAGCCTGACTAATCAAGAAAAAAAGAGAGAGAACTTGAATAAAAAAGAGAAGTTACATCTAACACCACATAAATACAAAATACTATGAGAGATTACTATGAAAAAGTATATGCCAACAAATTAGACAATCTAGAAAAAATGGAAAAATTCCTAGAAACATAAAATCTTCCAAGACTGAATCAGGAAGAAATAGAAAACATGAACAGACCAATTACTAGTAACAAAATTGAATTATTAAGTAACAAACTCACAGCAAACTAAAGTCCAGGACCAGATGGTTTTACAGGTGAATACCAAACATGTAAAAATGAATTAATACCTATCCTTTTCAAACTATTCCAAAAAATAGAAGAGAAACAAATGCTACCAAATTCATGAGGCCAGCATGACCTTGATACTAAGAGCAAAGGCATTAGAGAGACAGAGAGAGAAAGAAGGAAAGAAGGAAGGGAAGGAAGGAAAGGAAGGGAAGGAAGGAGGGTAGGAGAGAGAAGAGAAAGAGGGAGGAAGGGAGGGAGGGAGGGAGGGAGGGAGGGAGGGAGGGAGGGAGGGAGGGAGGAAGGAAGGAAGGAAGGAAGGAAGGAAGGAAGGAAATTACAGACCAGTATCCCTGATGGGGCATGGATGCAAAAATCCTCAACAAAGTATTATCAAACCAAATACAGCAATACATTAAAGAAATCGTTCGCCATGATCAAGTGGGATTTATTTCAGGAATGCAAGGATGGTTCCATATACACAAATCAATGATTATGATACTCCACATTAACAAAATGAAGAATAAAATTCACATGATCATCTCAATAGATGCAGAAAAAGCACTTGATAGAATTCAACATTCATTCTAGATAAAAATTCTCAACAAGGTGGGTATAAAGAGAACATACCTCAAAAACACAATAAAGGCCATATATAACAAACTACAACTAACATATTCAATGGCAAGATTAGGAACAAGACAAGGAGGTCTACTCTCACCACTTTTTTTTTTAAAGATTTTATTTATTTATTTGTCAGAGAGAGAGAGAGAGAGAGCACAAGCAGGCAGAGCGGCAGGCAGAACAAGCAGAGGGAGAAGCGGGCTCCTTGCTGAGCAAGGAGCCTGATGCAAGACTCAATCCCGGGACCCTGGGACCATGACCTG
>CM052884.1:52341201-52374387 GCA_028534135.1 Potos flavus | reverse complement strand
TTTTTTTTTTTTTTTAATTAGAATTGCAAAATTTTTATTTAACTTCTACGATTTTTTTTATTAACATATAATTACTTGCCCCAGGGGTACAGGTCTGTGAATCATCAGGCTTACACATTTCACAGCACTCACCACAGCACATACCCTCCCCAGTGTCCATAACCCAGCCACCCTATCCCTACCCCCCTACCCCACAGCAACCCTCAGTTTGTTTTGTAAGATTAAGAGCCTCTTATGGTTTGTCTCCCTCCTGATCCTGTCTTGTTTTATTTCCCCCCCACCCCTCACGACCCCTCACCCTGCCTCTCAAATTCTTCATATCAGAGAGATCATATGATAATTGTCTTTCTCTGATTGACTTATTTCGTAGAGCAAGCAACTCTTGATCTCAGGGTTGTGAGTTTGAGCCCCACGCTGAGAATAGAGATTACTTAAAAAAATTTTTTTAAGTCTTTTAAAAGATGAATAATCAAATTTAAAAATGGGCAGAAGACATAAATAGACATTTTCCAAAGAAGACTTCCAGATGGCCAACAGGCACATGAAAAGAAGCTCTACATCACTCATCATCAGGGAAGTGCAAATCAAAAGTACAATGAGATATCACATCACAACTGTCAGAATGGCTAAAATCAACAACACAAGAAACAACAACTATTGGTGAGGATGTGGAGAAAGGGGAACCCTCTAGCACTTGTGGTGGGAATTCAAACTGATGCAGCCACTCTGGTAAATAGTATGGTGGTTCCTCAAAATGTTTAAAATAGACCTATCCTATAACCCAGCAATTTCACTACTAGGCACTTACCCAAGAATACAAAAATACTGATTTGAAGGGGCACATGCACCCCGATGTTTATAGCAGCATTATCAACAATAGCCAAATTATGGAGAGAGCCCAAATGTTCACTGACAGATGAATGGATAAAGAAGACGTTATGGTATATATATGTACAATGGAATATTACTTAGGCATCAAAAAGAATGAAATCTTGCCATTTGCATGGAGAGTATTATGCTAAGCAAAATAAGTCAGTCAAGGAAAAGCAAATGCCATATGATTTCACTCATATGTGGAATTTAAGAAACAAAACAAAGGAGCAAAGGAAAAAAAGGAGAGAGAGGCAAAGAAAGAAAGACACTCCTAATTACAGAGAACATACTGATGGCCACCAGAGGAGGTGGATAGGGGCTGGGTTAAATTAGGTGATGGGGATTAAGCAGTACACTTGTGATCAGCACTGGATGATGTATGTAAGGGTTCAATCACTAAATTGTACACTTGACACTAATATTACACAGTATGTTAACTGAAATTTAAATAAAAACTAAAAAAAATTAAAAATAATAATATTGAGGGTAAAAAATAAAAAAACTATATTGAATGTTTATTATTTATATCAGTTTCTTAATCTTATGTTACATCTCATAACTTTATTAAGTTCAGTAACTTATAGATTCTTTTGGCTTTTCTATGTAAACATAGCATTTTCAAATGAACATAATTTGTTTTACAAAAAAATAATGAAACAAAAATTATTCAGCTCCAGAATTTCTGCTTGTTTCTTTTATATGATCTACTTTTGCAAGTACCATTTTAATCACAAATTTTCCCTGATTTCATTAAATTGTCTTTCTGAGTTTTTTTGTAGCTCACTGATTTTTTTCAAAACAGTTATTTTGAATTCTTTATCAGCCAGGTCACAAAATTCTAGGCCTTTGAACTAGGTTATTGGAGAATTATTGCTATCTTTTGTTAATGTTATCTTTTCGTGTCCTTGTAGTTTCACATTTGAGGTGGCAGACACCTCCTTAAATCTTTACGAGTTGCCTTCAATTAGGGTATTCTGTGTGTTGGTGCTGATATATCTGGGTTTTCTCTATATTTATATGGGTATAACTACTCCATTCTTCTTGCTCTCTTGTGGTGAATTCTTAACCTGTCTTCTCTGTTTCTTAAAAGTGAGCAGGCTGGCTACTGGAAACTTTAGTTTTCCAGGAGGTGGTGTGATAGATCAATGTATGGTTTCTCTCTTCCTTACAAATCCTGGTCTGTTTTGCTGGTAGCACTTTGTTTACCAGACAAGTTGCCACCACTGAACTCAGGAGCATGCATAAGGAGCTGGCCACACGGCAGGAGTAGTTGTAAGTTTAGCACTTGGAGCATTGAGGGTACCTGTGGACCCTGTGGGGAGATCCTTGGGTGAGGTTCTCCCAGAGGCTCATGGGAGGACTTCCTGCTGAATTCCTGAAGAATCAGCAGGAACCATGTCCTTTTAATGTCCTTTGATATTCTTAATTTCTTCTTTCCCAATCTCTTCCCTTCTCCCAGTCGTGGAGGTCCTGCCTCAATATTCTGGTTGCTGCTGGAGAGAAATAGATTTCTCCAGCTATGTTACACACAACTGGAGTAGGTGGGCACTCACTTACCACCAGTAGACAGTTCCATCCCATCAATATCACCAAACCTGTACAGGAATATACCATCAAGAGGGCTGGACTTCTGCAAAATTCTCTCTCATCTGTGGGTGAGAGCACATTCCAGGTTTTTTTCAGACTGTGACCGGGGGTTGGAACAGGCTTGCTGGTTCTGCTGGTTCCATGGCCCAAACTGAGGTCTTCTGCCTATTACCAGATGCACAGGTGGACAAAACTACTCCTGTGTCCTTTGGCATATGGTAGGCACTTTTGATCATAGAAGGATATCTAATAAGTTGTTTTAAAAGGGGAACGAAGAAGAGAAACATCTTATGCCACCATGATGTTGACATCTACAATGCATTTTATTTTATTTTTTTTAATTTTTTTTTTATTTGAGAGAGAAAGAGTGTGTGCACATGAGTGGGGGGAGGGTCAGAGGGAGAGGGAGAAGCAGAGTCCCCACTGAACAGGTAGCCTGAGGTGGGACTCAATCCCAGGACCCTGAGATCATAACCTGAGCCGAAGACAGACACTCAATCAACTGAGTTACCCAGGCGCCCATACAAGTGCATTTTCAAGGCCAGAAGAGTACATAAATATTATGAAATGGCTTAAGAATAAGTGACAGACCTGTCCACAGAAACCTGGCAAGCCAGAAAGGGCTGGCAAGACATATTCAGGACACTAAATGAGAAGAACATGCAGCCAAGAATACTTTATCCAGCAAGGCTGACATTCAAAATGAATGGAGAGCTTCCAAGACCAGCAAGGTCTAAAAGATTATGTGACCACCAAGTTGGCACTGCAAGAAATACTAAGGGGCGTTCTATAATAGAAGAAAGAACCCAAGAGTGACATAGAACAGAAAGTTACAGAGACGATGTATAAAAACAAGGACTTCACAGGCGACATGATGTCAATAAAAACTTATCTTTCAATAATCACACTCAGTGAATGGCCTAAATGCTCCCATAAAAAGGCACATGGTTTCAGAATGGATAAAACAACAGGACCCGTCCATATGCTGTCTACAAGAGACACATTTTGAACCTAAAGATACACTCAGACTGAAAATGAAGGGATGGACAACCATCTTTCATGCAAATGGGCCTCAAAAGAAAGCTGGGTAGCGATTCTCATATCAAATAAATTGGATTTTAAGCTAAAGACTGTAGTCAGAGATACAGAAGGACACTACATCACCCTTAATCGGTCTATCCACCAAAAAGATCGAACAATTGTAAATATTTATGCCCCCAACATGGGAGCAGCCAACTACATAAGCCAACTGTTAAACAAAATAAAGTCATATTGATACGAATACATCAATTGTAGGGGACCTGAACACACCACTCTCAGCAACAGACAGATCATCTAAGCAGAAAATCAACAAAGAAACAAAAGCATTGAACCAGATGGACCAGACTTCATAGATATATACAGAACATTCCACCCTAAAACAACAGAATACTCATTCTTCTCGAGCGCACATGGAATTGTCTCCAGAATAGACCACATACTGGGTCACAAATCAGGGCTCAACTGATACCAAAAGACTGAGATTATTCCCTGCATATTCTCAGATCACAGTGCTTTAAAACTGGAGCTCAACCACAAGAAAAAGTTTGGAAGGAATTCAAACACTTGGAAGCTAAAGGCCATCCTGCTCAAGAATGTTTGGATCAACCAGGAAATCAAAGAAGAACTTAAGCAATTCATGGAAACCAATGAGAATGAAGACACATCGGTCCAAAACCTATAGGATATGGCAAAGGCAGTCCTAAGGGGGAAATACATAGCCATCCAAGCCTCACTCAAAAAAATTGAAAAATCCCAAATACACCAACATTCCTTACACCTTAACGAACTGGAAAATCAACAACGAATTAAGCCAACCCCATGCACAAGAAGAGAAATAAATAAGATTAGAGCAGAGATCAATGAGTTAGAAACTAGAGATACAGTAGAACACATCAACGAAACTAGAAGCTGGTTCCTTGAAAGAATCAATGTGATCGATACACCACTGGCCAAACTACTCCAAAAGAAAAGAGAGAGGGACCAGATTAATAAAATTATGAACGAAAGGGAAGAGATCACAACTAACACCAAGGAAATAGAAACAATCATCAGAAATTATTACCAACAGTTAGATGCCAATAAGTTAATCAACCTAGAAGAAATGGATGCATTCCTGGAAACCTATAAACTTCCAAGACTGAAACAGGAAGAAATCGACAACCTGAATAGACCAATATCTAGTAACGAGATTGAAGCAGTGATCAAAAACCTCCCAAAAAATGAGAGTCCAGGACCGGATGGATTCCCTAGGGAATTCTACCAAATATTCAAAGAAGAAATAATACCTATTCTCCTGAAGCGGTTTCAAAAAATAGAAACAGAGGGAAAACTTCCAGACTCCTTCTATGAAGCCAGCATTACCTTGATCCCCAAACCAGGCAAAGACCCCATCAAAAAGGAGAATTTCAGCCCAATATCCCTGATGAATATGGATGCCAAGATTCTCAACAAGATACTAGCTAATAGAATCCAACAGTACATTAAAAAGATTATCCACCATGACCAGGTGGGATTTATCACTGGGATGCAAGGGGTGGTTCAACATTTGCAAATCAATCAATGTGACAGAACAAATCAATAAGAGAAGAGAGAAGAACCACATGGTCCTCTCAATTGATGCAGAAAAAGGGTTTGACAATACAGCATCTGTTCCTGATTAAAACTCTTCAAAGTATAGGGATAGAGGGAACATTCCTCAACTTCATAAAATCTATCTATGAAAAGTCCACAGCGAATACCATTCTCAATGGGGAAAAGTTGACAGCCTTCCTTTTGAGATCAGGAACACGACAAGGATGCCCACTCACACCACTCTTGTTCAACAAAGTACTAGAAGTCCTAGAGACAGCAATCAGACAACAAAAAGAAATAAAAGGTATTCAAATTGGCAAAGAAGTCAAACTCTCTCTCTTCGCAGATGACATGATACTTTATATGGAAAACCCAAAAGACTCCACCCCCAAACTACTAGAACTCATACAGCAATTCAGTAATGTGGCAGGATACAAAATCAATGTGCAAAAATCAGTTGCTTTCTTATACACTAGCAATGAAAATATGGAAAGGGAAATTAGAGAATCAATTCCATTTACTATGGCACCAAGAAACATAAGATACCTTGGAATAAACCTAACCAAAGAGGTAAAGGATCTGTACTTGAGGAACTACAGAACACTCATGAAAGAAATAGAAGATGACAAAAAAGATGGAAAAACATCCCATGCTCATGGATCGGAAGAACAAACATTGTTAAAAGGTCTATACTGCCCAGAGCAATGTATACTTTCAATGCCATACCAATCAAAATTCCACCAGCATTCTTCAAAGTGCTGGAACAAACAATCCTAAAATTTGTATGGAACCAGAAAAGACCCTGCATTGCTAAGGAAATGTTCAAAAAGAAAAACAAAGCTGCGGCAACACGTTTCCCGATTTCAAGCTTTACTACAAATCTGTGATCACCAAGACAGCATGGTACTGGCACAAAAACAGATACATAGACCAATGGAACAGAGTAGAGAGTCCAGATATGGACCCTTAACTCTATGGTCAATAATCTTTGACAAAGCAGGAAAAAATATCCAGTGGAAAGAAGACAGTCTCTTCAATAAATGGTGCTGGGAAAATTGGACAGCGATGTATAAAAGAATGAAACTAGGCCATTCTCCCACACCATACACAAAGATAAACTCGAAATGGATGAAAGACCTCAATGTGAGGCAGGAATCTATCAAAATCCTAGAGGAGAACGTAGGCAGTAACCTCTTCGACATCGGCCACAGCAATTTCTTTCAGGACATGTCTCCGAAGGCAAAGGAAACAAAAGCGAAAATGAACTTCTGGGACTTCATCAAGATAAAAACTTCTGCAGAGCAAAGGAAACAGTTGACAAAACAAAGAGGCAACCCATGGAATGGGAGAAGATATTCACAAATGACAGTACAGACAAAGGGCTAACATCCAAGATCTATAAAGAACTTCTCAAATTCAACACCCAAAAGACAGACAATCACGTCAAAAATGGGCAGAAGACATGAACAGACACTTCTCCAAAGAAGACATACAAATGGCTAAGAGATACATGAAAAAATGTTCATCATCACTAGCCATCAGGGAAATTCAAATCAAAACCACATTGAGATACCACCTTACACCAGTTAGAATGGCAAAAATCAACAGGACAGGCAATAACAAGTATTGGAAAGGATGTGTAGAATGGGGGACACTCTTACACTGTTGGTGGGAATGCAAGTTCATGCGGCCACTTTGGAAAACAGTGTGGAGATTCCTCAAAAAATTAAAAATAGAGCTACCCTATGACCCTCAATTGCACTACTGGATATTTACCCCAAAGATACAGATGTAGTGAAAAGAAGGGCCATATGTACCCCCAATGTTCATAGCAGCAATGTCCACAATCGCCAAACTGTGGAAAGAGCCAAGATGCTCTTCAACAGACGAATGGATAAAGAAGATGTGGTCCATATATACAATGAAATATTACGCAGCCATCAGAAAGGATGAATACCCAACTTTTGCATCAACATGGACGGGACTGGAGGAGATTATGCTGAGTGAAATAAGTCAAGCAGAGAAAGTCAATTATATGGTTTCACTTACTTAGGGAACATAAGGAATAACATGGAGGACATTAGGAGAAGGAAAGGAAAAGTGAATTGGGGGAAATCGGAGGGGACGAAGCATGAGAGACTGTGGACTCTGAGAAACAAACTGAGGGTTTTGGAAGGGAGAGGGGTGGGGAAATGGGTGAGCCTGGTGGTGAGTATTAAGGACGGAATGTATTGCATGGAGCACTGGGTGTGGTGCATAAACAATGAATCTTGGAACAATGAAAAAAATAAAATTAAGATGTTAAAAAAAAAGAATAAGTGACAGAAAGACAAAAAGAAACGACTCAACACAGATTTGACAGAAACTAACAGAAGAAATATAACTGGTGGTACCACTCTTGTTTTTTGGTTTTTGGTTTCTATTTGCTAGAAAATATTTTTTTGTTTCCAATTTTTATTTAAATTCTAATTAGTTAACATATAGTGTAAAGTTAGTTTCAGGTATAGAATTTAGTGGTTCATCACTTACATACAATGCTCAGTGCTGATCACAAGCACCCTCCTTAACCTCCATCACCCACTTAACCCATCACCCCATCTACCTCCCCTCCAGTAATCCTCAATTTGTTCTGTATAGGTAGGAGTCTGTTTTCTGGTTTGCCTCTCTTTGTCGCCCCCTATGTTCATCTGTTTCGTTTCTTAAATTTCACATATCAGTGAAATCATATATGGTATTTGTCTTTCTCTGACTTATTTTGCTTAGCATCATACTCTCTAGCTCCATCTACATCCTTGTAAATGGCAAGATTTCATTCTTTTTTATGGTTGCTCTTGTTTTTAAAACAAACATTAAGCTATCAAACTCATACATATTTCCAAACTCCAACCCTCAGTTTAGTGCTCTCCATGCAACGAATTCTGTGTAACAGGAAATGCCGAAAGCCAGAGTATTAAGTTGTTTCATTTCTTAAAGTTGCAACTCACCCTGGTAACTAAAAAACAACCTATGTTGAGAATACCCACAAAGATGTCTTTCAAAAAAATATATATTAAGGGGGCGCCTGGGTGGCTCAGTGGGTTAAAGCCTCTGCCTTCGGCTCAGGACATGGTCTCAGGGTCCTGGAATCGAGCCCCGCATCGGGCTCTCTGCTCAGCAGGGAGCCTGCTTCCCCCTCTCTCTCCACCTGCCTCTCTGCTACTTGTGATCTCTCTCCTCTCTGTCAAATAAATAAATAAAATCTTTTAAAAAATATTAAGAAGCAGTGTTTGCAGAATATATTTGTTGGAACAATGCAAGGAGGAAATGAAAAAGCCTTGAAGACTTGCATCTTTAGTACACTCACCCTTCTGGCCATATGGCTGATACTTCCTAAGGTCATGACACACGCTAACTGAGTAACTTTTCTTCCATAGCCATGGCCACGGCAAAGTCCACCCCTGATGAGCCCCTGCTCGGAGGCAAAAGAAGGCATGATCTCCAAGGGATGCTGACAGAAGTAGGACTGGCACCTGAGTACTGGTTGCCCAAGTTGCAGGAACACCTGGGTGTGACCTGTGCCCAGGCCTTACAACACCTAGAAGAAAAAGACCTCCAGAAGCTGAAATCCCAAGCACGACATTCCTGGGAGGAAAGAGCCCTGGAGACGCTTCTTAACCTGTCACAGTCAAATAGTCTTTCAGAGTTACAGGAGTCTCTGTTGGAAATGAGAAAGAAAATGCAGAAGCAGGCAGAGCAGGCACTGCAGGAGCTAAGAGACTTGCTGTCAGAAGGGAGGCAGCAACAGGATGAAGCAGTGAGGAGAAAAGAGGCAGAGCTGAGGCAGGCAATGGAGATCCCTGAAGAATACTGGCCACCTCCCCAAAAGTCCCTAAAAGAAGTCACAGAAAACATTCAGAAACAACTCAGCCTCATGGAGGGGACACTGTCTCACAGGCAAAATCTCCCAGATAGAGATCTGGTGAGATGGGCATCCGGAGGGTTGGCCCTGCAGGGAATTTACAAAACCAGAGACCAAAAGGGTTTGATAGAGACGAGAGAGGAGCTACTCAGTGTCCCAAAGGAGTTCTTACTCTTTGGCCCTGAGCAGGGCACGCGGATGGAAACAAAGGAGTTTATATCTTCTCAAGCAGAATCCATGTTCACCCAGACTATAGAGAAGCTAGGCTTCAGTGCAACTACCTCAGCCAAAGGTGGAGGTTGGGGATTTAGCCTGGAAGCCAGTGTAGATCACAGCAAACATTCAGAATCTAAGAAAACCCAACAATCACATTCTGAGCACTCTTATTTTTGCTCAACCAAGTTCAGCTACATCCCACTGGCTTCCTGCCGCTTTCCCATTGATCAGCTCCAGTTATCCAAGCCTGCTCTGCAGGAATTGAAATGCATTGAAGACCTTCTGGGTCAGTCTGCAGGCCCAGACAGGCTCCCCTTGCTAAAGTCCAGGACGGAAGCCTTCTTCCACAGGTTTGGTTCTCATGCTAATCAGGGCCCTCTGCACCTGGGAGGAATCTACTGGTGGAAAGCCATTTCAGAGGGTTTCCAAAGTAAGCAGCTGGCAGAAGTGAAACAGCAGTCAGCAGAGGCCCTGGATATTTATGTAAAGGGCAGCTACAGTGGCTTTGGCATACGAGTTGCTGCAGGTGTGGATGTGACAGACTCTCATTCAAAAATAAACTCTCAGAGCACAAGCTTCCAAGATCTCCAAACCAAAATCCAATTATCTGTGGCCCAGACAGGTGGCCCACCAGAAGCGAATGGCCTTTTCCAGTGGAAAGCTGGCCTAGTTGCCAGTAATCAAACCTGGTGTGTCATTGACCGGGGAATTCATCTGGTGCCCATTTGGGACATCGTCCTCTCCAGCCACAGAAGTGATTTTAAGGATCCTCTTCAGGTAGCTATCTGCCTGAAAGACAGCTACACTGCTCTGACTGGCCTGACTACCCAGATCCAGAGTGGAGAGGAATTACTGAGTATTGAGAAGGAGGCTAGGGTTTTCCTAGAGGATGTGAAATCCTGGGAGGTATCTGATCCTGAAGAACAGCTTAAAAAACTGATAAATTTCATGCAGATGTTGAGTCAAAAAATAAAAGCTTATGACACTTGGATTAACATATGCCTCACAGATAGGGATCTACAGAATTTTCTGGTAAACACTGTCAACTTTTGCAAAAGGTCTTCCACTTATAAAACAGAATTTGTTAAATCTCAGTTGCGCAGCCTTTTGGATCCTCACATTTATAGTGTGACAAACTTTCCTCAGGCTCGTTCCATCATGCAGTGGATCTTCTCGTCAGAGCTGGAGCAGAAGCATGTCAACATCTCCCAATTTTCTGAATTAATTAAAATCTTAAAAGAAACCAAAAATGACCTCATAGAAGCGAAGGCCAAATCCGAGTCCCCAGAAATAGTGGAAGAAGCACAAAGAAAGGCCACTCACGAGGTCAGCCAGTCTCTTGGCTGCTTCTTGAATTATCTCCAAGAAACAGAGCAGCCAGACATACAGCTCTTGCTACTTTCCATTGCAGTGGGTGCAGGTTATCACATGGTGAACAATACTTTTCAGTATCTTCTGGGGTGTGAGGAGTTAAACTTCCTGCTGCAGGAAATGCAAACTGCCCATGACAAATACCAGAATCTCAAAAATATTTGCAGCTACAGGGCTCAGGCATTCCTGCTGCTCACAGGTCTGACAGCCACTGTTGGAGTTACAGCTCTTTCTCCAAAGGACAAAACACAACGCTTGACATTTATAAGACAGCACATGGGACAATCATTGTCTAAAGAAGTTGAACATGTCCTCACCAAACCTGGAGCAGATCATGATTGGGAAAACCTAGAGAAAGACTTGAGATGGCTCATTGATGGGAATTATGAAGCCACTATCTCTTCACTGCAAATAGATGACGTGAGAAAACATTTGCAAAGTATCTTCCATGAAAAGGAACCACCTCCTGAACCACATGATAATGAAAGCAACAAATTGGAGGCCATAGAAAATGAAGCCTTCTTAGAATTACTCCAGCGTCTAGGCCTGGAACACTACTACCCAAAAAGGATGAGCAGAGCTAACTTCCATCTAATCCACAAGACTTCTGTGTACAACACCCAGCCCAGCTCTGAGCAGGAGCTTCCCTTCTACTTCCTGCAGAAGCTACTAATGCTGGATTATGGGCTGAGATACCTGGTCTTCAAAGATGATGGAAACACAGAGAATCAAGTCTATCCAAGTGCCTCAAATCAGAAAAGTGAGGCTTTTGATCCATATGAAGACATTTTTGAAGACAATGATAGTCTCGCTAACCCTTCAGCCACTAATCCCAGGTCCCACATTCACCCTATGGATATTCAGATGGCAATTCTTCACTGTACAGATGACTATGCCAGACAATATATTCTGTCCAAACTTGCCATTTGTCAGTTTGCCCTCCCACTTCTTGTACCTAATCCCTGCAATTCTCAAATTGAATTCTCTCTCTGGTCTCTCAGCCAAATTAGGAGAAGCTGGCAGCAAGCAAGGAAATCATCAAAAGAGAAGAACAATTATAACAATCAGCAGATGTGTCGTGTCTCTACCCCCATTGTGTCCTTTATTAGAGTTGGAAATGGCTTCTCTGCTTCCAAATCTCAGATCATGAACTGTCTACTCAGTAAACGTAAATATGATATCTTTTTTCATCGCCATTGCAGGGGGAGCAGCAAAGACTGTCTCTTGATGGAGGGTGTAGTAGAAATCTGCTGGTTTTGTCCTGGAGAGGAAGATGAGGACAGCTTTGACAACTGTTTGACCTTCACCAATCTTCATGGAGATGCCAAGGACCATGAGAAGCAGCTCACTTTCCTGCAGGAGATCTCTTCTGTCATTGTGGTGCTCATGGCAACTTCCGATGACAATACAGAAAACCGAAAAATTGTCCATGGCCTGTGTCAGCTATCAAAATCTTTGATCTTTTTGCTTGATAACAAAGAAAAAACCATGGGCAATAATTCTGGTCCAAGAGTGAGAATTGGGATCAGGAATAGAAATGAGGCAGAATTAACAGAGGAGCTCAAAGCTACAATCAGAGATATGCTAGAGCTCTCTCACACTGCTTTTAGCTTAGAGGACTGTGCCCAGATTGCTCGCAAGCAAGGATTTCTTATTGATGAAGACAAGAGTGACTGCAAGGAAGCCAAAGAGAAGGCAGAGATTCTCATGGCCCTACTAGGAGACATGCCGATATCTCGGATGAAGGAAAAATTACTACCCCTTCAGGGACAACTGTGGCATCTTTGGTGTAGGAAGGACAAAGAACTCTATCATCTGAGAGAAAAGGGAAATCACAGCATTGAACAACACAAGAGTGAAATTGAGGCAGATAAACAAAGAATACGCAGTCAACAATTGAGCAAAGCCTTTCCTCCCAATGAGTTCATGCATTTTGTCCTTGAAACTATCCAAAAACGTTCCGAAATTCATACCAACCTCTACTTCTTACAGTGGCTGAGTGTGTTCTTAGACAACCTGACGGCAGATCACTTGGAAAAACTGAATGAAAAGAAAAAGGTTTTGTGCTTACGGGTACAAACAGAAAAACAAAAGGTACCAGAGAACGCCTCCCTGAAACAGTGGCAATATGACATAGAAGCTATTTCTGCAGAGATTAGTGACTGCACCTTGGGAATTGAGCACATTCTCAGAGAAATAGGCCAGATCTATGAAGCTCTGGAAGAAATTTTTTCCACAAAAGATACCCTTTTTCTCTCCCTTCCCCAGATTGCTGCAGATCTAATGATATCTGGTATTCCTATTGAGCTGATGGATGGGAATGCTTCGTATGTGCCTCTGAGGTGGGTAGCAGCTATTTTTGACAAGGTATCTGAGAAACTTGGAGACAAACGGCTGTTTGTTCTCTCTGTCCTTGGCCTGCAGAGCTCGGGGAAGTCCACCCTGCTGAATGCCCTTTTTGGGCTACAGTTCACTGTCAGTGCTGGGAGGTGTACCAGGGGAGCCTACATGCAGCTCCTGAAGGTGGAGGAGACGTTCATAGAGGAACTCGGCTTTGACTTTGTGCTTGTTGTGGACACAGAAGGACTTCGGGCCCCAGAACTCAGCAACAAATCTCAGAATCGTGACAATGAGTTGGCAACCTTTGTTACTGGACTTGGAAACTTGACTCTGATCAATATTTTTGGGGAAAATCCATCAGAAATGCAAGATATTCTACAAATAGTTGTCCAAGCCTTTCTGAGGATGAAACAAGTAAAAATCTCCCCAAGTTGCCTTTTTGTCCATCAGAATGTGGGAGAAGTTACAGCTAAAGACCAAACTATGGAAGGACGAAGGCGGCTAGAACAGAGATTAGATGAAATGGCAGCAACAGCAGCTGAACAAGAACAGTGCTCAGAGGTAACTTGCTTTAGTGATGTCATTAAGTTTAATGTCAATACTCATGTCTACTACTTTGCTCACCTCTGGGATGGCAATCCTCCAATGGCCCCTCCCAATCCTCGCTACAGCCACAATGTCCAGGAACTGAAAAGCAGAATTTTTCTGACAGCCAAACAAGAATCTAGGGGAGGCATCCTGAAGATATCAGATATAAAATTCCGAGTTCAAGATTTGTGGAGAGCCCTGGTGTGTGAGAACTTTATTTTCAGTTTCAGGAACACCCAAGAGGTCATGGCCATGAGCAAATTGGAAACCATGTATAATTCCTGGACCTGGGAGCTGAGGAGTCATGTGCTGGGCTTGCAGAACCAGCTGATCAACCAGATTCAGAATGGAAAAATCCAGACATTCAGAAAAAGCACATTTGAGGCTCCAGTCACAGAAAAATATGAAACCATCAAGCAAGAACTTGAAAAATATTTTAATGACGATCCAGACAGTGAAATACTGATCCAGTGGAAAGCGAATTTTGAAAATAAGCTACTACAGCTTAAAGAGGCACTTATTTTAGGCAGCCAAAAAAAAGCCAATGAACTTACTAGTTTTAAGAAAAGTCAAGAAAAATTAGACAAGAAAAAGTCAGGTTATGAAAAGGAATTATTAGAAAAAAGCCGAAAGTTGGCTTTAACTATAAAAGGCACAGAATTGAGTGAGGAACAACTACATAAGAAGTTCAATCAACTTTGGGAAACATGGGTCTATGCTGTGTCCTCAACTCTCCCTCCAGTCACAGAGCCTGACATTGATATTGATTCTGAAAACATCCTTTTGGAGTATTTCAAAAAGGAGACAAACATTGTGGACAAACTGAAGAAAAAATCCAGAGAAAAGTTTCAAGTCAAATATGACGAACATGTCAAAATGAACAAGAAATATTACGTAATTAAAATGCAATTAGAGGACTGTGATAAAAAGTCTATAGATATGACTACCAATCGCATTGTTTCAAGATTTACTGACATTATAGAGAACATTCAGAAGCAAGGCTGTGATTATAATCCAAGTTACTTCCACAAAATCCTGAGAATGATAGGTAATGAAGTGAAATCTGTACACGCTGAGGGAAGATACACATTTACAAGTAAATATGAAATTGACTTATCTCTGTGTTTATTCCAAAAAGCATCAGAGAATTTTAGGGAGATGCACAGGGCATTCAAGAAAGCAAATGATCCTGTAAACTACCTGGAAAGCAAGAAAGAGGATTTCCTCATGAGTTTTAAGATCTCGTGTCAAGGAGCAACCTCAGTCAAAACATTTGTTGATTTTCTGTGGCAGAAACTCACTCCTGCTGTCTCCAACACTGTATGGGAAAAAATGGCCCCCAAAATTGCTGGGGACATACGATCTACTTGCCCCGCATTCAATGGAAACAGGGCTAACCTGGAGAAACATATTCTCATCTCTCTGGCAGAAGAAGAAAATTTTGACAATTACTGGAGCTACCTTCATAATTCAGAATCATTTTTTAGGAATTACATTAAAAAACATATTGAAACATATTGTTCAGACCAGAGAAGTAAAAAAATAAGGACTTTCTTAGAAATAAGTTTAGATGATATCAAGAATGCCATCCTCTCAGCTATTCATGAATCCATAGTAAGAGCTAAAGATAGAAGCAGCACTGTGTCTGAGTGGTTGGATTTCTTCTGTGATCAACTAGGGAGTAATCTGATCTTCCCACGAAAAGATCTGATAAACATTGAACACCAGGAGATAAAAGATATTGAGTTTCTCAAAGAAGCTATGAGTGAAGCTTTGGATCCCACAATGAAGAGAGTAGAACAGAACTCTTTGAATATTTCTGTACAAGAAATGGTTCCGGAAATTGAGAAAATGCTCTCTGAACATCTCTGTGGCTGCTGGAAACAGTGTCCTTGCTGTGGAGCAATTTGTACAAACACAATCCCTAAACACGAAGGAGACCACAGTGTTCCCTTCCACCGTCCTCAGGCTGTCAGTGGAGGACATTTTTATAAAACAGACAACTTTGTTATTGACTGCTGTACTAATTTGGTAGCAAGTGATCTTTTATTGGTTTTGAGAGATGACTGGAAAATCCCATATAAGAACTATCGGCAGGCAGGAGGGGACTATGCCGAGTGGAGCATCACCCCAGACTCATCCACCCAGCCATACTGGAAATGGTTTGTCTCTCACTTCAGATCAAACCTAGAAGCAAAATATCAGAGAAAATTTATAAACAAAGGTAAAATCCCTGATGCATGGGCCCAAATCAAAAAGCAGGATGTACTTGATGACTTGAAAAAAAAGTAAAATTCAATGAGCACAAAAGAGCCCCATATCTGAACAAAAAAGTCCCTATTTGGGGACCTGGACAATCCTAAAATACCTCCTCCTCACAAAAGGAATCCTCATTATTTCCTTTTTTCAAATGAAAAATCTAAAAACAAATCAACTAACATTTCAAGAGTTGAAGATACCCTGTGAAGAGACTTCATTCTTCTTTGCCTCAATTCATTCTGGTTTAAAAACAAATTACTAAAATAAAGGAACACATGATAAAATAAAATAAAATCCATTTAAAATATCTACTGCCAATTTTAAACTATTATTTGGAAAGTTTATATTTTGACATATAGAATGTTATATAAAGCTCAGAGAAAGTCATTTTCATAGAAGGAAGTCAAAATCATTGCAGACTGCTACAAATTACTATACAATAAATATCTGGATATTTCAACCAATATATACTTCTTGACTGGAAGCTACCAATAACCTTTTTTTTAATCCTCTGAAATCCTCACAAAAAATTGTGAGTAAAAAGTTACTAATCCTCAAATGGGAAAATATTAGTGGAAAGTTCATGATCCCTGAGCATAGCAATATTTAGGCACATTCTCTTCTGGAGAAGAATAAAATGGAGACTTCACCATAATAAAGTCTGCATCAACTCAAGAAATGTTATCAAGCAAATATGGAAAAGAGAAATTAAATAACTGTTTTTCTCATTTAATCATTAGCCTCTTCTTCTCTGGCATCTTGCCAATGCGTGTGTTTAAAAAAAAAAGTGAAAAAAAAATAAAAAAATAAAAAAATAGTTTCACAAGACCTTAGGTATTCAAAGCTTGGTGCTATATACAAGTCTGAGAAAGACTGGCTTCTGGAACATGATTTATGACCAGGTAAAAAGAGCCATTTTAATCAAGGCCTTGGACAAGGTGAAATATGATTAAGCCATTGATGATTTTTAAAAAAACTATTCCTTCAAGAATAAAATATAAAAAAGTATACAGCTTTTAGGTTCTAATAGTTTAATAAGAAAAAGCTTTAATATATTCAAATGTAAGGAAATACTTATCTCCAGATCAGGCACCCTTGAAACTTTTCACATTATTTAAGCCATAGAGTCACGATCACAATAAAAATAAAAACGAAGAGCACTCTGAAGCCAACCAAGGACCAGAGTGGGGAAAGAAACAGCCATTCTGCAAACCTACATCCTCTAAAAAATGGCTTATACTATGCTCTCAAAGCTGATGATCTAAAGGAATCCTGATACAAAGAAGAAAATTTATGTCAGACATACAGGCATCCATTGGCTTCCATTTACAGACACACTATCTACCCTTCCATAGCCAGTGAAAACAAACAGTACAAGGAATCATAGTAAAGGACTGGACTTGTCAGAGTTAGGAAATAGGAGTGATGACTCTATTGTCTATGTTTCTTCGAAGGGTTTCAAGAATACTCTCAGTTTCAGGTAAAATGACCTATATCTACAGAAGAAATCCTGGAACAGGAAAATTTAAAGGAAATGGATATTCTTGAACAGTACAGTTTTCCTTTTGTTGTCTGGGAAATAGTCTCAGTAAGAGTTGGAAGGACGTCGGGGCACATCGGTGGCTCATTTGGTTGGGTGTCATCCTTTGGTTTGAGTTCTGATCCCAGGTCCCAGGATTGAGCCCTGTCGTGCTCCCTGCTCAGCAGGGTGTCTGCTTCTCCCTCTCCCTCTGCCCTTCCCATGCTCATGCTTTCACTCTCTATCTCTCAAATAAATAAAATCTTAAAAAAAAAAAAAAAGAGTTGGAAGGACCTCCTAATATGATAAAGTTGAAATAGTGATGGAAACAGGACCCCTGCATGGTACGTGTCTCTCTCACATCACTGCATACTCAAAAACTGCAATGGTCAATTAACATTTGTTGAATGCTTTTTGTATTTGTTTAATGAATCCAAAATGGCCTTTAACTAAGTAATATATATCATATATTAACTTTGATTTTTCAAGCCAAAATTGTGTATAAATAAAAAAGATCTTTGACAAATTCCTCAGGCATTGAAGCAGTGTGATTATTCAATGATATTCAGAGTCTGTGCTCAAGAAATCCCAAATAAACTGGCAAGAAGTAAATCGGGATAGAGAAAAGATGACTGTGTAGGAATGAAGTTTTCTGTGATAGTAGTAGAGACAGTAAAGGTGGAGTCAGGATTAAAGAGATTACAGTGCCATCAAGGTGGAGTCAGAATTAAAGAGATTACAGTGTCAGCAGGTTGGGGTCACAGAGGGAGGAGACTTCAGGTACTATGGAATAGGGAGGAGGAATCAGTAGGGATGATAATCACAGGATCATCAAGAGTGGAAGACACTGAACCCAGGTGTTCATCCCTAGATTAGAAGTGGCCAGAGTTGTAAGGTCAGTAGAGATAAATTTCACATGGTCAGTGGATTAAGTCTCTCAGAGTCACTGAAAGCGGGAACATGGAAACACAAGAATTCGAGGTCACCACATCACTTGATTTAAGGGACTTCCAGAATAAGTTAAGCAAGACCTCCCAAGTGTAAATGGAAAGAAGGAATCACAAGGCCTATAGGAATGGGGCTAGGAGAGTGATGGATTCTTTTTTTTTTTTTTTTTTAAGATTTTATTATTTGCCAGAGAGAGAGAGCACAAGCAGGGGAAGCAGCAGGCAGAGAGAGAAGGAGGCTCCTCTCTGAGCAAGGAGCCTGATGCAGGACTCGATTCCAGGACCCCGGGACCATGACCTGAGCCGAAGGCAGATGCTTAACCGACTGAGCCACCCAGGCATCTAGAAAGTGATGGATTCTAAGGCAAGATCAAACCTCATGAATGAAATGAAAGCTTTTTTTTTTTTTAAGATTTTATTTTTTGACAGAAAGATAGCGACAGAGGGAACACAAGCAGTGTTCTCCCAATGGGAGAAGGAGAAGTAGGTTTCCCATGGAGCAGGGACCCTGATGTGGGCCTTGATCCCTGGACTTTGGGATCATGACCTGAGCTGAAGGCAGACGCTTAATGACTGAGCCACCCAGGTACCCCAAATGTGAGCTATTTAAATGGAGATGGTAATCTGCACTGAGAAGCTCTGAAGTAGGTCTTTTTCTCAGAGACAGAGGATATAAATAGGAGAAAGTCTAGGGAATGTGGTGTATTATGGACTAAATGTTTGTGTCCCCCATAAAATTTATATGTTGAAGCCCTAACTCCCCATGTAATTTAGAGAGGGGGACTTGGGAGGTTACTAGAATCGGATGATTAAATGGGGGCAAGGCCCTCACAATGGGATTAGTGCCCTTAGAAGAAGAGACACTAGAGAGATCTGTCTCTCTCCATGCCATGAACAAAGGAAAGGTCATGTGAGCACACAGTGAGAAGGCAGCCATCTGCAGGTCAGGAAGTACGCCCTCACCAGGAACCTAACCAGCCAGCACCTTGATCTTAGCTGCTCCAGAACTGAGAAATAAATTTCTATTGTCTAAGATATACAACTTATGATTATTTTGTTATAACAGCCCAAACTAAGAGTGTGTCTAAACATTGACCCCCTTAAGTTTTGGCATACTCTTTCCTTGAACCATAAGAAAAGACACATGAATCTTACAATTTTATTTTTTTCCCCTTCCCTCAAAACTGTAAGTCTTTTGAATCATTCTAACTCCTTAGTAAGGTCTGGGAGTGTTGTGGTGCATGAGTGGACAAGGAAGAGAAGGAAAGTGTGTATATTATCGCTGGTACAATTGTGATAATTACTAATACTGCTATCTTTGTAACAGTGGCACCTGTGAGATGTGGGCATGTAATTTAACCTCTCTGTGCTCAAGTGCCCTATCTGTGAAACAGATGCCGCTGTTAGTAGAAAAAAATGAATTTCTATATATAAAGCATTTAGAACAGTGCGATACACAGAATAAAGTACCCTGTGAGTGTAAGTCATTATTATGTTATACTGCCTCTCCTGGGTTCCTCGTTCATTTGCTTTTGAGTAACATTTTATTAGAATCATATTGAGAGGTTAAGATTGTTTCACCTGAGGTTCACAGATAGGAATAGTCAACAAGGACTCCTTCAGAAATCGCAATTACAACATAGTAAGTTCTCAATGTGATTATAAATTATAGTTCATAATGCCTCTCAAGGTATCAATGTCCTTTGATATTTTATGAGTAGTTACAATGATTTCAAACACCAATCAACCAATCGAAAACTTAGAGGAGTCACTGCCACAATATTTTAGCAATGTGAAAGATAATATGTCTTAGATTCCTCAGAAGCAGGCCTAAGACATAGATTCACATAAAAGTGATTCATTAGAAAAGTTATCCCAGTAAAAATGAATGAGCAATAAGAGAAGCAATAAGGGAAAGGTATTTTTTGGGATTGAGTGATTTGAGAGAGACAGGGAGCATGAGTGGGGAGAGGAGCAGAGGAAGAGGGAGAGGGAGAGAGAATCTCAAGCAGACTCCCCACTGAGCAGGGAGCCTGATGGCTGGGCTCCAGAGACCCTGAGATCCAAGGACCCTGAGATTATGACCTGAGCTGAAATCAGGAGTTGGATGCTCAACCGACTGAGCTACCCAGGCACCCTTAAGGGAAAGGTAATTTAAGGTGAGGGAATAAATTAGTAGGCTTAAGTAAAGTTTTGAGAGTTAAGGAGTGCCAGCTTGCAGTTGTACTTAAAAACACAAATTCAGAAGTTAGAGTGCTTTGTTTCACACCATTTACTAGCTATATGACCGTGAATGAGTTCCTCAACCTGTCTCTGCTTCATTTTCTTCATCTATAAAATGGTGCCAGCTCACAGAGGGATGAGGATTACCTTGGATAACACATATGCCTCGCACAGAGTACATGCTCCAATAATGTTAGATGGTAGTAGTAGTAGCAGCAGCAGCAACAAAAGTCATGTTAATAGAATCAATAGAATTATTAACATTATCACTGCTATTATACTGAAATGTAGTTATACCTGCACCCTGTTCTCAACTGTAAGTTCCTAAAGAAGAGAGTCCATGTCTTACTCATTGCCATATGCTCAGTACCTAGAACGGTATTTACCCCAGTAGAGGTGATGATAATGGCTCTTAAATACAATGGACAAGTTTACTAGACATTGGAGGTGAAGGTGATGACAGATGGAAGGAAAAGAAAAGGTGGTTCTAATATTTCAAACAGTGAGAATGCAGCTAAATTAACTAAAGGTCACCAGTGGCCTCAATTTTGCTAAATCGGTTTTTTTTTTGTTTTTTTTTTACTCTCAATCTTTTTATTTGACCTACCAACATCATCTTATCACTCTCTCCTCCCCGAAACACTCTGTTCACTTGGATTTGAGAATACTGCACTCTTGTTTTTCCTCCTCTGGTCACTCTGTCTTACTGATTCCTCCTCTACTATTAAAACTCCCAATGCCAAGGGCTCAATCTTTGGTCTTCCTTCTATATCTAGACTCTTCCTCTTAATGTGTCACCTGTCCCTAAGGCATTAAATACCACATATACATTGAAAACTCCTAATATATGTGTCTGACCCACACCTCCCTCCAAATGTCAAATGCCTGCCTACTCAACAGCTGCACTTGGAGGTCTTAAAGACATCTCAAGCTTAACATACTCAAAACTGGATTCTAACTACCCCCTCACTCAAAACCTGCTGTGCCCACAGCCTTCCTCATCTCATTTAAAGAGAAATCCATTGTGTCAATCCCCTAGGCCAAAAAATACTCTAAATCATCCATAATTCCGCTCACCCTCTCATTCATTGGTAAATCCTGTGGCATCTACTTTTAAAATATACTCAAATCCAATCAGTTACCACCACACCACCAAAGGCACTGAGGCTCAATAGCCTCCGAACAGATTGCCACATATATAGCCTATTCTCATGAAGGCAGTCAGAAAGCTTTCTTAAAAATTTACGCTAGACTGTTTCAATCTTTTGCTCAAAACCCTGAAATAGCTCCACTCCTCATTCAGTGTGAAAGTCACAAAGTCATCAAGAGTCATCAAACTCACAAAGTCACAAGCCTTTGTGATATCTCCCCTAGTAACCGTTCTGATCTACTCTCCTACTTCTATCCCCCTTGGTCACTCATTCCAACCATACCATTTACTGTCCCTCAAACATTCATTGTTGTCCCTACCTCAGGACCTTGGTTGTAGCTCTTACCTCTACCTGGAGGAATATTCTTCCCCCAGATATCCCTCATACTCTGAAATACTTCTACGTCTCTGTTGATACTTCATTTTATGAATAAGACCTTTCCTAGTCCACCCTACTTGATAATGCAGTCTGCACCCCTACTCACCTTGGTATCCAGGTCCTTACATATGACTTCTTTTTTATTTCTAAACTTACCCTTTTCTGGATTCTATCATATACTCATTTACTATTTTATTGTTTATTATCTAGAATATAAGGTCCATAAGAGCAAGAGATCTCTTTTGTTCATTGTGACATTCCTGGCACCTAACACACTACATACCTAGTTTAGTATAGGTACACAGTATATATTCCTGAATGAATAAATGAGTGAATGTCTACTTAAAAATGAACTTTTTTTTTCGTGTGAATTCAGATTACTCTCTGGGGCTCCCTGCTTTCAACCTAAAGAACTTCCTCTATTATTTCTTAAAAGGTGTGTCTGCTAGCAACAGATTCTCTCAATGTTTACTTACCTGGAAATGTACTTTGCCTTCATTTATTTAAAGACAGTTTTTCTGGAAGTAAGATTCTTAACACCTTTTTTTCTTCTAGCACTTTGAACATACCATCCCACTGCCTTCTGGCCTCCACTGATTCTGGTTAAGAAGTTGGCGACTAATCTTATTAGGGTTCCCTTGGGTAAGATAAGTCATTTTCCTCTCACTGCCTTCAAAATTTTCTCCTCCTTTTTAGTTTCAGCATTTTTACTACAATTTTTCTATTTGTGGATCTCTTTCCATTTATTCTACTTAGAATTCATTTAGCTTCTTAGATGTGTAGATAAATGCTTATAAATAAATTTGAAAAGTTTTCAGCCTTATTTCTTCAAATATTTTTTTTTCCTCTCCTTTCCTCCTGGTATTTCCATTATTTAAATGTTGGAAAATAAATAAATAAGCAAACAAACAAATGTTGGCATGTTTAATGTGTCCCACATTTTCCTGGGGTTCTAGTCACATTTCTTTGTCCTTTCATCCTCTTTTCTCAAATTATGCATAATTGGATTATCTCTATCAGTCTACCTTCACCTTTGCTAAGTCCTTCTTCTGCCAGTTCAAATCTACTGTTGAGCTCCTTCAGTGAATTTTTCATTTCAGCTCTGTTATCCCTTATCTACAGGGCATACATTCCAAGCCACACAGTGAATGCCTGATGCCACAGATAATACCAAATGCTATATATACTGTGTTTTCTCCTATACATACATGCCTACAATAGAGTTTAATTTATAAATTAGGCACAGTAGGAAAGTACCAACAATAACTAATAATAAAATAGAACAATTACAACAATATACTGTAATAAAAGTTATGTGAATGTGGTCTCTCTCTCTCTCTCTGAAAATATCTTATTGTACTGTACTCACCCCCTTCTTCATGATGATATGAGATGACAAAATGCCTGTGATGAGATGAAGTCAGGTGAATGACGCAGGCACTGTGACGTAGCATTACGCTACTACTGACCTTCTTTTGATATATCAGAAAGAGGATCGTCTGCTTGCAGACCACGGTTGATCATGGGTAACTGAAACCACAGAAAGCAAAACCATGGATAAGGGGAAGATTACTCTATCATACTTTTTAACTCTAGAATTCCCATGTTTTTTAATAATTTCATTTTATTGATATTATTTATTTGATGTGACACTGTCATCATACTTCACTTCTCTAATCCTGGTTTTCTTTAGTTCTTTGAACATTTTATAATGGCTGCTTTGAAGTTTTCTGCTCTAATCTAATATCTCATCGCTCTCACAGGCAGTTTCTATTGCCTGCTTTTTTTCTGATGTATGAGTCATACTTTCCTGCTTTTCTGAACATCTTGTAATTTGTTGTTGCAAACTATACATTTTAGATAATATATGACAGCAACTGTGGCTACTGGTCCCCTTTATGGGTCTTGTTATTATCTGCTTATGCTTAGTGACTGGCTGGATTGTTTTAATGAAGTCTCTACTCTCCTCCCCTAACTCTGCCCTCTTGGAGTGGTACGCCTCTGATGTTCTTCCTCAGAGAATGCAGCCATGGATACCAACAGCTGCCCTGGGGTGACTGGTTTTAGCAGGGCTCTATGTGTCTCTTTCTCTGATCCATTAAGTTTTCCCACCACCTTCAGCAGAACATCCGACTGGGCTCCACTAACTCCTCTGAGATTGCTCCATTATTTTCAGAGGTGCCCTGGGGTATAAGTTGCTTCACAGTCTGGTCTAATAACTTGTGAGCAGGGTTAGTTTTTAAGGCCAATCTTTGAGGTTTTTTCTGACCCCAGCATGAGTCTTCTGTCTCTTTCCCTGGTTCTGTCTGGAAAACTACCTGGCCTCTGGTGTAGCAAGCCTCCCCTTAATTGCTTACTGCAAAAAAATCATTGCTTTATCAAGAGCTCCGTTAAGTTTTTAACTTCCCCCACACTCTTTCGAATAAAGTCAGTTCTTTAGGGGAGAGCTTCAGGGCTCTCTGTTCTTATGAACTGCCTTTTCACCTGGGAAAAATCTCTGAGCCACTTACAGGCACTGAGTGAGAGCCACAGCCTCTAGTCTTCTTGGCTTGCCCTTCCCAACACGGAATATCTGCCCTACAAGTAAGCTGAAGCAAAGATGATTGGGGTCCCAATACTTTCAGCCTGCCATCCCAGTAGTAGAACTTCCACACCTATGCATGCGGCTGCATGGAAGAAAGGAGCCCCAATTTCTCAGCAGCACTCACTTGCAAATTAGGCTCTATATCACAGTTGGAAGGGATGAGAAATGCTGGCCATGTGCCCCTCCCAGTAAAATACTCCACCCTTTAACTGGGAGCTGACAGAAGAGGGAGCCCCATCTTCTTATCCACGTCTGCTTACAGTGGAAGGAAGGAGTGGGTCATGGATCATGCCATAGACTCTTTTGCTGTTCTTAACAATTTTTAATAGATATTCCTGAATAAATATTCCCTCATTTGCTGGATGACCTTAATACAATTTCGGGAAACTTTCATTGGTTGATTTTTTATTTCTTTTGAAGACTCTATTTATTTATTTGAGGGGGAGAGAGAGAGAGAGAGAGCACAAGCAGGGGGTAGGGGCCGAGGGAGAGGGAGAAGCAGGCCTCCCACTGAGCTGGGAGCCTCATGCGGGGCTCAATCCCAGGGGCATGGGATTACGACCTGAGCTGAAAGGCAGATGCTTAACCGACTGAGCCACCCAGGCGCCCCCATTGGTTGATTTTTTTAAATAATTTTTACAGTCATGCTATTTCACTGAGGAATGGATCCATGAAGCTCCTCACACTGCCATTTCAGAAGGAGAACTCCTCAAACACAGGAAGCAACCTCTTTGGCCTCAGATGTAGCAACTTCTTACTAGACAAATCTCTGAAGGCAAGGAAAAGAAAAGCAAGAATGAACTACTGGGACTTCATAAAGATAAAAAGCTTCTGCACAGCAAAGGAAACAATCACCAAAACTAAAAGGCAGCCTATGGAATGGGAGAAGATATTTGCAAATGACATATCTGATAAAGACTTAGTATTCAAAATCTATAAAGAACTGATCAAACACCCAGAAAACAAATAATCTAGTTAAGAAATGGGCAGAAAGCATGAATAGACATTTTTCCAAAGACAACATCCAGATGGCTAACAGGCACATGAAAAGATGTTCGACAGCACCCATCATCAGGGAAATACAAATCAAAACTACAGTGAGGGATGCCTGGGTGGCTCAGTCGGTTAAGACTGCCTTCAGCTCGGGTCATGATCCCAGGGTCCTGGGATCGAGTCCCATATCAGGCTCCTTGCTCAGCAGGGAGCCTGCTTCTCCCTCTGCCTGTTCTGCCTGCTGCTCCCCTCGCTTGTGCTCTCTCTCTCTCTGACAAATAAATAAATAAAATCTTAAAAAAAAAAAAAAAAACTACAAAAGAGCTATCACCTCACACCTGTCAGAATGGCTACAACGAAGATCACAAGAAACAACAAGTGTTGGTGAGGATGTGGAGAAAGAGGAACCCTCCTGCATTGTTGGGAGGAATGCAAATTGGTGTGGCCGCTCTGGAAAATAGTATGGAGGGTCCTCAAAAAGTTAAAATAGAACTACCGTACAACCCAGCAATCACATTACTAGGTATTTACTCAAAGGATACAAAAATACAGATTCAAAGGGGTACATGCACCCTGATGTTTATAGCAGCATTATCAAAAATAGCCAAGCTATGGAAAGAGCCCAAGTGTCCACAGACTAATGAATGAATAAAGAAGATGTGGTATAGGGCCACCTGGGTAGCTCAGTTAAGTGTCTGACTGTTGATATTAGCTCAGGTCTTGATTTCAGGGTCATGAGTGAGTTCAGTCATCAAAAAGAATGAAATCTTGCCATTTGCAATGATGTGGATGGAGCTAGAGTGTTTTATGCTAAGCAAAATAAGTCAGAGAAAGACAAATACTGTATGATTTCACAGATATGTGGAATTTGGGAAACAAAACAGATGAGCATATGGGAAGGGAGGAAAGACGAGAGGGAAACAAACAAGAGACTCTTAATGATAGAGAATAAACGGAGGGTTGTTGATGGAGGGAGGTGGGAGAGGGATGGGCTAAATGGCTGATGGAGATGAAGGAGGGCACTCATTGTGATGAGCACTGAGTGTTATATGTAAGTGATGAATCACTAAATTCACCTCCTGAAACCAATATTATTTATGTTAACTAACTAGAATTTAAATGAAAATTTGAAGAAAAAAATAAAGAAGTAGAACTCTACAATGGAACAGATTTGTAGAATCTTTAAGGAACAGAGTTAAAGAGTGCCTGTGTTTGATCTTCCCTTTTATTTTAATTTTTTCAAGCTCCATGCCCAGCATGAAGCCCAATGTAGGGCTTGCACTCAAGACCCTGAGATGAAGACCTGAACTGAGATCAAGAGTTGGACGCTTAACTAACTGAACCACTCAGCCATCTCTGATCTTCCCTTTTAAAGAATTTCGTGGCTCTTCTATTGATTAACCCCCCTGACCACTTCCCTGAGCTTCCTTCTTTATTCTCATAAGCTCTCTAGTAATTCATTTTGCTTTCGCTTCTGTTCCCACTAGCTTCCGCTTGTATTTCCTCTCACCCAATGCCTGACTGCAAAAGCAAAAACAATAGAAAACACCTACACACCTGCTTCCTATCCAGTGTTGCATCCTACTGCTGCTATAGAGGTGCCCCACTTAGCTCCCCTTCAAAAGAACCTGCTGAAGGACAGCTTCAAGCTGCTACCCTTTTGTATCCATATGGTGTTTGTACCAAGGCCACACATGATGTTCAGACCTGGGCTGTCCCCAGCCAAAGACTGAGCATGTTGGGTTTATTAGAGCTGGACCATTCCTACTCGCTACAGAACTGCTCCCACAAGGATCTTTGCCAGGACCTTTTCCAGAAGTGTGCAGTAATCTGAAACTTCCTATTTAATCATTCTTCCCCCTCTCCTTTACTGATGTTAGGCTAGCATTATGATCTGCCTACTTTTGCTCACACCACCTTATTCTTCACATGCATGTCTCTCATTAAACTCTTATATGTCTAATCTTACCTTTGTGTATGTGTCTTGAATAGCTCAAAGTTAAAGTACAGAAATGGTCCCAGAAATGGGAGATAAAATAGAGTTTGGAAATTGGCTCACTCACCACCTGTCAAGAGGAAGCCGTGCTCAGTAGAATGTAAGGCACAGTCCCTCACACAAGATGGCAACCAAATTCAAAAGAATTTATCATTGGCAATTTCATAACATCCTTACCAATGTGATGATTCACACATTTGTAAAATATGGGGGGAACACCCCTATAAGAAAGTGAGGTTGGGGGCTCCTAGGTGGCTCAGTTGGTTAAGCATCTGCCTTCAGCTAGGTCATGATCTCAGGGTCCTGGAATCGAGCCCCACATCAGGCTCCCTGCTCAATGGGGAGCCAGCTTCAGCCTCTGTCCCTCCCTTCCACTCATTCTCTCTCTCTCTCTCAAATAAATAAATAAATAAATAAATAAATAAATAAATAAAATCTTTTTTTAAAAAGAAAATGAGATTGACTGGTTATTGTAAAGTTGTATTGCCACACTGCAGAGGAATAATGAAAAACTAAGCGTAGTTACACAATTAAAGGCTGTGTGTAAGAGTCTAAAGGACTCTTTTGCAGCCTACAAGGAAGCCATTATCCCCTGGGATGGAAGAATGAGCACACTTAAGGAGCAGATTCGGGACTTAACAGAGTCACAGATATTCAGAGATGTTCAGCCTTGCAAGGCAGGTCTGTTTATACTAAGGTCAGGACCCTGACTGAGGAAATCTGGAACCTGGAACCTGGAACATGGGATGGGATGTCAGTGGATATCTGCAAGAATTTCAGCTCTGCGGGCATCCCCAAAACCTCAGAGCTTACAGAGGAAGTCTGTCCCTCCGTGGTAAGAGCTGGCACTTCTAATGCCTGGGATGACACTGCAGAAACACCTCCTCTACAAGATTATAAGTGCCTCCCCAGGAGTATTGTACCATGTCTCCTGGTTGCAGGCCTATAATTAGAGTTAAATCCCAGAACTCGGTTGGTGACCTGCTGCACCTGATAAAGGTAGAGAGAGATTACGCCCCAAAAGAGCCACAAAAATTAGTATGTATCAGCTGGGGTGAAGGGAGTACTCCCAGGATTAGATTTTGGGAATGCTTGATCAAGGGGGCTAGAACATAAGACTGGATACGAAAGAATCCATTCACTTGGGGACACCTTCTCAGGATATGAAATGTAAGGCTTAGCCAAGGACTTCAGGATAGGACAAAATCACAGCTAAGGAGGCTCATAGAAGTTAGGAAATCAAAAGCCAATGCAAAGCAAAGCAGGAATCCATTAGAAGATAATGAAGGAAAAAATTAAAGGGTGACAGGGAGGTTGGCATGCTGGAAAGGTCATGTTATGTAAGGCCAAAAGATCTACCAGAGGGTTATATTTCATGGGAAAGCCCAAAGAACATAACATTCACCAAGACATTAGGAATCTGCCAATAAGGGCACCAACATTACTAAGTTCAGCACTGAAGGCCTATGGTAATGGTAGCAGCATGATCTAATGTTGGGCTCATTAACCTATAGGGATGCTGGAGCTCTAAATTAATCCAGGTCATACGCAAGCACTTAACCACCAGAAGCCAGGAGGCTACAATTACCCTAACACCTAACAGGGGCAACAAAGACCCAATTACCTACAGGGCATTGTAAAAATCATTAATAAAATAAGGGCAAAAAAGATAGTCAGTGAAGATGCTGCTTAACATCTACAGGCAGAACAATGCTAGAATTAAGAAAGTAGCAGAAGGCTAGGAGTGGTCACCCAAATAAAGAGTCACACCCTTGCTCAAAACCTAATGATTGAAAAGACGACAGAGTCTCCAGAATTAAGGACACTGCAGAACTATGGCAAATAAGTATTGTAATGGTTCCTAAATAACCTGCAGCTATTTACTCAGATAAACATACACTAGGGAAAGGGGAGTATGTCAAGTTATTCTTAGCAAATGCATTGTAAACCCTAAGGAGTGATTGTGGAAGCAACTGAAACATCAGCAGCATTCCTGTTCTCAGGCTACTGAACGCACTATCCCGGACCAGCAGGATCCCATGAAATCCAGGGTTATCCCTAGAAAGTGTATTGTAACCCCTAAGGGGTGACTGTAGAAGCAGCTGAAACGTCAGCAGTGTTCCTGTTCTTGGGCTATTGAATGCAGTGGCCCAGTAGGAACAGGATCCCATCATCTCCTGGGTCAGGGCATAGATTAGGAGCTATGAAAGAAAATAACCCTCCACTTCCCTTCTCACCTGGAGTGACCGCTAGCACAAACATCTCATTCCTCCCTTATCATATGACTGCCTCCCTGCATGCCCACATGGAGGGTACGGTACAGTCCAGGCCTGCTTTCCAGCTTTGCCATCTCTTTGTATTCCTTCCCCATGCTTTGATACATCAGTCCTCGCTTTTCTGAAAAAAATAAAATAATAAAATAAAAATAAATATAATAAATAAATAAATAAAAGCTATGTGCAGAATTAAGCTGCTGCTACTCTCTCTTGCAGAGGCAGCCCTGCACAACCATTCAGATTGGTGTCTGAGACCTTTATTTCAGTGCGTGATGACAGAGTACCCAGATATTTTGAGGACTACTGGACACAAGGTCTGAGTTGACACTGACCCCTAAAGAAACAAAGTATTATTACTAATAAATGGAGGCTAGGTAATAAATAGGGCCCCAGTCTCCAACTGTATAATCAGGAATGACAAACTTGCAGTTGGACAAAACCCCACAGTGGGTCCTTGTCCTATGAAATAAGAGCGATTATAATGAGAAAGGCTAACAGGAACCCTTCAAAATTGCCCTCTACTGGCCAAGATAATACATCTTTAAAAACATTATAACCCAGGGGAGGGCAAAGATTAGCACCATCACTAAAAACCTAAAGGGGTGATGGTCCGTATCATATCTCCATTTAATTTGCCAGTCTGGCCCTTGCAGTAAGAGATGGATCCTGAAAATTTACTGTAAATTGCTGCAAGCTCAACCAAGTGGTAGCCCCTATTACAGGTTTTGTACTGGACATGGTAACATTGCTAGGGAAGGTTAATAAAGCCTCAGGTACATAGTATGTGCCATTGATTTGGCAGATGAATTCTTTTCTTTCTCAGTGATAAAAGACTACCAGAAACAGTTCACATTCACGTGGAATAGACAAAAATATTCATTGAAAGTTTTGGCCTGACTCTATTAATTTTCCCACTTTCTCTCATAACATAATCCAGAAAGACAGGGGAGCACCCCACAGAACATCAAACTGATCTGTTGTACGGGTGACATCATGCTGATGAAACAGGAAAAGCAAGAAGTGACTAGTGAATTGGTGGCCTTGTTAAAACATGTGTTCAAGAGGGTAGGAGATAAAACCCTACAAAGAATTGAGAACCTGCCTGGCAACAAAACATTTTAGGGGTCCAATGGTCAAACTATCCCCTCCAAAATAAAAGACAAATAACTGCATCTTGCATCCCCTAACATAAAGAACAAAGCACAAAACCTGGTAGGCCTCTGAGTCTGGAAGCAACATATTCCCTACGTAGGAATACTTCTCTGGCTCATACACTAGGTGACAAGGAAAGCTGCCAACTTTGCATGGAGTCCAGAAGAGGAAAGGACTCTGCAGTAGGTTCAGATTGTGGCACAAGTTGACCAGCTGCTATGCCATATGATCCAGCAGACCATATGGTATTGGAGGTGTCAGTGTTGGTAGAAGAGTCACTATGGAGTTTGTGGCAGAGCTCAGCAAACCATGACCCATGGGCTAAATTGGTATGCCACCTTTTTTGCAAAAAATGTTTTATATGAGTACGGCCATGTCCATTCACTTGCATATTGTCTACAGATGTTACAAAAGCAGAGTTGAGTAGCTGAAGCAAAGAACATATGGCCAACAAAGCCTAAAATATTTATTATCTAGCCCATTACAGAAAAAGTTTGCTGATGGTTGGTTTATGGTAAGCCCGGTGAGAGAATCATAATGCAGGAGTTCTGTAGTAAAGCCATGCCATCAATAACAGAGAACTGTATGCCTTTTAAGAAGCAGCTCCTAGTCTGTTAGCAGCTAGATCTCTGGTAGTTATGGAATGTTTGACCTTGAGGCACAAAGTGATCACGTGACTGAAATTGCCCATTATGAGCTGGGTTATGTTGGCCCCAAAGCATACAGTCAGAAACACCCAGCAGCAATCCATTGTAAGATAGAAATAGTATATCCAAGATCGAGTTTAAGCAGGACAGAAGATGTGAGTAAGTATAACCAAGTAGCCCAGAACCCCATGTCACCCACCATGGTTGCAGCAGGTCCCCACCCTCACCTCACATCTATGGATTTTTTTTTTTTTTTTTACATCTATGGCTTTATGGAGGTTACAAACAGCTAAAGGAAGTGGGAAAAGCTCAAAAATCCCTAATATCGGAGACAGCTGGATCTAGCAGTTGGAGTGCTCTCGTTAATTTCAAGAGTAGAAATTAACTAAAGAGCTACAGAAAAGCTGAACCAGTCCCAGGGATCAGAGCTGTGATATTTGATTCTAGGATAAAGCTAGAAGAAAATTTCTCTCATTAAAGAGAGAGAGAGAGAGAGAGAGAGAGAGAGAGAGAGAGCTATATGAAAACCTCTAGAGGCAGCATCATGGACAGAAACAGAAACAGATAATGCTCTCAACCTCCAGCCTTCACAATGGCCATGAATTTCCCACACAGAGAATCTAAGTTTCTGGGTAGCCAATAAACCAGCCAACCTGAATATATTTGCTTTCTCGTAATTAGCCCCTGCATTTGCTATCAGGACAATTATTTTCATATATGCTGGGGAAATCTATTCCATTTACCAATGAGTAAGGGATAGGCAGGGATAAATAGGTAGGGGGCCAGGAGATCTGGCTCACAAAATTCAAAATGTGGGAGATGAAAGGAAACCGGAGATAAGGGAACAAACCAGACCATCCTGTCCTAGGTGTCAGAGGGGAAGTCTTGTTATAACAGCTACTTGTGACCAACCAAGAATTACCAGACCCTAAAAAGGAAGTAAGTCATTGAAGGTGTTATCACTAGTCCCTACTCAATGGTGCTATCAGTAGAGATGTTAAACAGATTTAAGTTCCCTGGTTAGCTTTCTATAAAAGACCATCCCTAAAAGCACTCAGTGGCAACCCTGTTGGGATCCCTATCACTTCTGAGAGCCTTTTCTGTATACTTGCTTAATAAACTTTTATCACTTTACTCACTCTCCCTTGTCCTCAAGATTCATTCTTTTACTCCCGCATCACCAACACAGGTCAGTCAAATAAAAAATTACCAAAAGAGGAGCAGCAAGATGGCGGAGGAGTAAGAGGCAGAGATAGTGTCTGATCCCAGAAGTTCAGCTAGATAGTTATCAAACCACTCTAAACAACTACAAACTTAGCAGGAAATAGAAGAGAAGACGAACAGCACCTCTAGGAACAGAAAATCGACCACTTTCCGGAAGGTAGGACGTTCAGAAAAGTGAATCCAAAGCGACGTGAAGATAGACCGCGGGGGGAGGGGCCGGCTCCCAGCAAGCCGCAGAGCAGCGGAGCACAAAATCTGAACTTTTAGAAATCTGCTCCACTGAGGGACATCGCTCCAGAGGCTAAGCGGGGGGTGGACCCCTCGTGGGGACAGCGTGGTTTCAGGACCCGC
>CM052884.1:52258576-52340701 GCA_028534135.1 Potos flavus | reverse complement strand
ATCGGAGGGGTGAAGAACCATGAGAGACTGTGAACTCAGAACAAGAGACTGAGGGTTTTGGAGAGGAGGGGGTGGGGGGATGGGTGAGCCTGGCGGTGGGTATTGAGGAGGGCACGTATTGCATGGAGCACTGGGCGTGGTACGTAAACGGTGAATCTTGTAACGCTGAAAAAATAAAATAAAAGTATTTGGGAAGAAAAAGAAAATAAAAATAAAAAAAATAAAAGCAGCAAGACAAAAGATAGTTACATATAAGGAAAACCCCATTAGGCTATCGGCAGATTTTTCAGCAGATGGAATCACTGAATCACTATATTGCATACCTGAATATTGCATACCTGAATATTGCATACCTAATATAACACTGTATGTTAACTATATTGGAATTAAAATAAAAAGTAAAATAAAAAGGACAGATCTTTCATAATAAGATGTTTGCCCTACCATACAGATAGGTAACTCAGATAAAATTTATCTCTGTTAATAATTCTTATTCTGGGAAAGACCCCCAATTTAGATTTTTCTGCATGATTAAGGGAGGGACAAACTTTCTCTTGATCCCACAGGGTCTCAAGTGTCTTCAGCTGAAAATAAACCACATGCCAAAGTGGCAAATGGGGGAGGAGGGTGATTGTCCTGAACACCTTCACAACTGAGATATGAGTGAATAAAGATACTCATTAAGTTTTTTTTCATTACTGAAATTAATGAAAACACAGAACACATTTTGTAGAAGGTTATTTCCCAGCATGATTGTGTGTGTGTGTGTGTGTGTGTGTGTGTGTGTGTGTGTGTGTGAGAGAGAGAGAGAGAGAGAGAGAGAGAGTGTGTGTGTGCAGGCATACATGCACAAGCAGGGGGAGGGGCAGATGGAGAGGACAGCAGAGAATCAAGAAGGCTCCACACTCAGTACAGAGCACAGAGCCCAATGTGGGGCTTCATCTCAGGACCCTAAGATCATGACCCGAGATGAAATCAAGAGTCCAACATTTAACTGACTGAGCCACCCGGACACCACCCCCAGCATGCTTTTTATAAATCTTGAATATTCTAAGATAGATTAGATAGATAGACTTTTAACTTAGGGAACAGTGTATCATAATAAGATTCAAGATGGGCAAAAGGAATGGTTTCATTTTTAAAAAATGAGAGACGAGTTCACATGAAAAGTGAGGTGGGAAAAAAGAACCAAAATGCTATTTCTACTACAGACATATACCTAGGCAAATCAATTTTAGAAGGGACATATGGAGGTTTAGGACTTGGTAAAAATTACCTTAAAATTATCCATATAAGGGGACACCTGGGTGGCTCAGTTGGTTAGGTTAAACATCTGCCTTCAGCTCAGGTCATGATCTCAGGATCCTGGGATCAAGCCCCGTGTTGGGCTCCCTTCTTGGTGGGGAGCCTGCTTCTCCTTCTCCTGCCACTCTCCTCTACCCATTCTCTCCCTCTCAAACAAATAAAATCTTTTAAGAAAATTATCCATACATGTGTGTCTTCTGCAGAGTCAATGTGTACCCCCAGGGGTATATATAACTCCTTTTAAAAATAGCTTTCCTAGAATATAAATGCTATGAATGTAGGAACTGGGTGTGATTTTTTTTCACTGCTTTTTTTGGATATTTTCTGTTTGCCTCCCTAGATATACTTTCCATCCTTCTCTGCCCCAGTCTGTATATCCTGACATTGGGCTTCTTGCCTGAAATAATCCATTTTTTTAACTTCCTTGTCTCACCCTCCTTCTGCCTATAAAAACCCTCTATTTTATACAACTCCTCAGAGCTCCTTTCTATTTGCTAGATGGGATCCTGCTATATTCATGAATTATTGAAACCAATTTGATCTTCAAATTTACTCAACTGAATTTTGTTTTTTAACACAAGCAATGTACCTAGCCACATAGTAAATCCTCAATAAATACCTACCAAGTGAAAGACAAAGGGAGGGATAAATAAGTGTTCTAAGTAAAGGTGAAATCATCCAGGGACACGGACAAAAAAAAAAAAAAATCAAAATCAAATTCTCTTTTTTAAATTTGTATTAAAAAGACTTAAAAAAAAAAAAAAAAAAGCACAGCCTAGGCTAGAGGTAAAGGAGCAGGAGTGGGAGAGGAGATGCCTGAGTCAGAGTCCTTCCCTGACCTTGAAGGACCTTATAATCCCAGCAGCAGGCAGTTCATCTCACTAATAATACAAGGAAATGAAGCAGGGAGGGGAAAGAACAGTACATGAAGAGAGTAAGCCAAGCTGGAAACAGCTAGTCATCATTTCCAAAGGGAAACATCACCACAGATGGTTATGCTGATTTCTGTCCAAACTCCATGTCTCTCTACAGCCCTAGACCACCTCAATTTTAGATGCATATATATCAGTAACTTATTGTCCTAAATTCAACTGCTTACAAGGTGTCTTGTTTCTATTTGGGGTGTGTTTGATTTATAGTTATCCTCAATATCCCAATGACTCTAATTGTGGAAAACTCATTTTAATTGATTCTAGTATGATCACAATTCTATCTGATACCAGACATGGGCTCTATCTTTGTCTAATCCTTTCCAGAACATTAGATCCAAAGAGGTTTTAAGACCCTGACCTGAAAGTAAAACACATATCAAGAACCAGGACATATGATACATCTAGACATTCAGGATTCTAGGGATAGAACCACAAGTTGGCTTAGGGTCTAACTGACAATTGTTTCCCACCATCATTACCACATGCCTTGCTGAACTCCCTGTACTGGCTCCCAGGACATTGCTTCATGGAAACTTCAACAGAATAGGATGCAGTCATTCAGAGTACAGGAAAAAGATTATTTCTCTACTTAAAACACTATGACGCCAAATATGTGGGTTTTCCACACCAGGCAATTCTCTTAATTCTTTAAAGACACCGACCAGGGGTCCTACAAGCCAATTCTGATACTAACTACCTGGAGTTAGCATAGACCCCACAGGTTAAGGGCTCAGTCCTTCGCTTCGAGTGCCAATTGCAAGTCCCAAGTTGTCACCTACAAAATGGGGGTTCCCATGATCACCTCCTCAAATCTGATAATTTGCTAGAATGGCAGGAAAACACTTTTACTTACTATTACTGGTTTATAAAAAGGTACAATTCAGGAATAGCCAAATGGAAGAGATGCATAGAGCAAGGTATATAGGAAGGGGGGCAGAGCTTCCACGCCCTCTCTGGGCATGCTAAACCTCCAGACACCTCAGTGTGCTCACCAACCCAGAAGCTCCCCAAACCCCATTGTTTAGGGGTCTTATGCAGGCACAACTGACTAAATCATTGGACACTGGTGATTAGGTCAATCTTCAACATCCCCAGAGGAAGGGAAAGCACCAACCCTCTAATTACTCTAATCACATTGTTAGTTCCTCTGTTAACCAGCCCCCCCCTCCTCCAAGAGTCACCTCATTAGCTAAACTCAGGTATGGTTAACAGGGGCTTTTATGATAACAAAAGACACTCTCATTCTCATCACTCAGGAAATTTTCACTCTGTGACAGGAACCTGGACAAAGACTACACATGCACACACACACATACACACACACACATATCACAACATCACACTGGGGTTCTCTGCAGTAGTGTGGGCCAAGTCAACCCCCTTCTTCCAGCAGAAGCTATGAAATCATGCATAACAATTTTCTATAGAGTGGGGTCTTTCTTTTCCAGCTGCTGCAGAACACTGCTTGGGACCACTTTCCTCACCTCTGCCAGTCTAGCTACAGTCACTACCAACACCACCTCAGGGTTGTTGAGTAACTCTCAACAGTTACTCCAAGTCCTGGCTCACCCAGAATACTCAGATTCATTTGAGTATCTTCCTTGGAGACTCAGCTGGACACTCAGAGCCATTTTGTATCTGGTGGGGAGGTAGGAGCAATCTGCCCTTCTGCAAGCATAAGGAGATGAACTATCTGTAAAGGATTTTAAAATAGTAATAAAACTAGGGGCGCCCAGGTGGCTCAGTTGGTTAAGCGTCTGCCTTCAGCTCAGGTCTTGACCCAAGAACCCTGGGATCTGTCTCCCCGCTCAGCAACGAGTCTGCTTCTCCCCCTTCTCCCTCTGTCCCTCCCTCTGCCCCTCCCCCACCATACACACTCTCTCTCAAATAAATAAATAAAATCTTTTAAAAACAAAATAATAAAACTAACCAAAAGTCAACCTGATTTTTATCACTTTACATAACAATGCTAAACAGTATTAGTGATACAATAACCCTCACATAAAAATCTTTTTGGGTCTAAATTCTAGTTGTTATGCTTACTGCTGAGTTATAATAATATCTACGTAAGCTTCAAATTATCACTTTTTAAACTAATTCACTAACAAATATTTTCTTCTACATGAAAAGTTAATTTGAGGAACTATCAATTACACAGTTAATTTGAGGAACTATCAATTACACAGTCAGATTTGGCCACATGTTACTTTTCAATTCAAATTCATAAGAATTTATGATCTTCCAAATTTATTTCTGGTGCATTTTGGACTCTAACCCTTCTAGTAGAACATAGCCCTACTTTTAAAACAGTAAATTTAAAATAAACAATTTTAGTTGCACAAGATTTTTCTTTTGCAAATGATTTTTTTTATTAATGTAGCAGATGAGGTCAGACACAAAAATATCTGCAAACCACCAGAATAAGTCTTGAACAACACACAGTAATACACTAAGGTTTAAAATCGTTCCATGAATACTAGCTCATAGAAACTGGAGAAAGGTGTTAACTGTGCAACAACAAAATGTAAGGAAATTGACAGAAAAAAAGAATCAAAATTTAAGGACTCCCAGAAGAGACAAGAGATGATGGCTTTCATGGACAAAAATAATAAAGGACAATGTTTGATGCTGTACGTTTTCACAAAGTGGACATTTCTTCTAAAGCAATGAATGTATCAAATGATGTCAATATCAGTTCATCTTCTCTTGACTTACGCAGAAGAAAATCTTCACAAGATTTTACCACTAGGAATTTATGATGAATTTTCAATTGTAGAAATCCTGAAAGCTGCAAGAATTGATCCCAAAGAAATAAGACAAAGACAATATTGCAATTTCTGGAATTTATTGTGAAACAGGATTTGTACAAATCTATGAAAAAATATCCATATGTTTAAGACTTTTCCTAACTACTTCAGACAAAAGAAACTTTTCAAAATTAAAATTAACAAGAAGTGTTCTCTGGTCACCTATGAGCAAGGACAGAGTGACAAATCTAAGTGTGCTATCTACTGAACATGAATATGTTGTTAGTCTCCTAAAGCACTAGGAGACTAATACACTGGTCTACAGTTTATTGTCTCATAGTCCTGAAAGCTGGAAGTCCAAAATCAATGTGACAGCTGCGCCATGAATTCTTTCAAGGATCTAGGGAAAATTTTGTTCCATGTCTTTCCCTTAGTTTCAGGTGTTTGCCAGAAATCCTTGTCGATCCTTGGCTCCCAACTGCCGAACTGGGATCTCTCACTTCTTGGTTATGCGGTATTCTCCCTGTGTGTCTCTAGTCTTCACATGGTTGTCTTCACATGGTTGTCTTCACTCTGTGTGTCTGTCTCTCCACTTACGGTTTTTTTGTTTTTTGAAGACACCAGTCATTTGGATTAGATGCCCACTTTACTCCAGTATGACCTCATCTTAATAATTAATTGCAACTGCAATAACTCTATTTCCAAATAAGGTCATATTCTGAGAGGAGTGTGGTGGAGGCTGGGAGGGGTTTGGGCTTAACATATATGGGTGGGAGCAGGGGAAGACACAATTCAACCCACAACAGGGAGTAATTTTGACAAAGTGATTGCAAATTTGCACACATTAAGATTCAAAACCAGAAACTAGAACGCTACTGCACATTAACACAAATGCATAGGTATGTTTCTCACCTTTTCAAAAAATACACGAATGTAATTAAAAAGTATTAACCCATTACTTTTCCTTTGCTGTACTTTGCAACCGGGATGGATACTAGATGTACTTCAACAAAAGAAAATGTTCAGTTAACTGCGCTTCTTTTCTGAGCATCATTGTTATTCATTTTCCATTACGGAAAATACTTTTGTGACAAAAAGACACGCTCAGGGTGTCAGACACACGGGCTCGCTACCACTCGGACCTGGCAGGGCCGCGGGCTACAGCGCCCCGACCCCTCCGGGGAGCCCTTCCCCTCAGATACTCACTTTCCCAGCAGGCTCCGCGGCAGAGCTTCCCGTCGCCCTGGAGGCCACAAGATGACTGACGCAGCCCAAGAGAAACTCGACGGCTGCTTTGTCCCACACTAGGGGGCGCCTGGTTCCCCCGCCCGACAAGGAGTTCCTGAGGCTCCCCGCTCGCCTCCCCTGGAAGAAGCCAACACCTCTTCTCCGTCCTCCCCCAGGTTGCCAACGAGGCAGGCTCTGATACTCATGCGCAAACACGTCCACCACGCACCTAAGCAGGGCGCATGCGTCCTCCCGAAGCCGTCTTCTCGGCGACTCCCTCCGCGTTTCCAGTTCCGGCCTCATAGGGGCGGAGAGACGGTAGGAAATATGCGGCTGTCCGTTGCAGCCGCCATCTCCCATGGCCGCGTATTCCGCCGTCTGGGCCTTGGTCCGGAGTCCCGCATCAACCTGTTGCGGAACTTGCTTACAGGCCTGGTGCGACACGAACGCATCGAGGCGTCATGGGCGCGCGTGGATGAAATGAGGGGCTACGCCGAGAAGGTGAGGGGCGGGGCCATGCCAGGCGAGTGAGTTGGGGGGGCGGTACCCTTCTGTCTACCGCGAGGCTTCTGGCCTGAGATGAGGCTCGGCTTGGGGGACAAGTGGGATAACCCTGGCAATCCCTGCCCCAAGTCTGAATCCCCTAGTACCCAGAGTTGACCCCTCTCCTCTGGCCTCTCAAATGGACGACAGGTTAGAGCTGCGGAGTTAGGAGTCGCCTGAATTAGAGGGATGCTCTGCTAATGGAATGAATGGGTTGAGGTCCCGCATTAGAGAAGCAAGATTGGCGCCTCCTTTCTTGCTCGGGTTGGATCAGTGATGTTCTGTCCCCTCAGCTCATCGACTATGGGAAGCTGGGAGACACCAACAAACAAGCCATGCGCATGGCAGACTTCTGGCTTACGGTGAGTGCATCCTATCTCCCTCCCGAATCTGATCCTTTGCTCCCTGTGGGGGAGGGGATTGTTAGAGGAAGGGGGAACTGGGCAGAATTAAGCTAAGACACTCACTTGTGGACAAATATAATGAACTAAATTAGAAACGTGTGACTTAAATTAGTTGAATGTTACATGAATTAGCCTACACAATTGCCTGTAACCCCTCTGTGTAACTTTGACTCTACCACATTAGGGGGTGGGAGAGTTTTGTGTGAATGTGTTTAGACCCTACTTTTGGAAATGATGAAAGTTAAATGTGTCTCCGCAGTGGTGCCTGACTCTGCTCTCTCTGGGATAACTCTCCCTCTCTAGGAGAAAGACTTGATCCCAAAGCTGTTTCAAGTACTGGCCCCTCGTTACCAAGGTCAGAATGGGGGCTACACGAGAATGCTGCAGATCCCAAATCGGAGTAAGCAGGATCGGGCCAAGATGGCAGTGATCGAGTATAAAGGGAACTGCCTTCCACCCCTACCCCTGCCTCGCAGAGACAGCAACCTTACACTTCTAAACCAGCTGCTTCAAGGGTTGCAGCAAGACCAGAAAGCAAGCATCCATGGCTCCCACACAGCTCCAACACCAGGGATTTAACTGGGACCAGAGGTTGTGTGGCATGCTCATCAATGCCCATGATCACAGGCCTTTGGAGCTCTTTTAATCTCTAAGAAGAACTGGAGCTAGAGTTATTAATGAACAGTCTTAATGGAGACAAGAAGCTTCTGGGGAGCCAGATAATCATCTCTTTGCAGTAGATAAAATTCCTTGTATGAATATATGTATGTATTTGGGGTTTTTTTTCTGCCCTTGGGATTTCTGGAGAATGAGAACTATCCAAATGCTCAGTCTCTGTGGGTTAGTAAAGTCACTGCCTATGTTTCTGGCTCTTATTCTGAGTTTGTTGGGTTAGCAGTTTTGTTTTTCTTAATGCCAGTTTTTATGGGGCTTATATCCTATAATTCCAAACTGGCCTCCAAAGGTGATTGAGTTTTGACATCTAGCATAGAGACTGACCCCCTGGGATTTCTTAGAGAAAGATTACTTCCTGACAGGCTAGGAGAGTGAACATCTAGAACTGAATCTTCCATAATAATCTGGTACCTTAGGAAACTTCAAGGAACACTACAGCTATTCCTCTGTTTCTAGACAGGATCATATATTACCCTCATGTGCTCTCCTCAGCCCCAGATAGGCCTCAGAGGAGAGGATCTGAGGACTCAGATGTATGTTTCTGGCCACAGGCATTCAGTAAAGGATAAGCTCCTTCCTCTTGGAGTGGGAGTGGGGGGTTGGGGAATAAAGAGAGGGTTGAGGTGGGAGGAGGGTTAGGAAGTTAAATGTGCTGGGAATTTCCTGGAAGTTTTTATTGTTGTCAAAACTGGGCTTCTCTGGGAACTCAGAAAAGGGAAATCCGGCTTCAGAATGGCCAGAGCATATGAGAAGTAGGAAGCTTCTTGATATCCACTAATTATTGTGAGGCCAGACTTAGCCCAGCCAGGCTGCCCATTCCTCAGGCTCAGAGGTTTCACTAGGGTAAACTTGGAACTTCCATCATCCCCACCTGAACACTTGACAGCAAGGCCTGACAGTTCCCATATCTCTAGTACAGTGAAAAGAAGAGATTTTATCTTAGGCTGGATCTTCAGAGTGTATTTGGCCTGCTAAACCCAACCATTGTCAGAAAGTAAGGGTGAGGGTGGAAGGGGTCACTCGTATAGCAGGTAGATATTAGCTTCAGTGACAGAGGTATCCTGTTCTATTTCACTGCAGCTGCTCAAATCTTAAGATTCATCTGCTCCCAACAGGATTTTCCCATCTCTTCCCTCTAATTTGTCCTTCATGCTATTGCCAAAAAACTGTTTCCGACATATTTCGAGTGACATATAATAGACACTCAAAGCATTTATTCAATAAACCTACAATTCTGAATGCTTCCCCAAAATTCACCCCTTCCTGTCCTCTGCATGAACATTCACCTCAGCTAGATATCTTGGAAGTCATCCCTGATTCCTAAAGAAAGTACTTTCTTTCTTTATTTTTATTTTTATTTTTTTAAGATTTTATTTATTTATTTGACAGAGAGGGGAGAGATCACAAGTAGGCAGAGAGGCAGGCAGAGAGAGAGGGGGAAGCAGGCTCCCTGCCAAGCAGAGAGCCCGGTGCGGGCCTCGATCCCAGGACCCTGAGATCATGACCTGAGCCGAAGGCAGAGGCTTTAACCCACTGAGCCACCCAGGCACCCCAAAAGTACTTTCTTTAAAATTAAACCTACATCTGTTAAGTATTACCATAGGTGGGTTATTGTTCAACTCAGCTTTTCCTCTTAATCCCCAGAAACAGACCTCCCTTTGGGGCTTTCAACAGTTCCTTAAATGTTTAATAAGCATCTGCTAGTATCTAGCATCATTTTAGTCACTAGGGATACAATCTTTTTATCAAGTGTTTGTCATATGTCAGGCCCTAGGTTAGATACTAAGGATCTAGAGATAAGAAGAAACAACCTTTATCAAGGAGCTCACAATCTAAAGCACCACTTCTGCTGCTACAATGGCCTCATAAGACATTGCATCTTTAATATTTTGGCCCATAAAAGAGTACGAGTCTCAGAATGTTTATTAGAGGCTCAGGGATAGCATAAGGGAAATAAACAACAATGTATCTGTTTTCTAATCTGGCCTATAAATGGTTACTTTTCACCTTAGTGCACTATGCCCTCAAACCCATCTAAGCACCTCTTTAAATTCTAAACCCCCGCAAGAGGGGCCCAGATACACTGGAGTTCTCACTCTACGTTCAAAGGTTCTCTGTTCAAAGGTTCTCTGTCTCGGGCTCCGGTGCTTTACAGCAAGATTGACAGCTATGTCCACTTCCTTCAAAAAATAACAAACTTATCGAGCCCCACATCAGGCTCTCTGCTCAGCAGGGAGCCTGCTTCCCCCTCTCTGCCTGCCTCTCTGCCTACTTGTGATCTGTCTCCTCTCTGTCAAATAAATAAATAATCTTTTTTAAAAATAAATAAATAACAAACTTACTCCAGCCTCAACAAATCAGTGACACAATATAAGCCCAATATCCAAAAGAGACACAACTGCAAAAGCCAGTTACTGCTTACTTACACTCACTCTACAGTCAAATGAGCAATTCTTGTTGGTTTTCTTTACATAATGTTTCTCAAATCTGCAATCATCTCTCCCTAGCCTGAAATCCAAGACATCTCTATCCTGGATTACTGCAAAAGCCTCCTAACTTGCCTCCCTCCACACTGCAGATGAATAGAAATCTGATGTCTTAATTCTCTGCTTGATGATCTCCAGTGCGTCCTTCTTCCCTATGGGGAAAGAGTCCAGGTTCCTTACCACGATCCTCTTGGTGACTCGGCATCTGTTCCCTACTCCATTTACTTCCCTTGCCTCTAATTTTATGCTTAGGAAGCAGGGAAGTCCTTATTTTGACTATGACCTATGCACAGCTCCCTTTATCACCTTTTGTTCACGCAGTCTCGACCATCCAGAGAACTCTCCCCATTTCACCTACCTAACTTGTAGGCAGACTTTTGGCATCTGGGTGGCTCCTCTGACCATCCCCACACCTAAATTCATTACTTTGTAAACCCAGGTGCTGCAACAGTATTTCCATAATGCACTAAATTTGCCACATCGCATCAGAGTTCCCTACAGCTACAGTGATTGGTTTCCAAACATTCATTAGTTTAAGAGAGTCCTAGTATTTCCATCCCCTTGCTCTTAACGGGTTGAGGGATGGAGAGGCCTAAACTAATTTGAACCAATGAGAATCTGGTCTCTGTTCAACTGGATAAGAGTAAGGTAGCATGTTCTGAGAGCCATGGGGAACTGGATTTAGGCTGAAGGTGACAGAGAATGTCAGGTCAGAACAACTAGAAGGAACTCTATAATAATAATCGTTAGTGATTATTCTCACTTGCACTGGGTTTTCTGTTAATTGCTACCAAAAGTAATCTGAGGTATTAATTTGTGCCATTGAACCTTTAGTGTTTCTCAAAAATGTTTTACTATGACCCACAGATAAAAAAATACTTAACATCAGAACACTATTCACATATATGTAATTGAAACAAAAGCATCACAAAGCATTATTTACCTTAACAAATATGATGCACACTAATACTGTCAACTCTTTTCTAGTTACTTTTTTTAAGTGCTAATCCCAATTCACTAATTTTACAACTGACTAATGGATTACAACCTGATCTTTGAAAAACACTGATCCGAACCATTATTACAGTGACTCACTGTTGCCTTTGCTGGATAAAATCCAGACTTTTCTTATGACACAAAGGCATTCTGTGGCCTAACCCAGCCACCTCTCAGCCTCTTCTAGTGTTTGCTGCCACCCTTCATAGGAAACTACTCGTTCTCGAAATATATCAGACTTTTGTACATGAGGTTGCCTCTAGTAGCTTGCCCCTTATGTCACATTACCTTTTATCATTTGATTCTCTCCTCAGAAGTCACTTTTTTGAGGCTACCTTGAAACGTCACATAACCCTCCAGACAGAGCCAGGTACCCCCCTGTGTGCAGTTACAGTCCTCTGGGCATATGCCTATCAGAGCATTTGTCACACTGTCCTACAAGTGCCTGTCTGCTTCACTGACTCCATTCAGCTGAGCTCCCAAAGCCGGGCACTAGGACTCAATCTTCTAGATAACTCTATACCTACCATAGGACCTAATGTATAATAGGTGCTCAATATATGTTTATTAAGTGAGGAAGAATAAGATATATGTTGTCCGTGACATATTCATCTCTTACAAGATTGATTACAAAACCAGTAAACATAATACTATGCAGTGACACTGCTAAGCTACACTGCTGAGTATACCAAGACTAAAGAAATGGTCTCCGTCCTCTCCAGGGATTTACATGCTCATAATGACCATCAAGAATGTGTGTGTTTAAGGGGCACCTGGGTGGCTCCGTCATTAAGCATCTGCCTTTGGCTCAGGTCATGATCCGAGGGTACTGGAATGGAGCCCTGCATCAGGCTCCCTGCTCGGTGGGAAGCCTGTTTCTCCCTCTCCCACTCCCCCTGCTTGTGTTCCCTCTCTCGCAGTCTCTCTCTCTCTCTCTCTCTCTCTCTCTCTCTCTCTCTCTGTCAAATAAATAAATAATCTTTTTTAAAAAATGAAAGTGTGTGTCTAAGATGTTGGCGAGGATGTGGAGAAAGGGGAACCCTCCTACACTGTTGGTTGGAATGCAAGCTGGTTCAGCCACTCTGGGAAACAGTATGGAGGTTCCTCGAAAAGTTGAAAATAGAGCTACCCTACAGCCCAGCAATTGCACTACTGGGTATTTACCCAAAGATACAAATGTAGTGATCCGAAGAGGCACATGCACCCCAATGTTTATAGCAGCAATGTCCACAATAGCCAAACTATGGAAAGAGCCTACATGTCCATCAACAGATGAATGGATAAAGAAGATGTGGTGTATATATATATATACAATGGAATATTTATTATGCAGCCATCAAAAAATGAAATCCTGCCATTTGTAATGACGTGAATAGAACTAGAGTGTATTATGCTAAGTGAAATAAGTCAATTAGAGAAAGAAATATCATATGATGTCACTGATATGAGGAATTTGAGAAACAAGACAGAGGATCATAGGGGAAGGGAGGGAAAAATGAAACAAGATGAAATCAGAGGGAGACAAACCATAAGAGGCTGTAATCTCAGGAAACAAACTGAGGGTTGCTGGAGGGGAGGGAGGTAGGACAGATGGGGTGGCTGGGTGATGTACGTTGCGGAGGATATGTGCTATGGTGAGTGCTGTGAATTGTGTAAGACTGATGAATCACAGACCTGTACCCTTGAAACAAATAATACATTACATGTTAATTTAAAAAAATGGATGTGTCTAATTCATTTCCCACACATTTCATATTCCAACTTCCTAAAGTATTTCTAACCAACCTACAGGCAGAAGACACCTATACATTTTCCAAGTTGTAGCCAAAAGCTGAAATGATGCCTCTTTTGTGAAGTATTCTCCGAATTCCCCCAAGCGAAGCTTGGCATGTTTCCAATGGTCCAGTTTTATGCTGTACATCCTTCATTGTAACAATGGCACAATTACATTGTTCAGCACCCATTACTAGAGAGTGAACTCCTTGGGGGTGGGGGGACATATCTAATTTACTTTGGTGCCACACAATAGAGAACGTGGGACAAAACGGGCATCTATAAATGTCTGTTGACTGAATCAGTGTTGTACTAAGTTTGTCAGCCTAGCTCTGCATTTTGGTTGGGCTCAGTAATTCCTCCCTGCCCTGGTTTCCTCCCACTTCATCTGAAAAAGAACTTCCTGCAAAGCTGATTGTCCATTGTTCACTGCTGGGTAATGTCTGTACCCTTAGGCTTTTCCTCTCTATGCCCTTAAATGTGTGGGCATGTTATAGCTCTCCTCTGACCCTGGGACATGAATTTGGTAGTTAAATTTGAGCTGCCTTAATAGAAATGGTCTGTGTGCTTATATTTTGAGGAAAAAAGTTTAAACTTTCCCGACATTTTTACACTCTGTTCCATAATTTATGTTTAATGTAAAAAAAAAAACAAAAACAAAAACAAAAAAACCGGTTTTTGTTCTTACAAGGTAAACATTGTAAATTACACACATACAAGCTTTCTGTCAAAATCAATGCTGTAAGAAGCTAAGCTTGTTTACACCGTGGCTTCACATATACCTTGATACACTATTGTGTAGCCCAGCACAAGAAACACAGCATTAAAGTTTTACTGCTATTCACTTCAAGGAGAAATACAAAATACAAAAGCTGTACCTAGAGTATAGCTGTACCTATAGCTGTACCTATCACTGAAAACTTTCTGGCATTGTTCTGACTTAATTTCTATTTGCTTTTCCTTAGTATGATCTCAGAATTTTTCTTACAGTTATCTTTTTCTTCTGTCCCAGAAGGAAAAATAGTTTAGTTTTTGTCTGTGCTGAGTTTGAGATGCCTGAGAGCATCTGGAGCTTGGGCAAGAGTTCTTCACTGGGAGAACAGATTTTGGGAGTTGTTGGCAATTAAAGCTAAGGAAATGGATGGGGTGACTCAGAGTGTATACATGGAAGGAAAGAAGGCTGAGATCAGACATGGGACACACGGGATACAGAAGCTAGAAGAAGACTGAGAAATTGCCTTTAAGAGAGGCAAGAAAACTTGCAAAACTCAACACAGTACCTACTACAGTGTCTTCTTTGTGCATAGGAACCACTCAAAAAATAATTACCAAATCCATTTAGCGAGCATAATCTTTCTCCTTTCAAAGCACTATAGGAATATAGAAAATAAGGGACCCAACAGGCCAACTGGAGGGGCCAGATCATAAACAAGTATAACATAGTTAAGACAGGTATTACGAAAACGATGCACACAGGTATACCGAATACCAAGAAAGAAGGTGAGTATGGAACTTTTCAGAGGAAACAATGCAAGGGCTAAATTTTAAAGAATGAATAGGTATTCATTAAGCATGGGGGAGAGAAGTCAGCTGGGAGGACATTACAGGCAGCAAGATCTGCAGGTATAAGTGCACTGACTTATGAAACAACATGGAGTGGTTGAGAAATTCCAAGTAAGTAATTTGGTACAGCTGGGATTTAGTATTTGAGGAAGAAGTGGAGGAAATGAAGCAGGAAAGCCAAGCAAGATCAGGTTACAAAGGGCCCTGTAAGACATGATAAAGTGCTTAGTTTTTATACTGAAGACCAGGGAAAGCCACTGAAGGATTTTCAAATGGGGAGAAAAGGGATCAGATTTACATTTCAGAAAGATCATTCGTGCATCAGAATGGAAGATGGGTTAGAGGGGCAAGACTAGAAGCAAGGAAACCAAATAGGAGGCTAGTTAAGGAATCCAGAGGGAGTTGATGGAAGACTAGATGAGGCCAGAGGCAGGGGAGATGCAGAGAAGCTGACAGACCAGACAGCTTTAGAGGAGACAGACTAGACATTGTGTGTGATTACATGAGGTAAAGAGGGTAAGAGTCCAGGAAGACACCAGGTTTCTACCTGGGCAATTGGGTGGAGTTAATTACATTCACAGAGAACAAGGATAGCAGAGGAAAAGTAGATTTGAGATCACTGTGCTGAACTTTCTTGTAGACATATTTGTGTTAAGGAGCTGGCTTGTGAATATTCTGTAGATTAGAGGATATGTGTAAACTAATAGGACACATGTGAGAGTCACCCACATACATGGGAGTTGAAGCAATTATCCAGATGAGATTTCCCAGCGTAAAATTCACAGTAAGAGAAAAAGAAGGCCTAGGGGAGGGGCGCCTGGGTAGCTCAGTCAGTTAAGCGTCTGACTCTTGGTTTCAGCTCAGGTCATGATCTCAGGGTCATGAAATCGAGCCCCACATCAGCCTGGCATGGATCCCCATATTGAGCCCCTCATCAGACTCCACATTCAGTGGGCAGCTACTGGAGATGCGCTCCCTCTTACCTCTCCCCTGCTTTCTCTCTCCCTCTCTCTCAAATACATAAATAAGTGTTTAAGAAAAATAAAGTAAGAAAGAAAGAAGACCTAAGAGAGAGCTGACATTCAAAGGCCGGACAGAGAGAGAAACAGAAACCATGTGAGGAGGGTGATAAGAAGGACTAGAACATTGGTGTGTCAAAATCCAGGGAAAGAGGGTGTCAAAAATATCCATTTGTGTCTATCTCCCTCAGTAGAATGAGTTCTTGGGAGCAGACACTAGATAATTTTTGTTATTTGTAGATAATTCTCAGAACCTAATGTCGGCTGGGCTCCAGAGTAATGGACTAATGAGTATCTTTGGCCATTGTACTAGGAAATTAGGGTGTTCACTGTTGACCTCTGACAGAGCAGTCTCTTGAGAGAGGCAAAAGCAAAACCCTAAAGACAACTTGAGAAGTGTGACAATGAAAAGGGAAAACAGGGCGGAGATACACCAGCAACCTGAGAAGAAAGCAGATTTAAAAAGTAAAATTTGAAGGTTAATGTATTCATTTCTTGGTATGGTCTAAATGTGTCCCCCAAAATTTGTGTGTTGAAATCCTATGCCCAATATGATAGCATTAGGAGATGGAGTCTCTGAGAGGTGTTTAGGTTATGGTGAAGCCCTTATGAATGAGCTTAGTGTTCTTATAAAGAAGACCCCGCAGAGATCCCTTGCTCCTTCCACCATGTGAGAACAGACTGAGAATGCACCAGCTATGAACCAGGAAGAGGGTCCTCACTAGAACTGGACTGTGCTAGCACCTTGATCTTAGACTTTCCAGCCTCCAGAACTGTGAGAAAAAAAATTCTGTTGTTTAAAAACTACCTAGTCTGTGGTACCTTATTATAGGAGTTTGAACAGACTAAGACAATTTTATGATAAGTACTTTTGCCAAGTCTTAGGTATCGTGACACATAAGGGTATATATAAATTGATAGAAGAGTAAAAAATCTCGGGTTGAGGGCAAAGTGGGGGAAGAGCTTTCTCATTCCCCATTGTGGCTTCCTTGGCTCCTCTACCTTTATTGAAAGCTCTTTCTCTTTTGGGACTCAAAGCATTGGTTACACCTCCTTCTCCTGATGGTCTTCTGATTGTCTTGGCCTAAGCTACTAAGGCATGCCTAGAGCACCTGCTAACCCAACAACCTACAGGAAGTCAGTTGGCAAGCTTGCAGTTTGACCATGTCTGCCTTTGAGGAGAAAATATGCTAGTACAAATGAAGTATTAAATTCAATCAGTCAGAGACTTAACATGATGGGCTAGAGCAGACAGACAGAACATCATGAATTCAAACATGACTCAGGAGTCAACATGGAACTAGCAGAGATAGAAGCAAGTACAGGAATTCTGGTCAAAAGCATCTCTGGAGGAGTTCCGCAAACACTGAGAACAAGCTCCTCCCCCCCTTTGTATAACAGGCTAGGTCATTCATGCCGGGCTGTTTGGGGGTAGAGAAGGGGGAAGACAGCTCCGATCACTCACACATTCAGTGAAGTCTTAGGTCCAGAGTTTTGCTCACCATCCCAAGACCTACTACCATTCTCTCCATTTGGATGCCCCATCTAAGGCTATGACCCCATAGTTCCTCTTGTTCTCTCCTGAAAATCATCCTTCCAGCCCACTCTTAACCAGGCCTTTGACCCTTTCATGACCAGATCTACTTTACCCCTGATATTTTACCCTCTAGAAGATTACTCTCTAAATCCATCTCCTTGCCTCTGTCTCTCTCATCCCCTTGCACACATATCAAACTTTCCACTTCTTGTAACTCTAGTCCTTTGAGTTCTCTCTCCCTCTGTGTGACAGGACTTTCTTCCTTTTCAACCCAACCTGGATTTCATGATCCAATACTTCATCTGTTTTCATGGCAATTCCTATACAATCCCATGTCTTTCTCACCTACTGACCTACTAATCCCAGATTTCTCTTCTCCTGTGCCCTCATCACTAGAACTATTAGGAAAAAATACCATACAACTGTTGGAACTGGAACCAACAGAGCTGGACCCTGAACACAACACAACAAACCTGGACTGCTCAATCCTGTCATATCTTTGACTCCTGCAAACTTTCTCTGCTTTTCTAAAACACTTTATATAATCTTCATCTCTTACTAGAGCACTTACCTTCACCTCATACTTATTGAAAAAAAAAAAAAAAATGGAGGCTGCAGGCACGGTCTTCTCAATTTCCTACCCTCCTGACCCTTATCTGCATCTAGGCACTAGGCAATGAGTTGAAAATTTATTTACTGAAGACAATTCATCCAATGACCAAGCTACCCAAAAGTCAATTCATCAAAATTTTCAAATTTGTCAAACTTGCAGTTTGACACCAAAATCCAATTTGATAAAATTATCAATTCACCAAAAATGTGTTTTTCTCAATAATCTATAAAATTTATAGAAATTGTGTTACGTTGAAAGCTTTAATAGCTTTGTGAATTCTCTCTCTTTTTTAAAGTTTCAGTTCATTTCAGTTTGACTTACTTTTAGTTTTACCAAAGTCTTTTTATTAGATCTGTACCAGATTTTAATCAAACTCTGTCGAATGTCACTTTTGTGCGGTACTCATATCAGACACTTAGGATTCAGATACCTAAAACAAGTAGATAATGCTCATTTGATCAAGCTGATAAGCCAATCTATGAATTAAGACCATTAAAAACAGCACTTTCTAACTCAGTCTTATCTAGGCCAGTAGCCAGTATTATCCCTGATATTAAAATCAGAGAAAGACCTGACCAAAAATAACAATAACAACAACAAAAACCACATACACACACACACACACACACACACACACAAATCAATATCCCTTAAGAATTTAGATGCAAAATTCCTCAACAAAATACTAGCAAACTGTATCCAACAACATAGAAAAAGAACCATACACTATTACCAAGTGGTGCTTTTCCCAGAATATAAGGTTGGTTTGCTATTCTAAAAGCAAGTAATGTAATACAACATGTCATATCAATAGAATAAAAAAACAAAACCACATGGTTATCTCAGTAGACACACAAAAAGCATTAGACAAAATCTGAAGTATTTTCATTGTAAAAACATTCAATAAACTACGAATAAATGGAATTTTCTCAACGTAAGAAAGAACATGTATGAAAAACTCACTGCTTACATCATACTTAATATTAAAAGACTAGATACAGGGCACCTGGGTGGCACAGTGGGTTGGGCTCTGACTCTTGGTTTCACCTTGGGTCATGATCTTGGGATGATGGGGTCAAGCCCTGTGTTGGGCTCCATGCTCAGCATGGAGACTGCTTGGGTTTCTCTCTCCCTCTTCTTCTGCCCCTCCCATTTATTCTCTCTCCCTCTCTCTCTTTCTCAAATAAATAAATATTTTTTAAAAAAATAAAGGAAAAGACTGGATGCTTTGTCTCTAAAAATAGCAACAGGACAAGAATGTCTATTCTTATTCTATTCAACATTGCATTGGAGGTTCCAACAGAGTAATTAGATGAGAAAAAGAAATATTGGAAAGGAAGAAGTAAAACTACCTCTATTTGCAGTAACATAATCTTATATATAGAAATTACCAAGGAATCCACCAAAAAAAAATTAAACTAATAAATGAGGAGAGCAAGTTTACAAAATACAAAATTGGTATACAAAAATTAACTGTATACAAAAATCAGTTATATTTCTATGCACTATCAAGGAACAATCTAAATAAGAAAGTAAGAAAATAATGTTGTTTACAATAGCATTGAAAAGAAAAAAATGCTTAGAAACTTAACAAAAGAAGTTTAAGACTTATATACTGAAAACTACAAAACATTGAGAGAAATCTAAAAATGCCTAAATAAATGTAAAGATATTACATATTCATGAATTTGAAGACTTAACATTGCTAAGATGCGAATACTCTTCAAACTGATTTAAGGAACTCAGAATAGCCAAAATCATCTTGAAAAAGAAGACGAAAGCTGGACGACTTTACTTCCTAATTTTAAAAATTCTACAATGTAATCAAGTCTGTGTGGTACTGGCATAAGAATATAGTTCAATGGAATAGAACTGAGGCCAGACATAAACCTACATTTAGGACCGATTTATTTTTTGACAAGGATGGCAAGAAAATTAAATGAGGGAAGATAAGTCTTTTCAACAAATGATGCTAGGACTAGATATTTATATGTAAAAGAATAAAGTTGGACCCCTACCTCATACGACGTATAAAAACTAACTCAAATGGATTGTAGACCTAAATATAAGAGCTAAAACTATAAAACTGGTAGAAGACAACATAGAAATAAATTTGTCCTTGGATTAGACAATGGTTTCTTAGATAGATGCCAAAAGCATACACAACAAAAGGAAAATTAGACTTAATCAAAATGCAAAATTTTCATGATCCAAAGCACACCATTAAGAAAATGAAAAGACAATCCACAGAATGGGAGAAAATCATATATCTGATAAGGATCTTGTACCCAGAATATGTCAAGAATTCTCACCAACCCAAAAATAAAAAAGACAACCCAATTTTAAAATGGAGAAAATATTTGAACAGATATTTCTCCAAAGAAGGTATATATCCACTTTCTTGACAAGAATTAGGAGCCCCACCAGGTTCTCATTGTGAAGATCAGAGAATATTCTCTCAAGCTTCCAGCAGGAGGACAGAAAACATAACCAATATGAATGAGGCACAGAGCTGTCTCTTCATTCTCCTTAGCAAGTCTTGTTCTCCAGGGAAACTATTTTCTTAAGCCTAACCAACGTGGGTTTACCAAAGCCTAACTGACATGGAAGAAGGGAAATATCCATCTTCAGCTATTTCTAGCCTTCCTGTCCTAAGGCTAAGGTGGGAAGTGAGGAAGAAAATCTCAGAAGCACTTGTGAAAGTCACAGCCCAAGGACACAATCTCATTAAAAGGACTATAGAATAGTTCTTCTTCCCCCATACCTTATCATCACATCAATAGACCTCCTCTATAATAACAGGAATCAGAGCTAAAAGAACTGCAAGCCTCAGGCCCTATTTAAGAAGTAGTCTCAAGGGAAACCCAAAGACAACAGGAAGGACAAAAACAGAGCACTAGAGGAAATTTTAACCTCCAATACCATAGCTACAGCACACGGTAAACAATGCCTAACTCCTAGCCAAATAAACATAAAATCTCACATGAAAGACCTATCTACCTCAGTTCCTTCCACATCATGTCCAGTGTCAACAAAAAATTACAAGGCATCATAAAAGGCAACAAAGTTTGAAAAGACAAAGCAACCATCAGAACTACACTCAATATAGCACAGATTTTGGAATTATGGGACTGGAAATTTTCAGTAACTATGGTTATGTGCTAAGGAGGCTAATGAAAAAAAGGCCAGCATGAAAGAAGAAATGAATGACGTAAGCAAAGAGAAGGAAACAGAGAGAATTGAAACGAAAGACTAGAAATTTAAAACATCATAATAGAAATGAAGAATGCCTTTGATGGACTTATCAGTAGACTGGACACAGCCACGGGAAGAATCAATGAGCTTAAAGATATGTTTAATACAAACTTCCCAAACTGAAAAGTAAAGAGAAAAAAGAGTGAGGGTAAAAAGAACAGAATATTCAAGAACCATGGGACAATAACAAAAATAACAAGAACTGGAACAATAATAAAGTATGTATAATGGGAATACCAGAGAAAAAGAAAAAGAAACAGAAGAAATATTTGAAGTAATAATGGCTGAGAACTTTCTGGAATTAATGGCAGATGCCAAAACACAGATCCAGAAAACTCGGAGAACACCAAGCAGGATAAATACTGGAAAAAAAAAAAAAAAAAAATATATATATATATATATATATATATATATATATATATATGCACCTAGTTGTAGAAAACTACAGACTATTCAAACTACAGAAAAATAAACCACAGAAAATCAAAGACAGAAGAAAATTAGAAAGAATCCACAGAAGATATACAAATAGCCAATAAGCATACAAAAAGATGCTGAAAATCATTAGTCATTAGAGAAGTGCAAATCAAAACCACAATGAGATACCACTTCACACCCACTAGGATGATTATAATAAAAAAGATGAACAATAGTGTTGGAGAGGATGTAGAGAAACTGGAACCCTCACACACTCTTAGTGAAAATATAAAGTGGTGCAGCTGGTGTAGAAAAGTTTGGCAACATTTCCTCAAATACTTCCTCAAAACGTTAACCATTTAGTTTACAATATGTGCCATACCAGCAATTCACTCCTAGGTATATACCCAAGGGAACTGAAAAGCTATGTACGCACCAAACTTGCGTATAAAAATTATCATACCATTATTCTTAATAGCCAAAAAGTGGAAAAAATCCAAATGTTTATCATCTGATGAGTGAATAAACAAAATATGATATACCCATACAATGGAATATTATTCAGTCATAAAAAGGAATGAAATACTGATACATGCTAAAACATAGATGAACTTTGAAAACATTCTAAGTGAAAAAGCCACACACAAAGAACTACGTATTGTATAGTTCCATTTATATGAAATATCCAGAATAGGCAAATCCACAAATATAAAAAATAAATTATTGGTTGCTTGGGGTCGAGGGGAGGAAAGAATGGGGAGTAACTCCTGGTGGGTATGGGGTTTCATTTGGGGCAATGAAAATACTCTAGAATATATGGTGAAGAATATACTCAGTGAATTACTAAATTCACTGTTAATAAACTAAACAACTCTGTGAATATACTAAAAACCACTCTGAATTATATACTTTAAAAAGATGAGCTTTATGGCATATAAATCATACTGCAATAAAACTGCTTAAACATAAAAGATAAAATCAGAGTAAAAACTATTTAGAGGTAATAACAACTATATACTCAAAGATGAGGATAAGCAGAGATCCTTCTAAATTACAGTCTTCCTATTGTGATATGAATGGAACTGGTAGAAATCCTACAAATGTTTTAGATGTCACTATTGCCCATTTATCAATGGTCATCATGATATCTTAGAATAATTGTCTTGAACTAATGAGATTATAATAGAATTTATATAATTAATTTTATCACTTATTATAGTAACTATTAATACCATCTACCAACTCATGAAAATACAGTATGGTCATATTTCAGCCCATATCTCTATATAAATAAAATTGCAATGAACAAAAAAAGGTTTTTAAAAAGGCAAATTATTGAAAATATTTTAGATGATAGAACCCCTCTATCATGATTGTTTATAAAATTTTTTACATTTGAGTCATTGCCTAACACTTGCAAAGCAAAATACACAAGAAGTTCTCATTCCCAAAAGTCACAGATTCGAAGTAAGGAAAAACTTAGAATACACTAAACTTTGGCCAGCAATGCCAAAATGACTTCAGTGAAACAGCTGCAAATAAATTAAAACTAAAACTAAGCTAAACTTCAAATGAGTCAACTGACACTTTGTAGAAATCTTCAGAAGTAGTTAAAATCTGTTGAACCATGCAAGTTGCAAACCATACAAATAACTTAAAAAAAAACCAAAATTTTGTTTAATTGACAAAATTGGTAAATTTCAGCAAATTGGTCACTGTGAATTGAAATTCAGAGAACTGGCTTTCTTTACTTTCCATTCCAGAGGACTTCCTCCTTTCCACATTGAATCCCTCCACCTCGGTTCTAGATCCCATCCCCTTTGCTTCCTCTGGCTCTTCCTCTGTAGAGGCAATCAGAAGTTTCCTTTTTTCTTTCCTAGAGTCTCTATGGGGAATTGAAATCCTTCAGAGCCTGGAAAATATACTTGGTCTTGGAAGATCCCAACTCAGACCATCCTGGACTCTGGCCAGTTTTTAATAATCCTGCTCAGTTTCTCCAGGGCTGGGCTGTACTGAAGAGCTCTGATGATTGCAGCTTCGGAGCATTTGAACAGGGGGCTAAGGCTTGGAGCAGTCTGAAACCAACACTGATGCTACCCAGTGCCTTAATGGCACTAAGAAGAAACAAATGAATAACAGAGCCAGCAAGAATTGTCAGCCTCCCATTCTGTCACTCAGAAGCATCATTCACAAGGCAGGCCTTCTGTGTCATCTTCCCTTTTTCACTTGGCCATCCCCACACTGATCTGTCCTTTCTTTCCCCTTGTTAAGTTTTCCTTTCACTGCTTCCCTGCCGTTTTAATGCTTCCCATGGTGGACCTACCTCCCAAGTTTTCTGTTCTGAAACCTCCGTTTCATGATGACGACCCCCTAAATTCTCAGCCCCTTTATATATCTCTGAGCCTCCACTTTCTGTGCAAGAGGCTGGCTTTATTTAAGCACTTCTTCACTGCTGCAAATCCTTCCACATGTCTGGGGAGAAGGGGGAAGCAGTCTCTAGTCTCAGGTTCAACGTCCAAATGCAGACAACCACTTCTCCACACACGCACCAACATCTGAGAATCATACCATCTTGTCATACAAGACTCTACCCTCCTCAGTGTTGTCACAAAATGACCTCCCCTCTTTTTCAGCAAGAACTTTAGTGTGGCTGTGCCTGTATCCTCTGCCCTCTCACAAGCATCCTCAACTCCTCTAGGCCTATAACTCCCCTTAACAGTGCCTCCACTCCTTTAATACTCTCCTGAAGATCTCTAACATTTTCCCTCTCTCATGCCCCAACTGCTCTCCAGAGAGAATGAGATCATCTGATGGCCTCAAATTCCCGCCCTGTCCACCCTCCTCACCACTGCCATCATTCCCTCACTCACATGCACGTTCTGCATCCTCCCCATCTTCCCTTCCTGTCTCTTCTGTTAAAGACCAACTGCTGCTTGTATTCATGGTTATTTCTCCAGTCCCTCCTCTCTCCTCTGGGACCTGCTCCACCAGCCATTGCCTCTCCATTAGCTCCTCACCTGCCGTATCAAACTTGGTGCTGTTGCTTTCTTCCAAGCAACTGTCCCTTAGTCCTTCCCTTCCCCACTCTTCCTCCCAGGCTTACCTGCCTCTCTCTCCTTACTGCACTCATTGAGTAGTGGTCCCTGATTCTGCTACCCCAGTAATATCCTTTCTTAATTGTGGAATAGCAGCACCCTTCATGTTAGGCATCCACTTAACAAATATAGAGTGAACATCACCTATGTGCAGGCATAGCGTGTATGTGCTACCATGGTGAACACACCAGAATAACTGTTTAGGGGAGTCTTTAGACATTTAATCACGTATTCACACACCAGAAACTTGCAACTATGATAACCACCACCAAGGAGGAGTACCAGGCACCATGGAAATCCATCATATGGACTGACCTAGTCAGAGAAGTCAGGAAAGAGGTCTGTGCCTAAATGATGCTTCAGCTAAGATCTGAAGGTTAAATGAGAGGTCACTCAACCAAGGGAAGAACCAAAGCATGCCCTGGGCAAATGGACACGTTTATGCCAAAGCATTTTTAAAAATAAGTCTAAATAGGAGCTGCAATCCTCTTAAGTGTTCTTGCTTCTGCTCCCAAGATTGATCTAGATGGGCATGTGAGTCAGCCCAGGCCATCTGGAGTCTTTCTTCAGGATTTCTGAAATTTTCAGGGTTTAATAAGGCCTACCTATTTTTTGGACTAATCATATATATAATTTTAATTTTAAAATTAGTTTAAAACATCAGGAAGGAGAAGAAACGAATTTTCCAAACAGAATAATTCCAAATAATATATTATAACATATGTCATATGTTCCCCCCTCCAGGGGGTGGAGCTTAATTCCCCCTTCCGGACTATGGGACTTAGAAACTCACTTTCAGGGGTACCTGGGTGGCACAGTGGGTTAAGTGTCCAATTCTTGGTTTCAGCTCAAACCATGATATCAGAGTGCTGGGACTGAGCCCCTTGTCCAGCCCCCACATTGAACCTTTGCTTAAGATTCTCTCTCCCTCGCCCTCTGCCCCTCCCCCCTTGCCCTCGCTCTCCCCCTAGAATAAATAAATAAATCTTGAAAAAAAGAAAAAGAAAAAGAAAGTCACTTTCAAAGAACAGAATTTGGAAAGAAGGGGGAAAAAAGGAGCTTTACAGTAGAAAGACCTGGCAGACACAACCTTAGCCAAGTGATCAAAATTAACCTCACCTGTGATAATTCATGTTGCTATCATGTACCCCCTGATATAACGGAATGAGCAGGGCACTTCACCTACTTCCCAGTTTAATCATAAGGAAAGCATCAGAGAAACCCAAACTGAGGGATGTTCCTCAAAATGCCTGGGCAGTACTCTTCAAAACTGTCGAAGTCATGAAAAACAAAAAACAAAAAACCAAATAAGCAAAACAAAACAAAGCAAAAAACAAAGAGAGAAACTGTCACAGACCAGAGGAGACTAACTAAACATGAAGATTAAATGTAATATGATATCCTGAATTGAATCTTGAGATAGAAAAAGAACATTAGTGAAAAAACTGGTGAAATCAGAATGAAGTCTGGAGTTCAGTCAATAGTGATGTACCAATGTTAGTCTCTTATTTTTGACAAATGTATCATAATTATATAGGATGTTATCATTAGAGGATGAAGGGTATATGGGAATTCTCAATACTATCTTTGTAACTTTTCTATAAATCTAAAATTACTCCAAAATAAAAAAAATTAAATCCATAGGCAAAAATGAAGAAAAATAAAATTAAATTAAAAACAGAAACTAGAGACACAGAGAAAGTCTTGATGGTATTTGAGTTCCCATTCCACTTGCCAGTCATCTCCCAGGTTTTGTACCATGGGCCAAAAACTCTGCCCTTCTTTCCTCAGTGAATTCAACTGGTTTTCTTTCACATGCCGTTCCATTTTCACTCTCACACTATCACTACAGTTTACCTCCACTCCTTCCTCCTTTCTCTACGACCTGGTTTCTTTCCCCTCTTCTCTTTCTTTTTTTAGATTTTATTTTATTTATTTATTTATTTATTTATTTATTTATTTATTTATTTATTATTTATTTATCTATCTATCTGTCTATCTATCTATCTATCTACCTATCTATCTATTATTTAGTTATTTAGTTATTTGAGAGGGACAGAGTATGAGTAGGAGGGAGGAGGCGAAGGGAGAAGCAGACTCCCTGCTGAAGAGAGCCCGATGTGCGGCTCCGTCCCAAGGTCCTGGGATCATGACCTGAGCAGAAGGCAGCTACTTAACTGACTGAGCCACTTGGCTCTGTCTTTCTTTCTCTTAACAAATTTCATTTATACAACACAGTATTATCAACTATAGTCACCATGCTGAACATTAAATCCTCAGAACTTATGTGTCTTCTAACTGAAAGTTTGCACCTTTTACCAATCTCTCCCCATCTCTCCCATCCCTCATCCCCTGGTAACCATTATCCTACAAGTTTCTAAGAGCTCAATTTTTTTTTTTAAGATTCCACATGTAAGTGATACAGTGCAGTATTTGTCTTTCTCCGTATGGCTTATTTCACTTAGAACTATGCCCTCCAGTTTCAGCTATGTTGTCATGAGCGGCAGGATTCCCTTCATTTTTAAAGCTAAATAATATTGTTCTATTACCTATTTATCTATACTACATTTTCTTTACCTACTTATCTGCTGATGGAGACCAAATTTGTCTCCGTGTTTTTGCTTTTGTCAATATTGCTGCAATGAATTGCTGCCGCTATTTCCTTGAAATAATGATTTCAGTGCGCCTGGGTGGCTCAGTGGGTTAAAGCCTCTACCTTCGGCTCAGGTCATGATCTCGGGGTCCTGGGATCGGGCCACATGGGGCTCTCTGCTCAGCAGGGAGCCTGCTTCCCCCTCTCTCTGCCTACTTGTGATCTCTCCTCTCTGTCAAATAAATAAATAAAATCTTTAAAAAATAAAAATAAAATAAATAAATAATGATTTCATTTCCTTCAGATACATACCCAGAAGTGGGATTGCTGGATAATGTGCCAGTTCTATTTTTGATTTCTTGAGGAACCCCCATATGTTTTCCATAGTGGTCGTACCAGTTTATATTCCCACCAACAGCACACAAGGGTTCATTTTTTCTCCACATCCTCACCAGCATTTGCTATCTCTTGGTTTTTTTTTTCCTTTTGTTTTTTGACAAAGACATCCTAACAAGTGTGAGGTGATATTTCATTGTGATTTTGATTTGCATTTCTCTGATGATTAATGATGTCGAGCATCTTTTCCCATACCTGGTGGTCATTTGTATGTCTTCTTTGGAAAAATATCTATTAAGGTCCTTTGCCCATTTTTAAATTAGGTTATAGGTTTTTTTTATTTTAAGGTGTATGAGTTTCTTGTATGTTTTGGATATTAACTCCTTAATGGATATGTGGTTTGCAAATATTTTTTTCCCATTCCATAGGCTCTCTTTTCATTTTGCTGATGGTTCCCTTTGCTGTTTGTTTTTGTTTTTGTTGCCTTTGCTTTTGGCATCAAATCCAGAAGATCACTGCCTAGACCAGTGTCAAGGAGCTTACTCTCTGCGTGGAAGTTCTCCTAGGAGTTTATGGTTTCAGGTCTTACGTTCAAGAATTTAGCCCATTTTGAGTTGATTTTTGTGTATGGTGTCAACTAGTGGTTCATTTTCACTCTCTTGCATGTGGATATCCAGTTTCCCCAATACCATTTATTGAAGACATTATCCTTTCCTCATTGTATATTCTTTGTTGAAAATTAACTGACAGTATACACATGGATTTATTTCTGGGCTCCTTATTCTGTCCATTGATCTATGTGTCTGTTTTCATGTCAATACCTTACTGTTTTGATTACTAAGCTTTATAGTATAGTTTGAATTCACAAAGTGTCATGCCTCCAGGTTTGTTCTTCACCTCTTCTCTTTTGATCACTGAGATCATCAGCTATACCCTAATTCCAAAATCTAATGGAAAACTGTCATACCTCATCTTATTGTATTTTTGTATTGTATTGTATTTTTACTCTGTTGACAATTCTTCTTCTTTTTTAAAAAAATATTTTATTTATTTTTGAGAGAGAGAGCACATGAGCTGGGGGAAGGGGCAGAGGGAGAAGCAGACTCCCCACTGAGCAGGGAGCCCAACACGGGACTCTATCCTGGGATCAAGACCTGAGCTAAAGGCTGACACTTAACTAACTGAGCCACCCAGGCACCCAACAATTCTCATTCATATAGCTGCTTCTTTCCTTGACTTATATGATAATACATTGGACACTGTTCTCTCGTTTAATTCTTACCTTGTCAGTTGTTTCTTCACAATCTTTCTTGTGAAATCTTCTGTTACACACACCTTAACACACCCTCTTTCACTACACGTTCTCCATAGGTGACCACATCCATTCTCATGGTTCCACATTACCACCTTTAGTCTGGTGGCTCTGAAATATTTATCCTCAGCTCAACAGTCTCTTCTCAGTTCCAAATTTTATATTCAACCACCTGCTAGACATCTTCATTTGGCCATTTCACATATATCTTAAACTCATCATTTCCAAAACCAAATTCATTATTATCTTATCTCTCTCCTCACAAATTTGCCCTTCCTTTGTTCTCCCAACTTTATGAATAACATCACTACTATATGACCCAAGAACATGGGAAGCATCTTAGAATCCTCCTATGTCACTACTCCTTCTAGTCAGTCGGCAATTCCTCTCATGTCTTACTCCTCTTTTCTAATCCTATTACCACTTAGTTTAGACTCTCATAAACATAAGCTGAGCAACCAAAACTAACTCCTATTTGGTCTCCTTTGATCCTCAGTATTACAACCCTAATGATGTCGATGTCACATAACTTAACCATTTCATTTCCTGTATTAAATAAAGCTTTCCATGGCTCCTCAGAGCCTGGACCCTTTGTATGCCATATAATATCCTCCATGATTTGGCCCCATTTACTTTTCCTGGTTTCTCCTTTCACACTACCCCATATGCCCTACACTGAGCTAACTCAGTCTAGTCAGGACCACCACCACTAACACTTATACACCAACCTCCATGACCAGAAACTATTTTCTTTCATGCTGTTGTGATTTTGAACATGGTGCTGCTGTTTATTCTGACCTAGAATCTTCAACCTCTCCATTTGCTATGCTTCTACTCATCCTACAAGATCCAGTTCCAGTATCATCTTTGTGACACCATTGGCTGACATCCCAACCCTGGGCTGGATGAGGAATCCCCTCTATGTCCACAATCCCATACTTTCCTCTATCATTATACTTCCCAGTGCCAATTTGCAGATCTGTCTTCACAGCTTACTCTTTAGTCATATCTTAGCTATGTATCTGAAGTATAAAGCTGGCATATAGTGGACATTTGCATGTGTCTTCAGCAGATAAAGGAAGCGAGGAATACATTGAAGTTCTCCCATTTGAAAACTTCTGGCCTCCTAAAATACCTGTCTACCCTCCCCCTGCTATAGGTCTCTCTCCTTGCCTGCAGTCAAGCCTCTTTAAAGAGCAGGCTATATTCCAAGTCTTCAGTCTCACCCCTCGCTCATTCTTTTACTGAGTGCCAACTAGTTTCCACCTCTACCAATCCACCTACCCCATTGTCCCCAAGGTCACTAGCAGCCTACCACTGGCCAAATCCAGTGGATACTTTTCAGTCCTTACCTCTCTGGCCTCCTCTGTGTCATTCAACCCTTATGACCACTCCCTGCTTTGTGACTTCTTTCTTGGTCTTTCCCTTAGCTTCAGTGGCACTACCTGCCTCTCTTCCTCCCTTTCTTCCTTCTCCCTCTCTGGCCACTCCTCACTTTTCTTTGAAGGCTGTTCCTCCTCTTTTCAACCTTGAAGTGTTGGAGCTCCTCAGGATCTGTCCTAAATACTCTTCTCTTCCGGTGCTGCCCCTGAGCAATCATTCACTCCCTTAACTTCTCTTAGCATTTGTCACATTTACCACATAAGGCAAACCAAACCTAAGGTGACACCTCATTTTCCCAATGAGAAAATCCAAAAATGTTTTTGACCAACCTGAAAACTCATACCTTTAGGGATGAGTATGAGACAGTCAAAAGTCTATTTCTATTTGTTAATTTACTACGCATATATTTAAATTCATATATAAAATAAATATTGATTTATAAATTTTCTTTTTCCTTTTTAAAAATTTGCTTATTTATTTGTTTGAGGGAGAGACAGAGAGAGAGCACGAACAGGGAAAGGGGCAAAGGCAGAGGGAGAAGCAGGTTTCCCACAGAGCAGGGAGTCTGATATGGGGCTCAATCTCAGGACCCTGGGATCATGACCTGAGCCAAGGGCAGAAACTTAACTAACTGAGCCACCCACATGCCCCAAATTTGCTTTTTTCCATTCTCATAATTCAGTAGGCCATTTTATGCATACTCAAAATATGCATCTCCAAAGCAGTGTCTTTCTTATTACTAGGGTCACTTTTAGCCATCTTATCCATTTTCTCAGAACTGATATCCTTCTCTCCAGTCCAAGTGAAGAGTTTGGGAGAGGACACAGCACAATTTGAATCCACATATGATTCAGTCACTGGAAACTTTATCCCAAGTCACAAGGGCCATTTGCATCACACTAAGGCAGTTGGTTTTTGGCCTGCATCCTGCAAGAGTATGTTAATGACCTCTAAAAATCACTTACTGTATTATTGTCTTTTTAAAATAATTTTAATTGTTAATTTTTTATTGAATATAATATCCATACAGAAAAGGACATAAGTCATAAGTGTTCAGCTCAATAAATTGTCATAGAATGAAACACCCATATAACATCACTAAGGTCAAGAAATAGAACACTTCCAGCACCCCAGAAGCCCCTCCCAAGTACTACTGTATTACTTTTTAAAGCAATCTTTAAAAAGCACATTTAGAGACACCCAACACATGCAGTTGTGAGGTCATACCACCAGGAATAGTTACCAAAGCCGTGTTAAATTTCTTTGACAATGGATGCCGTGGCAAGTGACCTACGCAACCATCCAAGATAGCATTGTTGAGGACATTTCAGGTTAATCTATCTTGCCCAAGCAGTAAAAATAGCACTTATTGAGCACTTACTATGTGCCAGGTACATGGTACTTTACATATATTAAATAATTTAATCCTTTAGCCCCACCTTATAGATGAGAAAACTGAGGCAGAGAAAAGTTAAGTAATTTTACAAAAACTGCAAAGCTTGTAAATGGCAGATTCTGGACCCCAAGCCAGGCAGTCTGGCTCCAGAGTCCACAAGCTTAGTCACCCTACCATACGGTCCTATCCAGTGGTTTGTTGTTCAAAATAAATGAGAGCAAACCCTGTAATATGAGAGACTTTGGAAGGACTCAAATATAAGGTTACTCCTTCTTTCCTGAGGGAAGATTTTGGAAAAACAAAAAAGCAAAACCTCACCCTATATTCAAGCTTATATGGTATTTGCAGATGACTCCCAAATATTTATGCCCATCCCAGACCACTCTTCTAAGCTACAAACCTACCTACCCAACAGGCACTTCAAAGTCAGCGGCCCAAAGCAAAAGTCATCTTTCTTTATAAACCCCCTGCAAGCTACTCCTGCTCCTTTTGTCTAGACAGAGAAAGTCACTACCATCCACCCAGCTGCCCAAGCCAGAGACCTGGATGTTTTCAAGGACTTCAGCTTCTCCTTCACTCCTCTCTTTCAAAATCACACCCCTTCTGCTTTAGCTGAAATTTTGTTTTCTTTTCCCAGAAGTTCCTGATTTCTTTCTACCATTTGTACACCTCTCAAATCCAGAATACCTTTGGACTCACAATCTACTCACAGTCAAAAGGAAGGACAGAAGGGGAAGGGCCAAACTCTTCAAGTTCTTTGATACTCTCCAGCTCTGTCTGATTTCACATCTTCCCATTTTTTCTCCTCAAGCCCCTTCCCCACTCCCTGCCCAGCCTCCATCTCATTTCCTTTTCTGGGGACTATACCCTGAGTTAGACCAGCAGCCGCAAATCTCTTCTTTCCAATACCTTCCTTCCAATCTCGAGCCTCAAATTTGGGATGACATAAGAGGGGAGGGAAAGAGGGCTAAGCAATGAAAAAGGGAAAAGGAATAGAGCATGAGATAAACAGAAGTGACTAAGAGGGTATGGAAAGATTAAGATGGAAGAAGAGGATGGAGAAAAGAGGAGGATAGAGAAAAGACGAAAGACAGAAGGGAGTGGGAAGAAGGTGGGAGGAAAGGGGGATGAGGAGGAGACGGGGGGGCGGGGAAGGGATATGAGAAGGGGTTGAGGAGAAAAGGGAAGAGAAGAGAAGGGCAGAAGGGGATGGGGAGATGGGGGAAGGAAGCCGAGTGTAAGAGAAGGGTTGAGAAAGGAGATGAGAATTTGACATACAAGACGCTTCGGGGAGCGGCCCGAGGACAGGCGATGGGAAGAAGGGGGTGGAGAGAAATGGATGAGGAGAAGGGGTGAGAAGGGGATGGGAGAAAGGGAAAGGAGACAGAGAGAAAAGGGTGGGAGGGAGAAGGGCTGGGCAAGAGGGAGAACAGGACGGTGAGGGAGAAGAGGGGACGATGGGGGAATAGGGGCTGGTAAAGAAGATGGAAGAAGGGGACGAGGGAGAGGATGTCGAGATCGGGATGGGAGGAGAGGACCGGGCGAATTGACCGAGAACGGGGACGTGAGGACCGCGCGGCGCTGGGGCCGGATCCGGCGCCGGGGACTGGGGCCGGGAAGTCGAGGGGCGGAGGGAGGACGGGAGGGCGGTGGGGGGGCCTCCGCGCGGAGCGCGGAGCGCGGGTGGGGGCGGGGGCTCCGCGGGCGGAGGGGCGGGGGCTCGGGTTACCGCGCGGAGGGCGGGGGAGGGGAGGGGAGGGGAGGGGAGGGGAGGGGGCGCGGGGCCGCGGCGGCGAATCTCGCATCCTCCGCGGGGCGGCTGTGGAGGAGGCGGCGCCCCGGCGGCGGCGGCGGCGGCGGCGGGGTAAAGACGGACCGACGGCCAAGGGCGCACGGACCGACGGCCGGCTACCCCGAGCTGATCGCGGGCCCGGAGACAGCGGCGGCGGACGATGCGCGGCCCCAGGCCCCGCGCGGTCGGGCGCTGCCCGGGGGGCTGACCGCGGCCGGACGGCGCCCCAGGACCGGGCGAGGGAGCCCGCGCCGCGCGGAGGTCAGTGCCCGCGCCCGCCCGGCCCGTCCGGCCGCGCCCGCCCGGCCCGCTGGCCTCTCTCGGGCGGCGGCGGCGGCGGTGGAGCCGGGGGCTTTGTTCTGAGCCGGAGACAATGGGGGAGGGGGGGGGCCTGGGCCTGCGGGACGAGGGCGAGCGTGAACGTGAGCGTGGGGGCAGGGCCTGGGGGTCTTTGTGTTGCGTGTGTCATCGAGTCGGGTGTGCGGCGGCGTGAAAGTGTGAGGGGGGTGTGGGTGCGGGGTGCGGGCAGGGTGTGTGTGTGCTACTCCGAGTGTAAGTGCATCGGCAGGGTGTGAGTCAGTGCGTGTCACTTGGGAGGTTGTGTGTCCGTGTGTATCTGTCTGGTTGTGTGTGTATGTGCGTGTCACTCGGAGTGTGTGGGGGTCAGAATCAGTGTGTGTCATGGTGAGCAAGTCCCAGTGAGGGTGTGTGTGTGTGTGTGTGTGTGTGTATGTGTGTTGTCTGCTTCTGTGGGAGCCATGTGTCAGAATGTGGAGGATGGGTGTGTGACAGAGACTAAGTGAGACAGAGACAAAGAAACTAAGGGGGAGAAGTAAAGAGAAACAGAGGAGATAGAGGCAAAGCCTGAAGTGGAGGTGGGTCACCCAGACTGGTGCTCTGAGTTTGTGTCCAGGACGCCTAGATCAGAATCTTGTTCACGGACAGAGGGAGGTCACCGCAGGCCTGGTCCCACGTGGAGGGGGTGGGGAGAAGGAGGTCTAGAAGCACAATGAACTCAGTGTGGCGTGGGTTGGGCCCGCAGCCATGGGGTCATAGGCCAGAAAAATATTGTTGCTTATGTCAATTTCTCAAATACTCACAGGGGACACAGTCATAGCCCTACTCAACCCACAAGGGACACAGTCCTAGGAAACACACATCCACAAGAAATGCCTTCACAGCCATCACACACCCTCAGAAAGCAGCGTCAGAGCTAACAACACACACCTACAGATGATGCTCTCAGAACAACACACACCCACTGCAGAACTGGTGCAGCCAACACGTTCCCACAGGTTCATTGTCAAGGCCAACACATACCACGGGAGACACTATTGCTGCCAGCACCTCCCTGGAGACACTGGCACAGCCAGCCCATCATCTGGGTTATACTTCATCAGAGCTGCCTATACACAGCAGGTGCCCCAGAGACCTGACACTAACAGAAGGCTGTGTTGCAATCACCCTGGCCACACACTTGCTTGTACAACCCACAGGAGACACACTTTCCCGTGACATGTATACACCAGTATCACTCCCGTGAGCTGTCCCAATTGCTAAACAAGTTCCCATTAACTTATGATGCTCACATCATTACTCCTTCTCATCCATAGACCTCCCAGGCTTAACCTCTTGTTCCCTGAAAACTGGTGATCTGGATCAGTCTTTCCCTCACCCTATATCCTGCCATGAGGCTAAGTATCCTTCTAATATCCCAGCCTCACAGTTTCCTGAGCTCATTGGCTCCAGTTGTGTTCTTCTTCCCTCCCAGGACCACTTTGTAGAACTGGTCAATCTCTAAAATTGTAAACTCTTTCATTCCACTTTCTGCCATAGCTTCCTATGTCCTTCCAGCTCTCAGATGCCCTCACTCCCATTACACTTACTCTTCAACCTCATAATGGCCTCTTGCCCTTGACATCTTTGCTTTCTCCCAATCTGCCCCTTTCTGGCTTTGTACTTTCCTTCTAGTTTACACACCCAGGACTATCTCTTCAGACACTCCTTGGCCATTCTTTGTTCCATTGTCCTTGAGCGCACCCATCCCACAAAGCTTCAACCCAAATTCTCAACTACACCAGGTGACGCTTCTATAAATTCCACCCTCAACTGGCCCTCCATAAATAAATAGATGAAAAATTTTCTATTTTCTTCATACCCCTTAACCTCACATGCCTCACATCCCTCACCCCAGCAGATTAGATACTCAATCCACTGGTTCATTCATTCAGCAAACCCATATTAAGTACCTCCTCTGTGCCAGGCAGTGTGGTGGGTGCTGGCAGTACAAGGTTGAATGCAATGGACATGGTCCTTGCCCTTATGGAGCTTATGGGCTATCAGGTGAGCACTGTAACATGGCAGCACACAGCAAGGAAAACTAAGCCAATGTGTGTGTGTGGGGGGTGGTCAGAAGAGGCTTTCTGGAGGAAATGATGTTTAAGCTTAAGCTTGATGGATAAGTAGGGAGTCAGCAGAAGAGAGGTGGAGATGAGGTGGACTGGGTGGGGAATATTCCAAGCCATGGAAGTAAACATGGAAAATCCCACTTACAAAAAGTATTATATGGCTGAGAGGTAAAGCAATCCAGTAAGCCTGGCACTAATAGCATGATGTGAGGAGAGGTAAGAAAGTCTGGGAGAGGTAGACAGACATTAGTTAGATCATGCAGTTCTTATAGGTCATAGGAAAAAGATTACCTAACCCCAAAATAATGGAGAGACACCTGATCATTTGAAGCTATAGTGTGATATGATCAGATCTGATTTAGACTTACCAGTCTGACAGTGTGGAGACTGGCTCTGAAAAGGAGGATGGTTGGCTGTTGCAGGAAGCCAGGAGGAGAGAACACTGGCCTGAACTGGAGTGGTGGTAGCAGAGGAGAAAGTAGATGGTTTCAAGAGTTGTGTAGGCAGCGGGGTCAGCAGGGCTCAGTGGCAGAATGGATGTGGAGGCAGTAAGAGTAGATAACCTGGTTTCACTCACTGAGAAAAGTGTGAGGCCATCCAGTTTGAATTCCCTTAACTTCTTGCCTCCTTCCTCAAATTTATCTGCATTCTCCTCAGTCTTTTCGCCTTTCCTATAATTATGAAGAGGTGTCTCTTCTATTTAAGACTACTTCATCCATCCTCTCCCACCTCCATGGGGATCTCACTCAACTAATTATGCTGTGTCTTATCCATGTCTTCAGTTTCTCCCTTTATACCACTTCCTCCTGTGAGCATACACAGAGCCTCCAGTCTCCCCTGCCTCCCTTAACTCGGTAATCCCCAATGAGCTAAACCGACCACTTGGTGTGGTTGAGAATTTGTGTTGAGACTTTGTGGGATGGGTGTGCTCAAGAACAATGGGACAAAGAGTGGCCAAGGAGTGTCTCACTTTGCTTCACTGTCAAAGGGTCTTCTGCGTGGAGCTGTTCCCACTTCCCCTTTCCTGCCCTTCCAGTTAGTATAATGGCTCTCCTGAGAGAAAGTGACTTCTCACCTGCCAAAACTAGAGGTTCTTTGCAAAAGTCATCAACTGCTTGACCCCTTGGCATGGTCCAACATTGTTGATCATTCTTTTCTCTTTAAGCCACTCTTGCCTTATGGCTTCTGAGCCACCATTTTATTCTGTCCACATTTAGTGATCTCTCAAGTGCCAACCAACCACACTGCTAGGTGATGGGAATACTATGAGAGAATACACTATTCCTACCCTCAGGAAGTTTAAACCTCAGTGGAGGAGACAGGCAGATAAACAGACGGTTACAATAGGGTGGGGTCCATGCATCTCTCATCTCCTCGCTGTTCTTTCTCACTCTGCTTTGAGGGCTCCTTTGGGGAGCCCCTAAATGTTACCATTCCTTAGGGTTCTGACTTGGATCTCCTCATTTTCTCACTGTAGACACTCCTCTAGATGATCCATCTCGTTCATTTCCAGGGCTTTATCACCCATACACAGGCTGATGACTCCCAAATATCTACCTCTTCCAGACCTCTCTTCTGACCTCCAGACCTCCATATCTGCTTCCTACCTAATCATTGCTGTGTAGCTCACAAGCCCCTCAATGTCCGAACCTGAACTCATTCCTTCCTCCCCTAAACCACCATCTCTACTCAGTTATCAGGCTACACATCCAGAAATTAACTGCACCCAAATCCTTCGCCACGTGTCTCTTTCCAACCCAAAAAGTCACCAGAACCTGCTGGTCCTACCTCCTTTCCAGCTCTCTCTGGCATCCCATCCCCTTTGCTCCAAGGCCCCAGCTACTGCACTCACCTCACCATCCTTCCACATAAATTACTGCAAGTCTCCTAACTTGTCCCCCTAGACTTCTACTCTTTCCCCTTCCAGTCCATTTTTTCATTGCAGCAAGAGGGATCTCACTAAAGTGCAAGTCCAGCCATGCATTCCCTGCTCAGTATCCTGCAGTATCTTTCCATTGTCTTAGGTGAACTTTCTACTTTATTGAGGCTTATGAGATCCCGCAGGATCTGACTCTCCCCAACTTCCCCAGCCTCATCATCTGTCTCATTTCCCTACTTCCCTCACATTGCAATTTCTAGCCATACTGAATTCCTTGTAGTTCCTCAGAGACACTGTATTCTTCCATGCTTCTGGCCTTTAGGTCACATTGCTCTCTGCCCAAAAAAAGCCCTTCACTCCCCTCTTCTGGCTAGCCCCTTCCCATCCTCAGATCTAGTCTCAAACCCTGCCTTTCCTGACTCACCAAGTAGGCTTGGGATCCTCTTGTCTCACTCTTGTCGCTGCCTCTTCCCTGTTCTGTGTCTTTGACTGGGCTGGGGCCTCTTGATGGCAAAGTTGCATGTTATATTCATTATGTCCCCAGGGGCCCTCCACATTCACATTCATGGCAATGAACAAATGAATGAATAAATGAGGGCCCTCACTGCACATACCTCACCCTCATTCACTCTTCAGAAGACTGAGATCTGGTCTCAGCAGCCTACACAATCGAGACATTTCCACACATACCCATGTGTCCCACTGGAGGCACTTCCACTCTCTTCCCCCACCAACTATCCTTCCTCACCCTATGCCCTTCTCTCTGCCTTTCACCTGAGCTTCTCTTTTCCTGGATCTTCTTCCTTTCCGTCTCTATACTTTATTTCTCTTTCATTCGGTTTGGCAAATTATTTAAGGAGCACCAGAAATTTGCAGATCCAAATATATTGCGCCAGGTGCCTATCGGGGTTCCTGGAGAGAGAGGGAAATGAGGACTCTGTGCCCTACCACTAGGCCACAAGGCACTATAGTGGCCACCATCAGCTCTGCTCCACCAAGCCCCCTTCCTGGGAGGTGCCATAGGCCGCTCCTCCCTCCAACACCCCTTACACTCACCCACTCTGGGCCCTCCCAAATCCTGGCACCCTTTGTCTTGCCCCTCTCTGTATCAGGTTCCCAGACACTTGTGCCCTCTTCCTCTTCCCTCTCCGGCCTATTAGTGGTAACAAAACCAAGACTGGACTCCCTGATGCCCTGGGACCTGCAAGCAAAAGCCCCTCCGAGGGGTTCATGCTTTTGGATCCCATCTTCTTCCTGGCTTCCTGTTGCCTGCCCTGTCCTTCAGCTCCAGGGTCCATGTTTCCTGGGTAACCCTCTGACTCCAAGCATTTTCAACTACTGACACTTGAGAGGGGCTACTACTCAGTTCCTGTGTCCCGTGGTGAGAGAGCACCTCCTCCCATCAGTCAGCCTGGAACCCCCAAGCGTGAGTCAGGATGCCCCTCTGTGTTCGCTTGGCACACTAGAATGTCCTGTTTATGTTTCTCTCTCTAAGCTGCTCATAGAAGGAGCTGTTATCTCTCAGAGCCTAGACGGCACCACCCTTTTGGTTGGTGAGAAAGGAGGAGGGGAAGGAGGAAAGGAGAGGGATGGAGGCTACCCCTCTGACCTTCCAGCCACATCATTTGCCACCTGAGTAACCTTAGCTTCTCTGAGCTCCCCTTTCCTTGGGTGAAAATGTGGGTAACATTAAGAGAGTTGTTTGAGAATTCAGAAAGAAAACAACTGTTAAGTATACAACCGTTAACTTAATTTTACTTCTGACATCTCAGTCCCCTTATTGTGTTCTGCCCCTCAACCTCTCACTTCCCTACACTTGTTCTTCCTTCTTGACATCTCTGGGTTGCTGCTATATTCTCACTTCCTCTGCTTGCTCCAGCCTCGCTGGCCTCCCCTGCAGCCCAGACTCTGATTGTCAGGGTCAGACCTTAGGAAGAAGCCTTGCTGCCCGTCACCACCACCCCTTGCTCCCTTACCCTGCCCTGCCTACTTGTGAACACCACAAAGGCATCGACTTCCCATCTGTCCAAGTCACAGTTTTATCTCTACTGCTTAGTATGATGGTTGGCCCATCTTCAGTAGATGTTTGTTGAATCAATCAATTAATGAATCATTTCACGTGCATTCCCTGAGCTTGCCTCTCCCTATTTTCTCTTTGCCTCATAGAGACCTCCAAGCATCCTCTGGTCCCTTCTCTTGTCTCACCACCTGGCTCCATGCCCACCTGACCCTCTGCCTGGCCTGGCAGTTTCCTCAACATTGATCTCCTCTAACCAACCTTGTGTACGCTGCCAGAGTTATTCTCCTATAACAGAATTCTGCTTGTTCTCCTTCCCTGTTGTGCTCCCTGGCCAGTGACATGACCCTCCATCAGAGCATTCCGAGCCTTCCAGCAGAGAAGCAATATAGGGTAACAATGCACTAGCTTTGGAGTCCATCAGAGCTGTGTCCCCCATCTCTCTGACACCTGTTGAGCCTCAGTTTCCTCATCTGTGAGATAACACTTGTCTGAGGGTTATTCTGTGTGTCTGGTGCACAACAGCAGCTGATATTTATTGAACCCTCACTTTGTGCCAGGAGATGTGCTAAGTTTTTGGTAACATTCTTCTATTTAACTCTCCTGTCAACCATATAAAGTGGGCACTTTAATCCCCACATTACAGAGAAGGAAACTGAGAAAGGCTGAACAGCTCACCCAGGGCTGCACTCTAAGTGTCAGAGTCAGAATTTGCACTGAAGTCTGCCTCACAGCAGAGCCCATCTTCTAATCACGCCTGTGCACTTTCAAAACAAGAACTGTCCGCCAGACACCATTCTAACCACAAACACAGCAATAGTAAGTACTGTTATTGTCCCTATTTTATAAAGGAAGAACTGGAAGCACTGAGAAATTGAGTGGCTTGCCAGAGGTTACACAGCTAGAAAGTGTGAAGCTGGGCAAAACCCATTTGGTTTGGCCCCTGAGTCCATGTCTTCACTCCTATCCTGTCCTACCCTACTGTGATATATTGCCTCCCTATTGTAGAAGTGCAGTGTGTATTGATCAATCACTCAATGCTGACGTCTGGTCTAGGGTGGGTTGTTTAGTTGACTTATTCTCTATCATTCCCCACTGCAGGAGGCTTGCACCCTTTGGACTCTCCTGCAACTATTCTCCTCAGATCTCCAGTGAGCTCCTTACTGCTAAAATCAATGGCCACTTCTCAGCCTGCATCCTCTCTGAAGTCTCAGCAGCCATAGACACTATCGATCCCTCCCTTCTTGTTGAAATATTTCCTCCCTTAACTTCTGTGATACTGCCTCTTTTTTTTTTCTCCTCCAAGAAGGATAAAGGTCTCCTCAGTCTGCCCCTTAAATGTGACTCCTCCTTAGGGTACTATCCTAGACTCTCTTCTCCCTCTATACATCCTAGCTGATGGGTCTCCGTGCCCGTGGTTTTCGGTTACCCCTGGATTTGTCCAAATCCCTACCTCCAACCCAGACCTCTCTCCCAAGCTCTAGACCTGCAAATCCAACTGTGCCTGGGACATCGCCACATGGTTTTCCCAATGGGCACCTGAGAAATGGCTTCTCTCCTCTGTGGTGTCCTAATGGCACCACCTTAGTAACCAGGCCAAAACCCTGGAAGTCAGTCTGGACCCTTCCATTCTACCACCCATCTCAAAGGGTTAGTGGCCAAGTCTTGTCAGTCTCACCTCTTTTATCTGTGTCTTCTTGATCCCACTGCTACTGACCCGGGCTGTCACAGACACCTCATACCTGGTCTCCCTCCTCACATGGGTTCTCTTCGTCAGGCCTCCATTGTCTTGCTAGGATTCCCTCCCTTCAGCTCCCCTGTCCTTTCTCCATTTCTCCATCTCTCCCTTCTCCCTGCATCACAGGCGGCATGAAGTGCATAGTCTTGGGATCAAATTGGGGCTGTGTTAACTCAGGAAAGTTGTTTCATGCTAAGCCTGTTTCCTCAGTGGAAGACAGGACACCTTCCTCATAGGGTTGATGTGATTACATGCGACACTGTCTGTGAACTGCCTGGCATAGAGCCCAGCACACTGTAAAAGCTCAGAAAAGAGGCTTTTCCTCCACTCATATCTGTCCCCAGCCTCTCCCTGAAGTGACTCCTGGGCACTAGTCCTCAGGAGGGACACAGCCTTCCCATAGGCTGTCTCAGGGATACCCTGGGAAGCCAGTTTATCTGCCTTCTCCTCCTTCCCCCTCCCTCCCTTCTTCACCCTCCTCTCCTCTCTGCCCCCCAACACAGCTCTGCCTCCCACCTCTATTTACCTCCCCACACCTCTCCAGGCTAGCTGGAGACTGACTTCACTCCCCCCTCTGTAGTAACTGGCTCGTTCTCTCTTTTGCCCTTTGCCACACATGCTCTCTCCTTTGTCACACTAGCTCACTCTCCTGCAGTCTTGCCCCCAACCACCCCCACCAACATTGTCAGTCTCTTCTCCCCATTATTCCTTGCCCTCCCTTTGCTTACCAAGGCTAACCTCTTCTTCTGCCACTTCTGCATCAATCTGCTTTTCTAGTGCCCCCCCCCCTTGTCTTTCTGGTCCCTGCCCCTCCCTGGCCCTAGGACAGGAAGTTGAGGGAGGAGGCCTGGGCGGTGCCAGTTCCCCCAGCCTACTTCCCTTCTGTACCTCCGCCACTTCCCTATTTCCTCCTGTAGCACCCCCTTCCCTTATGGCCCCCCTGCTTGTCCCCCCCAACCACCTCTCTTTCCTCTCCCATGTTCCCCCTGCTCCCAGGTCCTGCAGACACACAGGCTGTGGTGGGGGAGGATTGACATCACATTGCAGGCCCCAATGAACAGCCTTGCCCCTCCCCCTCCTAATGAGAACCAGCTGTGGTTCCAGAGGCCCAGATGTGGGGCTAGAGGGGGAGAGCAGGATGGAGCCAGAGGACAGAGCAACAGGACCAGGGCAGTGAGGGCATGCAGCAAGGCAGAACTGGGTGGGAGAGAAGTGACTGATCTGGGGGCAGAAAGAGGACAGGTCTGGGCAGGAGACAGGTGTCAGGTGAGGCCAGATCTGGGGGAAGGGACAGGACAGACCTGAAGAGAGAAAGAGACAGGAACAGGGAGGAGGAGCAAGCGCTGGGGAGGAGGCAGTGAGAAGCACTGGACAGATGGGAGATGGTGCTGAGAGGAGAGCTGGAGAGAGGATGAGACGGTCTCTGGAGAGAGTCTGGAGTGCGCGTTTGGAACTGGAAGCCCTGGAGCAGGAAGTGATGAGGCACAGTCCAGACAGAGGCCCCAGGGACCGAAAGGTCACAGCTGCAGCCACAGAGCTGACCACGAGTGCCCCGGCAGCATGTGTGAGAGCATGCCTGTGTGTGGGTGGGTCTTCGAGTGTGTGTGCGCGTGCCTGCCGCTGTGTCTGTGCACACGTGGAAGTGCATCTGTCTGTGTACGTGGGAGGGAGGGTGTGTGCGAGTATGCCTGCGTGTATGTGTGCAGGAGGGTATCACAGGAATATGCCTGTCCATGCGGGGCTTGTGAGAAAGTTGTCTTTCTGTGTGCACAAAAGCGTGCCTGTGTGGGTCTTTCTGTATGCCTGCATGTGTGTGGGGGGGGGAGACAGGATCCATGGGAATGACTATCCCATCTGCGTGTGTGAAAATACGCTTCTCTGTAAGGAGAGGTATCTGCATATGTGCACTGGCTGCGTATATGTTAAAGTAGCCCCTGTCCGCATTATTGTATGTGTGTTGACTGTGCCTGTCTGTATGTAAGTCTGTGCATCTGTGTATCTGGCTGTGTGTGGGTCCGTGACTTTGTGAGTATGCACTGTTGTGTGTCCACTGCGAGACTGCACTGGGGCAGTTTGCACTGGACAGGAACCCCAGTTGGGTGATGAAGAGGGCAGGGGCTACACAGGTTGGAGAAGGGGCATCTGTCTGGGCCTGATTCTCTCCTCTTCAAGGCTGATCATTCACCTGAGCTTTTATCTCATACCATTCATACGTCCTTTCGTTCAGAAAACATATTGATCACGTACCATACTCTGTGCTACACACAAAGGTGAATGAGATACAGTCCTGGCCTTCACAAAGCTGACATTCTGTCTCTGGATGGGGAGTCAGAGAACCATAATATAGTAATAAATACATTGACCTCACTGTCCATTATCTTCTCGCCCCACCAACCATAACTGCTTGCTCTCCATTGATTGGTTAAATGAATAGGACCAACTCTAACCGCTTGACCCCTAACCCAGTCTCTAGGCCTACATCCCTGACCTGGGCCTCTGGGCCATCCCTGTACACTCAGCCTCTCCCTCTGCTGAGTCAGACCTATGTTCACTCAAACCTCCTTGTTCTGAATTCCTCTGACCTGTTTATCCCATGCGGCAGTTCGATGAGCTCCTCAGACTTGAGTCCCTAAGGACAGGGGTCTTAGTGCACTCTCCAGAACTCTGAAGCCACGATGAAGGGATCCATCTACCAGACGCTCAGCTCTAGGCTCTTTGCTTCCATTGCCTCTAATTCTCACAGAATCATATAGATTAGAAAAATAACTCAAACTCTAGAATCCCTGCTCTTTTTATTGCCTCACACAGGTAGGAGAGATGGGGGTTGGAAGTGTAAGCGAGAGGTCAGAAACTCCCTTGGGAGGACAGACAGTCCTAAAGCAGAGCTAATACATAAAACCCGAGGACACACTTCTGTAGCCGCAGGACTGACCACGTTGCCTCAGGGACACAGGCTTTCATTGTGTTTGTGTATGTCATCTGAGTTGGCATGTCCACAGGTGTTTCTGTCTGTATCAACATGTGAGTGCGGTCGCGTAGAATTCAAAGGCTCTGACCATGCATTCAACACTGATTGTCTGCTCACACTGTGCTGGACAGAAACCAACCAAGACCCTGAACTTGCTGCCTTCAAGGGGCCTGCAATTCAGGGCTGCCGTGCAGTTTATTGTCAGTGTGACCAGCATCAGTGGGAGCCCAGTAGAGGAGGGGCTCCAGCAGGAGGGGCTCCTGCAGGTGTGAGGAGAGAGATGTCACAGAAAATTCCACAGAAGACAGGACATTTGAATGGGATCTTGAAGTCTGAATAGGAGATGGCCACTTGGAAAGGATGTTTAAAGGGTATCTCAGGACAAGAGAGTAGTACATGCAGGCCAAGGAGTGGGAAGGAACTTGGGGATGGCTTTAGTGTTGGGATGCAGGGTGTGGCAGAAGACAGTAAAGGTGGGGTGCACTGGAGAGGCAGCAGGGCTCAGATCAGGAAGATATATTAAGGAAGCTGTACTTTATCTTTTGGGCTAGCAGTTTTACACCTAGTGTCCATGAACCCCCTGAAACTGCAGACATGGTTTGTGTGTATGTGTATCTGCACTTTTTTTTCTGGAGAGGGGCAGCAGTTTTCTGCTGCCAGTAATGGGGAACCCATGGAAGCCTCTCTTCAGGAGCGATTTTGTGAAAGCTATGTGTAGAACTCTGGTCAGGTGGAGGTGGGTCAGATGGTCTAAGCCAGGAGGCAGGGGCAGCAGTTAGGGGCTATTGTAGGAATCAAAAGGAGAGATGACAGTGCTCAGACTGGGACAGTGGCAGTGCAAAGAAAGAGGAAAGGGCAGACTTGAGACATGTCTCATTGAGATGGTCTGGTTTCAATAACTAACGAAATCAGACTGAAGAAAAGCAAGGAAGCAAGGAGAGCTTCTGAGTGGTGGTGCTGCTCACAGGATAGAGAATGGAGGAAGAAAATTAGCTTGAGGAGAGGGCTAGGGATATGTTGTGAAGAAAGTCCAGTATATAGCTGGGCATGTGTCTCCAGAGCTCTCCAGAACTGGAAATGAAAGGAAACTGGAAAGGTGTCAAATAGACAGTGCATAAAAAATAATTGATGCAATTGAATTGAAGGCACAGGAATAGATAAGATCACCCAGGCAGAATAGGGAGGAGAGTTGAAAAAGATGTGGCCCAGATTGAGGCTTGAAGAGCACCAATTTTTAAGGGATGGGCAAGGGAAGAAGAACTTGTGTAGGAAATCGAGGGGTGGACAGAGAAGTACAATGGAAGCAAGAGGTGGGGTGTTACCATGTGAAGCCAGGAGAAGTAGGCTCCAAGAAGCCAATGACCAGTGATCCAGTGTTCCAGAATGATCCAGGAAGAGGAAGATTAAAAAAAAAAGTGTTCATTGCTTGTAGAGCATGGTGATGATTGGAAGCCTAGTGAGAGCCTTGTCACAGGAGAGGAAGCCTCATGGCATGGAGGGAGGAGGATGTGAGAAGTGAGAAATGAGGAAATGAACCAACCTTGCAGAAAGGGCAACCTCTCCACTGATACTCCTCTCCCTCCATCACTAAGGCCTTCATATGGGGCTTGAGGCCTCCTCCCTCTTGAACGTATGCAGTATTCGAAACCCTGGCTCCCATTAGCCTCAGAGGCACTGCCCCTCTCTGGGTTTCTTTTTGTCTCTCTCTCTGGCCAGTTAAGGATACCTTTTTCCAGTTGATGGTTATGGTCAGAAATTTGCCCATCATCCTTGACTTCTCACAATCCCTCATCTCCTGCCTTCAAGCAGTCATCAAATCCTGCCTGTTCAACCTCTTAAGCTTCCTGCAGACCTACCCACTTCTCACCATTTTCATTGCTAACACTCATCCAAGTCACCATGAAAGCACCGCCATCACCTGGACTCCCACAAGTGTGTTATAGGGGCTGTCCTAAGATAATGGTCCCATGTGCATGGGTTTTGCTTTCCAAAGGGCACCTATCTATAGAGATCGTCACAAAATGTAAGTCATATCATGGCACCTCTTCTTAAAATGCTTTTGTGGCTTCCATTTGCTCCTAGAAATAAATCCAAATCATCCATATGACTTATGAGTCCCTGCCCCATTTCATACCCCCTCCCCCTAGCACTCTACACCTCTACACCTCATACGCATTATCCCTATTCACCCCCAAACACTCAGCCCTCTCTTCACTGTAGACCCTAAGCCTTCCCACTGTCTGTTCCCTCTTCTGAATGCTCTCTCCTTTCTATAGCCCCCTTTTCTGCCCACCACTGCCTAGCCAACACCTACTCATTAGGTAGATCCTGACTTGAAGGTCACGTCCTCAGAGAAGTTCTCCCTGACTCCCTGACTATGGCAAGCCCACCTTCTATATATGCCTTCAGAGCTCCCTGTACTTCTTACAGCCCTTATCACATTTGTAATTACTTGTCCAATCCCTGGACCGTGACATCCCTGAAGCCAGGGACGGTTTCCTCTAGTCACTGATGTGTTCCCAATCCCTTGTTGAATGGAGAAGGAAGTGCGGCTAAGGGAATATATACATATTCCTATATATTGGAATTCCTATATATTCCTATTATATATATTATGTATATGTAAAACATATAACATATATGTATTTTATATATAAAACATACAACATACATGTATTTTATATATAAAACATACGTAATATATAAAATATATTTTATATTACATGTTTTACACATACATGTTTTACGTATACATTATATGTTTTACATCTAGTGTAACATTACATGTAAACATGTTTTACATACATATATATCTATGTGTGTGTGTGTGTGTGTGTGTGTGTGTGTGTATATGTCTTCAACATATCTAAATGCTGATAGAAAGCTCAAGAATATGATGGTTGAAGGTGAATGTTGATGATTCAGGTGAGGTCACCAAAAGCACATAGTTATTGAGATATTAGTCCTGAATAAAAAGAAAAATGAGAAAGGATTGGCCATATTTTTAAGTCCAGACATGAAAGGAAGGGAGTCCAAGGGCATTGAGACCTGAACAATAAGAACAAAACAATCTGCTGGGTAGGGGGTGGTTAGGGTGAGATGGGGACCTGCCAGGGTAAGACTGTGATGGGTCCTGAGTTCTGAAGCAGGAGCTTCTTGGGTCCAAGATGGATGTGCAGCAGCACAAATGCCCTACGGAGGGGTTGAACATGCCGGAGTCTTGCTATGGCTTAGATCCCCAGTCTCCCTGGACCATTGATTCCACTCCCCCCACCCAACCATGACCTTTTTCCTTCTGCTTTTCTCCCAGGTCAGGGAGCCTGAGCTGGAGCCAGGGCCCAAGCTGGACCTGATTCAAAGCCTGAGATCAAGCTCGGCCTGGAGCCTGGCCCGGAGCTGGAGCCCAAGTCATAACTGGACTGCCCCTGTCATGCAGAAGGAGGCGGGCATTGCGCCTTTCTGCACTGGCATGCAGAGCTCCAGGGCCCCCCTGGTACCACTGCTGCTGCTGCTGCTGCTGCTGGGGGCCAGGGTGTCAGGTGCCTGGGGTGAGGCCGGGAGCGTGGACCTACAGATTGATGAGGAGCAGCCGGCAGGCACACTGATTGGGGACATCAGTGCAGGGCTTCCACCAGGCACAGCACCACCTCCCATGTACTTCATCTCCGCCCAAGAGGGCAGCGGGGTGGGCACAGACCTGGCCATCGATGAACACAGCGGAGTGGTCCGTACAGCCCGCATCTTGGACCGTGAGCGGCGAGATCGCTACCGATTCACTGCAGTCACTCCTGACGGTGCCACCGTAGAAGTGACTGTGCGAGTGGCTGACATCAATGACCATGCTCCGGCCTTCCCACAGGCTCGGGCTGCCCTGCAGATACCTGAGCATACAGCTCTTGGCACCCGCTACCCGCTGGAGCCTGCCCGTGATGCAGATGCTGGCCGCCTAGGAACCCAGGGCTATGCGCTGTCTGGTGATGGGGCTGGAGAGACCTTCCAGCTGGAGACACGTCCTGGTCCAGATGGGGCCCCCGTGCCAGAACTGGTAGTTACCGGGGAGCTGGACCGAGAGAACCGCTCACACTACATGCTGCAACTGGAGGCCTATGACGGTGGTTCACCCCCGAGGAGGGCCCAGGCCCTGCTGGATGTGACACTGCTGGACATCAATGACCATGCCCCAGCTTTCAATCAGAGCCGCTATCACGCTGTGGTGTCTGAGAGCCTGGCCCCCGGCAGTCCTGTCTTGCAGGTATATGCATCTGATGCCGATGCTGGTGCCAATGGGGCTGTGACTTATGAGATCAACCGGAGGCAGAGTGAGGGTGATGGGCCCTTTTCCATTGATGCACACACAGGACTCCTGCGGCTGGAGCGGCCACTGGACTTTGAGCAACGGCGGGTCCATGAACTGGTGGTGCAGGCACGGGACGGTGGGGCCCATCCTGAACTGGGCTCAGCCTTTGTGACTGTGAACGTGCGAGATGCCAACGACAATCAGCCCTCCATGACTGTCATCTTCCTGAGTGCTGATGGCTCCCCACGAGTGTCCGAGGCTGCCCCACCTGGCCAGCTTGTTGCTCGCATCTCTGTGTCAGACCCAGATGATGGTGACTTTGCTCATGTCAACGTTTCCCTGGAGGGTGGAGAGGGCCATTTTGCCCTCAGCACTCAGGACAGTGTCATCTACCTGGTGTGCGTAGCTCGGCAGCTGGATCGGGAGGAGCGGGATGCCTATAACTTGCGGGTTACCGCCACAGACTCAGGCTCACCCCCACTGCGGGCTGAGGCTACCTTTGTGCTGCATGTCACTGACGTCAATGACAATGCGCCTACCTTTGACCGTCAGCTCTACCGACCTGAGCCCCTTCCTGAAGTTGCACTGCCTGGCAGCTTCGTGGTGCGAGTGATGGCCCGGGATCCTGACCAGGGCAGTAATGGTCAGGTCACCTATAGCCTGGCCCCTGGTGCCCACACCCGCTGGTTCTCCATCGACCCCACTTCAGGCATCATTACCACGGCTGCCTCGCTGGACTATGAATTGGAACCTCAGCCACAGCTGATTGTGGTGGCCACGGATGGGGGCTTGCCTCCCCTTGCCTCATCCGCCACAGTCAGTGTGGCCCTGCAAGATGTGAATGATAATGAGCCCCAGTTCCAGAGGACTTTCTACAATGCCTCACTGCCTGAGGGCACCCAGCCTGGAACCTGCTTCCTGCAGGTGGGTAAGGCCTGCACACAGCAGGATGCTGCTGTGGGCAGGAGGTCACTGGGGACCTCAGAACAGAAACCAAGCTTTGCAGGTGTATCTGTTTATGGTAACTCACGTCAGAGGGTTTGATCCTATCCTATGAGCTCCAAAATCTGTGCAGAGGGTGAGGGCTCTTGACAAGAGCAGAAAACAGCGTCCCAGAGCTGGGCCAGGTAAAGCAGTTGAGGGAATTGAGATTGGATCTAGAGAAAAAAGTGTCCTGTGTTGTCAAGAAGTGAGAGAGACTCTATAAAATCTCAAAGCTGTTCTGAAAGGCAGAGATGGTGATTCTGTGCACCCACGTGGCTCCTGCTCCCCAAGAGAGATGCCAGCAATTATGGAGCCCTCATCCAGTGCTGGGCTCTGCTGGAAGAAACCCCCATCCCTGTCCGTGGAGCTGAGCCTTGATGAGACATTTGTGCTCAGGCACAAGAATGAGAGATAACAAGAACTATTAGTGAGATCCCATGTGCAGAGCAGGAAGACCTCTCTGAGGAGGAGGTGGGAGCCCTGGACAGACTCTGGGAGCCACAGACTGCCTGCAGGTCAGGCATGGAGGAGACAGAGGGGGCATGAAACTGAAGAGGCAGGCTGAGGCCAGATAACAGAAGTCCTTGGACATCAAGCTTTAAGGGGGTTAGGACTTTACTTGGACAGCAAAGAGGTCACTGAACTTCTCTGAGCCAGAAGAGGGCATGAACAGATTGTCTCATTTTTGTTTTTGTTTTTTTTAAACACTATGTTTTTGGAACAGTTTTAGATTCACAAAATTGAGTTGAGGACAAAGATTTCCCAAATACCCCCATCCCCATTCATGTAACACTCCCTCCCTTATCTGCATCCCCACCCGAGTGGTTCATTTGTTCCAACTGATGAACCTACATTGACACATAATCACCCCAAATCCCAAAAAATACTTTACCTTAGGGTTCACTCCTGATGTAAATTGTATAGGTTTGGACAAACGTATAATGTATATGTATAATGGACGCATATGACATCCATTACAGTATTATACAGAGTAGTTTCACCATCCTAAAATTCCTCTGTGCTCTACCTATTCATCCCTTCCTCCTTCCTACAGATTGTTTTTTAGGAAGCTAACTGCTTTAAGGGCGAAGGATGGATTAGATCAGTGGGTAAGTGATATATTCAAGAATTAACTTACCCACTATAAGCTTGGCACTGTGCTGGTCCCAGGGAACAAAGAAAGGACACAGTCTTTTTCCTAGGCAGTTCCCAGCTAGATAGGGAGAAAACCAGTAACTAGTGCTGCATCAGATGGCATATGAGGTGCTGTGGAAGTCCACAGGAGGGGACCTTTGAAGAATCAATGAGACTTTGCCAAATGGATTATATAGAGTATATGGATGGGGATTCCAGACCTACAGACAGAGCTGCAGAACCCCAGGATGTGCTCAGGTGACTGCATTGTTCAGAATGGCCTCAACTGTGCTGCTAAGAACTGCAGAGAGCTGGGACAAAATAGTAGACAGGGACCAGATTACAAGCAGGTCTAGACATTGCCTAATGTCCCCTCCAGAGGGCAAAATCACTCCCAGTTGTGAACCACTGCTTTGTCTTAAAAATCACAGGAGGCTGGGGTGCCTGGGTGGCTCAGTCAGTGAAGCATCCACCTTCCGCTCAGGTCATGATCCAGGGTCCTGGGATCAAGCCCCACATTGGGCTCCCTGCTCAGCGGGGAGTCTGCTTCTCTCTCTCCTGCTCCCCTGCTTGTTCTCGCTCTCTCTCTTCTCTGTCAAATGAATCTTTTTTTAAAAAAGATAATTAAAAAAAATCACAGGGGGCCAATGAGGGGTTCTAGGCAAATCTGATATGTCTTTTAGGAAGATTGCTTTGGCTGAATCATGGAGTATGGACGCAGGACAGAAAACAGGACAGAAAAGAGGGAGGCATCTTAGGAGACTAGTGCTTGAAGTCTTTTCACCTCAGAAGTCCACCAGAACTTCTTGAGCATCTTCTCAGGGGCTGCCTATTGGCCTAGACTTCAGGCAGTACCTGGACCCAGCTGATGCCTTGCCTGCTGGCTAGACTCTGGGTATTTGCCTGCCTGCTGCTGTCCAGCTCCCACCCACTTTCCCATATGTTTACTCTCCCTCTTGGCCCGGGACCAGTGGGTGATGGCTTTCAAACTTCTTCTTCCTCACTAGTGCTTGAAGAGAGTAACTTTCCAGGGGGTTTCCTGGAGTTTTTACTCTTAGTAACTATAGGCAATGGGAGTAAAAATGACCACAGTGTTCCTATCTGTTAGAAGTCTTCATATTGGATGCATTCAATATGCATTTATCAAGTATCTACCATGTGCTAGTCATTGTCTTAGGATCAAAGAATACAGTAATGAATGAGTCATTACCCCCTACTTCATGGAGTTTATATTCTAGAGGGGAGATTGTTGTGCAAAGAAATAGTTGCACTGCAATAAAGAAAAACTTCCATAAAGGTACAGATAGGCAATTCGAATGCGTCCCCAAGGAGGTGATCCTTAAGCTGAGACTCAGGCTGAGCAGGAGTCTGTGAGGGGGCCACATGGTGGGGAGGAGAGGTCCAGGCACAGGTGACATGCACAGAGCAGTGGGAGAGCCTGACTTGTTCAGGGGCTACAAGTGGCTCAGTGTCTCTGGAGTTCAAGGTGTGCAGTGGGAGAGTGGGAGGCGGGAGTGCAGGTAGGCCAAGCCAAGCCAAGCTAAGGCGTTTGAGCACTTTTCTTTAGAGAACGTTGGAGATTTTCAAGTGGAAGGTTAATATGATCATATTTGCTTTCTCAAAAGATGCTTTGGGTAGTCAGTATAGAGCAGTGGTTCATGGCTGGGAGTGATTTTTCCCTCTGGAAGGGCCATTAGGCAATGTCTAGAGACTTCAGATTGTCACGAATAGTGGTATGCTACTGGCATCTAGCGCACAGAGGCCAGGGATGCTGTCAAATATCCTATAGTGCACAGGACAGCACCACAACAAAGAATTATCTGGTCCAAACTGCCAGACATGCCAAGGATCAGAAATCCTGGGGTAGAGGGTAGATTGGAGGGCCAGATTCCTATGAGAAGGGAATCACAACAGTCCAGGGGAGAGATGACTCAGGCCTAAATCAGGACAGTGATAATGGTGATGGAGAGGAATAGACAAATAGGAGAGATAATGAGGATTTACTTAGTCCCTGGTTGATTGAAATACCAGGAGAGGAAAAGGGAAGAACAGATTTCTGGCTTGAGCAACTACGTGGATGGAAGAGTCATTAGAGGGGGTTGGAATGATCGTGAGCTTTGGACAGGTTGGATTTAAGGTGCCTGTGGGACATCCAAGTGGAGATGTTGAGCAGGCATCATCTCCTGTACAGGTTTGGAGCTCAGAGGACTGGTCTAGGTTAAAGTGCAGACAATGGTCAAAGCCACGGAAGTGGAAGAGAAGGTCCTGAGGGAGCATGAAGAGTGAGAAGAGGCCAAGGAGAGATTCCAGGGAGCAACACTATGTGAGAACAGGCAGGAGAAAGGGAGGCGGAGGAATCTGTGGAGGGGGCAGCAGTGGGAGGAGAAGCAGGAGACACCTGGGAAGGAGGTCAGGACGGGGTAGATGCAGTAAGTTTGTGGTCTGGTAGGAACTTTAGAAAATTCACAGATAAGGGTCTTTATTTTCTCCCTGAAATAATGCATTCGATGAGAGCTAGGGTTAGGTGGGGACAAAAGGAGAGAGATGAGCCAGAGAAGGAGCTGACCAAGGTTGGACTGGGTGGCAGGGCTGAGAGCCTGCTGGAAAGGGAGACTGTGCATTTGCAGTGGAGCCTCTAAGCAGGAGCTGCACAGGACGGGAAGTTCACTTTTGCCTTGGTCATTTCCAGTCAGTGGCCCCTACGCCTTTTGGGGTCACTTCCTGACAACTTCCCCTGACCACTATTTATTGCTTTCTTCCTGCAGCGAGTCAGAGGGCAAAGGTCTTTAACAGCTTCTGGAGATGGTGCCGCAGCTGGGCTGCAGCCTGCCTGGATTGATGCAGGGGGATGTTTGTCTCCTGGGATATCTGGGCCCACAGCCATAGTAAAGAGTTGGAGCAGGAGCTGTTTCCAGGGTCAGCTATGGCAGGGTCTTAGTGTCTCTCTGGAGGGTAAACAGTGCCACAAATCACTTCTGTCAAGGGCCTGGGCAACAATCAGAAGTTCTTGGCTAGCTTTCTCTCTGAGGAACATTTTCTGGCTAAGAAGAGGGAACTCTCCAGCCTCCTCTTACAGCATGACATGACCCTAGGACCCCTGTATCCACAGAGAGTACTTTGTCAGTCTACAGCAATCAACACCAGCTAACACACTGTCAGGGGTCTAATGTGCACCCAACATATAAAACTTAGTTTGAACGGAGGTTTTGTTGTTAGGGTAATCAGAATGTCCATTTACTCATTCAACAAATATACACAGAGTACCTCCTGTGTGCCTGGCCCTGTCCTAGGCTCAGAAGCTTTCAGAATGGTGTCTCCTGCCGCCTTGGCTCTGAAATGTTCAGAGGCTCCTGACATTGGTGTCCAATGGTTCAACTTTTCCTGAGCCAGTCTGGGGGATACCCAAGAATTAAGCAGGAAAGCCTTCCCCTACTTCTTCGTTTTGAGAAGCCCCCTGGACTTAATGACCTTGACGTCCCATAGACTTGCCATTCTCCCTCTCTCACTTCCAGGGAGGTTGGCTTGAGAGGCAAGGGATGCCACAGGTGCACGAGCCACATCCATAAATTCACAGAGCAAACCCCGATCACTCCAGTGATCAGATCCCAATATCAACCAGACCCCGCTCTAGAATGGCCAAATTCAGGAAAAAGCAGGACTAGAACATCTGCCCCAGTAATTCCATTGGTCATCTGGTTCTCTGCTCCGAGTGATTGAGACTTGGTGATGGTCACTAACCCCCTGCGGCCCACCTGGAATTCATAGTCACAGCCCCAAGCACTCTCCTCTGTAAGTGCAGGTGGTCCTCATCATGGACAGATTCTGTATTTGTAAATTTACTGGCTCTCTAAAATTTATTTGTAACCCCCAAATCGATACTCATGGAGCTTTTGCAGTCATTCCCCGACATGTGCAGAATGATGAAAAATTCAAGTGGACCAATGTGCACAGTCCAGGTAACGCTCTGCCTCCGTGTTTCAGCTCATACTGTAAACAAGGGTCCTTTCTGCGGTCTATTTAGTGCCACATTTTTCACATTTTTGTCCCTTTTGTTTGGTGATTTTGCTCTTTAAAACGATCCCCAAGTGTAGTGCTAAAGTGCTGCCTAGTGTTCCTAAGCACAGGAGGGCTGTGATGTGCCTTATGAAGACAATATATGTGTTAGGTAAGTTTCATTCAGATATGACTTATAGTGCCATCAGCTGTGGATTCAATGTTAATGAATCAACAATATATATTATATCCGGTGTCTTGAAACAGAAACGCACATAAAACAAAGTTATGTATTGACCAGCTGACAAAAATGTTGTGACCAGAAGCTCACAGGAACCTAAACCAGGTGGTGAGGTTGGGTTTGGGCCCACGTCCTACTGGTCCCCTCTCTGTAACCACCATCTAGAGACCCTGACACCCAGCTAGCCCAGGGCCTGCTCCTTCTAATTGCCACTTAGCTCTGGCTCTTCTGGTCAAAAAGAAGGAGCATCACTCACCCCAGCTTCTCCCTAGGTGACAGCCACAGATGCAGACAGTGGTCCATTTGGCCTCCTCTCCTATTCCTTGGGTGCCGGACTTGGCACCTCAGGGTCTCCTCCGTTCCGCATTGATGCCCACAGTGGTGATGTGTGCACAACCCGGACCCTGGACCGAGATCAGGGGCCCTCAAGCTTCGACTTCACAGTGACGGCTGTGGACGGGGTGAGTGGGCAGACCATGGACAGGTTGGGGTGTTGGGATAGGACATTTACCAGAGCCAGACAGGGCCCATCTGACTTACGACTGCCTGTCTCCCTAGGGAGGCCTCAAGTCCATGGTGTACGTGAAAGTTTTTGTGTCAGACGAGAATGACAACCCCCCGCAGTTTTATCCACGGGAGTATGCTGCCAGTCTGAGTGCGCAGAGTACACCAGGCACAGCTGTACTGAGGGTGCGTGCCCATGACCCTGATCAGGGACCCCACGGGCGACTCTCCTACCACATCTTGGCTGGCAATAACCCCCCACTCTTTGCCTTGGATGAGCACTCAGGTGAGGATCCTCCCATTCCCAGGGCTTGTCCCCGGACCCCTCTTCCCACCTACTTAAATGAAGTACTGTCCCCCTTCCCATAACCTTTCTACCTCCGCGATGTTTCCTTATACATCTCTGCTTCTGTCTTCTCCCAGGGCTGTTGACAGTAGCCTGGCCCTTGGCCAGACGGGCCAACTCTGTGGTGCAGCTGGAGATAGGGGCTCAGGATGGAGGGGGCCTGCAGGCAGAGCCCAGTGCCCGAGTCAACGTCAGCATTGTGCCTGGAACCCCTGTGCCACCAGTATTTGAGCAACCACAGTATGTCTTTTCTGTACCAGAGGATGTGGCACCAGGCACCAGTGTGGGCATAGTCCAGGCACACAATCCACCAGGTATCAGTTATCATTATACCCATTTGGTGCTCTACCCAGCCACCCCAACATAACCCATCTCAAAGTACCCTAGAGTATCACACCATAGATAGCCGCAGTATAAAACATGCAGGTTCAAATCCCCAACACATCCCTGGGTACAATGCAGGCACTCGGCTTCATCCCCAGGCACATGAAATATCACCCTAGTGCCACCCAGCATCTCTGCCACCACCTGCCCCTCCTCCTAATAGTTTGAAAGACACAAGTGTGGGTAGTGCTTAGCCCTCCTTGAGATCAGAGTCTAGGCCCCAACTCACTAGGTGTCTCCATCTCTTTCTTGACTCCTCTCTCCTTCCCCTAGGTCGCTTGGGGTCTGTGACCCTTGCCCTATCAGGCGGGGATCCCCGAGGACTCTTCTCCTTAGATGGGGCCTCAGGGCTGTTACAAACACTTCGCCCTCTGGACCGGGAGCTGCTGGGACCAGTGCTGGAGCTGGAGGTGCGGGCAGGCAGTGGAGTGCCCCCGGCTTTTGCTGTAGCTCGGGTGCGTGTGCTGCTGGATGATGTGAATGACAACTCCCCTGCCTTCCCTGTGCCTGAAGACACAGTGTTGCTGCCACCAAACACTGCCCCAGGGACCCCCATCTATACACTTCGGGCTCTGGACCCTGATGCCGGCGTTAACAGTCGAGTCACCTTTACCCTGCTTGCTGGGGGTGGTGGGGCCTTCACTGTGGACCCTACAACAGGCCATGTGCGGCTTATGGGACCTCTGGGGCCCACAGGGGGGCCAGCCCATGAGCTGGAGCTGGAGGCCCGGGATGGAGGCTCCCCACCCCGCACCAGCCACTTTCGACTACGGGTGGTGGTACAGGACTTGGGGACCCGTGGGCTGGCTCCTCATTTTGACAGCCCTACCTACCGTGTGGACCTGCCCTCAGGCACCACCCCTGGAACTCAGGTCCTGCAAGTGCAAGCTCAGGCACCAGATGGGGGCCCCATCACCTACCATCTGGCAGCAGATGGGCCAAGTAGCCCCTTTGGCCTGGAACCACAGAGTGGTTGGCTATGGGTTCGAGCAGCACTGGACCGCGAGGCCCAGGAGTTGTACACGCTGAAGGTAATGGCAGTGTCTGGGTCCAAAGCTGAGTTGGGGCAGCAGACAGGCACAGCCACCGTGAGGGTCAGCATCCTCAACCAGAATGACCACAGTCCCCGCTTGTCTGAGGAGCCCACCTTCCTGGCTGTGGCTGAGAACCAGCCCCCAGGGACCAGCGTGGGCCGGGTTTTTGCCACTGACCGAGACTCAGGACCCAATGGACGTCTGACCTACAGCCTGCGACCGCTGTCAGAAGACAGCAAGGCCTTCCGCATCCACCCCCAGACTGGTGAGCACTGGGGCCCAAATTCTGAGACCTCATAGCCTCATCCTCAGCCTGGTGAATACCCAGACAGAATCCCCAGACCCCTGCCATGAGGACCAGGACTGAGCCTGGACTTTCACCCTGGCATTCCCTCCCACACTCCCTGAACCCCAGCTTCTCAGCTGCAGGCCTCAGGCTGTATATCCCTAGCTACCTCATATATGATCCCTATCCTGCACTCCCAGGAGAAATGACCACACTCCAAACCCTGGATCGAGAGCGGCAGAGCAGCTACCAGCTCCTGGTGCAGGTGCAGGATGGGGGGAGCCCACCCCGTAGTACCACAGGCACTGTGCACATCGCAGTACTCGACCTCAATGACAACAGCCCCAGCTTCCTGCAAGCTTCCGGGGCTGCTGGCGGGGGCCTCCCTATACAGGTATGTGAAGTGGCAGGACCCTGCCCTGAAAAATGTGAGAGGCAATGGGGGTCTCCCCACAGAGCTTTAGGTATAGGTAGGAGAGACTGGCTCTTGGAACATGTATGAGGGCAAGAAAGGGGCTCTGTCTGCATACAAGTGAGGGGAACTTGATTGGCCCTGAGATATCTCAAGAATAGGAAGGACACAGCTGTAGGTGAGTTGTGTGTCCCCACAGGTACCAGATCGAGTGCCTCCAGGAACACTGGTGACGACTCTGCAGGCCAAGGATCCAGATGAGGGGGAGAACGGCACCATTCTGTACACACTAACTGGTATGGGGGGTGGTGTGGAGAGAAGGAAGTTGGTGGGGTTGGCATGACCTGCCCAGCTCTGGGAAACAGGCCCTCACCCTTCTTCCTCTACCTGTTCCCAGGTCCTGGCTCAGAGCTCTTCTCTCTTCATCCTCACTCAGGGGAGCTGCTCACTGCAGCACCCCTGATGCGAGCCGAGCGGCCACACTACGTACTGACTTTGAGTGCTCACGACCAAGGAAGCCCCCCTCGGAGCTCCAGCCTCCAGCTGCTGGTGCAGGTATGGCTGCCCTTCCTTAAATCTGTCCACTTCTCGTCGGCCACAGCTATGGGCTCCTCCAAGAACTACACCTTCACAGAGTCCTTATGCCCTCTAGTCAGGCTACTCTGACTACCCTTCCAGCCACCCAGCCGGCCAGCCCAGACCCCTTTTACACGGGTCCCCCTGATTCTGTCCTTCCTCCTCGGTCCACAACAGGTGCTTCCCTCAGTTCGCTCCGCTGAGCCCCCACCGGATCCCTCAGAGCCAGACCCAGCGGCTCCAGTGCCCGTCGTGTTGACGGTGACAGCGGCGGAAGGGCTGCAGCCAGGCTCCTTGTTGGGGTGTGTGGCGTCGCCTGAGCCGGTGGGGGTGGGCGCACTTACCTACACGTTGGTGGGTGGCGCCGACCCGGAGGGCACCTTCGCCCTGGACGCGGCCTCAGGGCGCTTGTACCTGGCGCGGCCCCTGGACTTCGAGGCGGGCCCGGCGTGGCGCGCTCTCACCGTGCGCGCTGAGGGCCCGGGAGGCGCGGGTGCGCGGCTGCTGCGCGTGCAGGTGCGCGTGCAGGACGAGAACGAGCACGCGCCGGCCTTTGCGCGCGATCCGCTTGCGTTGGCGCTGCCAGAGAACCCGGATCCTGGCGCAGCGCTGTACACCTTCCGCGCGTCGGACGCCGACGGCCCGGGCCCCAACAGCGACGTGCGCTACCGCCTGCTGCGCCAGGAGCCGCCGGTGCCTGCGCTGCGCCTGGACGCGCGCACTGGCGCGCTCAGCGCGCCGCGAGGCCTGGACCGGGAGACCACACCCGCTCTGCTGCTGCTCGTGGAAGCCACCGACCGGCCCGCCAACGCCAGTCGCCGCCGCGCAGCGCGCGTCTCCGCGCGCGTCTTTGTCACAGATGAGAATGACAATGCGCCCGTCTTCGCCTCGCCCTCACGTGTGCGCATCCCCGAGGATCAACCGCCCGGGCCGGTAGCGCTGCACGTGGTAGCGCGGGACCCGGATTTGGGCGAAGCCGCACGCGTGTCCTATCGCCTGGCAGCTGGCGGGGACGGCTACTTCCGGCTACACTCCAGCACAGGTGAGATGGGCCTGGAGGAGGTTGGGCGAGGGAGGGTGCTGATGGGAAGTGAGTGTTGAGGTTTCCATCCAACCTGCCTTACCGCTCACCTAGGAGCGCTGTCGGTGGTGCGGTCCCTGGATCGGGAACAGCGAGCTGAGCACGTACTAACCGTGGTGGCCTCCGACTACGGCTCCCCGCCGCGCTCAGCCACGCAGCTCCTGACGGTCAGTGTTGCTGACGTCAACGACGAGGCACCCGCTTTCCAGCAGCAGGAGTACACAGTCCTCTTGCGTGAGAACAGCCCGCCTGGCACTTCTCTGCTCACTCTGCGGGCAACCGACCCAGACCTGGGTAAGACCTGAGGGGATGAGTGGAGAGGGTCACCGGGCAAGAAAGGGTATATTTACCCTCTGATCTCCCTCTATGCTGTCCCTTCTCAGGGGCCAATGGGCAGGTGACTTATGGAGGCATCTCTGGCGAAAGCTTCTCCCTGGATCCAGATACTGGAGTCCTCACAACTCTTCAGGCCCTGGATCGGGAGGAGCAGGAGGAGATCAACCTGACAGGTACACATTGACAGGATCTCAAAAGCCTGAGGTGTTGTAAGCACCAGTGTTCACTTAACCCCCAAACTACCTTGTAGAAGCTTCCACCTATTATAGCACAGCTTGTTATATTTTTGTATCCCTTTGGGGAGGCAAGAGTTGGGCGAATTGCAAGGTGATCTGACTTTTAGGCTGTTGCCATTGTGATCACACAAACTCTCAAATACGTAATGCCACACCTCTGTCCTTTAGGATTCCCTCAGATTATACTGTGGCCATCTAACAGAAAAGCATATTGGTAGTGAGTGCCATAGAGGTTAAGTGATTCGGGCAAGCTAACACAGCTTGGAAGTGGTAGAGCTGGAACTTGAACCTACATCTTTTGATACATTGTTGAGTGCCTTTTCTGTCACACTACTGCTAATCCAAGATCCATCCTGCATGATCCATTCCCACTAAGTATGGGAAATGGGAAGAAAAAAAGGTCTTTTGACATGTAATTTATGTGTGCATGTACACATGTAGGCACCCATGTACTTGCAGAGTGTGGAGAGATGGACATTTTCTGGTTCATATGTGCACCTGGTGAACATGTGTGAACGCTGTGTGGTGTGGGTTTCTCCATGGATGGGAGCAGGCTACATCTTTCTGATTTTGCTTCCCCACAGTGTATGCCCAGGACAGGGGCTCACCCCCGCTACTGACCCATGTCACAGTGCGAGTGGCTGTGGAGGATGAGAATGACCATGCCCCAACCTTTGGGAGTGCCCACCTCTCCCTGGAGGTGCCGGAGGGCCAGGACCCCCAGACCCTTACGGTGCTGCGAGCCTCTGACCCAGACGTGGGAGCCAATGGGCAGCTGCAATACCGCATCCTGGGTGAGAACTGTCCCACACCTGCTAACCTAGCACCCACTTGCCCAGTTCTACTCCTGTGCGCTTATGTCAGCCTCAGTGTGTCTGGGCTTCCTCTCCCTTTTCTTGGTCTTCTACCTTTTCAATCGTGCATATATGTGTTTCTGAGTGTCTCTTTCTATGCCTCTTCAGCTCTTTATGTTCCTCTGTGTCTCTGTTTTTATTTTCCTGTTTCTTTTCTTTTTCTTTCTTGTTTCTCCCTGTGGAGCACTTGTTCTCAAACTTTTTGGTCTGAGTAACCCTTGATATTTTTAATTTTTGAGAACCCTGAAGAATTTTTGTATATGATACCAGTATTTGTTGATACAATAATGATGTAACAAACATATATAAATACATATGTATAATAGAATATTAGATCAATATTTATTAGATATTAAAGCTGAGAAAAATCTTAAAACACCATTGTAAAACAGCCAGTGAAGTATCCTGCTTACTGTATTTCTTCATAGGCACAAAGAAATATTAGGGGTTCAAATAATTTGGGACACCTGGGTGGCTCAGTGGGTTAAAGCCTCTGCCTTCGGCTCAGGTCATGATCTCAGGTTCCTGGGATCGAGCCCCACGTCGGGCTCTCTGCTCAGCAGGAAGCCTGCTTCCCCCTCTCTCTCTGCCTGCCTCTCCGCCTACTTGTGATCTCTCTCTCTGTCAAATAAATAAATAAAATCTTTTTAAAAAATAATAATTTGTTGGACAGCAGTGAGATTGCAAAGATTATAGCAGGTGTAATTAAAAGTAAGCCAGTAAAAACTGAATGAGTCAGGGTGCCTGGGTGGCTCAGTCGGTTAAGCATCTGCCTTCAGCTCAGGTCATGATTCCGGGGTTCTGGGATCGAGCCCCATTTCGGGCTCAGTGGGGAGCCGGCTTCTCTCTCTCCTTCTGCCTGCTGCTCTTGTGCTTGTGCGTGCACTCTCTCTCTCTGTCAAATAAAATCTTTAAAACAACAAAAAAAACTTAGTGAGTCTCTGAAAATACACATTTATGCTCTAAACTTTCTATCTGTATTCTAGAAGACATAAGAATTCGTAAGCACACATTCCATTTCTACCCAAGTGATGTCATCACTTGTCATGCAGCATTCCAACTCTACTGTACATTTGTGAGATACTAAGAATTAAAAAAGACATATGTTTTAGTGTTGCTAGAAACTAGTTTTGATTATATACTCCCTGAAAGGAGTCCCCAGACCACACTCTGAGAACACCTGCTTTATAGTATCTTCCTTTACCATCTGTGGTTCTCTTTTCTGCCTTTCTCCCAGTGTCTCTCTCCTCTACCCCTTCCCATATGCTGTTGCCTATAAATCACCCTCACTCCCATGGACTGACACATCTTTGTCTATGTGCACATGTACTTCTCTGCAGATGGGGACCCATCAGGAGCCTTTGTCCTAGACCTAGCTTCTGGGGAGTTTGGCACCATGAGGCCACTAGACCGAGAGGTGGAGCCAGCATTCCAGCTGCGGATAGAGGCCCGGGATGGAGGCCAGCCAGCTCTCAGTGCCACTCTGCTTGTGACAGTGACAGTGCTGGATGCCAATGACCATGCCCCAGCCTTCCCTGTGCCTGCCTACTCTGTGGAGGTGCCTGAAGATGCACCTGCAGGGACCCTGTTGCTGCAGCTACAGGCTCATGACCCTGATGCTGGGGCCAATGGCCGTGTGACCTACTACCTGGGTACAGGTGCAGCAGGAGCCTTCCTGCTAGAGCCCAGCTCTGGGGAATTACGCACAGCCACAGCTCTAGACAGAGAGCAGTGTCCCAGCTATGCCTTTTCTGTGAGTGCAGTGGATGGCGCAGCTGCTGGGCCCCTGAGCACCACGGTACCTGTCACCATCACCGTGCGTGATGTCAATGACCATGCACCCACCTTCCCCACCAGTCCCCTGAGACTGCGCCTGCCCCGCCCAGGCCCCAGCCTTAGCACCCCGACTCTGGCTCTGGCCACTCTTCGAGCTGAAGACCGTGATGCTGGTGCTAATGCCTCCATCTTATACCGGCTGGCAGGCACGCCACCTCCTGGCACCACCGTGGACTCTTATACCGGTGAAATACGTGTGGCCCGCTCACCTGTAGCCCTGGGCCCCCGGGATCGTGTCCTCTTCGTCGTGGCCACTGACCTTGGCCGTCCAGCTCGCTCTGCCACTGGCGTGGTCATTGTTGGGTTGCAGGGGGAGTCTGAGCGTGGACCTCGCTTTCCTCGGGCTAGTAGTGAAGCCATGCTCCGTGAGAATGCTCCCCCAGGTGGGTCCTCAACCATGTCTCCCAGCTTTGTATCCCTGGATGGGCTGGGGTTATTCACTAAAATTGTAAACTCCTTCAGTGCTCCCAGTCCAACCGATATCATCCTCTCTCCAGGGACTCCCATTGTCTCCCCTAAGGCTGTCCATGCAGGGGGCTCAAGTGGACCAATCACCTACAGCATTCTCAGTGGGAATGAGAAAGGGACATTTTCCATCCAGCCGAGTACAGGTAAAAGTCAGGAGCAGGGGCTCTGTGAGAGGACAGGCTCCTGGGGGAAATCATCTTTGGGCCCAAGAAGGCCCTGGCTGGGGAGGAGCTGCCCTTGAGGAAAGGGCATCAGAGAGGGAGGCTCCAGGGCAAGCAAGGGCTATCTGTGATGCTTTCTGCCTTCCCCCAGGAGCCATCACAGTTCGATCAGCAGAGGGGCTGGACTTCGAGGCCAGCCCACGACTGCGACTGGTGCTGCAAGCAGAGAGTGGGGGAGCCTTTGCCTTCTCTGTGCTGACTCTAACCCTGCAAGATGCCAATGACAATGCTCCCCGCTTCCTGCGTCCCCACTACGTGGCCTTCCTGCCTGAGTCCAGGCCCTTAGAGGGACCCCTGCTGCAGGTGTGGGATGTGATGGGATGATGGGGGGTAGGACTGGCCAGCCTTGTCTGTGGCCAGCCCAGTGCCAGCAGCCTCGTCCTCCCACCAGGTGGAGGCAGATGACCTGGACCAAGGCCCCAGCGGACAGATCTCCTACAGCCTGGCCGCATCCCAGCCAGCACGGGGATTGTTCCATGTAGACCCAGCCACAGGCACTATTACTACTACAGCCATCCTGGACCGTGAGATCTGGGCTGAAACACAGTAAGGCCTGGTCCTTTAGATTCCAAGACCCCATCCTGGTTCCATCCAGTTTCAAGCCCTGCCCTGAATCCCTCTCATTCTCTAGGCCACATCCTGGGTCCCCCAGACCCCAGACTGTCAGGAGTCCTCCTAGCTCTGCTCAGGGTTCTCCCTTACCCCCAGGCCCCATCCCTGATTGTGCTCTGTGTCCAGGCTGGTACTGATGGCCACAGACAGAGGAAGCCCAGCCCTGGTGGGCTCAGCTACCCTGACGGTGATGGTCATCGACACCAATGATAATCGCCCCACCATCCCCCAGCCCTGGGAGCTCCAAGTGTCGGAAGGTGAGGCCTCGGTAAAGTGAGAGGTACAGAGGGTGGTAGGGCAGCACTTTACCCCACTCTTGGGCTCCAGGGGTGTCTTAGACCATGCCAGACACACTTGTCCCATGTATTGCAGATGCACTGTTGGGCTCAGAGATTGCACAGGTAACAGGGAATGATGTGGACTCAGGACCGGTGCTGTGGTATGTGCTGAGCCCATCTGGACCCCAGGATCCCTTCAGCATAGGTCGCTATGGAGGCCGCCTCTCCCTCACGGGCCCCCTGGATTTTGAGCAATGTGACCGCTACCACCTGCAGCTGCTGGCACATGACGGGCCTCATGAGGGTCATGCTAACCTCACAGTGTTTGTGGAGGATGTCAATGACAATGCACCTGCCTTCTCGCAGAGCCTCTACCAGGTACTGATGCCCTGAGCTGACCCCACACCTGGGCCTAGGGTTGTTCACGTTGGAAGGAAGTGGCAAGGCTAGAAGTGTCTGAGGTGGGCTGAATGTTGGAACTGACCTGAGGATGGAGCCCTGAGGATGGGAGGGTCTCATCTCAAACTAGCCTTCCAAGTCCTAGAACTGTGTCCAGGTTCTTCATCCTGTGCCCAGAAATGGAGGAAGGTGGGCAGTTTGAACACTGAGCATGGGCTTCAAGATGGCATGGATGATGGATGCCAAGCAGGCTTCATGGGACCAAGCTCCAGAACATAGGCTGAGTGGACAATAGGGCAGCTGGGAAACTTGGCCATAAATACTTGTCTTCACTCCCCAGGTGACACTGCTTGAACACACGCCTCCAGGCAGTGCCATTCTCTCAGTCTCTGCCACTGACCAGGATTCAGGTGCCAATGGTCACATTTCCTACCACCTGGCTTCCCCTGCTGAGGGCTTCCGGGTTGACCCCAACAATGGTACGTCCTTCCCAGGATCTGACCCCTTATCTTTGACCGTGACGGGCCATATTTTGACTCCATTCCTAGAATTTGCCTGAATTCTTAATTCTTGGATCTGTGACCGAGTGAGAACATTTTCCCCGCCATCTCTATCTTAAGCCCTGTCCTGACTGTATGTCTAGAAGCCATTTCATAAATCCTGAGACCATTCCATAAACTCCCAGCACACAGGCCATTCCCTGGAGTCTGACTTCCAAAGCCATTTCCTAGGCCCCAGAAGGATCACCCCTCTGCTCACCTACAGCCTGTGCTGAATGCATATTTCTCTCCATTCCCTTTTCATCTCAGGGACCTTGTTCACAACAGTGGGAACAGTGGCCTTGGGCCAGGAGGGGCCAGGAGTGGTGGACGTGGTGCTGGAAGCACGAGATCATGGGATGCCAGGTCGGGCAGCGCGAGCCACAGTGCATGTGCAGCTGCAGGACCAGAATGACCACACCCCTAGCTTCACATTGCCACACTATCGTGTGGCTGTGACTGAGGATCTGCCCCCTGGTTCCACCTTGCTCACCCTGGAGGCCACGGATGCCGATGGAACCCGCACCCATGCCACCGTGGACTATAGCATCGTCAGTGGCAACCGGGGCCGAGTCTTCCAGCTGGAACCCCGGCTGGCTGAGACTGAGGAGGGTAGTGGACTAGGCCCCCGGGCACTGGGCTGCTTGGTGTTGCTTGAGCCTCTAGACTTTGAAAGCTTAACCCAGTACAACTTAACTGTGGCTGCAGCTGATCGGGGGCAGCCCCCTCGGAGTTCAGCCGTGCCTGTCACAGTCACTGTGCTGGATGTCAATGATAATCCCCCGGTCTTCACTCGTGCATCATACCGCATGGCAGTTCCCGAGGACATACCTGTTGGAGCTGAGCTGTTGCATGTGGAGGCCTCTGACGCTGACCCAGGTCCTCATGGCCTTGTGCGTTTCACTGTTAGCTCAGGCGACCCTTCTGGGCTCTTCGAACTGGATGAGAGCTCAGGTGCCTTGCGACTTGCCCGCCCCTTGGACTGTGAGACCCAGGCTCGACATCAGCTTGTAGTGCAGGCTGCCGACCCTGCTGGGGCACACTTTGCTCTGGCACCAGTGACCATCGAGGTCCAGGATGTGAATGACCATGGCCCCGTCTTCCCGCTGAGCTTGCTCAGCACCAGCCTGGCAGAGAACCAGCCTCCAGGCACTCTTGTGACCACTCTGCATGCAATTGATGGGGATGCTGGGGCTTTCGGGAGGCTCCGCTACAGCCTGCTGGAGGCCGGGCCAGGGCCTGAGGGCCGAGAGGCATTTGCGCTGAACAGCTCAACAGGGGAGTTGCGGGCACGAGTGGCCTTTGACTATGAGCACACAGGAAGCTTCCAGCTGCTGGTGGGTGCTGCCGATGCTGGGAATCTCTCAGCCTCGGTCACTGTGTCAGTGCTGGTGACAGGGGAGGATGAGTATGACCCGGTATTCCTGGCTCCAGCTTTCCACTTCCAAGTGCCAGAAGGTGCCCGGCGTGGCTACAGCCTGGGTCATGTGCAGGCCACAGATGAGGATGGAGGTGCTGATGGCCTGGTGCTCTACTCCCTTGCCACCTCTTCCCCCTATTTTGGTATCAACCAGACTACAGGCGCCCTATACCTTCGAGTGGACAGCCGGGCACCAGGCAGCGGAACAGGCACTTCTGGGAGTGGAGGCCGGACACGGCGTGAGGCACCACGGGAGCTGAGGCTGGAGGTGGTGGCACGGGGGCCTCTGCCCGGTTCCCGGAGTGCCACAGTGCCCGTGACTGTGGATATCACCCACACTGCACTAGGCCTGGCACCTGACCTCAACCTGCTATTGGTGGGGGCTGTGGCGGCCTCCCTGGGCGTTGTGGTGGTGCTTGCGCTTGCAGCCCTGGTCCTGGGGCTGGTGCGGGCCCGTAGCCGAAAGGCTGAGGCAGCACCTGGTCCGATGTCACAGGCAGCACCCCTGGCCAGCGGCTCTCTGCAGAAGCTAGGCCGAGAGCCACCTAGCCCACCGCCCTCAGAGCACCTCTATCACCAGACTCTCCCCAGCTATGGTGGGCCAGGAGCTGGAGGACCCTACCCCCGAGGTGGATCCTTGGACCCTTCACACTCCAGTGGCCGAGGCTCAGCAGAGGCTGCAGAGGATGACGAGATCCGCATGATCAATGAATTCCCCCGTGTGGCCAGTGTGGCTTCTTCCTTGGCTGCCCGTGGCCCTGACTCAGGCATCCAGCAGGATGCAGATGGACTGAGCGACACATCCTGCGAGCCACCTGCCCCTGACACCTGGTATAAGGGCCGCAAGGCAGGGTTGCTGCTGCCAGGTGCAGGAGCCACTCTGTACCGAGAAGAGGGCCCACCAGCCACTGCCACAGCCTTCCTGGGGGGCTGTGGCCTGAGCCCTGCACCCACCGGGGACTATGGCTTCCCAGCAGATGGCAAGCCATGTGTGGCAGGTGCACTGACAGCCATTGTGGCTGGTGAGGAGGAGCTCCGTGGCAGCTATAACTGGGACTACCTGCTGAGCTGGTGCCCTCAGTTCCAGCCGCTGGCCAGTGTCTTCACAGAGATTGCCCGGCTCAAGGATGAAGCTCGGCCATGTCCCCCGGCTCCCCGTATTGACCCACCGCCCCTCATCACTGCTGTGGCCCACCCAGGAGCCAAGTCTGTGCCCCCGAAGCCAGCCAGCACGGCAGCAACCCGGGCCATCTTCCCACCAGCCTCTCACCGTTCCCCTATCAGCCATGAAGGCTCCCTATCCTCAGCTGCCATGTCTCCCAGCTTCTCACCCTCTCTCTCTCCTCTGGCTGCTCGCTCACCCGTTGTCTCGCCATTTGGGGTGGCCCAGGGCCCCTCAGCCTCAGCACTCAGCACAGAGTCTGGCCTGGAGCCACCCGATGACACAGAGCTGCACATCTAGCTGTGGCCCTGGCTGGGCCCTGACCTGGGATGCGCATAGTGTCCCCAATGCAGGCCCCATCTGAGCCTGCCCTGGGCAGCCTCGGACCATGATTGACCATGGGGGAGGCCAGCTCCCCATCCTGAACCCCTCCAGTGGGGGCAGGTCCCACGTCTCACCCGGCCCCATCAGAGCACAGTGCCACAGAGGCTCTGTGGGGGCACTGACCTGGGGACAGGTCCAATGTGGGGAGAAATATGAAGGAGGTAGCAGCCCTGGGCTCTCCTCAGTAAGGGCTTCCTGCCCTGCACCAGCACCCTGAGGTGGAGCTGAGACTTTATTTATTGGGGGGTAGGGGGTGGGGGAGGCCCCTCCAAACTGTTTGGGCCCAGCTCCATTGGGTTCCACTGACACCCCTGCCCCTGCACAGAACCAAGTGCCAATTCTCACTCTGGAGCCTTAATAAACTGCAGTTTGTATCCAGTGTCCGGCTGTATTCTCTGGGGGCCATGGGGATGGGGGATGATTGCAAGGCACCTCATACATTGTGGACACCTCAGGGGGCACAGAGGGGTGGTGGACACAGGGGCATCTAGGGTGGGGACGGTACTGGGAGCCCAAGCCTAGCCCGAGGCTGACGGTCACATCTCTGCAGTTGGCCTTTCTCATTCACAAGGGCTGGAAGCCAGACAGAAGGCAGACAGCAGGGGCTTCCTTGGGGCAGTGACCTACAGAGGGATTGGCTAGGTGAGGAAAGATCTTGGGGATGACCAGCTAGGCCCGAGGGTCCACATGTGAGAAAAGCTCACTTCTCTTGAGCTTTTGCCATACCAGGCTCTCTGCTGAGCAGCGTGCCTGCTTTCTCTCTGCAAATGTTCACTGCAATCCTATGAGGCAGAGCACTTTAAATCTAATCGCTTCCATATTCTAAATGAAACCTAGGACGAGAAGTTGGGTGGCTTTCTTGATACAGTACAGCTAAGGAGGAACCCAGGTCTGTGGGTCTGTGCGTCCCAGAGCCCCTTTCTTAAGTGCTGCCCTACACTCCTTGTGTAGTGCCAGCTGGCCTCTAGCAGCTAGGGGGAGCCCTGGATGAACCCGGTACTCTCGGGGCCACAAAAGAAGGATCCGGTGGCAGCCCCACCCATTTGAAGGAGGAGCTAGCAGGGCACTAGTTTCCAGGCCACCGCGTGGTGGTGGTGGTGGTGATGGTGGCGGAATATAAGGCTCATGTGATCTGTCACATGACCTCGGATCTCCAGAAAGGCAGCATGAGACTCCGAACCTGGTGAGAAATTAGGGAACCCCGGGGGAGGGGATCATGTTGGAGGGTGGGAATATAGTTACACTCCGGCTCCCGCTGAAACCCACCTGCCGCCTCTGCAGCCTCCTAGGGCTCCTTGCCCTCTTTGTCGCTGGCAAATGCAGTTACAGCCCGGAGCCAGACCAGCAGCGGACGTGAGTTGACTTAGCACAGACCGCCCCCTTCCCTATGCCCTGTCCTGTGCCCACTGTCTTGGCCCAGCCTCCCTCACCCCTTACCAGCTTCTGGTCCCCACTCCATAGTCTTTTTTTTTTTCCCCCACTCCATAGTCTTATCCCCAGGTTCCCAGGCTCAGTCCCCAATCATTCACCTCCTGTGAGCCATATTTGCCTCTGGGATCCTACCCCAGGTCTCAGCCTCTAATCCTGAACCTTCCATGACTAATATTTCCCATCCCCACACTAACAAAGGCCACGTTCCTGACCTCTGACCCTGCAGGTTGCCCTCAGGCTGGGTGTCCCTAGGCCGCGTAGACTCTGAGGAAGAGCTGAGTCTCACCTTTGCCCTGAGACAGCAGAACGTGGAAAGATTGTCCGAGCTGGTGCAGGCTGTGTCGGATCCTGGCTCTCCTCGTTATGGTGCCTATGGGGATAGGGACTGGGATTGGGAAGTGGGATGCTGTGAAGGGACCCCGGGCTGGGCTGAGTGTGGGATGGCTCAAATTACATCATGGTCATGCTCTTGGTGCCTAGCGAGGTAGTGATATGGGGCAGTTGAATGGCAGTGGCTCTCAAGCAGTTTCTGAATTAAAAAAAAAAGTGAACTGGAAGTAAACTGTCCAAAACTCACTCAAATTCTTTTCCCCAAAACTTTCCACCTATGTTTATCAGGCTTGAAACCTGAAAGTTAAGAGCACAGGCTGTGAGATCAAATCTGGATTAGAATGCTGACTCTACTACTTACCGGACACATGGGAAGTAGTATCCAGTACAGACATGTGCTCCTCAACTCAAATACCTTCCCCACCCTCAAACCCACACCCGGTTTCCTCCTCCAGTCAGACTCTAGAGCTCTCACGTCCAGTTCTGGCTCTGAAAGAGCCTTTGGAGTCATCTGCTTTTTACCATTGCTTGTTACCGCCCACTCATTTGTTTATTCTTGCACCCAGACTGCTACTCAGTCCCGAGTGGTCCACCCCACTCCCCACCCTGCTCCCTACTCTGCTCCAAAACAGTGTTCTGCTCCATTGGTCATGCTGGATGGTGTCCCTCCCCTGCATGAAGCCCTTCATGATTGGGGGGGGTGTACTGGTATGTGTGTGAGGGGGCAGTCTCAGATTCACCCCAGAGCTGTGTGCATGGCACTATGCAGGGAAATAGTGACTTACCATCACATTAAGCTTAAAATTAACAAGTACAAAGACTGGAACTGAATTAGACGTCACCTTATAATTGGTTCTAAAAGTTTGGGAAACTTTTACTGGAAATAAACTTAATATGGAAAATTTGAATTTTTAATCTCATTTGTTGTTTATGATTATGGCAATACATGCTCTGATGCAGCATTTGCAACCTTCTGGCCTTTAGGGAAAATCCGTATTTCTGGCCATGGCATTCCAAGTCTCCCCAGCCTTTTCTTCCTCTGGCCCCCAAATATAGCTTGCACCTGCACAGCCTGCCTTTTTGCTAGAAAGTTTCCACCTATCCCTCAAGACCCTGTTCCAGGTTCCCTGGGAAGTCCCAATGTCTTCTGGTTGAGGTCCAAAATGGGCAACTTGGAAAAGCAATGAATGAAGGCAAGATCCTCTACTGAATTCCTGCAGGAAAATACCTGACCCTAGAGGATGTGGCTGAACTGGTCCGGCCATCACCACTGACCCTCCGCACAGTCCAAAAATGGCTTTTGGCAGCTGGAGCCCAGAACTGCCACTCAGTGACCACACAGGACTTTCTGACTTGCTGGCTGAGTGTCCGGTGAGAGGGAAGGATTGCCCCATGGAAGGTACCAATCATCCCATCAGGGAGACAAATCACCCCAACAGGAGAGAGCTGAGAGCTGGTGGGAGCTTGTGGGTGAGAGCTAACAGGGAGACAAGGATGAGCAGTGATGCTCAGGAGCCTCCTCTGTGCTGCTTTCTGACCTCTGTTCTCTGATCTCTGACCTCCAGACAGGCAGAACTGCTGCTCTCTGGGGCTGAGTTTCATCACTACGTGGGAGGACCTGCAGAGATCCATGTTATAAGGTCCCCACGTCCGTACCAGCTCCCGAAGGCCTTGGCCCCTCATGTGGACTTTGGTAACATCCAGTGGGATTGGTGGGTTTGAAGCAGGCAGAACCAGGGGCTGGAAAAGTTTGGGTGCCATGGGGGGCTTGGGGTGGGGTCAGTGGTAAAGTCGGGGTTGGAGTCTAAAAGATCTCCTCCTTAAGCCTGACCCTTCCCCACAGTGGGTGGGCTGCACCGCTTTCCCCCCACATCATCCCTGAGGCAACGCCCTGAGCCACAGGTGTCAGGGACAGTTGGCCTGCACCTGGGGGTGACCCCATCCGTGATCCGTCAGCGATACAACTTGACAGCACAAGACGTGGGTTCTGGCACAACCAACAACAGCCAAGCCTGTGCCCAGGTGAGCCGGGCAGAGCGCTCCAGCGTCCTGACACCCTATCCAAGGTGCCTCCCCAGGCGGGGCCTTGTTCTGACTCCTCCCCTGGGTCCTCACCCCCTATCTGGAATAGTGTCCCCTACCCTGACCTTGGGGCTGCATCCTCTGACCCATGATACCTGCTCTGATTCCTTCTGTAGTTCCTGGAGCAGTATTTCCACGACTCGGACCTGGCTGAGTTCATGCGCCTCTTTGGTGGGAAATTTGCACACCAGACATCAGTAGCCCGTGTGGTCGGACAACAGGGCCGGGGCCGGGCTGGGATCGAGGCCAGTTTAGATGTGGAGTACCTGATGAGTGCTGGCGCCAATATCTCCACCTGGGTCTACAGTAGCCCTGGTACTGCCAAGGGGACTGGTGGGTGGGGAGAGGGGTGGTGGTGAGTGGTGATCACTGCTCCCTCAAGGGAATCCCATGAGCTAGAGGAAGACTCTGGCAACCTCCCAAAGGACCGCCCTTGTGCTCCTTCCCTCCCCGAAAATCCAGGCCGGCATGAGTCACAGGAGCCCTTCCTGCAGTGGCTCCTGCTGCTCAGTAATGAGTCGGCCCTGCCACATGTGCACACCGTGAGCTACGGAGATGATGAGGACTCCCTCAGCAGCGCCTACATCCGGCGGGTCAATACCGAGCTCATGAAGGCGGCCGCTCGGGGTCTTACCCTGCTCTTTGCTTCAGGTGATCTCCTACTCTAAACTTAGACCTTACCTTAACTCAGGAGTTTTGACCCCACGGGGACCCATGTGATCTCTGACTTACAATCTGAACTCAATAGGGACCACAGATCCAACCTCTAAACTCTGACGTCTTGCAGTAATGACTAACTCTTGAATTCCTTCTCTGACATCTGAACCCACATATCAAGCTCTGACCAATTAATCTGAGTGCTAAACTTGGTCTTTCTCCCAGGTGACAGTGGGGCTGGGTGTTGGTCTGTCTCTGGAAGACACCAGTTCCGTCCCAGCTTCCCTGCATCCAGGTAAGCACCCAAGCCCACCACTTACCTGTGACCACCAGTCTTCTATCTACAGGTTCATGATCTGGAACTTTTGCCTTGACGCCACGAGGTGCTCCTGTAGCTAAGACCTCAGTTTAACCAGCTCTGGTTGCTGCATTCCCTTCTTCCTATAGGTCTAGGCCTCATGGCTTCTGAGTGGAATGCATTTCCCAGTATTCCTCTTCTCAGTTCCCAGGCATTTTAGTAGAAGATTTGGTGAATGTTCTGTAGACAAAAGTGTGCATTGTCACCTCAGGCCATGCCTTGAGGGCTCAGAATCTCTTAGTCTTCCCCATGTTTCTGCTTCCCCACAGAGTCCAGCCCCTCTAGCAAGAACTAGTTCATACTTACCCATCTCCATACATTTTGGAGGTCCCCTTGGTACCCATACAATCTGAGTGCTGTTTTCTGCTCTCAGCCCCTATGTCACCACAGTGGGAGGCACATCCTTCCAGAATCCATTCCGAGTCACAAGTGAGATCGTTGACTATATCAGTGGTGGTGGCTTCAGCAATGTGTTCCCACAGCCTTCATACCAGGTATGTGTATGTGTTTGTGTGGATGGATGGGTTGGAGGGATCCTCAGTTCAGCAGACAATACTCACTCAACGACATCTTTCAGGAGGAAGCTGTAGCCCAGTTCCTGAGCTCCAGTCCCCACTTACCACCATCCAGTTATTTCAATGCCAGTGGTCGTGCCTATCCAGACGTGGCTGCACTCTCTGATGGCTACTGGGTGGTCAGCAACAGTGTGCCCATTCCATGGGTATCTGGCACCTCGGTAAGAATCAGCCTGGGTCCAAACCCCCTACTCAGGAACTATCTTCACCCTCTACTAAGACCTTGCACCCAGAACCCCTGACTCCTCAGAGACCTCTGATCATTTCAAACATCTCTCCCCCAAATCCAATCACTCTGAACCCCTAACCTCCACTTACACCTTCACTCTTGCAGGCCTCTACTCCAGTATTTGGTGGGGTCCTATCCCTGATAAATGAGCATAGAATCCTCAGTGGCCGCCCCCCTCTTGGCTTTCTCAACCCAAGGCTCTACCAGCAGCGTGGAGCAGGACTCTTTGATGTGAGTATGGAAGGGAAGGGTGTGGACATTTTAATGAATATGGGGAGTGCAAAGAACTTGAGGGTAGTTCTGATGGGGTCCTGAAATGTAAATACAAGGTAAGGAGGCTTAGTCTGCTAGTGCTGGTATGGACAGGCCCAGATCTGATGCCCGCCTTCTCCCTAGGTAACCCATGGCTGCCATGAGTCCTGTCTGAATGAAGAGGTGCAGGGACAGGGTTTCTGCTCTGGCCCTGGCTGGGATCCTGTGACAGGCTGGGGAACACCTAACTTCCCAGCTCTGCTGAAGACACTAATCGATCCTTGACCCTTTCCTGCCAGGAGAGTGAACCTGTCCCCTGCCCTATAGCTGGTGGCTTGGTCCCTTATTCTGCACTGTTGGAAGCCCTGCTGAACCTTCAACCATAGACTGCTGCAGACAGCTTATCCCCCTAACCCTGAAATGCTGTGAGCTTGACTTGACTCCCAACCCTACCCTGCTCCATCATGCTCAGGTCTCCCTACTCCTGCCTCATGTTTCTCTAAAGATGCTATAACTAGTATTGTTAGGGAGCCTTCCCCTCCAAACCGCCCCCCCCCCACCATTTCTTCTTTCTCTTTTCAACCAAGCTTTTTCTAAGAGTTGTCTATGCTGTTTCTCTTCATGTTGTCTCCTCAGCTCATTGCACCTTCTTTAGCTTTCAGGGCTTAACTTCTTTTCTGACCATTCCCACTTCCTCCTTCATTCCCTTCCTCCTTCTCTTTCTCTTCTTCCTCACTGAATATTGGTATACTTCACTGCTTCATCTTTACCCTTTAGCTCTTCTCAATCTACCCCAAGTTCCCTGGAACAAGTCAGTCACCTGTATCCACAGCTATCACCATCTCACTAAATCAGACTATCAGACAATGATACCTCAAATGTGAGGTGTATGATACTCAATACTTTATCTTCCTCCTTCCCAATTCTAGACCATTCTCTTGTGTTCCTTCTTGGTAAATGAGACTATGCTTCTTCCAAGCAAGCCAGAAGCCTAAGACTCCCTTTTCCTTCACCTTCCCCTCCCCATTACCACTGTCAATCAGTAAGTCCTACTGATTTCACCTCTTAAATATATCTTTATCAATCCACAAGTCCTGCCAATTACATTTCCTAAGTATATCTAGAACTCACTTACTTTTCTCCATCTCTACTGCTACTAAATTAGCTTAGAACCATATTTTCTCTTCTCTGAATTGTAGGAGGCCCTTACAAAAGATGTCCTTACTTCCTGCATGTCCACAAAACCATTTTTCCGGAGTAAAGTGCAAATCCCATCAGGTCATTTACTTAAGACCCTTCAAAGATTACTGATAAAGTTCTGGCTTTTTGCTGTGACTCACAAACCTGATCCTTTCCTTGCTATTTGTTCCTGAGTAACAAATTGTTCATTCTCCCTTGTTCTCCCTCCCCCTTCCTTCACTTCCTCACTTTCACTTTTGCTTAAGATATTCTGTGCCTTTAACATGACCCCTGACTCCCTTTGCCTGTTTGGTTTCCAGGATTCTTTGAACACCCCGCTCAGAAGTCTTCTGCTGTGAACCTTTGGCTCTCTGAAGCTAGCTGATTTTGGTATAGCAGAAAATGATTTGGTATAGCAGAAAAATCCCAGATTTTTTCAGACCAAACCTGCTTGATTCTTGGTTCTGACGTAAACCAGGAGAGAGCCTTGGACAAGTCCATCTCCCTGAGTCTTTTCCCTCCCCTGTTAAGTGGGAATGTCAATACCTGCCTCTAACAATAATCAGGGAGTAATTAAATGGAATAAAGTTGATAGAGTGCCTGACACAAAGAAGTAGGCAGCAGATGTTAGGTCCCTTCCTCCTTTGCACTGCATACTCTGTGTCTACCTCTAGTATTGTAACTCCAACATAGTATTGAAAATGCCAGTTTACCTCTTTGCCTCCCTTTCCAAGACTGTTGGTGCCTAGAGGACTAGAATTTTGTCCTACATAACTTTGTACTCCCAGGCCCTAGATAAGGATTGGCAAATAGGAATTAAATGTTTGTTGCGTTGAAAACCCCATCCTCACTCGTGATTTTGCATGTTGTTTACTCAAGCTGAAATACCTCCCTTCCTCTCTACAGCAGCACTGTTCGCTCCCCTGCTGTCCTCACTTCTCCGGGCAGCTGGAGGGGAGTGGGGCTTTCCAACTCTTAAAGGCTGAGTAACGGAACTAGAAAGGATGCAGACTGGCAGGCAACCTGTGGTCGAGGGGTGTCCCAAGACAAGGTCTTTAAGCGCCAAGTTGGAAGAGGGGTCCCAGACCTGCGGAAAAGCGTCCTAGACGTTGACGGTTCCCATCCTGGCGAAAGGGCCGAGCAGTACCGCCAGGTGGGAGACACCCCACAGGCCTCTAAACAACCAGGAGGCGGGAGACGCGAGTGAGACTGCAAACATGGCGTGGGAGGGGCGAAGCGCAGAGCGTGTGACGTCACCCATGGTGTGTGCGTAACGTGAGCGGAAGCGGAAGCGGCTCTGTTCGCCGCCTCTCCCACCGGCCCGATGAGCTGCAGCGGCTCCGGCGCGGACCCCGAGGCGGCGCCGGGCTCCGCCGCCTCGGTCCAGGGCCCGGCGCCCGCGGTCTCGGCCCCCGCAGCGTTGCCCGCCGGCACCGCTGCGGAGAATAAGGCCAGCCCCGCGGGGACAGCAGGGGGACCTGGGGCTGGAGCTGCGGCAGGGGGCACGGGACCCGTGGCGGCGCGGGCCGGGGAGCCGGCCGAGCGGCGCGGGGCGGGTGAGGGCCGGGACGGGTGAGGGTGAGGGCAGCGCCCAAGGCTGGGGTCCAGTGGCGGGTGAGGGCAGAGGGTTTGAGGCCGACCTAGCCGGGGCTCCGCATCTCCCACTTCCATGTCTGTTTGCTGGTTCTCCTTCAGCTCCGGTGTCGGCTGGCGGCGCGGCGCCCCCGGAGGGGGCTATGTCTAACGGGGTTTATGTACTGCCGAGCGCGGCCAACGGAGACGTGAAGCCAGTGGTGTCCAGCACGCCTCTAGTGGATTTCCTGATGCAGCTGGAGGATTATACGCCTACGGTGGGCTTCCTGCCTGAACAAGGCTATTGGCGTGCTGTCAGGCCAACTTTCTGCTACACCGCCTGGATTTCCAGCTTCCTTTTGTACTTGCACCCCTACTAGCTCTTTGATTTATCCTCTCTGCCCACCCAAACTATGAGCTTCCTGAAAGCCAGGCCTGTCCTCCATTTCCCTTACCCTCTCAGCTCCACAGTGCCCAGGGCAAATACTAACAGTCGTCTCATTGATCTCTCAGATCCCAGACGCAGTGACTGGTTACTACCTGAACCGTGCTGGCTTTGAGGCCTCGGACCCACGCATGTGAGTACAGTCTGGGTGGGTAGGTTAGAACCTTGAGTGCTAATGTGTTTATTGTCCCATCTCACACCAGTTTTTTCTCTCTAGAATTCGGCTCATCTCCCTAGCTGCCCAGAAATTCATCTCAGATATTGCCAACGATGCCCTACAGCACTGCAAAATGAAGGGCACAGCTTCTGGCAGCTCCCGAAGCAAGAGCAAGGTGTGAGGGGAGGCTCATTGAATCAGTAATTACCTCCCACAGCATCGGAGGCTTAATTTGTCCTGAAATCCCTTTGGGGAAAACTAAGTCCTAGGGGAGGTGAAAGACCTACTCAGGTCACCCACCTGGGATTGAAATCTGGGACTCCTGTGCTCAGCTGGTGCTCTTCCCTCTTCCCTCAGGACCGCAAGTACACCCTAACCATGGAGGACTTGACCCCTGCCCTCAGCGAGTATGGCATCAATGTGAAGAAGCCGCACTACTTCACCTGAGCCACCCAACCTAAATGTACTTGTCTGTCCTCTTGTCCCCACACCAGCCTGTTTTCATAATAAACTTTATTGTGACAGGCAGGGCTGGTCCCTCCCATGCTGGGAGATACCGTGTGGCAAGTGACAAAGCTCTCAGCCTAGCCCCTTTGGGGGCTGCAGTGGTAGGGATTGGGGCAGGGGATGGGCCCCATGGCTGGGGTAGTACCATGACTGGAGGCAGGGGAGGCAACCAGAAGCCTGCTGCTTTGGGGAGACATACTCCCCTAACTGTGTCCTGACACCTCTGTAGTTTAGGCAAGGGCTTTCCAGCTCTACTTGTCCTGCATCTTCTCCAGGATAGGCACAATCATGTCAAACTTGGGCCTCTTAGCAGGGTCTTCATTCATGCAGATCTTCATGAGCTTACACACATGGGGGGAAATGCCTGGTGGGATGGTAGGCCGAAGGCCTTCCAGTGCCACCTGCAAATACAGGAAAAAACAAAATGGGTCTCAGAACTCGAATATCCTGTGGGGAGAGGCCACTAGTCCTCAGGACAGGATTACTGTATATTTGAACAAATATGGGAAGAGCCCAGCCCTGGTATAGTTATTGTCACCACCACCACCATTCCCCCAACACAAGTGCATACAGTTGTGCTCTCACCTTCATTCCAATCTCCATGTTGGAGAGGTCAGCAAAGGGTACCTCTCGTGTCACCAGTTCCCACAGAAGCACTGCAAAACTCCACATGTCTGCTGAGCGTCTGTTTGTATCTTCAGGCTTCTTCTGCAGTGCTGGAGGAACAGGACTTAACTGTTCCAGCTGCCTGTCCTGTCTGCCCCCCTTCCATTACTACTGAGCTGGCCCTTCTCCACCTCCCAACATGATGCCCTCACTCACCTTCAGGGGCCACCCAGGCAGGTGCATACATGCGCCCAGGGCATTGGAAGGAGAACTTGACATCGGCCATGCTGATTCGGGCAGTCATGTCCTCATCAATCTGAGGAAGAGAAGATAGATATGTGGAAGGAGGTAAGTCCTATCCTAGACAGGGAAAGGGCTCTGGGGGCCTGGGCCAGGAGTGAAGTGTGACCTCACCATTACACTACGGCTATTGAGTGCATGTCGTGGGATGAGGGGCTCTAATGTATGTAGGAAGGCCATGCCCCTTGCCATGTCCAGTGCAAACTTCACAGCCTGGCTCTGGTCCACAACGAAATCTAAGGAGGCAAGAGTCAAAAGAGTTTGGGGAGGCTCACACACCCTGCGCCCAACCCATGAGATTTTGTATCCCCTACTCACTGGTGCCTTCGTGTAATACATTGTACAGGGATCCATATGGCATCCAGTGTGTGATGAGGGTGGGGTGAGGAGCAGGTGGAGACTGACAGGCACCTAGCACTGGGAGCACATTTGGATGCGAGAAAATCCTGGAAGAGGGAGAGTATCCCTAGCTGAGATCAGCATAAAAGATCTCCCTTTGGGTGCTAATCAGGGTTCCTTGGAACCAGCAACTTCCCCTTTAGGCCTTGGCCCACCTGAGACGGGGACACTCCTCGTTGAAGTCCCTGCTCTTCCTTGTACTCCAGTCTCGAACCTTTAGCACCTTCACGACAATGTCATTGCCCTGCCAACGGCCCTTCCATAGCTGAGAGACAGGTAAGGGTTAGGAAGCTTTAACTAAGGCCACTGCTTTCTTGTCCACTAACTGAAAGAAAAACTTAAAACAGGGGCGGGGCAGGTAATTTGTAGGGGATTGGGGAGGGAGGGGCAAGAAAGGCAGGGTCACCTCTCCAGAGTGATTCTCGTTGAGCTTCGCCAGAAAGTTGAGCTGTTTGAAGTCAATGCCGGAGTGTTTGTTCAGAGTCCCATTTCCTGAGAGTGTGGGCAGGTCAGGTACCCAAGCTTCACCCTAACCCAGGTCCAGCAGCCCAAGGTTATTCCCTCAACCACCCCTCCCCTTACAACTGACTCACGGGGCCGAGTGCGGGTGGTTCCCTTCCAGAAAGTGTCCTTGTATGGAATACGGTTAAGGTTCTGGCCCATCTTCTCTGCCCGCTCTGGGGAAGAAAAATAGCTTTGGCCCAGTTGTGGTACAGAGCGAGGAGATAGGCAGGGACAAGACAAAAGAATACAAACTGGAGTTGGGGAACAGACCTCGGAGGAGCTCTCTCAGGGGTGCCTTGGCTTTGTCCACAGGCATCTCTCCATACTTGTTACAAATGCTCACAAGGGCCCCATTAGCCACCAGGTCCTGGAATGAAAAGGTGGTTGTGATGAGAGGCTCTGCTACCTCCCTGGCAGTCACAACCAACCATCAATACAGATGTAGTACCAGCTGTGAGTGTCATATATTCAGTACTTACAGGATGGATAGAAGGTTCTAGAATCTCCCATTCAGGCTCAGATGTTGCTTCCCACCTATCCCAGGGCTCAGGGCCTTAGTACTCACCTCTGCAACCTGATCTTGGCCCCAAAAACAGGCATAGTGCAGGGGCACATTTCCATGCTCATTCACTGCATTGATGTCAGCTTTATACTGTAGCAGCTGGTCCCCATGGCCAAGTACAAGAGGCAGAAGACAGTCAAATGAGAGATGGGAGTTGAGGCGTGTAAGGAGAGAGAAGAGTACACATGTTATAATGCTTGTGATTGACTTCCAGACATGTATGTAATGTAGGTGAGGGAGCATTCATGCATACCTTCTGCACAATATCACGGTGTCCATGACTGGCTGCCAGGTGCAGGGGGGTGTCATCCCCACGGTTCATCACATTGATTCGTGCCCCCCGCATGATCAGCATCTCAACCACAGCAGAACGGCCCTCTCGGCAGGCCCAGTGCAAGGGGGAGAAGCCATGATCATCCCTTTGAGGAAGGGACAATGGTCATTGATCTGGAGGTGGGATGGGGGCAAAGGCTTTTATATGGAAAAAACTGATAGTCATTCTGAATAATCTCCCTGGGAAACCTTACCTGTCCAGGACTCTGGTTCTCATTCATGCCAGCAACTCCCAAAGCCATCCAATTAAGACCTTCCCCTGAGCTTCAAATCTAACCAACCACCACCTGAAATCTCAACAAATCCATATGATTCACTGTCTTCATCACCATCTCCCATTAGCCTTTCTTCCTTGGCATGCCCTATCTCATTTAATGGTAGCATTTTTCATCTGGTTTCCTCTGCATTCCTTTTGGAACATCTGTTGGTCCTTTTTGTTTCCAATGCATTTCACATCCCCCTAGTATGCTACTTGTGACACTGGATTGTAAACATCTTAATGAACTATCTTGTCTGCTAGACTGAATTCTCGAGAGAATGGATTAACAGAAGTTGTTTAGTGCATGTTAATACAAGGGAGGGGTGTCTTGGAGAAAGAAAGCCACAACTGAGGGGAGAAGAAGCAAGCTTACTGATTGGCTCTGTACTGAAACCTAAGGTCTAAAAATGGACTGGCATTAAAATAACGTTTTGGAAGGGTTTATAATGGAAAAGAAATACTTTTGATAAGTCATTACTAATGAAGCAGATATCAAATGAGGATTTGGTTTGGTAAAACAGGATTCCTCTACTCAAGCAGTCCTGGTCCCAGAAAACAGGAAAATGAGAGTGGCTTCTTTAGAAAGAAAACTATCTGACTTCCTGCCCACCCCCCCACCGACCCCCCCACCCCCGCCCCAAGGACATGTATTTTCTAAAGTAAAAGAACTGTACCAAAAAAAAAAAAGAAGAAGAAGAAAACACTTGGTGGGAGTTGGGCCTGCCTGACAGCCTGGGGCCATAAAAGGAAATTCCCTCCAGTCTGGTGTGTGTGAAGATCCAAGGGGCGGGGCAGGGGGCGGTCCGTGGTCGGAGACCGCAGCCTCCGGATGCCTTAGTGTTGCGGTCACTTCCCTTGTGGGGGCTCTGGGCATGGCCTGAAACAGATCAAGGGTCTGGCCGCTGCAGGCCATCCAGATGTCCTCCTCCTCCAGGGGACGGGGGGGGGGGGGGGGGGGGGGG
>CM052884.1:52215976-52258476 GCA_028534135.1 Potos flavus | reverse complement strand
GGCCAGAGCCTGAGGGCAAAAATATGAGCACAGGGTTCCACTCACTGTCAAACTGCCTGTCACCTCAGGGCCACAGATTATAATCCCAAAGAGCCCTGCAGGGAGTTCACCCCACCTCATATCCAGCATAAACCTGCTTGGGCCCCCAAAGCCTTTCCCCTCAAGCCAGCACCAAAGCCTTCCAGTTTAATGCCACCGCTTCACCTTTTGGCACTGAAGAGTTATAAAATGCAAGTTCCCCTGGACAACTTCACCTAAGCCTTTATAACCCTACCAACAAAATAAGAGTGCTATCTTTATCTGAGCACCCTTTGTAGAATTATTAAAGAATTATGGAAATTATAAAAGAATATGAAAAATGGGAAAAAGTGACCAGGAATTATGGAGGAATAGCATAAAGCTTAATGAGAACATGTGAAGCCTAGATGAAGATGATAGGTGATCCTTACACCTCAAACCTAAAAACTGGAGAAATAAAATTTTAAAATAAAAAAATCCTAAAAACCATCATCCTGAATTATCAACCTACTGCTTTTCTTGCCTGTCTCAGCCAAACTTGAAGAACTTGTCTACGTTCACTCTCTATTTCCTCATCTTCCATTCAACCTGCCACCAGGCTGTTGCCTTGAGGGCTGGCATTATGTCTGATTCTGGGCCTCTAGCACAGGAAGTGTTCCCAGTACTTTAAATGAAGGAACCCGGTGTTGTCTGGCTTCTTCATCCATTTTCCTCTACAGCAGCCTTCACAAAGATCATCAAATACATTATTAATCGTAAATTCAATAGTTACTTTAAAGTGCTAAAGTTCTTTGACTTCTCAACAGCCTATCCTACTGCCGACTGCTCCCCCTTCGTTGAAACATTCACTTCTCTGAGCTTTACTAACATATTTTCCTGTTTCTCCTGCAACCTCCAGTTGTACCTTTTCAGTCTTGCAGGCTTCTCATCCCCTCTCTGTCACATCCATGTCTTCAGGTATCATCTATATGCTAACATCTCCCAAATCCGTGTCTCCAAGTCAGATCTCTCTCCTGAAATCCGAATCTGCATAATCAACAACCTACTCAACATTTGCACTCTACTGTACAGTCACTTTAACATGTCACAGCGGCAGTCATCATCCTTCAGCCTTGTCCAACTCAGTAAAAGCAACCACCATCTACTCAAGAGTCTGAGCCAGAACCCTGGTCATCATCTTTGCTGCCTCACTTCCCACATCAAGTCTCATCAATTCTTTGTCCTGAAGATTTCAGGAATCCAATCACTTCTTTCTTTTTCATCGGCCCCCATTCTGGTCTAAGGCATCGCCACTTCTGGGACAGACTAAGCAATTGCTTCTCCACATGGCCACCTGCTCTTCAGAAGGTATCCAAGATGGCACTTAAATGGACAATTTCATCATATCATAGCAAGGCTTTAAACCCTTGTTCTTAGAATAATGACCTTATTATAGTATAGATATCCTTGCATGATCTGGCAGACCCTTGCAGCAAACCTCTCCAGTCTTATCTCCTGTGGTTTACCAGTTGTACCCAATGCTTCAGCCCACAGAAGCTCATAGAAGTCTTCTATTCTCCAGCCATATGGACCTGTAGACAATTCCCAGACACTCCATTCTCTGTCTTGCCTCCTAGCTTTCGCCCATGCAGTTCACTGAGGCTGGAAAGCTCTCTGCAGCCCGTGCCTGTGAAACTTACTGAGCAGTTAAGATTCAGCAGAAAACACAGCTTCCTCTGTGGAGACCCTGTGCCCCCCACAGGCTGTGCTTTGCACTCCTAGTACTGGGTAGGAAAGTCAGCCGCCCCCAGCCAACATGAGCACCCCACGTCGCGGAGAGGAGTAGTCTTTGCCCTTCTCACCCACCAGCCACCTCAGCTCACCCCTGGTTGAGGTCATTCTCCGTGTTGTCCAGCCACAGGCGAACGGCCACCGCGTTGCCCTCCCGGCACTGAGTGAAAATGTCGTCCATAGCAGCGTCCCGGCGCTGAGTCCCCTAGATTGGGGAAACCTGCGGACTGTGAAGTGATCCATGCAAGGGGGGTGAAACCCGAGAGCTTTGTCCCTTACCCGAGATTAGTGTTTGTGAAGGGGGAGGGGGTCTCCCGCTGCCTCCCCGGCTAGTGGAGGTCTGGGAAGGAGTTTGGGAAGGCGGGATGATCCCTGACTGTGTACCCCGGGCGCGAGGGAAAGGCGGGTCCGCGCGAAGTAGAGGGTGATTAAGAAGTAGAGTCCCCTGAAGGAGTGTCGGCTAACAAGCTCGGGGACCCTACCGAGAACAGACCTGGGGGGAGGGGGAGTTCAGGCGCCCTATACCCTGGGAGAGTCGATCGGGGGTCCTTCCCGGGGGTGGCCCTCGTTCCCTACTCGGTATTCGGGCCGAGTGAAGGCTGACGGTTGGCGGGGGTCGAGCCTTGGGGAAGGGCACGGGTGCTCCCGCACTCACCGGGACTCGGGCTGAAGGAGCCTTCTTCGGGGAACTCCGGTCCAGCCGCGCCCGCCGCCCGGCCCCGCCCCTGGCCCTCTCTGGCCAGCGCGGGCCCCCATGCCTCCCTCCCTCTCGTCTTCCTTGCCCTTCTAGCCGGTAGTGCCTAAACTCGATGGTTTCCGGCGCCGCGCCGGCCGCTCTAGCCGCCCAGGCTTTCACTCTTTGGTTTCCGGCTTAGTTCGGGCACCTCTTCGCGCTGGGTTTAGTAGAGATCTGCTCTGCACGTGTAGAGGCGTATGGACCGGGCGATCTTGCCCAGCGCACCAGCATGTTTGAGGAGCCCGAGTGGGCCGAGGAGGCCCCAGTAGCCACGGACCTCCGGCCTGTAGCCTCACGGCCTCGACCCGCCTCAGCCTCGCAAATCAAGGTGAGCGGTCCTGCGCGGAGCTGTTCCAACCGAGCAGCTGGTGGATCCTGGCGTTGGGGCTCTCTGTGTGTGTGCGTGTGTGTGTTGGGGGAGGGGCGCCTGCGGCCAACAGAATGTGTGTGCGTGTGTGTGTGTGTGTGTTGGGGGGCGCGTGCGGCCAACAGAAGACCCGACCGAGTGAGAGCTGTTGAGTAGAAGTTAGTGAAGTGAAGATGAATTATTGGACGGGGAAAGGACGTGCAGAGGCCCTGGGGCAAGAAAGCATGTCCTGTTGTTAGGATCACACACACAATAATCCGTGTGGTTGGAGCACAGAGGGTATGCCATTGAAGTTGGAGAGGTAGAAGTTTTGCATACTTTAACCATAGACGCCAATAAAGTGGTTTTAGCAGGGGAATGATTTCTTAAGATTTGCATTTTGAAAAAGTCATTAGTTTCAGTGTGGAGATTGGATTGGAGAGAATAAGAGTGAATGACAGTGAAGGATTTTATCAGCACTACCATTCGAAAGGAGTGGTGCAGAGTGGGTACTGATAACCTCCAGGTTAAGTGCCTGGCCTGGAACCTCCCAGCAGGACTTCAATCCGGAAGGCCTCCTAGACAGGAGACCTTCTCCTAAAAAAAAAAAAAAAAAAAAGGAGAGCCCTTCTCCTTTAAGCCTTTGCAGATGTGAAGGCTGCTGTAGTTCTCAGGCTCTTCCTACCTTTCAGTCAGCATCCAACATGGAATCTGCCTGTTTTATTCCCTCCTCTTCATCCCCTCAACCCACCGCTATAATCAGTGTCACTGGTCTTTCCATCTGGAGCTTGTCCCTTTCCATTTATTCTCTATACTACAGCTAGACTCATCTTAAGTACACACCTGTGATCCTGTCACTCTTGTTGTCAGAAACTTCTCTAGCTTTTATAGAAGAGATATAGAAAGCTGCAGGCAAAAGCCTGAGATTGAGGGTTGGAACTCCTGTTGCTTCTGGCCTACCACATTCCCCTGGGGAAATCCATTTTCTCATCTGCAAATCGAAGAAGTGAGGTGGATGGTTTCTGTGCTCTCCAGCCTCCCAAAGGTTGAGGTGGTGACTTAAAAGTTGTTTAGGGTCTGGCAGGCTTCATGACAAGCTAGTGAAGTTATCTAAGAATAATCCAGATGCTTCCACCAGCATCTGAATCAGGTCTCCATCTTGGCCTTTTTTTTTTTTTAAAAGGGATAGTTAGTCTTTTTTTTTTAAGATTATTTATTTATTTATTTATGAGAGACAGAGAGGCAGAGGGAGAAGCAGGCTCCCCACTGAGCAGGGAGCCCAGTGCGGGACTCGATCCCAGGACCCCAGGATCATGACCTGAGCTGAAGGCAGACACTTAACCATCTGAGCCACCCGGGCGCCCCATCCATCTCTGCCTTCTTATTCTCCAGGCCCCATCTATTCACCTCGCCCCTTCTCTCTTCCCTTGTTTACCCTCAGGGCGCCAAGCACCGTCAGCTCTTGGCTACATTACGGGCCCTAGAGGCAGCATCTCTTCCCCAGCAACCCCCTAGCCTGCCTGGCAGTGACTCTGAGGAGGATGTGGTGGAAAGGAAGAAGAAACGCCTGAAAAAGGCCTCATCTGCCAGTGCTTCTGTTGAAGTAGAGAAGAAGAGGGAGAAGAAATGTCAAAAACAGGGCCCATCTGGCAGTGACTATGAAGAAAAGGAAGTAAAAAGGAAGAAAAAGGGTTTCAGAGGGGTTCTCAGTGCCAGTGACTCTGCTGAAGAACAGAAAAGAAAGAGGAAGTGCCAGAAACAGGCCCCCTCAAACCCTGCGCAGCACCTGGACAAGGATAACCAAACAGGTACTAGTGTATATGTGTCTGGGACAGGGAGGGGTGTCAGCTGATCCTATACATGACAGAGGTTACCTGCCACCATTAGGTTTGGGGTTAGTCAATAAAAAATGTTTTCATCCAGGCCATAGTCTGTTTCTCAAGGACAGAGGTATGGCCAGGATGATTGCAAAACCTCTGAATTCAGGGGCTATTGCCCCAAATATGCTCTCTCATCTCTCTCTCTTCAGGTCCCAAAGCTTGGAAGAGTAGTGCTACAAAGAACCAATCCAAGCCAAGTCCTGGGTCCACTTCTGCCAAACCCCACCAGACCTTGAGTCGCAAGCAGTGGCGGAACCGGCAGAAGAACAAACGTAGACATAAGAACAAGTTTCGGCCACCTCAGCCACCAGACCAGGCTCCAGCCGCAGCCCCCACAGAGGAGACAGAGATGCCTCCTGACCCCAGCCCAGATAACCATGAGGATCGGGCAGGGGCTCTGCGAGCCCGCATGGCACAGCGGCTGGATGGTGCCCGATTTCGTTACCTCAATGAACAGCTATACTCAGGGCCTAGCAGTGCTGCACAGCGTCTCTTCCAGGAAGACCCTGAGGCCTTTCTCCTCTATCACCGTGGCTTCCAGAGCCAAGTCAAGAAGTGGCCACTGCAGCCAGTGGACCGCATCGCCAGGGATCTTCGCCAGCGGTGAATGGGGGTTGGGCACTGTGAGAAGCGATGTGGGTCAGTCATGGCTCAGACTAGACCAGTGAATGATCCCTCCCCTCCACTCCCAGGCCTGCGTCCCTGGTGGTAGCTGACTTCGGCTGTGGGGACTGCCGCCTGGCTTCAAGTATCCGGAACCCTGTGCACTGCTTTGACTTGGCCTCTCTGGACCCCAGGGTCACTGTGTGTGACATGGCCCAGGTAAATGTTTCTATCTCTCTCTCTCTATCTGGCCTGTGCTCTAGACCCAACATCTATGTGCTAATCTCTAATGCTCCCTCCTCCGCCCCGCATCCTCGTGTCTGGTGCTAGCAGTCAGTGCTGAATTAGTTAATTAATTAACTTATTTATTTCTAAGAAATATTTGGCTTTTTTTTTTTTTTTTTTAAGATTTTGTTTATTTGAGAGAGAGAGCACAAGCAGGGGGAGCGGCAGAGGGAGAGGGAGAAGCAGGCTCCCCCGTGAGCAGGGAGCCCAATGTGGGGCTCAATCCCAGGACGCTGGAATCATGACCCAAGCCAAAGGCAGATGCTTAACCAACGGAGCCACCCAGGCACCCCTCAGTGCTGGATTTCTGCTCCCCATGTTGTGTGCTTTATATAGTACTCCCACTCTCTACAGGTGCCTCTGGAGGATGAGTCTGTGGATGTGGCTGTGTTCTGCCTTTCACTGATGGGAACCAACATCAGGGACTTCCTAGAGGAGGCAAATCGAGTGCTGAAGCAAGGGTAGGTGCTCCTGAGACACAGATGTGTGTATATGTGCACGGGCATATTCCTGTGCATTTACACATAACTTCTCACTCTTCTTAGGGGTCTCTTGAAAGTGGCTGAAGTCAGTAGCCGGTTTGAAGATGTTCGGACCTTTCTGGGGGCTGTGACCAAACTGGGCTTCAAGGTCATCTCCAAGGTGAGGGCCCCAAGAAGTCTTCCTATTTTTGTCTTGTTTGGTCTTTTTTAGGGTAATGATGTTTAGGAAGGAGGCCATATGTGCAGACACAGACGTTTGCTCTTTGAAGGCATGATGCACGGGAGAACCCTGGGAAGCTTTCTGAGCAAGGGCGGGACATGGACAGAGGTGTTTTGAGGAGCTAGGTTGAGGATTTGGAGCTCACTAGGTCTTTTCCACCCCTAGGATCTTACCAACAGCCACTTCTTCTTGTTTGACTTTGAAAAGACTGGGCCTCCTCGGGTAGGGCCCAAGGCTCAACTCACAGGCCTGAAGCTTCAGCCATGTCTCTACAAGCGCAGGTGACCTCTGGGCCCGTCTTGAAAGAGGAGGCAAGTCTTGAACTCCAGGCTCAGAACTCTGAAGACTGTATCCAGCAAGTCTCTGACCCAGGGACCGGTATATCCCTTTTGCCGTCCTAAGACTAAAGTGTGATGAAACCCCCTGGGTCAGCCCTGCTCTAACGAAGGCTTCTTGGTTGTGAGAAGCATAAAGTCACTTGGGCTAGCTAAAGAATAAGGAGTTTATTGGGAAAATATAAGGGTATCTGGGAATTAGGGGTCCTCCAGATGTGGGAACTAGCTGGTTTGAAATTCAAGGCATCTCTGGGTTTGGCTCCTCTTTCCATCTCTCAGGAGTCACGTGGACTTTCTGCCCTGGCATCTCTACTCTCTTCTCATCTCCATCTGCTGAGAACATCTACAGCAAGGGCTAGGTGCGTAAGAGGTACTCAATAAACCGTAGCTGTGGCTGTGATGTGTTGTAAGCCTTAACTGTTTTCTGAAGTCCTTCCCTAGGTAGGGTTGGAGGTCGAAGAGTGAAGAATGGATTTGTCGACTGAGGAATACTCGGGGAGAGCTCAAGATAGGCCTTTCAACAGCCTTCATTTCACAGGGTATTTAGAGATTATTGATAAGATTTTGAGTTGTTCTGGAAGAGAGTGGTAAGGGAGCTGGGTCTCTTCGTAAATAGCAACAGGTTGATGTCATGGCAGGCTGAGGGATTGGGCTGTCCATTGGCACAAGAGTCTGTTTGTTGTTTCCAGCTTGTAGTGGATCCAGATCAGCATGTCCTGGGAAAGCTATGGGCAAGGAAGGGGCTGGTGTTGGGAAAAGATGCACTGGGATGATAGACCCTTGGCCTCTCCTGGAAGGTATCTGCCATGTCCAGGTATAAAGATGCAGCACCTTACCTATTTGGAAGGGCAAAAACTGGGAGTGCCCACTGGGACACGGCTTCCAGGGCTCTGAGCCAGCCGGATGCCTCTGGTGAGGGGATGGAGGCTTTGAGGTAGGCTGGAGGCTGGAGGGCATGTTTGGAGGCTAGGCAGTGTACCGCAGTGTCTTCGCATGTGCTCTTCTGTCTGCTGAATATTCGCCTGAATGATGAAGTCTTATTCATCCTAGCTTAGATGTTCCCTACTCTACCGCTCCTAAAGCAGAATTAATTTCTTCATCTACATAGTCTTCGAACTGCATTGTGATTGCTTTGTGCATTAGGCTGCGGTCCTTTCAAGTGATATTTATCTTTGTATTCCCAGAGCTTGTCGGTGAGGTGGTAGAGTAACAGGGTCTAGTTGAGCGGGACTGATGAGAATAGGATATTGCAGGAACGCAGGCTCAGGGTACGAGATGTGGGCACTGAGGATTAGGGATGATGGAAGAAGTAAGCGGATGGGAGAACTTGAGCAGGTAGAACAGGCAGGATAATGAGGGCTGGTGAGAGAGAGGAATCTGCAGTGAGTCTGTTTTCTTGTTTGAGCAACAGGTTGGGCTGGTGCTGCTGTTCAGAACGTTGGGTTGTAGGTACTTGTTCGATGTTCATTTGGAAAAGGGAGGTAAACGTGCCAGGAGAGACCTGTCCTAGGATTTGGGGATCAGCAGTCTAGAGGTGGTCATTCAAGTCATGGGAATAGGTAAGATATCCAGAGTATAGTAGTGAGAAAAGAAAATGGCTCCAGGTAAAACTCTGAGGAGCATCTGATGGATGGGCAAGGCAAGATGGGCAAAGTCAAGGTGACAGGATGAGAAGGTCAGGCCAGAAATGGAGGAATAAAACTGGGAGAGTGGATGCTTTCAATATGGAAGGAAGGGATGGAGAGGTTGTCAGCTGTCAAACGCTGTTGTAGGTCTGTTACAGTCAAGTCAGAATGCAGTGAGTGAAGGTTGCTGAATACTGTTGAGGGCCTGTTTGAATTTATAGTGGTATCATTTGTGACTTTATGGTTACACCGGCCAGCCCAGTGGTATGGTTATCTCTGCCTACTCAGGAATCTCGGGGTAGCTGTGGGGAAAATGAGTACTAAGGGATCATCCAGAGTTGGAATCTTCCCGTGCAATGGAAACGAAAGGAAAGCAAGCAAAGGCATTTCACACCATTCAGAAGTAACTGGTCACTCTGCTGGATCGTGCACTATTGTAGAAAATGTAGGAGAGTGAAGACAGGGGTGGGTTGTTGCACTGGGAATCATTAAACAAGTGACCTGAGCAGGTGAGAGGTGGTGGTCAGAAATTGGAGTGCTTGCATTATTAGTGTTGGAAGGACAGCAGCTACCAGCGATGGCCATGTCTAGAGTGAAGCCACAGGGGTCAGTGCCTGAGAGGCAAGTGAGAGAGGTTGCCCATATGTTGGGTAATGGACTGAGGGCTCGGGTATTATGGGGAGGGAGATCTTGTCTGAATTGACTTTTGACATTCTCCAGGATGATGGTAGAAGTTGGCATGGAAGAGGTGCCAACCTCTCGGGGGAGGGGGCGCATCCAGGAAGTCTGCAGACAAAGTGATGGGGAAGCAGATGGCCGAATTTCAGAAATGCAAGGGGCTTGGACTGCCTACTAGAGAGCCTTCTGTTGTGGGAGTGATGTGAGGCTGGTGAGTGGAGCTGGCTGCCATACAGCCGAGATAAAATAACCTCACAGTCCTCTCCAGCTTGTCAGGATTTACTGGGGATTACTGGGGAAATGATTATTATGGCAGCTGCTTGGGACAGGAGCCTCCGGGGATAAGGGAAGGCAGGCCACAAAGTCCAAGGAAAGTGTTGGAATAGCTGTGGGACACACATTACCTTTGACAGCTCCCTGTCTGTGTTCCTTTGCAAATGTTTATATTCCTAGATCTCGGTTAATTTTCCCTGTTTTTTCATTCTCAGCAGGACAGCTGGGGTCTGCCTTTCTCCTTTTTTTGTCTTCCTTACTTATAATTTAGATTCTTCCTTTGCCTATTCTGGCTCTATCCACCCAAGTAAATATCTCTGGGTTTGACTCAGGCCTTGGACTCCCTGTAAGTCAGTCCAGCCCCACTAGTGTCTCCATCAGTTGCTCTGATTCTGAAAGCAGGACTCTCCTGATCTTGATCTGGGACCTCTTGGCTCCATCATCAGCTTCAGGACAAACTCTTGGGCAAGCCCAAGTTCCTGGACATTAGTGTTTAATGCTGAGAGCCGAGGCTGGAAAGGGAACAGTATATTTCCTTAAGAAATAACAGCATGCCAGCTGTTCAAAGAACCAACAATTTGAACAATTTGAGAAGAGATTGAAGGAAGGGCAAGAGTAGTAGGAGATAAGTGGGAGGGGGCTGCTGTACCGTGCAAGGCAGTGCATTATAATCGCCTAGTGGTTACCAAGCCCTCCCCCAGTTTCTGATTCAGGAGATCAGGATAGGGTTTGAGAAGTTCTATTCTCGTTGCTTTGGTTTTTCACAGTGAAGCAGGAAGCAGGGTTGAGAGAGAAGCATGGAAGGGGTTGGAGTTTCGAGGCGAGGAGAGCGTAAACGTCCTTAAGAGAGTTAAGAGGGAATGAACAAATGAGGGAAATGGAGTATGATTGCTGGTGGTATTAATAGCATACTTGAGGTTCAAGGTCAGAAAGAGGATGGGAAGAGACCATGTAGGATCTCTGTGGAGAGCTTGCTGTTTTGAGACAGCACAGCTGGACTGTGAGGGCCCACCCCCCTCACCTCGACTCTTAACTGCAGACTCCACTGGGACCATTCAGGAAGCTTGAGGTATTTATATTCCTACGGCCGAGGAATGATGAGCCTGGAGTCTGAGTCCTGCCCTGGGAATGTAGAGGGCAAGCAGAGGCTCACGAAGTGTTTCAGTGGTGGAGCCGGGGGAGTGCCGCTGCTTTTGCATTGGCCTGTGTTCCCAGAATTTGCCGTGGCAAGTGAGGCATGTGTGTATCCTGTGTATCTTGCAGGAGAGAGGGAAGCATGGGGTGGTCTTGGGTCCTTTCCAGTAGGACCATTTGAGGAAGCAAGGAGACCTCAGCACAGAGTAGCTAGGAGTGTGCCATGTGGGCTGAGGAGGGAGTTGCAGGAGACCACCCACTAAAGCTGTATCCACCAGGGTCAAGGGCACAGTCGAGATGTCCCCTTTAAATATCTGCGAGGCCTACAGGGCACAGAACCACCCAGTCCAGCAAGAACCCTCTTTCCTTTCTTATCCCCTTATTTCTGTGCAGCTGGGCCCAGAGCAGTCAGCATCTGTTAGATAGATTGGAGGTAAGAAGAGCAAAGAGCAGATTATTCTTCCCCTCCCCAGCTCAGGCTCCTTGAGACTAGACGTAAGTGGGGCAGGACTGGGAGGGGAAAGTAGTTAAAGCTACAGTAGGTACAGATTATTTATTGTTATTATGTAGGTTTAGACATTCTAATTGCTTGAGATCGTAAGACTGTTAATTAAGAGTGAGCCGAAAAGTCACAGGCTTGCTGCAGTTTCTCTCCACAGCAGGGAACAGTGCCCCCAAATGAAAGAAGTTTGGAGGGGTGGTAAGAGTCAAGAATACGGTTGGGTTTGGATGGCAGCCTTGGCCTTGTGCTTGTTTGGCATGCTTTGAGAGGTTTCTTGCTGCTGCAGTTTTTGGTGGGCTCCAGCTTTCGTTCCTGTAACACAGTCCTGCGGGAACACAGTTCCAAAGGAAACAACACGATCTTGGCAGAGATACAGCTCAGCTCCGAACCCTCAGCCATTTACATAATTGCACAAAGCCCTTCACAGCTTTTCACAGACACAGACCTGCAATTAGAGCTTTCTATGCACAGGTCATCCTCTTTCCCAGGTGACTTCTCAGACTGGCCACCTGGTTCTAGGACATTCAACCACTGTAGCAACTGCCTTACCGGTCTAATTGCTTCCATTCCTGCCTCCAAAGCCATTCATTTCCCACACAGCCAAGTGATGTTTTTAAAATGTAAATCAGATATGTCATTTCTCTTTTTAAAATCCTTCAATGGGTTCTCAGTGCTCTGAGAACAGAAGATGTAGACTCATTCCCAGGCCCTGTGTGATCCTGCCCAGGCCTCACTCTCCAGCTGCTTCTTAACCCACTCCTTCCTCCTGAGGCTCCAGCCACACAGGCTTTCTTTTCTTTCCTTAAGCATGCCAAGCTGCTCCTGCTGGCTCTTTACATATACTGCTCTGTCTTTCTACAATACTTTGCCTGATGAGCTCATTTTCATCTTTCAGATCTTCACACCAGTATCTCCGTTTCTTCAGTAGAAGAAACTGGCTAGATGCTCACCAAAATGTCCTTTTCATGGACACACAGTTAAACTCCATTTCCCAGCCCCTTGCATCAAGGTGGGGCTCTGCGAATAGTCCTCACCAATGGAAAGTAAGTAGAAGTGATGTTTTACTACCAGACCAAGGCAACTACCGAGTGGACGACCTTCTCCACATTCCACCACCCCCTCCCACCTTCCTCAGTAATCTCAAAGCACATGTTTTGAAGACAGTGGAGTCAGAATGTAGAGGCTGAGTCACCGCTTGAGGAAAGCTGACCAAAAGCGTCCACATTGGACTTTAAACAAAAAAAAAACCTCTATTACATTAAGTTACTGAGCTTTGGGAAGGTTACAGAAGTTAGCATTATATACCCTGGCTAGTATATCTTTTCTGGGCATCCTGTCCACCATACTCTAGATCACAAAAGCCTTTTTGTTTCCTTCAGGGTACTTCAGTCTTACCATTTTACCAGGTGCCAGTCAACACTCCTACCTGTCCCATAACTGAATCTTAATTGAGAGAAAAAATGCTCACATGAGCAAATTGAGATACTCATTTTATCAGTTGCATTTTGATTGTGACCAGAAGAAAATATCCCACTGAAGAATGTTCTAAACAAATTGTATTTTTATTCTGATATTATTAGAAACCCGAAGGTAGGTGGCTGTTGGCATTGGTTTAGGAACTCAAGGATGTTAACCATTAGGTCTTTGTTACTCTTGGTCTCTTGATTCTGATGGTCACAAGGTGATATGTTCTTGATTAGGTAGGGACACCTTACTTACTGTTTTACTTCTTGGGAGTCTTACTGATTGCATAGCCCCTACCTTTTTGACCTTACTTCAAGGGTCTTTCTACATTGTTAATACTCTGGTGAAATATGTTTCATTATTCCCTATAGCATAACTGAGGCCAATCTAAAATATTAGCATTTTACGTATATTTGTCTCCCTCACCCCTTCCCACACCTCAGTGACCTGTAAGCAACTTATCCAATTCAAAGCTGTTCTTCCTCCAGCTCAGTCTGTTTCTTTCAGTCATTCTTTACCTCCTCTGTTACTTAGGATTGGGATGGGGAGGGCACATTGGAAGAGAAAAAGCTAAACCATCAGTGTGCCCCACTAAGGCAGGCATTTAAATGCTGGCTCTCGTGTGAGGTATTGGGGTTCTCTGGAGGCCCCATGGGGACTTGTGGGGCCTCCAGACTGACTGACTGGCTTTGCTTCCCTCCTTATGATAAACAGCCCACGCTCCCCTTCAGCTCCTGCCCCTGTCCATGAATCCACAGCCTCCTAATGCTAACATCCCTCCCCCTGGGCAGCCCTCCTGGGAGAAGTCCTAGCAAACACCTCGAGACTGGTTCCCTTTCAAGAAGCCCACTGGAAACTCATGTATATTTGTCCGACCAAACACTAAAAGTACAGCCCCGCCAGCAGCTGACTCCTCTCCCCCTGCTTGCCCCTGCCAGCCCGACTGACTTCTCCATGTGAGAAATAATCTCACCAATCTATATTCATAGGACTGCATACCCTCGTAAGTGATTCAGGTTCTATTCTCCCAAGAAGCCTCTGCCCCAGGCTCCACCTAAGTGGTTATATGGAGATGGCTCTATTAAGTTCCTGAGTGTGGCCGACCTCTAGCTAGAGAATGTAATCTGAATGAACATAAAGCCTGTCCCTTGTGGGAACACAAAGTGACTATAAATGGTTCTCTTGGAGCCCTCCTCACTTGATTTAGGATGGAGGGAACACACTGCTCCTTTGCCTTTCAGGGAAGAAAAGTTCTCTATTCCTAAAAATTCCCATCAATGCGTCTTTCATTTCTCACTTAGAAATTTGGGAGGCTCTGGATCAGCTTTATTATCTTAGAGTAAATCCTATGTGGATATATCCAGCACCTTCATTTAGAATGTGTCAGTACCTGTTACTATTGTGTTCAGTTTTGGTGTAAAGATCTTAGACAACTGAAAAACTCATTTAACATCCTCTTTCTTATGTACATATTCTTAGAAAGCATGAACTGTTCCTGTGCTAAGCTTTATTTATATAGAGTGTTACTGACAACGTATTCATACTTTCCCTCCCCCTCCCTCACTCAGCTGTGTTTTTAATATCCATTCACCTATCAATCAGGGCCCTGTCAGGAAAATGCAAACCACACTAAGTATTTCGAGTAACGGCATTTAATACAGAGAATTGATTGCAAGTGTTGGAAGGCTGAAAGAGTAGGAAGAAGCTGCTCATGTGATTCAGAAATTAGTAACTGGATTTATCAGAGAACATCCCAAGTCCTGGGAAAACAGGCCCGAAGTAGTATAATCACCAGAAACTAGGAGCTCAGAGAAGAGGTCCCTTTTGATTGAGACTCAGAACTTTGTGGGGGAAGCTCCTTCCACATACCTAGTGCTTGGACCTCTGAGGAAGGGCATGACTGCCTGTCTGCTGCTAAAATCTCTGACAAGTGTGGCAAAGCTGCTGCTAAATGCAGAAGCAGCTGGTAGCTGGAGACAGCTGTCTTCAGCTGAAGTAGGGTGACAGCAGCTGGAAAACAGGGATGAAGGGCCTTCCTCCTGTCTTTCACTTTCAGTTTCCCTTTAGGACATCCCATTGACAGGACCTAATGGAACCAGCTGGCAGCAGAGTCTGAGAAATAAGAGTTTGCAGAATCTCAGCTGCTGCAGCACAACCAGAGTGTGTGTAAGGGGTGGCGGTAGGGGTGGAGTGGGGGGTTGTCTTGTGGAGAGAGATAATGTAGTGGCTAGGAGCCCAAAGAAAATAGGTAAATAAGGGATATAATCCATGTAGTTTCTCATAACTTTGTTGCTTCTGTCAGCTGTGCAGTGTACCAGGGTATGCATCCACCATAGTAAATGTATCCATTCACCTGGTTGCTTCAAATTCTTTGCTACCTGGAGAAATTAAAATCCTTAGAGCTAGGGTTCTTATAAAAATTATGTTCCATTGCGTGGCGCCTGGGTGGCTCAGTGGGTTAAAACCTCTGCCTTCAGCTCAGGTCATGATCTCAGGGTCCTGGGATCGAGCCCCGCATCAGGCTCTCTGCTCGGCAGGGAGCCTGCTTCCCCCTCTCTCTCTGCCTGCCTCTCTGCCTACTTGTGATCTCTCTCTGTCAAATAAATAAATAAAATCTTTTAAAAAAAAATTACGTTCCATCAATTAGATGCACTCACGAGATTTGGGAGGCAAGGGTCATCTTCCTGCTGCTTGGCTGTTGCTGCTGGAAAGCAGGTTTATCTAGATGTGTGGCTTTCTGCAGCCGCATTCCCACTGACGCCAAGGATGAAGTAGGGATGCTTACTGTAACGGCTGAACTTCCAGGTGGGACGGAGGTTCAACAGGTGAAATCCCATCTACTCTGTGACTCTTCGAGTTTGGCAATAACAAAGTGTGGTTAAGAAGAGAAAGTATGGGAGGATATCAATAAGTAATTCACACAACTCGTGAGAAGTTCAAGGAGTGAGGCTCAGAAAACAGACCTGGACCAGGAGAGGATGGACAGCTGTGAAGACTACGCTCACACTTCAGAGTCAGTCCAGTTAGGATGGCACTGCCATCCTAAGTGAGTTAAAGCCTCTGCCTCTGGCTAAGAATTGAGTTAAGCCTCTGAAATTTATGGTCCTATTTTACGATTGGCCCAGGAAAGGGGCTGCCCCCTGTCCTGTCGTTTCGTTTATTCTTGCTCTTCTGTTCCTCACGCCCACAATGTGTTTGTTGCGTGTCCCCAGATACATATGTATCTTTGTCCAAATATATGGTTTGGGTATATATATATATGTGTGTGTGTGTATATATATATATATATGTATGTATGTATATATATATATATATATATATATATATATATATATATATATGGTGGCAGAGACTTGCCAGCTGTTCCTCACACCCATTTTCTTCTTCCTGGGAAATCAGCTGGACCCTGTTTCCCAGCTCTGCTTATACTTAAGTGTGGCCACAGGATTGAGTCCAACCAATTGGATGGTAATGGAACTAATGTGTGCTACTTGCAGATTTGGGTCTTTAAATTTTCCTACGCATAGTCCCCTATTATCCACTGTGGCCAATTTCATGCATTTGCACATGTGACCTTAAAAGCTACATGTTGAAGATGATGGAACCAAAAGATGGAGGGAGCCTAGATCCCTGAAACATCACTTAGAGAAGAGCCACCTACGAACTAGTAGGAAATGATTGGGGTTCAGAGCTGACAGCCAAGAAAGAATTCTTGAGATTTCTTTGGTGCAAAAAGATGGTGTTATTAAAGCATGGGGACAGGACCTGTGGACAGAAAGAGCTGCATTAGGGTCATGAGGAGTGGCCGATTATATACTTTCAAGTTGGGAGGGGGGTTAGGGATAGCACGGGCTTTGAGGTATTTTGGAAACAAGGTTTCTAGGGCCTTGAGGAGGCTAGCTATTGTTAGGGAAAGGTCATTTATTACTGTTTAGAAAAAACTCAGTCATGAGACCCTTCAGATGTGTATCAGTGGGACATATGCTTGGAGGATGATTGCTAACATATATCTTGGGTGAGTTTAGAGATAAAGGAAGTTTCCAAAGTAGTTTTTTGTTTTTAAGTTGGGTTGTGTTTTTTTTTTTTTTTAAGATTTTGTTTATTTGACAGAGAGAGAGATCACAAGTAGGCAGAGAGGAAGGCAGAGAGAGAGGGGGGGATGCAGGCTCCCTGCTGAGCAGAGAGCCCGATGTGGGGCTCGATCCCAGCACCTTGGGATCATGACCTGAGCTGAAGGCAGAGGCTTTAACTCACTGAGCCACCCAGGTGCCCCTCCAAAGTAGTTTTTAAATGTTAAAGTTGACTTACAGGATCCTGGAGGTCAGGCTGATTGACTTTTGCCCTTACCAAAGTATTAACATCGAGGCAGCTGAATTCCTAGAGGAATGTTACTCTGCCTGTGTCAAGGTTTTGTCAGTGGACTGTTAGGTAGTAAGGAAATTTAATTTTTCTTTTGCCTTTGTTTCCTGCATCATTAGGAACAACTGTTTTGGACTTCACATTAGTGAGAAACCATTTTCTTTATGATTGAACCATTACACACTTGAAGGTTTGTTGTTACAGCAACTATTGATCTTTTTTTTTTTCAAATCCCTTTTAGTTGAACACATCAGAAAAGTAAACAAAACACACATCCATTATAGAAAAGTAAATGCAACAAAAATGTTTGGCCCATGATTTATCACAGGCCCGCACCATTGTAACTACCATCCAAATTGAGAAATCCTCAGCACCCGAAAGCCTTTTATGCTACCTCTCAAACATCAACCACTTTCTTCTCTCAAGCATACAAAGTTACCATCCTGACTCTCATGACATTAATTTCCCTGCTTTTCTTTATAGTCTTACTAGTTAAGCATTGTGTTACTGTGATTTGTAATTTAAAAAATACATATTTGGTCTTCATCCCATTTCTAACACAGAACTTCTAAAATCATTGGAATTTCCTATGCAATGAGAGTTGGGAAACTGACTTTTGTTATGTTAATGAGACGACTTTTGTAATGCCCCACGTCACCTAGGATGGAGAGCTTGCCTTCCCACATGCTTTGTCCTCAGCATCTTTTCCACCTGGATGTTCAGCTGCATTCTTTATTGTATTCTTTTATAATAAACCAGTAAATGTAAGTAAACTTCTGAGTTCTGTGAGCCATTTTAGGAAAATAACTGAACTCCAGGAGTGGGGCGGTCATTGGAATATCCAGTCTGTAGCCAGTCAGTTAGAAGCACCAGTTGACAACCTGGATTTGCAACTAGCGTCTGAAGTGAGGGAGCAGGGCAGTCTTGTAGGACTGAGCCCTTAATCTGTGGAATCTGATGCTGCCTCTAGGCAGATAGTGTCAGAATTAAGGTGAGCTGTAGGACACCCTGCTGGTGTCTCAGAACTACTTATTGGTATGGGGGACTCCCCCCCTCCCCACCATGGTAGAACTGGGTGCTCAGACCCCTTTTTAAGTATCTACACTTTAGTATATATTTCCATGTGTCTGGCTTCTTTTACTCAACATTAAGTTTATGGGATTCATCCATGTTGTTGAGTACAAATGAATTTCTTTCACTGTTATTACTGTAGAAGTATCCTGTACTGTGAGTAAATTACAACTATAAACCACAATTGATTCAACTGTTGATGTACATTTGAGTGGTATATCAATCAGAATGGGCTCGGCCATGCTGCAGGAAATAAAAATCTAAAATGTTAATGGCTTAACACAGAAGATAATTTCTTACTATTGCTAGAGTCAGGGACTACTCATTTTCACTCAGGGACCCTGGCTAATGCAGTACATGCTTCCAAAAGGAAAGAAAAGGGAACAAGGCAGATCACTCCCTGGCACCAAAAGTTTCAGCCCAGAAGTAGCACATGTCCTTTTTGCCCCTATGTAATTCGCCAAAACAAGTCTCCTTGCCATGTAGAACTCCATAGTTGGTAATAAAGTACACTCCCATCGTGTACCTGGGCGGCCGGGGGGGGAGGGGGGGGGGAGACAAGCAAGGTTTGTGAACTACCTAATAACCAGTTTCTGGATCCTGCAAATAATGCTATGAATAATCTTGCAAATGCCTCTTGTGCATGTGTGCACATTTAGTTTGGGAATATAAGTAGGAGTAGAACTGTTTTGTTGCAAAGTATGTATATCCTTAACCTTCAGCAGATAATGCCAGACTGCTTCCAAATTTTTCAATTTATACCCCCTTCACCAAGAATATCAGTTTACTTAATCCATGTGAGAATTCACTTTATTTCATCTCTCTGCTATCTTGTGGCATTTCCCCCCAATTGTATGTGTAATATTATGTCATTTGGTTTTACTTCACATTTCCCTGATTACTAACAGGACTGACCTTTTCATGATTCTACTGGCTATTTGAAAATACTCTTCTATAGAAAAGTGCCTGTTCAAGTCTCTTGCCCATTTTTACTATTGGATTACCTTTTCTTACTGATTTTGGAATTCTTTGGATATATACTGTATATAACCCCTTTAAGTTATATGTGTTACAATTATCCTCTCCCATTATGTGGTTTGCCTTATCACTCTTCATGGGTGTTTATTGATGAATAGAAGTCTTAATTTTAATATAGTCTAGTTCATCAGTAATTCCCTTATGATTAACGCTGTGTGTACCTATTTAAGGAGTCATTCCTACTCCCTAACGATGAAGATACTCTACTAAATTATCTTGTGGAAGTATTTGTATTTTGCCTACAACCCATGTCCAACTGATTTTTATGTGTGGTTGGAAAAGGAACCTGAGTTTTTATTTCCATCTAGCTATCTAATCCAAAACTGTTCACTGAAAAAACTTTCCCATTTCTATGCGTTGCCTCCTTTCCATATTTTTCTCTATATGTATGAGCCTGTTTCTGGTCCTAATCCATTCCTAGGTCTATATGTCTGTCTTGGCACCAGTACCTCACTGTTTTCATTGCTTTCTAATAAGCTTTCTAATAAGCTTTCATATGTGGTAAGCATGTCCCATACAATATTTCTTTTTCAAAAGGACTATTGTTGGCCCTTTGCATTTTCATGATCGTTGAGCTCCCCAAACACCCTGAAAGGATTTTCTTAAGTTGGATCAGTTTGGGGCAAATTATAATAATGAGTCTTCCAATTCTGTGGCCTACATGCTCCATTTCTTTAATTGCTGTCAATAATATTTTATAGATTTATGTACAGAGTTCTGCACATCTTTTGTTAGATTTATTCCTTGGCATTTACTGGTTGTTTTTTTTTTAATGACTAACAAATGGGATCTTTTAAAATTTCATTTTCTGCTTGCTTGTACATAGAAATACAATCAATTTTTGTCTGTTGACCATGACCTTTGCTAAATACCCTCATTTACTAATTCAATAATATATCTGTATTTTTTACTTTTCTACATACACACTTCTATTGTTTCTGAATACATCGATTTTATTTCATTCTTTCCAATTTTGTACCATTTATTTCTTTTTCTTGCTTTACTGCACTGGTCAGGAGATCTGTTACTGTGTTCAAGAGAAGTAATGTTGGTGGAAGTCTTTGTCTCATTCTCAAACTTGAAAGAAGAGCTTTCAGTATTTCATCATGCGTATGAAATTTGCAGTGAAGTTCTGATTAATGCTTGTCAGATCAATGATGTGCCTTTTCTTTTCTTTTTTTTTTTTTTATTAACACATAATGTATTTTTTGCCCCAGGGTACATGTCTGTGAATCATCTGTTTGCTATTATTTTTATTATGAATTGGATTTCAAATTTTGTCAAATACTCTTTTGAGTATATATTTTTATATTTTTAAAAGTTTTGTCAGTGTAGGGGCATCTGGGTGGCACAGTCAGTTGAACATCCGACTCTTGGTTTTGGTTCAGGTCATGATCTCAGGGTTGTGAGATCAAGCCCTGCATCTTGAAACTACCCCCCCCCCCGCCCCCCAGTCACACTTGTATTCTCTCTCAAATAAAAATAAATCTCTAAAAAAAAAAAAAAGTTGTCAGTGTGGCAAGTAATAGATTCATTTTCATATGTGAAATCAACCTTAAATTTTTAGAATATAATCACCTTAGTTGATTATTATCCTTTTTAACATGTTGCTGAAATCATTTTGGTAATATTTTGCATAGGACTTTTATAGCGATGCTCATGAGTGAACATAAATATTTTCCTATAACTCTTTTTTTTCTCAACACAGTGCTTTTAATTAAGTGCTATACATGTTGCTATATGTACCTTTAACTCACTTTTCAGATACTCTAATGGCCTCCCATCTCACTCATAACATAGTCCAGAGTTTTTACTGGGGCCTAAAAGGCCCTGTATTTTCTGGATTCCAGTTATCTAATATTCACTCCCTTTACTCATGTCTTTTCAGCCACACACCATGCTATTTATTGAACATGCTAGGCATGCCCCTGCCACAGGGTCATTGTACTTAATATTCCATCTATGTGGATTGTTATTTCCATGATATCTATGTGGCTCACTATGCACTTAATTTAGATCTCTGTTCAAATGTCAGTTTTATACTGACATACCCCCTCTCTACTGCCACACCATGCTTAGTTTTTCTTCAAGGAACTAATCACCTTTTAAATTGTACATTTATTTGTTTATATGATTATTGTGTATTTCTCCACACTAGAATGTAAATTCTGGGACGGCAGGGACTTGATCTATTTTATTCAGTACCGTACTCCCTAGGAACTAGGACTTACTTGCCTCCAATGTCTGTACAGTGTTCCAGAGTATCTGGGGTTTTTTTTTTTTTTTTTTAAGATTTTATTTATTTGAGAGAGAGCATGAGAAAGGAGAGGTCAGAGGGAGAAGCAGACTCCCCGCCAAGCAGGGAGCCCGATGCAGGACTCGATCCCAGGACTCCAGGATCATGACCTGAGCCGAAGGCAGTCGCCCAATCAACTGAGCCATCCAGGTGCCCCGAGAGTATCTGTTTATTTTTTTTAAAGATTTTATTTATTTGACAGAGAGAGAGAGATCACAAGTAGGCGGAGAGGCAGGCAGAGAGAGAGGGGGAAGGAGGCTCCCCGCTGAGCAGAGAGGCTGATGTGGGGCTCGATTCCAGGACCCTGAGATCATGACCTAAGCCAAAGGCAGAGGCTTAACCCACTGAACCACCCAGGCGCCCCCCGAGAGTATCTGTTTAGAACATTTAACATATCTATTCCCCTAGTGAAGGACATTTAGATTATACAAATCTTGTGGCCACAAAAAATTGGGTAAAGAATTTTCTTACAAGTGTTCTCTTAAATATGTATGTGAGTCTTGCTTCTAGATTTCAAGTTATTTTGTCAGGCCTTTATTCCCCTAAAAAATATAACAAAATTAACAACTATAAAATCTAAACAAAATGTAAACCAAAAAACAACAATTTAAAGACACTGAAAAGTGACCAAAACCAGGCAAAAACTACAGGAGAATTTACCCTTAAAAGACTTCAACTGTAATGGATAAAATGATATTGTGGTCTTTGCCTGAAGGTCCTTCCCAACCCTACCCCATCCACCAGTTCTAAAGGCAGAAAACCACAGCCTTACTGGCTCAAAATAGCAGAGAACAGAGTTCAGGGCTGGTAAAGCAGCTGGAAATTTAAGAGCAGAAATCCTGGAAGTGAGAGAGTGGCATGAGGGGTGAAACCAAAATATGAACATAAACTGCCCAAGTCTTCGCGTGACTGCTAAAGTACATATGCACAGAGGAGACTCAGGGGACCTAGCAAGTAAAGCTGGCAGAGTCCAATGAAGAGTCTACCTTCGAATGACAGAAGTGCACTGGCCGAGATGTGCAAATTCGCTGCTTTTTTGACTGAGTGCACTCCTCAATTCATGTCCAGCTGGCGTGGCAACTGAAGTGTCAGAGGACAGGATTTGATAATGGAGAGCAGCTGGAAATTTAAAAGGAAAACCCCAGAAGCAAAAGGACTGTAGAGGAAGTGAGCCCCAAAATCTGAGCCAAAATCTGCTCACATCCTTCACCAGTGACTAAACTATGTAAGTATAGGCGAGATGCCCTGAGACCAAGCTTAAAAAAAAAAAAAAAAAAGCAGCTGCTGCTAGAAGCTGGAAGAAATAAGCAGAGCTATCTACTGTTACATAACACAAGAAATAAAAAGATTCGCAATTTAAGCCCACCCTCACCCCAAAATGCCTGCTATAACTACACCACCAATAAATCTTCAGAATATAACAGAAGGAAAACTTATTACCACATATTATCCACAACAACCAGCTTTCAGCCAAAATTACTGGACATGCAAATAAATAGAAAATAATAACCCTGTTATAAAAACATGAAATTATAAACATGAAATTATAATTTGTACTTAGGGTAAAGGACACTCAATAGAAATGATGGACTCTAGGGGGCTCAGCTATTGGATTTAGCTGTCAGATACTTCAAAGTAGCTGTTATTACGGTGCTTAAGCAATGAAAGGAAAATATGTATAAGAAACTAAAGGAAAGTATGGCTCGAGTGAATATACAGATAGGGAACCTTGCCAGAGACAGGAACTACAAAAAGGAACTGAATGGAAATTCTAGAACTGAAAAGTATAAATAACTAAAAGGGGGGAAGAAAAGAATAATATAAATCACTCAATTTGAATAACAGAAAATAGACTGAAGAAGTGGACAGGGCCTCAGGAACCTGTGGGATCATAACAAAATATCTAACATTGTGTCATCAAAATCCCAGAAGGAGCCGAGAAAGCACTTGATGAAAAATAGCTGAAAATTCCCCAAATTTTGGCAAGAGACAAGGAGGATAAACATGAAAAGAAAAGTCAATATCAAACATATAATTAAACCTCTGAAAACTAAATAAAAAAATAAAAATTTTGAAAGCGGCTTAAAAAAAATGATACCTTACCTAAAAGAAAACAATTTGAATGACAATAGATTTCTCATGAACCATGGAAGCTATAGGGAGTAGTACGATATTTTTCAGGTTTTGAAAGAAAAGAACTATTAATTCAGAATATTATACCCAGTGAAAATATTCTTCAGGAATGAAGGGGAAATTTGGACATTTTCGGATGAAGGAAAACTAGGTGAATTTGTCACCAGCAGACCTACCCTAAAAGAATAGTTAAAAGAAGTTACTTGAACACAAAGGAAATGCTGAAAGAAAATATCCAGAAAGATGAAAGAACATGGTAAACAAAAACATGTGCCAACTGAACTAGCTTTCTTTCTTTGAGTTCTCTAAATTGTGTTTAATGGTTGAAGCAAAAATTATAATGCTGTCTGGTGTTCAAAACATATATGGGAAAATATTTAAGATAATTATAAATAGGGAAGGATAAAGGAAGGTGAGGTTTCTATACTTCACTAGAACTGGTAAAATCACACCACCAGTGGACCATGTTAAGTAATGCATTTATAATGCAATACATACAGCAACAACTGAGAAGCTATACAAAGATATAAACTCAAAATCACTATAGATAACTCAAAATGGAATTCCAAAAAGTACCCAGTTAACCCATAGAAGGGATAAAAAAGAAAACAGGCAAAAATCAGGGAGAGCAATCAGAAAAGAAAAAATGGCCACTTTACTACCTATCATCAACAATTATATTATATGTTAATGAACTGAATACACCAATTAAACAATGGAGATGGGCAGAGTGGTAAAAAACATGACTCAACTATACTTTGTCTACGAGAAACTCACTTTAAATGTAACAGTACAGGCAAATTGAAAGTAAGAGGGTGAAAACGATTTATCATGCAAAAATTAAGCAGGAGTGGCTATATTAACATCAGGTAAAGTAGAGAAGGAGAATTTGACAAAGACAGGGAGAGACATTATATAATGATGAATGTTATCAGTGCATCAAGAAGACAACAATCGTAAATGTGTATATACCAAACAATATTGTGCAAAATATGTGAAGTAAAACTGATAGGAGAAATAAAACCAAACCACAGTTGCAGCTGGGGACTTCAACACCCCTCTCAAACATTGGTGAAACAACTAAGACAGAAAATCAGCCCTCATTGCCTATTTAACCCATCCTCCCACCCACCTCCCCTCTGGTAACCATCAGTTTGTTCTCTATAGTTAAGAGTCTGTTTCTTGGTTTGTTTTTCTCTATTTTTTCCCCCTTTGCTTGTTTGTTTCTTAAATTTCACATAGGAGTGACATGATACGGTATTTGGCTTTCTCTGACTTGTTTTGCTTAGCATTATACCCTCTAGCTCCATCCACGTTGTTGCAAATGGCAAGAGTTCATTCTTTTTATGGCTGAATAATATTCCATTGCAGATATATGTATCCATCCCACCTTTTCTTTATCCATTCGTGAATCTATGGACACTTGGGCTGCTTCCATAATTTGGCTGTTGTAGATAATGCTGTTATAAACATTGGGATGCATGTATCCCATGGAATTAGTGTTTTTGTTTTCTTTGAGTGAATATCTCATAATGCAATTGCTGGGTTGTAGGGTAGTTCTTATTTTTAACTTTTTGAAGAACCTCCATGCTATTTTCCACAGTGGCTGCACCAGTTTGCATTCCCACCAACAGTGCAGGAGGGTTCTTTTTCTCCACATCCTTGCCAAGTCTTGTTACTTGTGTTGTTGACTTTAGCCATTCTGACAGATATGAGGTGATACATACCTCATTGTAGTTTTGATTTGCATTTCCCTGATGATAAGTGATGATGACCATCTTTTCATGTATCTGTTGGCTATCTGGATGTCTTCTTTGGAGAAGTATCTGTTCATGTCTTTTGCCCATTTTTTAATTGGATTATTTTGGGAAGGTGTTGAGTTTTATAAGTTCTTTATATGTTTTGGATACTAACCTTTTATCAGATATGTCATTTGCATATAATCTTCTCCCATTCCATAGACTGCCTTTTAGTTTAGTTTTTTTTTTTTTTAAGATTTTATTTATTTATTTGACAGAGAGAGAGAGAGAGATCACAAGTAGGCAGAGAGGCAGGCAGAGAGAGAGGGGGAAGCAGGCTCCCCGCCAAGCAGAGAACCCGATGCGGGGCTCGATCCCAGGACCCTGAGACCATGACCTGAGCCGAAGGCAGAGACTTTAACCCACTGAGCCACCCAGGCGCCCCTACCTTTTAGTTTTGTTGATTATTTCCTTCATTATACAGAAGCTTTTTATTTTGAGGTAGTCCCAATAGTTTATTTTTGCTTTTGTTTCCCTTAGAACATAGTATATTTAATTAATTTCACCAAATGCTGCCAGATTGCTCCCCAGAATAACTACATCAAGATTAACTACCTACCAACAGTGCATGAGAATGCTTGTTTTCCACTATATCCTCAACATTTGGTATGGAAGAGGCAATAGAAAGCCAAAAGAGAATGGATTCTGGGGAAAATGTCTGGATTCAAAAACTGGCTCTACCATTTTCTGACTTTGTGACCTTGGGTAATTTATTGAATCTGTAAAATGGAATAGGAACAGGACCCGTCTTTTAGATATCGGAGCTTCTTAGGCATTAGTGAGTGAAACTGGCACTTTTTTTTTTTTTTTCTATTTCAGACATTTCCCCCTATTTATCCTATTTCCAAATGAGGATTTCAAATTAGACTGAAAAGCTACAAAAATAAATTTTAGTTTCAGGTGAGTTACAGAGCGGAAGCCAATGAGATTTTTGGTCTTTGGATTATTAGTGCATGCAGTATACAGGACAGGATCACAAATTTCCTTACGAATTTGGATATGCAAATACAATTTAGCTCCTTTCTTAATTACTGCTCTGATTTTCCTCACAAGTTTTACTTCCTCCTCCACTCCATTGGATAGTAGTAGAGTCTAGAAATAAATTCAGTTCAGTCTCTTCGGGTTTCATGTATTCTTTTTAAAATAAATGCTCAGAAAATTCTGAGCATTCTACCTTTGCTCCTCTGCAAAGTGGCATCTGGGTATAGATAGGAGGACTTATGTGGCATTTCGATATCAGAAGGAAGGGGTTCCCTGGCTTAATACTGGTTCTTGGGCATGCACAAACTGGAAGCTTCTGGGCATGGCTGGCCAGAAGAATGGTTGGCATTCTGCCAACATTTGCTTCTAAAGCTGATGAATTGGTGGTCTTGTCTCTCTCTGCTGTCAGGCTCTTGTGCCCTTCCCTGTCAGTTTGGCTCCTCTCAACAACCCTATTTGATGCTGCAGACTTCAGTGATTTTCTGCCTCATATTCCATTGGGCTAAAAGGGTCTCTGTTCAGTATCCATACCATAAAGGGGTCAAGGGACACTTCTTCGTGGCATGCCACTCTGCCCTCTTAATGCTCTTGGGGCCACAGTAGGTCCATGCTGCAGAGTAGTTTCCTTTTAAAGTCTTAGTAGGGAAAAGGGCAAAAGCTTCTTTGTCCACAGTACTCCGTTTACTTTGCATCCCGAAAGTCCCAGATGAGGCTGATTTTGTCATACGTGTCCCTCTTGTCCCTACTTCATTTACCCCCATCCATCAGGATAGGATGGGACCTGTTTCTCCCTTTGTCATGTGTGTCTTACTTCTTCCTTCCTTTCATTGTTTGGCACTTTGATTTCCTAATAGGATTTTAATTTATCTGATAGACAATAGTGAAATTGTCTGGTCTGGAACATTTTTACATGGCGATCATTGTATTTGAGCTAGGCAGTCAGTCATATGGTACTTATTTTATAATCTCTATTTGATTAAAAGTTTAATACCCCAATAAAGCTGAAATTACAAAAATTAAAAAAAAAGAAAATCCTACATAAAAGAGAAAAAGGATGAATTTTGGTCTAGAAAATGGTGTGGATTTGTAGAAAATGTCCTTTTCTAACCAATTTTAGGTGGCTTTTCAGGTACCGCACTGTTGCTCTCTGCTCCCACTGGAGGATAGGTAGTAGCGACGGTATACGTGGCTAGAGGGTAGGGTTCATTTATCCAAAAGGACTTCTTTAATACTCTGCTAATCTCCTCTCCTAAAGGAACAGCCATGTCCCTGATTGACCACAGAAAAGAAAAAGGTTTCTGAGGAAAGTGGAATCTTTTGCCCCTCTGCTCAGCCTTTTGTTAAAGGACATCCATTACACCACAGTCACTGGTGAGGGGGTGACTGAGAGGTTGTGTGCCAGCGCTCCGTATACTGCCGTTTGCATTACATCCTACCACATAGCTCACGCTTAGCCATGCAGCGAGGGAAGTAGGTTGTACCTAGTAAGTTTTGGTGCTTAGGGGTAAGGAGAGGAGCCCCTGTAGGCCGTTAGCTCAGTTACACACTAACCCAACTTTTATCAGAGAGGTTTGTCCTGGGATAGCATGTAATCAGCTAATAATAACTGAACATGTCAAGGCAGAACTCTCGATTCCCTGTCCCTCCCTGAAATTTCTCATCTCAGTTAATGACACCATGATCCACTCAGTTGCTCAAGCCTAAAATCTTGGAGCCATCCCAGATTTGTCTTCTTCCTTCACTGTTCACATCCAATCCATCAGCAAGTCCTGCTGGCTTGGCCTCCAAAATATTTCCAAAATCCATCAATTCTCCATCCCTGCTATTGGGACCTTGGTCCAAGCTCCATCATCTCCCACTACAATTACTTCAAGCCTCCAAACAAATGTTCCTTGTTACTCTGGGTTTTCTTCCACCCATCTGCCATAGAACAGCCAGACTGAGCTTTGCATCATGTCCTCTCATACCTAATACTCTGCACTAGATTCCTCCTGATGCTTTTAAAAATAAAATACAAGCTCATTATGAAAAGGCTTTATGTGATCAACCCCTATTCCTTTCTGTCATTTTTTTATCACCCTACCCCTGATTCACCATATACTCCAGCTACATGTTCTGTCCTGCCTCAAGACCTTTGCGCCTACTGAGGGCTCTACCCAGAAACACTCCTCCTAGATCTTCAAATAGCTCTCTTTCTCATATTCAGGAAGTGTCTCCTGACCACCCCAACGATACTAACTGCTCCATTCTAGTCATGCTCTAATACATCAGCCTCCTTTATTTTCTTTATAGCACATACAAATCAAATTTAACTTACCCAGATGTTGACCTTTTCTCGTCTGTCTCCCTGCTCTGGGACAACCTCATCAGTGTCAGGAAGAGCATCTGCCTCAGAGGAGTGCTCCATAATTGTCGAGGGGCTCAGTCTAAATCTTGATTTCGGCTCAGGTCATGATCTCAGGGTCATGAGATCAAGCCCAGCATGGGGCTCCCTGCTCAAGGATTCAGGATCCTGTGGATTAGTCATCCCCATCTGCCAAGTGCCTGGGATGCGTGACCAACACTGGGCCCATCTCCTACGGGATGCCAACATTCCCCTCTCAGTTGTGCACACTGGGTCTTCCCCTCAGCAGGTCATTTCTCCATATGTAGACACTCTGCACTGCTAAATCTCAGAAATCCTTCATTGAATCACCCCGACTTTATTTTGTTTGAGGGTTCACAGCAAGGGTGGGCTGCACACGTAGACCCTCCGTTGGTCGCAGGTGGCGGGGCTGAGCTTTGTGGGCAGGGGCAGGTGCATCAGTGTGTGCCTGCTGTGTAACCTAGTGATGCCTAGGGGCCCTTCCATGTACACAGGACAGGAATACACAGCCAGGCTGCCAGGGGGTGGCAAGTCACTAGGGCACCGGGCCTGGGCACTGACGCTGACTGGAGGCAGAGGGCTGGGCTGGCTGCAGGTGCTGTCCTGCAGGGCCCCTGCTAGCGGGTCCCACTCGGCATTCCGGAGCTGGAGCCCAATCAGCAGCAGTCCCATCTCTGGAACGGTAGGATTTGGACCATTCACCACCTAGAGGCACCAGAAGCTGATCAGGCAAGGCTAGGAAGCTGAGGGGTCCTAGTGGAGGGGTATCAGAGCATATGGGGCTACTGAGGAGGCAAGATCACCAAGAGGCAAGGTGGGATAATTCTAAGGTGTAATTAGGTATTTGAGGGGGCCAAAGTCTAAGTGGAGGGACGGCATGAAGATACCTGGAGGTACAAAGGGTTGCTGTTCAGCTCCTGATATTTATGGGGGAGCCCACTGGAGCTGGAGCCTTGTAAGCCAGGGAAATTCGAGCTGGGCACACCCTGGTTCAGGGCAGCTGCAGCAAAGATAGCCTCCCAACGCAGTGACAGAAGCAGGCGGCGTGGGTGACGAAAGGCTGATAGGTGAAAGATGCGCTCTGGCACTTCGGTGTCCACGCCCAGGTAGCGAACCAACAGCTGGCCACGGCGTGACAGCTGTCGCAGCCAGTGCCACGGTGGCTGCGGGCCGGCAGGCGCATGGGGACGCCAAGGTGTGGGTAGGCGGCCAGTCCAGAGAGCGTGGGCCACCGCGGCACAGCGCGGGGAGGCGCATGGGGGCGCGCCCTGCAGCTGCTGCAACAGGCAATCTAGGTCTGGTAGCAGCGCGCCCGCCAGCTGGCTTAGCTCCAGCACCTCTGTCTGGAGGAAGGCCTGCAGAGGCCGCTGCGAGCTCAGTGCCAGCACCACCAGCTTGGCGCCACACTCTTCGTGGCGGGCGGTCTCCGTCAGCAGAGCCTGCAGCGACTCCAGCCTCCGCTTGGCTTGCACTAGGCGCTGCCACAGCCGCTTTTCAGTGCGTCGAGAGCTCGCGCGAGATGCAGGAACCCAAGTTGGTAAAGTCCGCTGCAGCGCGCTCAAGAGAGCGCGACTCTGGCGTCGTAACAGCCAGGCCTGGGGGCCAGCACTCAGTCCACAGCTCTGGGGTTCAGGTGGTGTGGGCAAGAGTTGCATCTGGGCCTTGCACTCTGTCAAAGCATCCGGCTCCCCTAGCTCTTGGAGGTGAAGGGGAGGGGTGACACTTTAAGCCACCATCCCATAACTGTGTGAATATTGCCCCCTCCTACACCTTTGTTGGTTCGGAGGTTCACATTTTTGAGAGGAGGATATTTCACAGACTGCTCCCCACCCCAACACAGGTACCTGGCTGCAGCTTACCTGGGCTGGCCAACAGGGTAGACAGCAGATACTGGGGTGTGTGTGGTTGAACCCAGCTCCCGTTGCTGGGGCTCAGGCAGGCTTGTGTTAGGCTAATCAGGGCCTCCCTGTCCTTCTTGTCTCCCACAGGACCCCCATAGAAAACCGAAGCTGAGAATAAGGTCAGAGCCCCTTAGTTGCAGCCCCTTCGGTTTCCACCAACTCCCAAACCAAAACCAAAGCTGGGAATTATATCCCTGTCCCAGTACTCCCACTCCCACGCCTTTCAGGGCTCTCTTAGGGGTCGATGACTACATGGGGACAGGAAGGGTCTCACCCGCCAGCTCCTGCATGGCAGCACTGGGATTGCTAAGGCTGGTCCACAGCTGGTCTTGGATCTGAAGGACCTGCATCAGGGTCACTTGACTCCTGGGGGAGGGGAGCAGGAAGTAGGGTGTCAGAACCATCCCTATGCTGAGGACTGGTCTTTCTAGCCCAAGCTCCCAAGCTCCAAACTCATGAGGGTTCACAAGTCATTGCTACTTAGCACTTCAAATTCAACTTGCTTTCATGGAAATCATCATTTCCTCCTGTACCAGCCCCCAGCTGTCCTAGACAGAAATCTGGGAGCCACCCTTGACTCCTCTTTCTTCCTCACTCCATATTTACTTTCTATCCCTACTGGTACTACCATACCATGGTCTTATCCCCTCAGACTGCCAGAGCCTCCTAAAACGGCTCTGCTTGCCTCCAGCCCTGTCCCATCTGGTCCATTCTCCACACTACAGCCAGAGTGATCTTTCCAACAGATAATTAGGATCACGTTTTTTCTCCTATTTAAAACTCTCCAGTGGCTTCCCACTGTCCTCAGGATGAAATCAGGCCCCTCGCCATGGTCTTAAAGGCCCTTTACCATAAGCCTCGCCTCTTCCCGCTTAACCCCCAACATGTCCACCTTAGCCACATTGAAATCTTCTTCCTCCTGCCAAGCTTAGTTCTCTCTACTCAGAAAAGCCCCATCTCCACCTGATCTGCTTCTGCTTGCTAGACTCAATTCAAAGCGAGAGCTCAAAGTCCTTGGAGGAGCCTTTCTTGACTTCCCCTTGCCCTCGCACTTCGGGGCTGCCCAGGCAGGAATTAGTCGTACTCTTCAGGGATATGGAAAATGCTCAGTGTTTGCTGAACGACTGACTGAGCAAGATGGATGGGGGTCCCTCACCAGCGCCCCCTGTGTGCCTGCAGCTTCATTCCATAGAGCTGCCGGTGTAGCAGGAGGCCATGTAAGAGGAGGAGAGGCAGCATCCTTGCTGGGGGTTGCACAGAGAGTCCTTGCTGGGCTAGCTCCAAGCTGTCAGTCAAGATGTGGCTCAGCTCCAGAGACTGGTCCCAGAAAACAGGCATGGAGTGTTGAGTCAGCACCGCTGGGGCAGAAGGAGAGTGTTGGGTCAGCATAGCACAGTTGCCCTCCTCCTTCGATCTGAGAGCCTATAGCAGGGACTTCCCACCTGGTAAGGAAGTAATAGCCTCCGCAGACAAAATAAGCCAAAGACGGAAATCTCTGTGGACAGTCGTCACACTCCTGCTTGCGGGTTGGGCTAGAGGCAGTTCTAACTCCAGGTCCGAGACCACTAGGAGTCAGATATTGGGCTGAGATCAATCACTGGGTAAAGGGTCAGACACAAGTTTAGGGATCAGACGCTCCGGGGTCAGGAGTGAGATATAGGAGTGAGGGGATCAAGCTCAGGCCCAGAACTGGATTAGGTACAGACGCACCCCTGGCTCCATCCAACAGCCCCAGCAAGGGCTGTAGCAGCTCCTTTGGCCAGTGAGGCATCAGATGACAGTTCTCCAACACCAGCCAGTGCCCTCTGTGCATAGCCTGGCATAGCGTGCTGACCACTACTGAGACTGGGTCCCAGGCTTCAGAGCCTACGGCGATCACCTCCAGATGCTTCTGCCCCTGAAGACCAACAGAGAGGTGGCAGAGAACTCAAAGTGATTATAGGATGATCCAAGGGACCCAACGTAATGCCACAAATGACCCCCAGAAATCCCTGAGTAAGCCAGAAAGATCTATAAGATCTATAAGAATGCTGAGAAGGGGCACCCCATCTCAGCCCACAGGGGTCTGGTGTCTCTGTGGACAAGAGACTAGACTCAAACCTGCTCATGCCTGGCAGCCAGTTTCTGGATGATGGTCAGGGGATGCATGGTGGCTGTGGGGTGACCAGGTGGTGGCAGCAAGATCAGCATGGGCTGAGTAGCCTGGCTGTGTTCGAAGGGTATGGTGGAGGCACCCAGGTTTTCGTCCAGGGGCCGGCCCAGAAGGCTGGTGGTAAAGTCTGCGAGGGCCCCTGCTAGGCACTCAGGTCGCAGCACACGCCACAGAATCAGCTTCTGGAGTAGGCTGAGTGGATCGGGCCCAGGCCCAGGGCCAGGTGCTGGACCCAGCACTGTGGATGACAGTGACAGGTAAGCCTGCCAAACACTGGAGTGGCCTGCCAGGGATGCACACAGCCCCGCAAACGGGGGTAGCAGCTCCAACATGCCACATTCATGCCAGGCTCTCAGCCCCAGCCAGGCCGGCCGAGCCACATCTGACTTGCTGTAGCCTATGCCAGGAGAGGCTGCCAGGCCAGGCCAGAACGCCAGCCTCTCCAGCTCCGGTGCTTTCCTTGCCATTCGCAGCAGTGCCAAAGCACCCAAGGCCCCCACCAACGGTACTTGGGTCAGGCCCAGTGCAGCCACAGTGCTGCCCAGGAGCTGGCGGGTCAGCTGTGCCCTCAGATGCAGCAGATGGCTGGGCAGGTCCTCCCCTTGATGAACCTCACGCTGCTTCATGCTGTTCAGAGCCCGCTTGGTGGCCGCTAGCCAGTTGTCAGGGCTCATGCGGAAAAGGGGCAGCAGGTTCTGCAGTGGGCTAAGGGCTTTTATTATGGCCATTCCGTGCCAGACCACACGCCGATAGGGTGCCCACAAGGCCACCTCCTGCAGTCTCAGGTCTTCTAGATCCTCGCAGTGGGCACGCAGCTGACATAGCTCTGCCTGGGCCCTCACCATGTCCCGTAGGAATTTAGCTGGTTTCTGATGTTTTTGGTTCTGGAGCAGCAGCATCAGCAGCAGCCGCTCCTGCAAACAGTCACCTGTTCCGTGGGTCTGACCCTTTCCCACACAGTCCGCAACCATCCACGCTCATCTCTGCCCCCATACCCGGGCCCCTCCAAAGCTCACGCCCATCCCACCCATAGCCTGGACCCCCGGGCACCTCAGCAGCCTCCACAGCTTCACAACTGTCCAGGGCTCTGGTCTTTAGGTCCTGCCAGCGGTTCTTGAGCTCGGGACACTCTGTGCACAAGATTTCATGCAGCATCTGGTCTTCTAGGATATCCATGTTGAGGCTCAGATCCAGCACATTCACCCCCTTCAGCAGTTCATAACCTAGCACTTGGGGTCACATGGGAGATGCTTAAGCCTTGGCAAAGCCAGTGGGTGGGGTGCACCGGGCGTATGGCTCCAGACCACAGTCCTGAGCCTGCTCGGGGCCAGACTGGGGGAAGCGGGAGGCCCAGTGTGTCCACAAAGCTGCGGTGGCAACTTACCCACTGGCGCTCACCTTTTTCCAAGGCACTGACGGGGAGAGTAGTGCTCAAATAGAGACAGAAGCCAGGCTGCACCTGGGGAGGGCTCAACTCTTCCCGCTGCAGCAGCCACTGCAGTTCTTGGCACCCTACGCCCAGCTCCATGTTGGTCAGTAGCACAGGCAGGCCTACGAGGGGGAGACGAGGACACCCTACCCACCATGCCAGCACCCTGCCCCTCCCGCCGCACAAAATCTGGCTCTGACCAGCTCTCCGCTGGCTAATAGGAGGATCCCCTCAGGGCTTTTCCACACAGTTAGTGCCTGGCTTAAGGATGGGAGCTGAGGTCAGTCTGGGTGTGAGAGGCTTGTGGGGCCACAGGAGGGGACATGGTGGATGGGGACCCATTCTCACCACTAGCAGCTGCCTCCTGGAGCTGAGGACCCAGCTCTGGGTCAGTGCCTGAGAGCACACGAAGGTAGGGAAGGGGCAGAGACCCAGTCTCAGAGGCTGGCCTTGACTCTTGCCTCTCTGTCTCCTCCTCCTCCTCGTGCTCTTGCTCCTCTTCCTTTTCTCCCTCTTCCTCCTCATTTTCCCTGTCCTGTGTCTTCTGCTCTTTTGTCTTGTCCTTAGCCTTATCACACCCTTCACTACTGTCATCTTCCTCTTCCATGGCCTCTTCTTCTTCTTCTTGATTTCTCACAAAGCCCTTCTCTGTGGCAGAAAGATTCAGAGGAACTCCTCTCAGAGGATGAACCAGCCTCCTAGAAAGCATCATTCACCCAAGGGCTCCATCCCATGAGGGAAGGCCTGCAGGAAGACACCTTAGGAAAGTCAGTTAAGCTCCTTCTGACTCAATTTCCTTATCTGCAACGCGTCTGCAACATGGGGTTGATATTGGCGGGTACCTCACAGGGTTACCGCGAAGATGACATGAAATGATACATAGAGAGCACTCCACTGGACCTAGTAAGCACTCAACGAATGTTATTTCTCTAAAACTCCAGGGAGGGGTTCTAGGTATCCCTGAAATCAGCTCCATTTTGAATTTTCACCAGATTGGTTAACAGAGTCTGTGTATTTCTTTTTGCCTAAGCTAATTCTATCACAATGAAAAGAATTGTTGCTAATATAGAAATCAGTGCCTGGAAGTAGCAACTTGTAAGTGAAAGGCCATAAACTGGAATTAGCCAAGTCGTGGGGTATACAATGGACACAGATGGCCCACTCCCCAGTCCCCTTCTCCTTTGCCTCCTCTACTGTAGGAACTGGAAAAGAGAAATAATGTATCTTTTTAAGTATTATGAAATTTAAGAATTTTAGGAATTTTTTTAAAGTATTAAACATTGGGGCAGCTGGGTGGCTCAGTTGGTTAAACAGCTGCCTTCAGCTTCATGATTCTAGGGTCCCGGGATTGACCCACACATCGGGCTCCTTGCTCAGTGGGGAGTCTGCTTCTCCCCTTCCTTCTACCCCTTCCCCCTGCTTGTGCTCTCTCTCTCTCTCTCAAATAAATAAATAAAATCTTTTTTTAAAAAAGTATTAAGCATTAAGAAGTAGGCGAGTGGAGGTTGCCAGGTGCACAGTTTAGTGGATTCATTTCCTATTGCTTAACAAATTACCACAAATTACCACTTAGCAGCTTAAAACAACACCCATTTATTATGGGTGAGTTCAGAAGGTTAGAGGCCCCACACAGCATGACTGGATGCTCCGCTTGGGGTTACACAGGACTAATCAGGCATCAACTGGGGCTGTAGTTCTCATTTGGGGCTTGGGTGCTCTTGGGTGCTCTACTGGTTTTTGACAGAATTCATTTCTATCTCACACTTTCCCAGTAGCCCATTCCATTTTGAAGTCAGCAACAGTTTCTTGAATCCTTCTCATGTTTCAGATCTCCCTGTCTCCTTTCCTCCTTGCTTCTTTGAAGGGCACATGTGATTACACTGGACGCACCCAGGTAATCCAGGATATCTCTGTTTTAAGGTCAATTGGTTAGTAATTAAGATTACTGTCTTTTCTGCTATGGAACTTAGTTACAGGAGTAACAATGGAGGACAAAGGTGATGGGTGCCAAAACTCTGCCTACCACATTTGGCTATTCAGACTTCTGGAAGATCTTGTTTCCCTGAAAAAAGGAACAGAAATGGCTAGCAGCAACTCTGACATGATGCTTGGGGGATAGCAGCCAATCTGGTAACAATATGGTGGCTGAAAAAAAACCCAAAAACTTATTTCCTCATAGTTCGGGAGGTCAGAAGTCCAATATCAAGGTGTTAGAAAAGCTGCCTCCCCCCGAAGGCTTTAAGGGAGACTCCTTCCTTGCCTTCTTCAGCTTCTGTTGGTTCCAGGAGTTCCTTGGCTTGTGGCTACATAACTGCACTATTTGTTTCCACCTTCATGAGGCCTTCTCTCTGTGTACCTATGCCTTCTCTTTTTTCTCTTATAAGGACAATTGTCATTGGATTTAGGCCCAACCCAGATAATCTAGGGTGATCTCATTTCAAGGTTCTTAATTATACCTACAACACTCTTTTTCCAAATAAGTTCATATTAATAGGTTCTGTGGGTTAGGATTCAACCCACTATATTCAACCCACTATAATGTGATAAGCCAACATGCTAAGGATCATTGAGCAGAAAGAAGAATCTGGGTACTTGAAGTCAACACTGGACCCCTGTACCTGCTTATCTCAGTACTTCTTATAATGTGAGATAAATAAATCCTTCTTTCTCTTCTCTCTCTCTCTTTTTTATGTAGGCTCCACACCCAGGATGAAACCCAATGTGGGGCTTGAACTCATGACCTTGAGATCCAGGCCTGAGCTGAGGTCAAGCAAGAGTCAACTGCTTAACAAACTAAGCCACCCAGGTGCCCCAGCAAATCCTTATTTCTTAAGCCATGGTAAGTTGAGCTTTTGTTACTGATCGTGACAGCATTCCTAGCTGATACAGTGAGTTAGTGCTGCGGAGGGGCAACAAGGATTTTTCTTCTTCCTGCTAGGTTATGTGGTGGGTAAGAAGTTTGTTTATCTCATGGGACTTGGACCATATCTCACTGAACTTCAGTGGATGTAGTAGAAGGCATGCTGGCTACTTCTCTACTTAGATAAGAGGAACAACCACCAGAAAAAAACTTAAAGAAAATTCCTTTGTGGTCATATCAAGCAATTTCAGACCACAGATGATCAGATACTCATGCATCTTGCTGATTTGTAAAAATGATCTTCTACCTTATGTTGCATGGAATAGGAAATTATTGGCTATTGGAAGAGCCTGGAAAATCAGGGAAGTCTAATTCTCCAGGTCCATCCCAAGCACTTCTCTTTTAAGCATTCCCTGCTTGACAGACATAATAGTCTCCCTCCCCCTTTTGATTTTGGATACAGCCCCAAGTAATAGGGGCTACATTCCATGGCCAATTAGCCTAAGCTCACTACTCAGACTGTTTCATTACTACAGCTCTGAGGTGAAGGCCAAGGTTTAGATGGATGACTGGATGACAATTACATTAAGGCTTAGTGGGATTGCTAGAGCCCCTAGAACCGGTGTTAAGAGAGATGACCAAAAAATGGGATTTAAATTCAAGAATGAGAATATGCCAGGGCACCTGGGTGGCTCAGTGGGTTAAGCCTCTGCCTTCGGCTCAGGTCATGATCTCAGGGTCCTGGGATCGAGCCCCGCATCGGGCTCTCTGCTCAGCAGGGAGCCTGCTTCCCCCTCTCTCTCTGCCTGCCTCTCTGCCTGCTTGTAATCTCTCTCTCTCTCTGTCAAATAAATAAATAAAATCTTAAAAAAAAAAAAAGAATAAGAATATGCCAAGATTTCTGGCATTGGTTAATAGCTAATAGAGTCCTTACACATGAAATCTGAAGGAAAAAGGAGAGATATTTAAAGGAATTAGCTAGAAAATCCCCTGTCTGGTAACAAGTGATCCGTGTTTGCTTCATTTTAAGGCAAATCCTAAGGCCCTATCCCATTCCAATAGGAAGTGGGTATGTAAGGCAGAACAGCTACAAACAGGGACTCTTGCCCAATGTTCCTTTCACAGATAGCCCTGAGGACAGTTGACTAGGAAAATTATACTGTTCATCAGAAGCCAGGACAGCCAAAGTGACTGTCCAGGAACTCACGCTATAGCCAGTGAAGTAATGCTAATCATTCTCCTTACTGTTGCTGTCTGGCATCACACAGCACATGCTGAAGACTAATAGACAAGTGTGTGTTTCTCACCCTTGCCCAGTTTCTAAACAGGAAGTTTACTGTAGTTATCTCAGTTTGATTTTGCTTCACTCTGCATATCAGGTGTACTACTAGGGTGAGATTTTGCGTGTACTCACTCTATCATAGGTTATAGAATCACAAAGAGCCACATCTGGGTCTGATCAAGAACTGTGAACATCGTTCACATGTCGTGGACTCAGAATTGGATGCTGCAGCTAGAGGTTTCTTCAGGGTTTCTCTTACTAGAGGGGGGGTAAATTCACTTACAGTTCCACATGGGATAGTTGTGTCATGGGGTATGGGTACAATGGAAGGTTGCGCTGGACAGCCAAGGAATGGAGTGGAATAATGGTAGTAGTAATACATTAGTAGTGATACTAACATTCTGGGGAACTTATTATTTTTAGGCACTGTGTAAACCCCTTTTACATGAATTATCTTAATACGTTTTATGAGATGGGTATAATTAAACTGCTCATTTTATAAATTTATCAAATAAATTTAGGCTTAGAGCGATTAAGTACCTTGCCCTATTTACATAGCTAGTAAAGAACAGATATTTGACCCAGATAGTCTGATTATAGAACCCATGTTACAGATTGCTTTATTACGTACCTAGTCCATTGTAGATGTCTATTATTCTCCCCAGTGCAATTCCCAACCCCTTCTTCTGGAAAATAAACACCCTTTTTCCTTCCCCTACACAACACCCTTGTTTCCTTCCCCTAGGAAACACATCCTTCTGACACTCCACCCAGATGGGTCTCTGCTACAAGCAGAGCTAATAGAAATATTTCCCCAGAATTCCTGAACATGGGATAAATTTGGATAGTAAGGAAGGCTCTGAGTTGTAGGCCAAGTTTCTAAGAGTGCTGGGCAAGACCAGGAAAGTGGAAGATCATGGACTGGTCAGCCATGTAGATTCAGAATCATTGCAATATAGGCCCCAAGATGCAAATGTGACCTAATTGATTAATGTCATATGGGCTGATGAAGTCTAGGATACCCTGGCCACAAAAATTTAGTGTCTTCATTATGAAAGGGAAGACCACATGTGGCCGAGAGTGTTGGCAGTTCAGATACCTGAGAAGCATTATGTTCATCATCCCTGGCTTTACCTCTGCACTCAGTGGGGCCTGGGGCTAAGGATCTAGTCTCTTGTAGAGGCAGCGGGTTCAGCCAGAGGAGGGCCTGGTTGTCGGGGTCAAGCACCAGAGGCCAACGGCGACTGGAGTAGTGGGTGTTGCTTCGCAGAAGCAGGCCTGCCAGGCGGGCTGACTTCGCCTGGGGCTTCAGGTCTCGGTCCCACTGGAACTGTTCAGATTCGGAGCTCAGCAAGGACAGAAGGCTGAAGGGAGAGCGTATGGAGAGCAGGGGGTTCTTTGGTGGCACGACGACAGATTTCTGCGTCTGCTTCCATGCCTGTGCCACATCATCTGGGCCCAGGGTCTCCTGAAAGCCCCTACACAGAGCCAGCCACTTGTCTAGTAGCTCCTGGCGCCGTACCGGTGGGAAAGGACCCAGGTAGATGATGGCAGCCGAACACAGGAGGGCGTCTCCGAACACAGTCAGGCAGTGCCCCTTCAACTTCTGGCACGGGAAGGGAGAGGGGAGGGCATGTGGGCCAGCGAAGAGGATACAGGCAGAGAAGGAACAAGGCAGGGGGTGCAGGAAAGCATGGCAGGGAGGGCCCAGGGAGGAGCCGAGGGGTTGGGGGCAGTGGTGCAGAAGTGAACTTGAGGGGGAAATCCGGGAGGGGCTGCTTACCTGGAGCTCTGTCGTCCAGGAGTGCATGGGTGTGAGCAGTGCAGCCTTGATGGGCCACTTGTGATATTGGCCACACTGAGCCTGACTGAGCTTCTCTATCATGTGGTTACTCAAAGCCCGGGCCTCTTCCAGTGTGTTGGCCAGCTCCAAATTGTGCTCTAGGGTCTCCTGGGCCTGGAACTGGTAGTGGCCCAAGCGGGCCTGCTCCCGAGCCAGCGTGGCCTCTATCTGCCGCAGAAGCAGGCCCGTGGGCAGTCCTCGGCGCTGGGCCAGCCCATAGTGCAGAACAGCCCAGAGCCAGGCGGCCAGGTTTGCTGCGGGTATGCTTACTGCCCGCAGAGCTGCGTCACTCATACCTAGAGCATTCAGAGCTTGGGTTAACTTTATCATCTCTGAGTCTGTCATCTTCTCCTTGGGGAAGAACACCAGCTCCTGGGAAAGTGTTTTAAGAGGGGTAAGGGCAGACATAGGTGCTCTGCTCTGAACCTTGCCCTAGTCACCTCACTCCGCCAGGTCCCCCCAGCTTAGGCCTCCACTCTCCTCCTCCATTGTGCTCCACATTCCCTACCTGATAAAAATCCTCGGTGCATAAGAGTTGCTTGGCGCTGGCCCAGCCCGTTTCACGGTGGAACAGGTCGCACAGTGCATCGGTCACCTGGACCACCGATTCTGGTGGTGCTCGATAGCTCCGTATCTCCTCAAAGTCAGCCACCTGCAGCTGGCTCAGAGGTCCCAGGAAGGCCTTGCCCATCTAAATGAGGAGAGATGCACTCTCGAAGTGAGTTCCCAGAGTGTCCTCTTCCTTCAAGGTGTTGCCGAGAGGGATCACTTCTTCCCAGGGGTTCCCATGAGGGATAGTTCCTCAAGTCATCCTGTTACCTTGGCCCCTCCCCCGGAAGACTCCATGACAGGCCACCCCATTCTCTCCTCTGGGCATCCTGTGAAAGGCTGTCCCCTCCCAGGAGAGGACCAGTGCAGGGCAAGCAGCAGGAAGAGCTCACCTGCTCCAGGAAAGCCTCGTGCTGAGCCTGCAGGGCATCCCGCTGCTTGGTCAGGTTCTCAATGAGGTTCTCCTGCTGCTGACACTCTGCCAGCTGCTGCTTAATCAGCAGCTGGCCTTTCTGTAGCTGCTGCTGAAGTGTGATGACGTTCTGTAAACAGAGATCCAGGCTCTGCAGCTCCACATCCTGGGCCAGGTGGGAATACCCCAAAGGGAGCCCCGTGGGCTTGGGACTCCAGCATACTCCTCACCTGACAGTCAGGATGACCAAATTGAACTCCATATAGGCCCCAGGTAAAGACTGAGCCCTGGAACTGTCACTTACTGGTGTGTGAGCAGCTCCAAGCGGGTGCTTGCTTCTCTTGATCTGCCACACAGGCCCAGGCAGTCTGACTCCAAAGCCTGTGTGCTTAACCATTATGCTACACTCTTCATCTTACTTGACCCATTGGTGGCATTTGTCACAGAAGATAGTTCCCTCCCTCTTGAAGCACTGTCTTCCTCTGACTTTCATAACCCCGTGTTATCCTTTGGCTTTCTCCAACTTCTGTGGCTGTTCTTTCTTAGTCTCTTCCTCTACCATCCCTTAAATATTCCTCGGCAATGTTTCAGGGCCTCCTTATCTTCTCATTCAACACTTCTATGCGTCCTGCCTAATCTCATGGCTTTGATGACCACTTCTATTTTAATAACTCTCAAATCGCTATCTCAAGCCAGATTTTTTTCCTGAGCCCCACATCCATGTATCCATCTGCTTACTGGCAATCTCCTCTTCAATGCATCATAGGCCCCTCGGACTCCACATGTCCACAAGTGAACAACGTCTTGGCTATGCCCCATCAGATCTCTTGCAACCTTATTTGCCTCCTCACCTGTTCTTTTTCTCAGAGAACTGTGGCAAAACACACCCAAGTTTCCCAAGGAAGAAACCCTCATTGTTACCCTGAGTCCATCTCTTCTATTCCCCCAAACTCAGCCCATCATCAAGGCCGTTCAGGTCTGCCTCCTACTGTCTGTCCCGTCTGCTGCCCTGCCTGTGCCCGTGCTACCTCACTGCCTTCTCAGCTTCTGCTCTACTCCACTCTCCACACTGCAGCCCAATACCATCATCACCATGTTCTCGAACACTCAGCACTCTCCCAGTTGGTTTATGAGGCCTCCATGCCCAGGAGGCCTCAACTCCACTTTCCAACCTCACGTCTCTCCTCCCCCAGCACCCCACTCTCCAGCTATTCTTGACTTTCGCCTCCTTCAACGTGGCACACGTTCTCTAGCCTCTGGGCCTTTGCCCATGGTTTTACTTCAGCCTGTGACATCTTCCCCACCCCCACTCCCTTTTATGCCAAATCTTAGCTAACCCCTTAGCTGAATGAATGCACTTCATTCATTTGTTGCCATATTTAAGGAATGTTTTTTAGTGCTTGCCATGTTTACACATAATTCATTATGGCCCTTTGCTTTCTCTAGAAAGTCTTTTTTTTTTTTTTTTAAGATTTTATTTATTTATTTGACAGAGAGAGATCACAAGTAGGCAAAGAGGCAGGCAGAGAGAGAGAAGGGGAAGCAGGCTCCCTGCTGAGCAGAGAGCCCGATGCGGGGCTCGATCCCAGGACCCTGAGATCATGACCTGAGCCAAAGGCAGAGGCTTTAACCCACTGAGCCACCCAGTCGCCCCCTAGAAAGTCTTGATACTTCAAAGT
>CM052884.1:52031456-52215476 GCA_028534135.1 Potos flavus | reverse complement strand
TGTCTGGGAAAAGAGGATGGCCATAAGAGGTATGCCAATGAGCCATGATAAAGAATGCAGGAGAAGAAGGGGTAAGAGTAGAGGCAACTGTGAGAATGTAATCTCTGTCTCATCCCTGATGGGAATCTATACCGATCTTGGGAAGTATATTGGACTTCCCATAGTCAAAGTACATACTGAGGACAGCAGAAGCAGACACGGGGGTTTCCTGTGTTTAGAAGAATCAGCCTGGTCTCAGCTGTGCCATGGGGAACTTTGAGCCTAAACTCTAGAGGAGGAGGCAGCAGGGATTAAAGAGATCCCCTGGGGAAAAGGGTACTCTCGGGAGATAAGAATTAAGGTTCACTGTGGTTGGTTCCTCCAAAGCCCCCTGTGGGCTCCTGCTTTGACCCTACTGTGCATACCTCATAATCTTCTCCCCCTTTACCTTGCGGGAGCCTTTCAGCAGCTGTTCCAAGTTGAAGACAAAGTTGGTGTAGGCATTGTGCTTCTCCATCACCATTCTCAGATTATTCAAGGCATTTTGGATCCTGGAGATACAATGTACCAATAAGTGGGCCCAAGGAAGCAGAAGGAGGTACAGTGCAGGAAATGGGACCACTCACCGTTGGAACTTGTTCTTAATCTGCAGAGTCATCTGTTGCTGCAACAGCATGAAGGTGTCCAGAAAGTCTAGGAAAGTCTTGGGGGTGACGAGTGGCAATTCAGGGCATAGGTGTCCGTAGTAGCTGACAGCCGAAAGATGAATGAGAGCCATGGCTTTGGCCACCTTGGGAATTGACGCCTGGAGGTCTGGACACTTCAAAGAGACTGAAATGGGCATGACTTTAGCCTGCAAGCTTATAGGAGAATGGGAAAGAAAAGAGACCCTCTTCTGATTCAGGGAGTAGGCAGAAAAGGTGAAGGGGATCACTAGGTTCTAGGAAGAGAGAGAGAGGGAGACTGACCTGAATCCTCACTAAAACCTGGTTGAGAGGAGTAGTGAGAACAGGTAGAAAGGGCTTACCATCATCAATGGATAGATTCTGAGCACCTTCCAGGTAGTACCGGACCACACTGATCAGGGAGTCTTGGTCCCACGGTTCATAGCGGTCAATGCTAGCAATGGCCAGTTGAAGAAGCCTCAGGAAAAGGGTGGAAGGCAGCTCCCTGTGGGTCTGGTCATCTCCGATCAGGATGAACATGTGCAGGTGGTTGCAGACTTGCTGATAGAACCTGTGGGCCAGGGGCTCAGATACTGTGCTCCCCTTTATCCCTGTTTTCCCATCTAGGCCCCAGTCCCAAACCTGACCCCTTAGCCCTGATCTTCTGAGCCCTTACAGCAGTTCTTAGATTTCTTTTTGGCCTCTTGGCCAGCATAGAGCAAGAACAGAGCAGCCCCTCACATGGGGTTCTTGGTCTCACCTCTTCAACAGTGTTTCCTTTTTGATGTTCTGCTTGACGCTAAGGTTCTCTTTGGGGAAATGTTCTTCAATGCTATCCAGATCTGCCTCGGTATACTGGTCAGGGAAACTGCCCCAGGTTGCCAGGGCCAGCAGACGATGAAGGGTAGTAAGATCCACACCCTTGGGCACCAGCAGGGCCACTGGCTGGCCTAACATGCCAGCATGCCAGCTAGCATCCCGTAGACACTGGAAAATGGCCTCCTCTGAGCCAGATGGCAGATGGAAGAGACGGGCCTGGTAAATGCTAGCTGCCAGAGTGATGGCTGTACGGCGCCCAGTACCCAGAGCCCTGGAGAGCAATAGACCATGCTGCCGGGGCCTGGCCAGCACCCGGACCAGACGGGCCACGTGCTTGGCCATGGAGTGGCACCGGGCAAGGTGGGCGCTCAGCTTCAGCTGAGCAGCTGAAGTGGCCAGCTGCTCCTCCAGACTCTCCCACTGCCGTTCCAGGTACAAGCTGGGGCTCTCAGAGCTGGACCCTGGTATTAGCTCCTGACTGAAGACCAGGTCTGAGGGCTTTTCCTGGGGGCGGAGTAGCAGCACTGGTAGCAGAAGGGGTGAGGCCAGGTCCATCCGGGATGTTTTCTGCCACCAGATCTTGCTTCTGTTTAACTGGAGTTTATAGCCAGAAGCCTTTGTGCCCTCCTCCTGGCTCATCTTTGAACTTACGCTTTCTATGGTCTCCCTCCTTACTGGTGCTATGGAAGGTGCTAGACCTGAATCACTGGGGGCTGAGCCAGTGGTGACCTCCAGGCCATAAGGGTCCTCCTCCTCCTCTGTCTCACTGCCGCTGTTGCTTAAGTCCTCCCATTGGGCCAGCTCCCCTTCGGATTCCACTTCAGGCACCCTCTCCTCCTCCTCCTCCTCCTCCTCATCCTCAGAGCCCTTGCCCCCGTTCTGGGGTGCTGGCCCACAGCAGAAGACACTCTGAGCTACCTCTAGGAGCAGCTTGGCACAGTAGGAGCGTTCCCTGGGGCTGTCCAGCCGGTCACAGAAGGTTCTCTGGGCCTCGTGCAACCAGAGACGCACCATGTTGCGCATGGCCATCATAATCATCAGGCGGGTGCCACGCAGGCCTGACACCCGGCGCAAGTACTCTTGATGGCTGGGACAGTCCAGAAAGCCCCGGGAGCCCATCCTGGTGGGCAGCAGCTGCAAGCTGCCCAGGAGTTGGCTCACAGAGTGCAGGGAGAAGCGGTAATGTGGGTGGAGGGGAGAGGGCACAAAGCAGCTGCCCACAGCCTCCCAGGCCTCCAGCGAGGCCCGGACCAGGGCTTTTGCTAGAACCGCCTCCCGTTCCACAGAGGGAAAGCGCTCAAGCCAGGCCTGGATGCTTGGTGTGTGCCTGCTCAGCAGCATGGCCTGGGTCACGCTCCCCAGGGCCAGCACTGTGAAGAGGCGAAAGAGGCGTGGGCACAGTGGGCGCTCACAGAAGCCTGGCACTGTGGCGGTGGCAAGGAAGTTGACTACAGGCTGCAGCGTCTGCAATTCCAAGGTGCTGTGGCCATACACCGTGCCATCTATGGCCTGGCGCAGAGTCTCCAACACTGGCTGACAGCTCTTCTCTGGGTCTGTGGGACACAAAGACCAATAGTGAGGATGTGCAGGGGTGCTCATGACCGTGTCACTCCATTCTTCCTGTCCCTGCTTCACTGGCTTTACTTCTGGTGCACACAGGGCTCTAAAGGAATTTCGTACACTTGATGCGTTGGGACTCGGTCATGTCTGAGTAAATTGATCTCTCTTCCCCACAGTCGCCCTAAAAATGAGTAATCTTCTCCCCACAAATCCTACCTCTGTGACCAATTATTCGCTAACAGTAGGAAGGTTCGGAAGCTGAGATGGATGGAAACCTGATCTGACCACAACAGGGGGAAAGTGCAGCCATCACAATCAGAGGGAGGAGTTAGCATGTGTGCATTTCTGGAAAGTCAATATTAAGATATGATTTATATCAAATAAAATGTACGCATTTTAAATATATAGTTCAGTGAGTTTTGACGAATGTATACACCTATGTAACTGCTGCCCCAGTGATACTTAGAATGTTTCATCATCTCAGAAAGTTCCCTCCTGACCCTTTGCAGTCAATCCCCCTACCACGTTGTCCCAGGAATTTCTATCTGATCTGATTTCTATCACTATCGATTAGCTTTGCCTCTTTTTTTTTTTTAAGATTTTATTTTATTTATTTTAGAAAGTGAGCATGAGCGGAGGTTGGGGCAGAGGGAGAGGGAAAATCTCAAGCTGACTCTGTGCCCAGCTGAGCCCAGAGCCCGATGCAGGGCTCGATGCCATGACCCCTGGGACCATGACGTGGACCGAAACCAAGAGTTGGATGCTGACCCACCCAGGCGCCCAATAGCTTTGCCTGTTCTAGAGCTTCAAATACAGAGAATCATGTTATGTAGTTTGCCAGGTCTGGCTTCTCTTACTCAGCATGATTCTGGGCTTCACCCATGTTTTGTGTGCATCAGCGCGTTTCATTTTAGTGGAGTAGTAGCATTCCGTTATAAAAATATTATAATTGTAGATCCACTGACATACCGATGGGCATTTAGGTTGTCTCCAGGTTTTTGATTATGCAAATTAATATTGCTACATGTGCTATTGGCCACTCACAAATCTTTATTTTGTGAAGTATCTATTTTTTTATCTGTTTTTAAAAAATGGAGTTTGTTTTCTTACTGAGTTGTAAGAGCTTTTTTATGTATTCTGGGCACAAGTCCTTTGTCAGATATGTATATCATATTTCTGTCTATGGCCCATTTTTTCATTTTCTTAAGAGTGTCTTTTGAAGGGCATAGGTTTTTAATTTTCCTAAAATCTAATTTTTGTGTCCTATTTACAAAATCATTGCATCTAACCAAGGTCACACAGATTTTTCTCTAACATACTTTTGTAAAGTTTTATAGTTTTAGCTTTTACATTTAGATCTTTAATTGATTTATAATTAATTTTCGTGTATGTCATCTGGTAGGATTTAAGGTTCCCTTTTTCCCCCACACAGATATGTAGTTGTTTCAACTCTATTCACTGAAAGGACTATCCTTTCCCCTATTGAATTATCTTGGCACAATTGTTGAAAACCAATTGACCATATATGATCATATATCAGATTCTCTGTTTTGTTCCATTAGTCTATCTGTATCCATGTCCTTATACCAATACCCTACTCTCTTGATTATTATAGCTGTATAGTAAGCCTTGAAATAACTAGTGTAAGCCCTTCCACTTTATTCTTCTTTTTCAAAGTTATTTTGGCTCTTCTAGGCCTTTTGCATTTCCATAAGTCTCAGAATGAGATTATCAATCCTGTCACTTTCTACAAAAAAAAAAAACAAAACAAAACCTGGCTCAGATTTAGATTGGCATTGCATTGAATCTGTAGATCAATGTGGGGAGAATGAGCACCTTAATGATATTGACTCCTCTGACCCATGAACATGGTGTATCTGTCCATTAAGTCTCCTTTATCTCAGCAATATTTAGTAATTTTCAGTGTGTATCTCTAAGTTTATTCCTAAATATTTTAAGCTTTCAGATATTTTTTTAAAGATTTTATTTATTTATTTGAGAAAGAGAGAGAAAGTGAGAGAGAGCATGAGAGGAGAGAAGGTCAGAGGGAGAAGCAGACTCCACGCAGAGCTGGGAGCCCGATGTGGGACTCGATCCTGGAACTCCAGGATCATGACCTGAGCCAAACGCAGTTGCTTAACCAACTGAGCCACCCAGGCACCCTTTCAGATGATATTTTAACTATACTTAAAATTTTGTTTGTTAGGATATAAAAATGCTAACAATTTCGGTAGATTGACTCTGTATCCTGTCATGACCCCACTAAATTATTTTTTTAAGGGGCGCCTGGGTGGCTCAGTCGGTTAAAGCCTCTGCTTTCGGCTCAGGTCATGATCTCAGGGTCCTGGGATCGAGGCCCCAAGTTGGGCTCTCTGCTTAGCAGGGAGCCTGCTTCCCCATCTCTGCCTGCCTCTCTGCCTACTTGTGATCTCTCTCTCTGTCAAATAAATAAATAAAATATTTTTAAAAAATTATTTTTTAAAAGATTTTATTTGGGAGAGAGTGAGCGAGAGAGAGCACACAAGTGGAGTGGAAGGGCAGAGGGGAAGGGAGAAGCAGACTCCCCACTGAAGAGAGAGCCCGATGCGGGGGCTAGAACCCAGGACACTAGAATCATGACCTGAGCCAAAGGCAGATGCTTAACCTAACCAACTGAGCCACTCAGGTGCCCCAACCCTGCTAAATTAAATTCATTTATTTATTCTAGCAGTTTTGTAGGGTTCATTTTTGTTGTTGTTGTCGTTGTAGATTCCTTAGGATTCTCTGTGTAGAAAATCATGTTGTACATCAGTAGAGACAGTATTAGTTTGTCTTTTCCAATTTTAAAGGCTTTTATTTCTTTTTCTTATTGCGCTGATGTGGGTCTCTGGTGCAATATTGAATAGAAACAGTGAAAGTGGACATTGTTGCCTTGTGACTGATCTTTGAAAGTGTTTGATATTTCACCATTAAGTATGTAATTACCAATAGGTTTTAATAGATGTCCTTCATCAAACTGTGAAAGTTCCCTTCTAGTTCTAGTTGATGTCTTTTTGCTGAGTGTTACCATGAATAGTGTTGAATTTTATCAAGTGCTTTCTCCTTATCTATTGTGATGATCTTACACTTTTCCTCATTCTGTTAATGTCATGAATTACATCGATTTTTGAATGTTGAGTCAACTTGCATTCTGGGGATATACTGTGTAAGCTACATCCCACAGATTTTTATAACATTTTGTTTTCATTATTCAGTTCAAAATATTTCCTAATTTATCTTGTGGTTTTGTGGATGCATGAGTTATTTAGAAATGTGTTTTATTTTATCTTATTTTATTTTATTTTATTTTTTAGAGAGTGTGAGAATGGAGGGTGGGGAGGGACAGAGGGAGAGGTAGAGAGAATCTTAAGCAGGCTCCACGCTGGGCACAGAGCCTGATGTGGGGCTTGATCTCATGACCCTGAGATCATGACCTGAGCCGAAATCCAGAACCAGACGCTTAGCTGACTATGGCACACAGGCACCCCTGGAAGTGTGTTAATTTCAAAGAATTTGGGAATTTTCCAGGTATATTGTATTAATGAGTTTTATTGTTGTAGTCAGAGAAAATATTCTATAAATTTTAATCCTTTGAAATTTGTTGAGACTTATTTTGTAGCCTAGCATATCATCTGTCTTAGAGAATGTTCCATGTACAATCAAAAAGGAAATGCATTTTGCATTTGGTGGGTATGACATTCTGTAAATGTACATACAGTTGATACTGTTATGTAGATCTATATATCCTTATTTCCTCTCTCCTGCTCTATCAATTATTGAGAGGAGTGTTAAATCTCCTACTATGATTCTTGTACCTGCCATTTCTCTCTCATTTCTATCCATTTTTTTCTTTAATATATTTTGAAGCTGTTTTAGGTGCATACACATTTAGGAGTTTGATGTCTTTTTGATTAATTAAATCTTTTAATTAGGAGATGTCCAGTTCTCTCTCTCTGGTAATACCCTTTGTCTTGAAGGACTTTTTGGAGTGCTTAGGACTTTACATTTAATGTCACTATTCATATGGTTGGTTTAAAGTCCACCATACCGTCATTGGTCTTCTAATTGTCTCTTTTATTTTTAATTTCTCTATTGCTCATTTCCTGCTTCCTTTTACATAACTTAAGTATTTTCATATTTAAAATATATATTTTAAATTATACTCTTTGCTATTATTTAGTGATTTTTCTAGGGTAATATTATGCCTCCTTAATGTATCGATACTTTTAAGTAATATCATGCTATTTCACAATTCATACCTGATGTTTCCCACTTCCTATTTCACATTGAATGAATGTAAGACCCTTACAGTAGTATAATTTTTACTCACTGCTCCCTACCCTATCCTTTTACTAGTGTTCCAATTTATCTCCTACCTCTCCATATATTACCAACTCCATCTAAAAATGTTATTACTTAAATTTCACACATGAGTAAAATCATATGGTATTGTCTTTCTCTGATGTATTTCACTTAGCATAATACATTCTAGCTTCATCCACATCATTGCAAATGAGAGATGAACATATGGGAAGGAGGAAAAAAAGAAAGAGGGAAGCAAACCATCAGAGACTCTTTAAGACAGAGAACGAACTGAGGGTTGATGGAGAGAGGTGGGTGGGGGATGGGCTAGATAGGTGATGGGTATTGAGGGCACTTGTGTTGAGCACTAGGTGTTGTATGTAAGTGATGAATCATAAATTCTACTCCCGAAGCCAATATTGCACTATATGTTAACTAACTACAATTTAAAAATTTGAAAAAAATAAATACAAATGTTACTACTTTTATTTTTAAACTATTGACTGTTTTAAGGAAATTAAAAGATGAAAAAGATAGTTAATATAAATAACTATTTCTTAGTTATTTAAGTTAGTTAAGTTAGCACTTAGTTAGTGCTCTTCATTCTTTTCTGTAGACCTGAGTTTCCATATGATACTATTTCCCTTCTTCCTGAAGAACACCTTTTAGGCATTTTTTTTTTTTTTTAAGAGAGAGAGCATGTGGGGCAGGGAGCTGGGGGAGGGGTGGTGGGCAGGCAGTTCAGAGGGAGAGGGAAAGAGACAGAATCTTAAGCAGGATCTCCGCCCAGTGCGGAGGCCGTTGCAGGCCTTGATCTTACACGACCCTGAAATCATGACCTGAGCCGAAATCAAGAGTTGGCCACTTAACCGACTGAGCCACCCAGGTGTCCCTTTTAGCAGTTCTTACAGAGCAGTTATAGCAACAGTAAATCTTCTCAGTTTTCATGCATCTGCAATACTTTTATTTCATCCTCATTTATGAAGGGTATCTTTACCGTATAGAGAATTCTAAGATGACAGGTTCCCCCGCCCCCACCTTTTAGTCCTTGAAAGGTGTTGTTCTACCACCCTCTGGATTCTCTTGTTTCTGATGGGAAGTTAATCATCACTCTTAACACTGTTCATCTGTACATAACATGTTTTATTTTTTCTCTGACCACTTTCAAGCTTTTTCTTTCTTTGATTTTTCTGCCATTTGACTATGATGTGCCTAGGTGTGGTTTTCTTCTTATTATTTTACTTGGGGATAACTGAGCTTTCTATATTTGAAAAGTCAATATTTTCCAAGAAATTTGGGGAAATTTTGGTCATTATTTCCTCACAGGTTTTTTCTGCCCTGTTCTCTCTCCTCCTGGAGCTCCAGTTATGTGTATGTGTGTGTGTGTGTGTGTGTGTGTGTGTGTGTGTGTGTGTGTGTGTTCATGAAGCTCTATTCATATTTAATATATTTCTGTTCTTCAGAACAGTCAGGATTCACTGACTCTTTCTTTTGCTATCTCCAATCTGCTATTAAACCATGCGGTGAATTTTCCATTTCAGTTACTGTATTTTCTACTTCTAAAATTTCTGTTTAGTTATTTTTAGTAGTTTCCATTTCTTTGCAGAGATTACCTATGTGTTCGTTCATTCAGGTCATATTTTCCTTTAAGTACATGAGGATTTTTATATTAGCTATAATAGCTGCTATAAATATTTGCTGGATTCAACTTCTAGACCATTTTAAGGTCAGTTTGTATTGACTGCTTTTTCTAGACGATGGGTCACAGTTTTTTGTTTTATTGTACATGTATTAATTTTTTATTTTATACTAGATGTTTTGGTGGCTGTCACCCTGGGATATCTTTTACACTGCCAGCTATAATATACTTCACTCCACAACATTGTTTGCAATGTTTTCAACCTTCCTGTTGAAATCTCTTCTCAGTTGCTATTCACAGATCTGAATTTACTCTTTCCATTTTCCACTGACAATTTGATTATTTGTGCAAATTCACCAAAAGGCCCAAATAATATAGTTATAGAAAATTACAGGTTTTGGTGCTACACAGACTTAAATTTTAATCTTGGTTTTGACACTTACTGGCTAGAGTGTCTTAGGCAAGTTATAAAATCTTTCAGTTTCTTCATCTTTAAAATGCTCATAACAAATCTCTTTATTTTTTTAAAGACTGTATTTTTTCATTTGAGAGAGAGACAGAGACAGGGAGAGCACAAGCAGGGGGAGAGGCAGAGGGAGAGGAATAAGCAGACTCCCCACTGAGCAGGGAGCTCCATGGGGGCTGGATCCCAGGACATAGAGATCAGGACCTGCCCCAAAGGCCACGCTTAACCATCTGAGCCACCCAGGTGCCCCTCAAAATCTCCATTTTAATAGGCTTTTATAAACATTAAAGATGACCTAGATAAAGGATGTAGCACATAGTCCTCAATAAATTATACGCCACCTGATTCAAGTTTTCTACGTCTCATAAAAGACTTCTGTGTCTAACTGGACAATCCAGCTAATGCTTTAGACCACTGACTTCCCTGACTCCATTTCTGCCCATTCCCATGGCCATATTCAAACCTGTCATCATCTGGGGGCACACCACTTTAGAAACTTTAAACTTCAATATTTCTAACTTTTATCACAATTTCCCCTTTCCTTTCTAATCTTTGCTTCTACCAACTCTCACTGAGCACTTACTTCCTATTGAGTCTATCAAAATGAGTAAGACAAATCTAAATCTCTCTTCTCATGAAGCTCAGAGTATAGTGGAAAGGATCAACAAGTAAACATATAATTATAAAACCATGGTTTTTTTTTACAGAACATGAGATGAGTGTCTAACCTAGCCTGGAGGCTTGGGTTTCCTAGAGAAGACACTGACTAAGATTATTTGTAAAGAACAAGGACTTAGCCAGATAAATATATGGAAGGCAGAGAGGACAGCAATCCCAGAGGCTAGTGGAAGCTTGACTTATTGAATGCCTGTACACAGTTGAGTCCAGTTGGAGTGTACTCCAGTACTTACAGTTGGAGTGTAAGAGCCTAGAGAAGAAAGCCTCATTGCAAGGAGCCTTGCAAAGAGCATTCACCAACGTTTCAGGTAATGACTGTCTGAACCAGAGAAGATGGAATGGAAATAAGTGGAAAGATTTGAGAGATATTTAGAATGCCAAATTGAGAGACACTGTGAATGGACTTTGGTAAGAAAGGGGGAGATGTCAACAAGATTCCTGGCTTGAGTGACTGGGATGGATGGTTGTACTAGTTAATAGGGACAGAAGCAGGTTTTAGGGGTAAGATGATGAGTTGAATCTGAAGTGCCAATGGGACAACAAGATAGAGATACACCGTAAGTAGTTGGATAAACAGGTCTAGTGCTTAGAAGAAAAGCCTGGCCTGGGGATAAGGATATAGCAGCCAAACACAGAGATGGTGGATAAGGCCACGGGAGGGCTATGCTTGTTCAGGGAGCATACGTACAATGAGAAGATACTAAGAATGGATTGCTGAGATTTGGTCTGTAGGTGTCTAACTGGGAGTCAATAAATATTGTTAGGGACTTTACAGCCTCAAGAGATCACAAGGACTCCTTCCTTCCCTCTGCCCAGCTCCTTACCAGAAGGGGCCAGGTGCAGATCCTCCAGCAGGAAGAGGAGGGAGCCTTTAGAATCCAGGTGCTGCCCAGGCCATGGGGCAGCCTGTGCTTGGCCTTGGACCCCTCGACTCAGCAGCAGGCGTAGGTGGATGGGAGTAAAGGCAGGGTGGATGGGGCTGCACACGTAGGGATGATGTGGCTCCACGAGCACCTCCACAAAGGTGGACTTCCCGGTCGCCGCCTCTCCAGCCAGCAGCACTGGGTGTCCCTCCGACAGAAGCAGGTCCACCACATACAAGAGCCGTTCAGTCTGTGGGACGGGAGCAGGGGTTACTGGGGCAGCACCAGTTTAGGACAGTAACTTAGCTGAAAGCAAAGTCTAGGGGTCTCATCTTAGAGCTGCACTTGCAGAACACTTCATGTATTCTTGTGATTGTGAAAACATATCAAAGAACAGGAGCAGGTGGGCCTTAGCTGGGCCTAGAACATGGACTCCCCCAGGGTATCTCCGTGAACCCCCACCCCAGCTGCTGCCCCAGGCGTCTTCACACCTGCGGAGAAGGGTTGAAGGTGCCCAGAGTTCCCCTGATGCGGCTGCCCAGGTAATGGCCAGTGAAGGGGACCAGTGTCCCACTATCAGGGCACACATGTAGATCAAACACCAAGGCTGAAGGCGGTGGCTCAGGATAGTTGGAGAGGCAGCTAATAGAACCCCTCAAGAAGGTATCAAAGAGGGGCCAGAGCCTGTTCAGATGGATATATGGGCAAAAGTGTCAGACAGTTACAACAGTTCCATTTGTGACACATTCACACATTCCACTCCCCCCCCCGCCCCCACCGACAGTGCTGTCACCTGGGTTTTTAGCTTCCATGCACCAGTCCATCTCAGCCCACCCCTACCCCCACTCCTGCAGATACCTGGAGGGAAGGTGGGCTCCAAAGCCCCAGATCAATGCAAAAAGAAAGCTGCTGACAGCCAGCAAATGTTCCTTGTGCTGATTAGGTACATCATCACTGTCAATCTGGGACAGATTCAGAGAGCTGCTTTTTGAGGACTTGAAGCTTTGGGCCACAGGATCGCTAAAGCTGAGGTCTTCTGCAAAGGTCACCGTGGCCAGAATAGGAGCCCGAGTCGGAAAAAATGGGCAGGTAGGGAGAAAGTAGAGATTGGCTCTGTCACTGTCCACTTTCGGTCCCCTGGCCCAAGTCCACCAACGAACCCATGCGCCAGGCACCAGCTATATGCCAGCTGTCCTCAAGGCCCCTTATCTCCAAACCATCCCTTCCCTTTCCCTTCCTTTCACCTGAAATGTGTGCCTTCTCCCCCTCATCTATGCGCAGGTAGGGGTCAAGCAGACAACGTAAGATACGGGCCAGGCTGGTGACTTCAGCCACACCTGGGCAAACGGCCTGCTGCCCATGAACGTGCAGCAGAGAGCTGGCGCCCTGGCAGGTGAGGAATTGGAACGTTGCTGGCACCAGCACTTCGGCCAGGTGGTTGAGCTCAGCGACCGTATGGAGCTGCAGGCGGTACTCGTGGGGCAGGGCTGCCATCAGGATGCTAAGCATCCCCTGCCACGTCTGCTCCCCACCACACCAGACCAGGGCACATTGGCTCACCACTGTGGGAGACATGCCCGTTGCATCTCCCACCTCCATCAGGAGGAAAGTACCTGGGGGTCGTGCTATCTGCTGACCATTGGGGAGGCTGAGCTGGGGGGCATCTTTCAGGAGGCAAGTGATGGGGTCCAGCCAAGCGGCACTGGGGACCCCATCACATATTATCCAGTGCTGGATCCCCACTGATTCCTGTGGCGGCCCCCTCGGGCCCACAGTCTTACATGAACTGGCTGCACGCAGCAGCCTAGGGAAGACGCCGTGGTGCCAGCAGGGGCCCTCGAGCCATCCCAGGAACTCCTGGGGGCTGAGGACATTGGGATACAGGTGCGTGATCTCCACTGGCTCACAGCCCTGGGTTGAGGCGTCCTCCCTGGCTGCCAGCCGATTCTGGATCTTAAATAAGCTGTGCCAACAAGTGGTCTTGCCACTGCCTGCAGGGCCCAGGAGCAAAACACCCAAAGCCCGGCCCAGGGCCTGGCTCAGCTGCTCCAGGGATCCCAAAATATCAGGGCTGGGATGGATGCCTATCTGTGGCAATTCCTCCACCAGCAGTGGCTTCCTCAGTGTGTGTGCCACAGGTTCTGCCAGCACCTGCCTGGCATTAGGGAAGAGCCCGCAGAGCAGCTCTTGGAGGTTGTGCAGGTGGAGACCACTGAGGGTGCTGAACAGTGATGAGCGTAGCAGAGCACGCAGTAGGGCAGCCTCTTCGGTCACAGCCAGGCTGTGGGGCTGCTGGGACTTGGGCTCCTCCTTGGTTGCATTTAAGTCCTGTATCATGTCTTCCAGTACGTGCTGGAGCAGGGGCAAGCGGCAAGGCAGGGGCGCTGACGCCAGCTCAAGCTCTAGGGAGAAGAATTTAGATAGGCGAGAAGCCATGCGGGAGGCATCCCGCATCCCTGCACCCAGCAGGGTCAGCTCTGCCACTTGCTGCAGGTCAGGCAGTGTCAAGGCCACAGGCCGCAGGAGCAAGTGCAGGTTGGCAGGCACAGCAGGGTTCAGGGAACGCAGCGTCAGGAGAGAGCCGTAGCCGAGGCGTATGTATACATGGTGTTTCTCAAAGAAGCCACTGCCGAGGAGCTGGGGTTGCGTGGGGTCGACAGTGCTGGGGCTTCGGGAGGCCTCCTGGTACAGTGGGGCATAGAGATGATGCAGTTCGGCCAGGCGCTGGCCCAGGGCAGAGAGCAAGCCAAGGGGCAGGCGCTGAGCCGCTTCCAACAGCAGCCACGCACCACCCTGCAAGGCACCATTCAGGTAGTTGCTTAGGCTCTGGGCCTCTACCTGAGGCAGGCAAGGCATCGTCACCAGCTGGCGCCCCAGAGCCCGTGCCAGGCTCTTCACTGTGGTTGCCTTGCCTACTCCATGAGGGCCCAGTAGAGTCCCACAGGCCACCTCCTCCAAGGCCAGCAACAGTACCAGGGCTGGCCGCTCAGGCAGCAGGCTAGGCAGAGACCCTAGTCTGGGACCCAGGTACTCATAATTGTACAGGAAGGACCGGCCGAGCACGTCTACCCAGCATGCAGCTGGCAACGGAGAAGTTGCAGTAGATGCAATCATCTTGAGACTCTGCAAGGGGCTTTGGGGGATGACATGAGGTGAACCCAGGTGGTATTTGAGTTGGCGAGCCCAGTGGAAATCTGTCAGATCACTGACCTGGTGCTCCTGCAGCAGCTGTGCTATATCCCGGTGAGTCACTGCCATGACCAGCAGGGCACTGAGCAGGCTGGTCTGGCGGACAGAGGCCAGGGGCTGCTCACCCTGCGAGGCCCTCTGCGCCCGTATAAATTGCACCAGTGCCTCGAGCTTGCACACATGCACGGGGACCATGGCTGGGGTCCTCCCCTGCAGCAGAGCCTCCTCCATCTCTGCTCGCCATACCACCTCCTCTGCCACCAGCACACACTGCCATGGGAAGGCCTGGACTAGGTGCAGCCAGTGGTGGGCAAACAGCTGTGGGGCCAGCTGGCCTTCCTGGGGCAGCTGCTTGGAGGCCTCGTCTAGCGATGGGCCCAGAGCAAGGCGGGAAGCCACACAGCCCTGCAACTGGTGCACCAGGGCCAGACGTAGGCACTTCTCCAGAGAGGCCAGCCACTTGGGGAGATCTGTATGCAGAGGAATGGATCCCAGCAGCTTCACCTCCTCACCGCCTGCCCCCAGCACCGCCAACGCCTCCACGCAAGTTGATGCATTTGGGCTTGCCTCCCGGTCATCCATCTTTTCATCAGGTGGGCTAGACATGAAGCTCACAGCGTGCACATGAGGAAAGCAGCGCCGTACCCATAGCTGGGCCTCGCAGGACTCCAGGGGGGCAGCCAGCAGGGCCACCAGCTCGCTATCACTGAGGAAGAAGAGGCGGGGAAAATGAGCACACACCCGATAGAGCACACTCTTCAGGGCCATAATGATGCCCTCCAGTTCCACAGAGCCTGCTTGCAGCAGCTGTTGCAGCTGCTGGCCTTGGAAATGAGGGCTCCGCTTGACACTGGGCACGATAAGTGACAGAACCCAGGGGTCATCTACAGAGATCTGCATCAGGGTCCGATACTGATCGTCCGTGGCCTTGAACCGGGAGTTCTGCGGTGAGAGGGGGTAAAAGAGAGGGCAGCTCTCCCTCCCTGCCTGAGCCCCACGACGAAGCAGTAGCCCTTGTCCACCTGCCTCACCCTTCTTCCCTACCAGGTCAGGACTAGGAAACTCGATCTTCATCTCGTGCAGAACTTTATTCAGAAAAATCCACTGATGCTGGAAAGTCACCCACACCTCCAGCAGGGCACCTGTGTGAGCAGCCAGAGGAACACTGGAGGGAGACTGGGGTTTTAGCTTCTGCGAGGGGGTCCAGCTGGTCCTGACCTCTCAGGGTGCCCCACCCCAAAATACTCAGCAGGACCCAGGGACCTTGCTTGGAAGACAGCAAACTTTCACTGTGAATAAGCTTTCGCCTGGTCACCTCAGCCCAAGAAGTGGCTCTGAAGGGGATCCTCACTTTGTCCTTCTGATCTTGCCCCCACCCAACCCCCACCTCTTACCCCATCCCTCCAGGCCAGCCCACCTCAGGTCCCACCCATTCACCCAGCTAGAGGCCTGTACTCACTCAGGCTATGCATGATGGTCACCCACTCCAAAGCTACTTTGTTTAAGTCTCCTGACTTTTGGATGGCCAGGATCTTGAACAACACCTGAAGACTTTCCTGGATAGAATCCTGCAGGCTGCTGTAATCTAAGGAAGAGTGGGTTCCAGCTGAGCTGAGGGGGCAGTCGATGGGGCAAGGGCAGGGATGCCTATTACTCAAATTACACTGAAACTCACAGTTCTCAAGCTATTCTCTAGTAGACACAAACATGTTTCCTTCCACTAGTTGAACAGTATGCTCACCTAGAGTCAGAGTGTGTTTGCAAGCTTGTTCATGTGAGTTATAATCTTAATTACAGAATTTGATCTAATATGTTAATCACTGAAATATGGGTGGGGAAAGAGTTGCTGGTTCTATGGAAACTATGGAAAGCCTTCAGTAAAGGTGAGTTGATAAAAACATGATATTAAATTAGGTATAGGCTAGTTAATTTTAAAAAATTGGGAATTTGTAATAAAAATCTAGAAAAATTCTGGACTCCAGCAACTTCATCAGTGTCTTCGTGTCACTCAACTTTACAGAAACTGAAAGTGGAAATGGTGGACAATGCATTAATCTGGGAAAGGCAGTGAGGAACTTCTATCAGTCGACTGCAAATCAAAGTAAAGCTCTTGTCCTTTGGCCAAAAGGTTAGTAAATAAATGTATGTTTGTATGTTTTAAGCTAAAGTAAAAATCTTAAGCCATATATACATTATATTTTATGATCTTCCTATTTAACTGACTTTGAATTTGTCAGTTGGGTTTCAAGTGGGTTGGATAAGAGAATTTCTCTTTTACTGGCAATTCCCTAACTGTGCCATCTTGGTGCCTGTACGTATGTTGTTCCCTCGGCCTGGGAAGCCCTTCTCTCCCTGTTAAGTTTGGCAAACTCCTAATCCTTCAGGAGTCAGCATGAGGTCTTTGCCTATGGGAAGAGAAGATTCCTCTGACTCTCCCCGGTCCTTTGAAACTGATCCTCTTTCTGAGATTCGACTGCCCTCAGATTCTCCACCATGCACTCATCTCTATTCTATTGTCCTCTCTCACTGGACTGGGAGACCCTGAGGGACAGCACTTCTGTCTGTGAGCCTCCACATCTCCTATGTTTGGCTCAGAAAAGGCAGGTAAGTTTGATGGAGGAATGACAAAAGAGTAAATGAGTGGGGCAAAAGATCAGACAGCAGGATGCCATGTAGAGGAAAGAGCACTGGAAAATGGAAAGACATGACTGTGAGGGATTTCTTAGTACCCCCAGAAAGGGAAGGACCTTTGCTGAAGAGGCAGGCATTGGGCAAAAGGAGGAGGGAGCTCCCAAGATTAAGACTTAATAGGAGCGACATGAAAGACACTGTCTCAGGACAGACTGGTGTCTCCTGCTGTCCAGTAAGGATGGGGCCCTGGCTGGAGAAGCTAGATCCCACAGAGCTTGGTGGACCCGGTGGACGAATATGGCCCCTGGCAGCAGGCTATCACTGGGCATCAAGGACTGGGTCTTACCTGAAAGGATGAAGGTGCCGCTGTCCTTGCCCACCACCTCCCACTGGGGGCTGCGGATCATTTGCTTCTTGGAGCGCTCCAAGGCTGGGGGCTCGTAGGGCACATGCAGGATGAAGTTGATGAGTCGCAACTGGCGCGCCTCCCAGGCCCGCTGCAGCCGCCGCAGGGTTTCTTGGGCATGGATTCGTTCGTTTTCACACTGCCAGATCTGGAACAGCTGGGTCTCAGGAACCAGCACTGGGTGATGCCTCTGGGGATAGCCCTGAAGCTGGGACTCAAGGGCTAGGGCTCAGGGAGTGGAAGTATCGGAGATGGAGAGTAGGACCATTTGGCTCCATATAGGCCATCTGCAGCATACTTTGACCTAAAGCTGCTGCCTTGAAACCCACTCTTTTCCAAGGTTTCAGCGGAGGACAGTACCTTAATCAGTTCGTGTTGGAATAGGCAGGTTTTGGGGGACATCTGCCATCCTGTGTGCCCACAACTTTGGGAGTGGGGCATACCCTCAGTCAGAGTCTGAAACCACCCATCAGATCTCCACACCCTCCAGGCAGGACAGCAAGCTCAACTTCCCCCCTTCCCACCCACAAGCCAATATCTACAGCCCCCTGTTGCAAGGAGTTGCTAGGACTTAACTGGATCTATTACAGCTTAGCAAATAGGTCCTGGGTTTGGACCAACTCCTCTCTGGAGGGCCCCACCTGATTGATTCGATCTGCAAAATCCAGCAGCGGACAAGTGAGCAGTTGGCCCAGTGTTAGGAGTTCCATGTTGCAGAGACTGTCTAGCCCTAAGGCTGGAGGTAGAGGGGACAAGTCAGAGCAACACCCAGTATATGGCAGAGTCTGGCCCATATCCCAGAGCCCCAGATCTGCAACCCTGAGCCTAGCCCAGGCCAGCTCCCAGACAGCAGATCTGAAAGTACAACATAGAACCAAGAACTCAAGAACATAGTCCAGAGCATAACACAGAGCACAGAGCTAAGACTCAAGCCAGAGTCTAGCCCAAGGCTGCAGAGAGGACCCACATGATGGTGCAGGAGGCTAGAAATATTGGTCCCTGTGGGAACAAGGCAGGGAGCAACCCAGGGAGGAAAGGTGTTGCTTACAGGAGCAGCAGGGAACCAAGTTGTTACATTGTTCTAATCCCCAAGTCCTTTCCTCCCCCCTCCAACACCCCACACTGCCTCCCGTAGCCCCGCCTGACTCTATCCAAAACACACCTCGTAGAAGGGCTTGGAAGTTCTGGAGCTGGAGGCTGCCCAGCTTGGTCAGTAATGGTAGGTAGCTGCGAAACTCCTCCAGCATGCGCATGCAGCACTGCAGGACCGGGCTGTGCAGCCCCAGGCTTGTACTCATGCGGGCTGCCTCCGTCAGCCAGCCATCTGTCTTCTCCTGGGCCATAGTCATGCTGAACTGGAGGAAGCAAGGTTTACTGTCACCTGGAGACCCCTCCCCACCTTCCCCCTGCAGACTCTCCACTCTCAGGCAGGAGCTCTGAGGGAGGGCGTCGGCACCTTGGCAAAAGCCATGCACTTCCATTCGCTGATGTTCTCGGAGATGACCCGGTACAGGTGCCAGATGCGCTGCTGCTGCACGATCGGACGGGTCCCACAGACCGGCAAGGGCACAGAACTCTCGTCACCTGTGGGATAGGGCAGGCTGAGGCCTGGGCTGGGGCGGGCAGGGGGACATGGTGGGGAATGGTCAGTCAGGAGCCCGTAATGGCAGAAACAAGCGTCTGAACAAGTGCCAGGGCTGGGGCAGCCAAAATTGTTCAGTACAATGCAGGTGGGGACCATCCAAGGGACAGTGCTTCCTGTTGCTCAGATGCACCAGGCATGCTCCCTCCTGCTGAGGGCTTCTGACGGGCAGTTCATTCTTCTGGAACACTCTCCCCTCAGAGGACCATATACCTCACTCCCTCACCAAATTCAAGTCCTTCTGCATGCGGCCTGTGTAGCCCAAACTGTTACGAACTGCTACCTACCCTCTCTGCCATTCCCGACACCTCTTACCTGCTCTTTTCTTTTTTCTGTGCAACTTCTCACGTTCTAAAATACTCCATGATTTGGCTATATTTTATGTTTATTATTTGTTGTCTTTCTCTCCCAGCTACAGTGTTGGGCCTAAGAGGGCAGGAGGTTTGTTCTTTGTCCACTGATACACTGCAAGCCCCGTGCACAGTATAGGCACTCAACAAGTAGCTGTTGGACAGATGGACAAATCCAGTGATATACGCACGGTAAAGATCTGGCCCACAGAGAGGACCGTAAAGGGTAAATGGTGATGCTTCCTATTTTGTGTACTTCTGGTTATCCTTCCCTCCCTTCATCTCATAATATCATGGTTTCGGCTCAGGTCATGATCTCATGGGTAGTGAGACAGAGCCCCACGTCAGCTCCATGCTCAGTGGGGAATCTGCTTGGGGTTTCTCTCCCCCAGCCCTTCCCCACTATGCATGCATGTGCTCATGCTCTCTCAAATAAATAAATCTTTAAAAATAATAATGATTATCGGGGCGCCTGGGTAGTTCAGTCGTTAAGCATCTGCCTTCAGCTTGGGTCATGGTCTCAGGGTCCTGGGATCGAGCCCCACATCAGGCTCCTTGCTCTGCGGGGAGTCTGCTTCTCCCTCTGCCTCTCCCCACCTCTGCTCTCTCTCACTCACTCTTTCTCTCAAATAAATAAAATCTTTAAAAAAAAATAATGATTACCATTATAGTACTGAGATTGCTATTAAAAGACATCAGACCAGATTTAAGGCTACTGCAGTAAAATTGTCATTCTCATTCACTTGAATTCAAGTTCACTTTCTTGAGTGAGAGAAAAATTGATAAAATAAAGCCCAGATGCTGGGAATCATGCATCTTACATGTGTAAGCATCATCCATCGTGGAGATGAGAATATCGAAAGGCTTAGAATCTCTATCAGACTATCAGAGCTCTCATCCAACCAAAAAAAAAAAAAAGTAAATTTAAACTCTTCCAATCTTTGTCTGAACTCAAAAGATCTGGCTACAGACTCATATAATTTTTGGTAGCAATTATCTCAACATCAAATATTGGACAAATGAGGAACTTCCTCTGTAAGAAAGAACAGGCATTATATTTCCAGACACATGAGAAGAGAAAGACAAACTTGAGGATTCATGGCAAATATCCTCTGACAGACATTATTTGCTGTGGTATCTAGTCAGTAAATTCCACTGCATTTTAAAACTATTTGTTTATATGTGAAACTTTATTTCACCTTTTTTTTTAAGAGAGAGAGCGTGCGCACACAAGTGGAAATGGGGAGGAGGAGCGGGAGAAGGAGAGAATCTTAAGCAGACTCCACTCTCAGGGCAGAGGCTGATGAGGGGGTCAATCTCAACAACCCTGAGATCACGACCCAAGCCAAAATCAAGAGTTGGACACTTAACCGACTGAGTTACCCAGACACCCTGTGATTTCAAATCTTTTAAAGTTGCAAGCAAAAGTGGTAAAAAGAATATCTATATACCATTTCTCAAGATTCACCTTTTGTTAACATTTTACCCATTTTCTTTATCATTTGTGTTTACATGCTGTGTGTGTGTGTGGGCATATGTATACACAAACACATAATTCTTTTCTGAACTATTTAAGGATAAGTTACATCTTTCATGGCCCTACTATTCCCAAACTCAAATGCGTATTTCCTAAGAACAGGGATATTCGTTTATATAACTATAGTACAGTGATCAACTTCATATTTTACATTGTTAGAATTCTTTAATCTACAGTCTGTGTTACCATGTTGTCAGTTGACCTAATAATGTCCTATATACCATTTTCCCCCTCAAGTACAGCATCCAGCCCAGGATCAAGTATCTCATTTACTTGTCATGTCTCTTTAATTTCTTTTAATCTAGACCATTCCTCACAGCCTTTATCTTCTCTAACAGATATTTTTGAAGTATATTGACCCCCTTCTCCCTTTTTTGTTAACAGAAAGTTCATGTTGTGTTTGTATGATTTTCATGACTGAAGTTATTCATTCTCAGCTGGACTACTGAATAGGTATTGTGTCCTCTGGGTACCATGTCTGGAGGTACATGATGTCTATCTGTCCCTCATTGGTGATGTTAATCTTTGATCACCTGGTCAAAATGTTGCCCAGTTTCTCCACTAAATAATTGCTAAGTTTTTTTTTCCTCCCTTGCAACTAATAAGTAGTCTCTATAGGAGAATCTCTAAGACTGTGCAAATGTTCTACTCCTTATCAAATTTGCCCCTGGATTTGATATCCACTGATGATCCTTACCTGATCCAATATTTATTAGAATGTTTGCAAAATGATGATTTTTCCCTCCAGATTTTCTCCAGTTTACTCCTGGCATTCTACTATAAGTACAAGTCCTCATTTCTACCTCATTTATTTATTTATCTATTTATTATTAGTATGGATAATCAATTCCTATTTTTCCAATAGTTTACTTTGTACTTTGGTGCTCAAATTGTCCCAGATTTGGCCAATGGCATCCCTTGTGTCCTTGTGACATGCTCCCATCACTTATTAAAGGAATTTATTACTCTCTTACTTTCTGGATTAAAAAAATGTTTTAGGCTCATCTTGTACCTACCGTGATAGCCCCGGAATCATCCACTCTCTGAGGAGCCCTGGTAGGGAATGATCTTAGCAATTAAGATCTACTCAGGTTTATATACACATACACATACACTTATATACTCATACATATGCACATAAGCACGCATACACATACAATATGTGTGCGCACTTTAAAATGCAATGGAAGCTGCAAAGAGTGGACGTTTATAAGACAAGCTCATTATATTTCTTCAGAATTCAGAATAAAGGAATGACTGATGATGAAGATAAAAGAAATGGAGAAGAGATCCAGAAAATCCAATATGTAAGTATGAATTCTGAAAGGGGGCCAGAGCAAATATAATAAGAGCCATTATCAAATAACTGATAAACAGATTACCTATCCAGGAAAAAAAATTAGATGGGTATCAAATTTGCCCACAATTCCAACTATCAGAAAGCAATGATGCAATAGCCTAAGCCTGGAAAAAAATTTTTGTGACTTCAGAATTCAGTATTTAGCCAAGCTGTGATGTAAGGACATTATAAAGTCATTCTAGGCATAAAGAGCTTAGAAATGTTAATACCTCTAACTCCCTTTTTAGAAAAAATAAACACTCAAAAAAATATTACAGCCATTTAAGGAAAGAATGAAAATAATGAAAAGATGTTGTATTTCTAAAAATAGTAGTATGACAACACGGATGGACATAGAGGGTATTATGCTAAGTGAAATAAGTCAGACAGAGAAAGACAAATACCACACAATTTCTCTTATATATGGAATAAAAAAAAAAAAAACCAAAAAACAAAAAACAATGAATAAACAAAAATCAGAAACAGACTCCTAAATGCAGAGAACAAACTGAGAGTTGCCAGAGGGGAGGGGTTGGGGGTTGGACACAATGGGTGAAGGGGTGGGGGAGATACATCTCTTGTTATGGAATGAAAAAGTCACGGGGATGAAAGAGACTGCATAGAGATATAGTTAATGGTACTGTAATAGAATTGTATGGGGACAGATAGTAGCTACACTTGTAGTCCACACACCATAATGTATAGAATCATTTGTCGAATCACTATGTTATACACCTGAAACTACTGTAACATTCGTTGTTGACTGTACTTCAATTTAAAAAAAATGGTAAACAAAACCAGTAAACCTTAGATGTCAAAATAATTGTTAACGTGGTTATAAAACCAAGCAAATGTCAAAAGTATTGAGTAAAATAAAAATATGTAATGAAAAATTAAGAGTAGTATTAATAATCTAGCTCTAAGATTCTGGATTCTTTTAACAAACACCGGGAGTCTGGTGAAGAGCCAGGGATGGAAGGAGGAGCTAAAAGCAGTGCTGTGGGGTTTCCTGGGCCTAGCATCACAAGGCCTGAGTCCCTACTCTGCTTTTCCACAAACATCCCCAAGCCCTAGAGGAAAGTTCAAGCTCTGTGGTCTATGTCAGTTAGAGTATGGGACAAGGGTCTCTCCATACTTGGCCAAAGAAAAAGTTCCTTGCTTCAGGAAGGTCCAGGGTGTCCTCCACCTTACATCTGACCCAATGGCCCTGGGGCTGGGGATGCCCACAGGCAGAGTTGGTAATAGTTGGTAGTTGGCCAAGAGGCAACTCAGAAGCAATGTGACCTTCCAGGGGATAAAAGTAACTGATAGAAGTGGCTGCACTTGAGAAAAGAAACTTGAGCCCACAAAGTTCTTTATGTGAAGAAGGGAACCAGGCTAGCTGCACCATTGTACAGAGGGCTGAGATCAATAGTTCTGATCTGGTCTCCTCCTATGGGTCAGGGAGACCCGCAGCAGCTGCCCCTCTACACCACATTGGCTGGAAGCCGTGGCTATGGTTTATCGAGATCTATTTTTATCTATGCCCTGCATCCTGTAACTGGGTTGAGTAGGCTAAGAACTACAAGAGGGCACCTTTATATTTCTCCTGCACAGGCTTTCAGCCCTCTAACCCCTTCACATTCTAATGGAACATTCATCTATTTGCCTTTCCTACCAGACTGTGAGCCCCCTGTCTCCCCACCCTAAGCACGACCCTTGACATAACCAATGTAAGAAGATTTTATCCTGCAATTTTCATTTATAAAAGAGACTAAAAGGAAGCTATGTGATTCTCAAGACTTGTTTAGGGACACTCAGGACACAGGACCCTTATCTCAGCTGGAGGGTCTATCACAGGATGGGGGTCGGGGGCAGGGATCCTCAGTACCAGTGAAGGTGGCATAGGCGTGGTGCAGCTCACTGAGGTGGCTGGCTGTGCTCTGGAACTGACGCTCCAGGGAGATGAGCTGGCGCTCAGTGCTCCTCTGCTCTTGCGCAGGGTCCATGAAGGGGCCAGATAGGGCCTTGTCAATCAGGCCTTCCAGCTCCACCAGGGCTGCGGCTATCAGCTGCTGCAGCTTGGGCACGATGGCATGTTGCTTGCTGAGTAGGAACTCTGAGGCCTGGCTTTTCTCAAATTGAAATGCCTCCCACACATCCAGGAGCTGCGGGGCAAGCAAAGTGCAGTGAAGCAAAGCGGGTGTGGGGGCGGGGGACTGGGAGGCATGGGAGACTTCTGGAATTGCCTTCTCACCGAGATGTCCAGCGCCTCGTTCTCAGCAGTAAAGATGCTAAAGTGGTTCCGGATGAGTTCGTGGAGTGACCGTATGTATTCCATTCGCTCCTCTAGCATGTTGTACTGTTCATTGGCCTCGTTCAACTGCAGGGGCCACAGCATGAGACCAGTAACGCCACAACCCTGTGCACCAGCTTGGGCTCATCCCTGAGGGGCACTCCCACCTGCTAGAGGCCCCAGACCCCACCAGCCACCTTTTACCCAACTAGGATCAGGGGCACAGTGGGATCAGATCCCATCTGACCCAGGTATATGTGAAGACAGCACAGCTCCTCCCCCACCAAATTACGACCCTGTTGACAGGGCAATAGATCCGTAGCTGACTGCCGCAGAGAGCAGAACTCTCTCTGAAAGCAGGACCATGGCTCTTACCATGCCACAGCCTCTCCCTGACTGAGGGCCATGAGAACAGGGTGAGAGTTAAGGGCAGATCACATATGTAAGCATAGCTGAAAAGCATCAAGCCCCACTGGGAGCTCATCAGAAAGCTGAAGAAGAGTGTGCTGAGCATATGTGCAAGATGGGCCCCTGCATAAGCTGGGAAGGAAAGATGGGAAAAGCCTACCTTCTGAGAGCACCGTGCAATGGTATGAACGTCTGAGTTGATGGTTTGGAAGACTTCTGTGAAATCCGTGAGCTCTGTTATGAGTTGCTGACTTCGGGTCCAGCACTCATTCTGCACATGGGTAAGAATGTCCTTCCTGATGCTCTCTAGCTTGGATTCTGAAGACAGGAGAGGGTTAGGTGCAAGGGGATATATGAAAGAGAAGGGGTGCTGGGGAAGCGCTGTGGGCCCAGAGTGCGGAAGGAGTAATGGGGAAGCCAGACCATGAATTCATTCCCTCACTCAGTGAACACTTACTGGACCCCTGCCCAGTGTCTGGTCAGCTGCTATTCACTGGTACAATCCATAGCTAACCATAGCTACTAAAGGCTGTGCTGGGCACCAGGAGACCAGAGTGAGTGGATGAGACAGAAAGTGTTCCCACATTCAGAAGTTCACAATATGGTGACAGAGAATGACAAACACATGGACAGTCACAGACCAGTGTGATAAATGCTCTGCAAGTGCCCGGGAGCGCTGAGCTTGACATAGTGAAAGGAGAGGAGGCCTGAGGAGGCTGGAAAAGGCCTCCTCTGGGAGAGAATACCAGGGGGAATGTGTCAAGCAGCTAGTGCTCCAAAGAGCAAAGCCACACCAAGCCGATGAAATAGCACGTGCAAAGGCACAGGAATAACATATTCATGAAGAGCAGAATCCCCTGTTGGGATGAAAGTTTTGTGTTTGGGGGGCCTTAGTGGTTTTGCTCGAGTAGAAGAGGTACCAAGAAAAATGTGTAATCTGCCCTTTGTTTTTAAGGATTAAAAGAAAGAAGCTGTCCGGTGGATATGGGGCTAGAAAGTAATCTTAGAGGCTGCCTTTGGTGATATCGACAATTCCACTGTTTCCAAGGGCAGGAATAACACCAGCATGAGGTCTCACCAAATCACTGACACCACTAAGATACCACTGATTATAAGAAACACCATGATCGTGTATGCCATGCAAAAAGAAATAATCAATGCCATCTAAAATCTGACATGCCATCAATTATAATACATCTCTTAAGTGTGGAGATGTTAAAATATGCATAGGACAGCAAAATACAATATAGAAATATGATAGGCAGGGGTGCCTGGGTGGCTCAGTCAGTTAAGTGTCTGGATCTTGTTCTCATCTCAGGTCTTGATCTCAGGGTCATGAGTTCAAGACCCACACTGGGCATGGAGCCTACTTACCAAAAATAAAAAAAAAAAAAAAAAGAAAAGAAAAATAAAGAAATATGAAATGTAGTATACCACAAAATACAGCATAGAATGCTTGCTTACTACATGCCATATACACTATCAACTACTTTGCCTGTATTAACCCTTTTAATCCTCACAAAAACCCTTTGAGGTAGATAATATTATTGTCCCTGTTTTACAGATAAGCAAACTGAGCCTCAGAGGGGTTCAACAACATTATCAATATCACACAATGGCAACAAAAGTCCAGGACCAGATGGCTTCACAGGCAAATTCTACCAAACATTTAAGGAAGGGTTAATAACTATTCTTCTCAAAGTATTCCAAAAAATAGAAAAGGAAGGAACACTGCATTCATTCTATGCGGCCAGCATTACCCTGACACCAAAGCCAGATAAAGACACCAACTAAAAAGGAAACTTCAGGCCAATATCCCTGATGAACACAGATGTAAAAATTCTCAATAAAATAACTAGCAAACAGAATCCAACAATACATTAAAATAATCATTCACCAGGATCAAGTGGGATTTATTCCTGGGCTGCAAGAATGGTTCATTATTTGCAAATCAATCAATGTGATGTATCACATTAATAAAAGAAAGGATAAGAATCATGATCATTTCAATAGATGCAGAAAAATCATTTGACAAAGTATAACAACGATTCATGATAAAAACCCTCAACAAGGGATGCCTGGGTGGCTCAGTCAGTTAAGCATCTGCCTTCAGCTCCAGTCATGATCCCCAGGGTCCTGGGATTGAATCCCACATTGGGCTCCTTGCTCAGTGGGGAGCCTGCAGCTCCCCCTGCTTGTGCTCTCTCTATCTCTCTCTGATAAATAAATAAATAAATAAATAAATAAATAAATAAATAAAATCTTTACCAAAAAAAAAAAAAAAAGCCCTCAACAAAGTAGCTTTAGAGGGAACATACTTCAACATAATAAGGACCATATATAAAAAAAAAACCCACCACTAATATTATCCTAAATGAGGAAAAACTGAGAGCTTTCCCCTACAGTCAGGAACAAGACAGGGATGTCCACTCTCAACATTTTTATTCAAGATAATATTGGAGAGGTGACTGGGTGGCTCAGTCGGATAAGCACATGCCTTCAGCTCAGGACATGATCCCAGCATACTGGGATCGAGCCCTGCATTGGGCTCTCCACTCAATCAGGAGTCTGCTTCTCCCTCTGCCCCTCCCCTGCCCCCTCCTCTTGTTCTCTCTCTCAAATAAATAAAATCTTAAAAAAAGAAAAAGATAGTATACTGGAAGTCCTAGCCACAGCAATCAGACAACAAAAAGAAATAAAAGGCATCTAGATCAGCAAGGAAGAAGTTAAACTTTCATTATTTGCAGATGACATGATACTATATATAGAAAACCTGAAAGACCACCAAAAAACCACTAGATCTAATAAATTCAGTAAAGTTGCAGGATACAAAATAAACCTGCAGACATCTGTTGCATTTCTCTATACCAATAACGAAACAGCAGAAAGAGAAATTAAGGAATGAATCCCATTTACAACCACACTGAGAACAAAAAGACACCTAGGAATAGGTTTAACCTAAGACGTGAAAGACCTGTACTCTGAAAACTATAACACACTGATGAAAGAAATTGAAAAGGACACAAAGAAATGTAAAGACATTCCATGCTCATGGACTGGAAGAACAAAAATTGTTAAAATGTCTATACTGCCCAAAGCAATCTACACATTTAATGCAATCCCTATCAAAATACCAGTAGCATTTTTCACAGAGCTAAAACAATCCTAAAATTTGTACGGAACCACAAAAGGCCTTGAATAGCCAAAAAAATCTTGAAGAAGAAAAAAAAGCTGGAGGCATCACAATTCCAGACTTCAAGTTTATTACAAGCTGTAGTGATCAAGACAGTATAGTACTGGCACAAAAATAGATACAAACTCACAATCGCATGGTCGATTAATCTTCAACAAAGCAGGAAAGAATATCCAATGAGGAAAAAACGTCTCTTTGACAAGTGGTGTTGGGAAAATTGGACAGCTACGTACAAAAGAATGAAACTGGACCACTTTCTTACATCATACACAAAAATAAATTCAAAATGGATTAAAGACCTAAATATAAGAACTGAAACCTTAAAAATCCTAGAAAAGAACAGTAACCTCTTTGACATTGGCCATAACAACTTCTTTCTAGATACGTCTCCTGAGGCAAGAGAAACAAAAGCAAAAATGAACTATTGGGATTTCATCAAAATAAAAAGCTTCTGCACAGCAAAGGAAACAATGAACAAAACTAAATGGCAACCTATAGAATGGAAGAAAATATTTGCAGGTGATATATCTGATAAAGGATTAGTATCCAAAATATATAAGGACTTATAAAACTCAACACCCCAAAAATGAATAATCCAATTAAGAAATGGGACATGAATAGACATTTTTCTAAAGAAGACATACAGATAGATGGCCAACAGACACATGAAAAGATGTTCAACATCACTCATCGTCAGGGAAATGCAAATTAAAACTACGATAAGATATCACCTCACACCTCTTAGAATGGCTAAAATTAACAACACAAGAAACAAGTCTTTTTTTTTTTTCTAAATTTCTTTTTTTTTTTTAAGATTTTATTTATTTGTTAGAGAGAGAGTGAGTGAGAGAGAGATCACAAGCAGGGGGCAGGGGTAGAGGGAGAAGCAGACTCCCCGCTGAGCAGGGAGCCCAATATGGAACTTCACCCCAGGACCCTTGGGATCATGACCTGAGCCGAAGGCAGACACTTAACCGACGGAGCCACCCGGTCACCCAGGAAACGACAAGTCTTGTCAAGGATGTGGAGAAAAAGGAACCCTTTTGCACTGTTGGTGGGAATGCAGATTGGGTATAGCCACTCTGAAGAACAGTATGGAGATTCCTCAAAAAGTTAAAAATAGAACTACTCAATGATCTAGCAATTGCACTACTGGATATTTAACCATAGAATACAAAAATACTAATTCAAAGGGATACATGCACCCAGATCTTTATAGCAGCATTATGTACAATAGCCAAATTATGGAAAGAGCCCAGGTATCCATTAACTGATGAATGGATAAAGAAGATGTGGTATATATACACAATGGAATATTATTCCACCATAAAAAGAATAAAATCTTGTCATTTGCAATAACATGGATGGAGCTAGAGAGTAATATGTTAAGCAAAATAAGTCAGTCGGAGAAAGACAAATACCATATGCTTTCATTCATATGTAGAATTTAAGAAACAAAACAAATGAGCAAAGGGGAAAAAAGACAGGGAGGCAAACCAAAACACAGACTCTTAACTATAGAGGACAAACTGATGGTTACCAGAGGGTAGATGCGTAGAGGGATGGGTGAGACAGGTGATGGGGATTAAGGAGTGCACTTGCTGTGATGAGCTCCAGGTGTTGTATGAAAGTGTTGAGTCACTATATTGTACACCTAAAATTAGTATTACACTGTATGTTGACTGACTGAAATTTAAATAAAAACTTAAAAAAAAAATCACATAGTGGCAGAGCAAAGATTCAAATTCTGGCAACCTAGCTCCACTCTGTTCTATGTTTTGAGGGGTGAAAATAAACTGACTTCTTCTCTAGGAGCAGCTCTGCAACTGTTAAGTGAGATAGTGAGTTCCAGGGACAGAGAATTGAGACACACTGGGAATGAGCCTTCTGGAGCCTTAAAGGAAGTAACCAATGGGATTCAACACCAAGAACTGAGACTGAAAAAACCAAGAGAGAGAGAGAGAGAGAATGTGCGGAGGGCACCTGAAGTTGAAGAAAGAGGTGAGAATGTTATCATTTTGCAAACTACCCCTGGGGCCTATCACACTAGCTAGGCTGATGCAACTGTGCTGCTTTTTAGAGCAGCAGAGGGCAGGCAGGTGATGGCAGAGAGGAGCTCAACAGCGACATCGTATGGTATAAATCAGCGATAGACTGAAAATGCCTGGGCTGCTGGGGGGTAGAAATTGGAGATGGATGATGGGAAAACAGATTTAAGAGATATTTAGGAGAAAGAAGAATGGAAGGGACTTGGTGACAGGATGGAAGTGGTGGAGTTAGGGAGAGGGCAGAGTAAAGGATGGACACTAATTCATAAGAGTGAATAATTATGTCATTCACAGTTCAAGGAAGCCCAGGCAGAAGAGGAACAGAGTTGGAGATAAGCAGGCAAAACTAGATCACAAGAAAGATAAGGGTAGACAGAAGGGGACAAGGTTAAGTGAAAAAATTAAGCACCTACTGCATGCCTGTCTCAATGCTAGAAACATTGCAAAAAATATCTCATTTACTCTTCCTTGTCATAACCCTGTGAGTGACTGATTATGTCCAAGTTACATATAAATGAACTGAATGAAGCTCAGTGATCTGAGGTCACACCCAGTGAAAAGCAGACCCAGGATTCTGAACCCCATGTTTTTCTCTCTCCATCTGTTCTTCTTGAAGAGGCCAGTTGATCTTGGACTAAGGATCAGGAATCTAACAAACTGGAAAGAACAGAGACTTCCTGAACAACACTGGAGCAAAGCCTGCCCAAAACAGGGTCAGAAACAAAGTAGGCCAGCCACAGGCCCTCCCTGTTCCTGCCATGCCAGCCTGAATCCCTTACACATTTAGGTGGGATGGAGGAAGGGAAGAGTGGGGAATTTTTGTGGCCCAAAAGATGAATAATTAAGCATGTGTTTTCATCTGTTGAAGAGCAAAGACAAGGAGGGAAAGGCAGGCAAGCATTTTCAAGCAAGATCTTTCAGGGCCCCCCAAGGCCACCCACCTTCATAAAGAAAGCAGGCCTGGAAGCCATGGGTCTGACAGTATCTACTCTTTGCAGGAAGCAGACACTATTGGTTATTGGGAGCTAGGCGAGAAAACAGAACAACCACCTGTTTCGTAAAAGAACAAATCAATGGCTTCCCAATCTACCCCACTGTGAGCCTTTCGAAGACCAGCTTCTAGGCAGAGACACTTTAGCTAGTAAACAATAGCATGAGATATCCTTCTCGTTGGAAGGGAGGGAAAAAAGAGAGGAACAAAATGAGGTCTTAAACCAGATTTCTCAGAGACCCAGGGAGACCAACAGCTGGGCCTTGGCCTAGTAGGGGGACAAGAGGGAAACCGAGACAGGAAGGAAACCCATATGGGTTGAAGAGGAAACAGATGACAGAGTGGGCTTGAGCTCCACTTTCCATGTGGAACTTTGGGAAGATACCACTACAGAGTGCCCACGTGCTAAGATGAGATAGTCACGTCAGGGTAGAAATCACAGCGTGATGCGTTGTGGCAAAAAGGGCCAAATACAATGCTCCCAAGTCCCCCACAACTCCCAAATGTCAGGGGATACAGAAGATAATGGAGAGTTAATAACCAGTGGGCCTGGATGGGTTCCTATGTAGAGGGGTGAGGGACACTGAAGCAGAAGCTATAGGGCTAGCCAGACTAAGATGAAGGCTAGATGAAGAGTTCACTAGCATCCCAAGGGCCTGCAAAGCCAGCAGGAGCCAATGCAGGGCCAAGTCGGCAAAGGTAGACACTCTGGGCTCCTACTAGCCAAGGGAACACACATAGTTACACCAGCTCAGGCCACAGCTGTCCCAGAAAGAGCAATGTGAGAAGGACAGAGACCAGGCAGGGATGTATTACACCTTGGTGAGAGTCGACAGAAGCCAGCAAAGAAGAGCACACAGCCCAGAAGCCTCTCCAATGCCAGATGCCACCTTGCGAGGGAAGAGGAGCAGAGGGCACTTGAGAATAAAAACAACCCAGAACTGTAGAATGAATTTTGAATCGATCAAATACCCAAAATGGTCTGAATTAGACCCAAGTGCTGCTTTAAAGGAAAAGTGCTTTCACTTTCTATTGGAATACATTCTTTCACCATCTGCAGAAGTTATGACTAGAAGTAAGACCATAACAGTTAAAAGGAATAACTTTTTATACATGCAAATTATAGTGTCAATTTTGACTCTGCTGCATGTGGGGAGGGGCACTCTTGATTTCCGAGAATATCTGCAAAGAAACTGAGCTCACGAGCCTAAGGAGTAGGTTAAGACTTTTCTCAGTCACATTTGGTTTGAACTACTTCCATCTCAGGAAAATAGAAAGTGTCAGGTGATAGAAACATGACTCTGAAAGAGTATGGGGAATGAGCAGAGCCAAAACAGATGGAGAGGTTATCCTCTGTAATGACCACACCCTTAACTGCAAAGGGAAGGGCCTGGGACCTGGGCCTTTGGGAGGCTCTACAGGTCCAATGAGGGGCCTTCACCAAAAGTCCTCGGAGGACATTCCAGGTCCAAGGAGAGCCACGTGGATCAGATAAGGAAGACAGAAGGAAAGAGGATAAGCAGCACTCACCCATCTCTGACTGAATGTGATGGCAGCCCAGCAGCATCAATCTGCCTTTTGTGACCAGCTTGTTAGGTACGTTGGAGATACGGGTCTGCCAAATGTTCAGGCAGCTCACCAGCATCACGTAGTTCTTGATAGGACAACCTCTCATGGACTCCAGCTTCTGAGGCCCCCAGGCTTGCAGGAACTGTTGAATGCTTGTCATCCAGTGATGTTCCTTGCAGAATTCCTTCACCTCCCACAGCATGCCCTAGGCACAGACAAGGTGCTTAGGGCAGAGGTAGGTGGCTATGACGGGAATTAGTGAGCATCACCCGCCTCCTTAAACCCTTCTCACCTCCAGCAAGGCTTGTTGCATAGTCAGTGCCTGCTGGATCTGAGGATTGTTGTCCAGGTCCTCTTGCAGCTGCTTATAATTGGGGGGCAAATACTGGCCCCGCAGCCGGTACCCACGGACCTCTAGGGCTTCGGTAATCGTGTGACACTTCCAGGGCCACACCAATCCTATATTCGGCCCACAGAAGATGTGCACAGCATCGCTGGGCTGGCCCTGGAGCTTGGGCATCACGAATTCCGTGTTCGAATCTTCCTCTTCATCTTCTTCTAGTGGGGCACATGCCATAATTGTCCATTGAGTGCCCTGCAGGGCCCCCACACAACCTCTCTCTCTACCTGAGTGTATACGTTACACACAACACCCACACATCCACACACCCACACCCACACACACACACACTCCTTGCTCCTGAGTGAGTTCACACACAGACATCTATATTACAAACAGACTCATTGAGGGAATTTATTATTTAGGTTTCAGGTTCAGAAAACAGAATTTAGTTAGTATAAGCAGTAAGGGAATTATTATAGAAAATTAAATGGTTTGCAAACAGTTGGAAGAACTGAAAAACACTCTAGGCTGAGCATCTATAGCTCTGTGCTGCCTGGCAAATTGGGAGGTCAGAGCCACATCACCAGCTACTAAAGCACACTACCTCTGTTATGTCTCCTCCAGCAGAATGGACAGCATAGGTGCTGCCTCTCTCTCATTCTTTTTTTTTTTAAAGATTTTATTTATTTATTTGACAGAGAGAGAGAGATCACAAGTAGGCAGAGAAGCAGGCAGAGAGAGAGGGGGAAGCAGGCTCCCCGCTGAGCAGAGAGCCCGATGCGGGGCTCGATTCCAGGACCCTGAGATCATGACCTGAGCCGAAGGCAGAGGCTTTAACCCACTGAGCCACCCAGGCGCCCCACTCTCTCATTCTTACCTCAGTTCTGAATTGAAGTCCCATGCACATCTAAATCATGTACAACACCTCTCTGCAAGGAGGTCTGGGAAACATAGTTCATAGAACTCCAGCCTCTGTAGGACAGAGGAGGAGGTTGAACTTGGTTGTCCTTAGTATCTGTCTTAAGGAATATTCTTGAGCCTGGCTTCCCCTTTAACTTCTTAGAAACTGATTAATTGCCAGTTTCAGTATTTGTGTTGAAATTTTGTGCATAAAGGGGTAAAAAGCATCGAAATGTTCAGAAATTAGATGCACAGGACTCTCTCTCTCTCAAATAAATAAATCTTTAAAAAACAAAAGCAAAAACTACATTTTAAAAGAGCATACCTGAGAATATGCCTCAGAATGTTCAGTAACAAGACATATTCTATTAAAATTACTGAATTTCAAGAAAAAAAGAGAAAAATGTTTCAGGCATCCAGTAAAAAAGGGAAAAGGGTAAAAACAAGCCCTTCCTAAGGAATCTAAATGGAGAATGAGTTTCAGACAAAAAAAAATTACTGAGAGATCGATCAACATAAAGACTGCTGGTTAGCTTAAATATATTGTTACTTGTAGAACTAAAATTAAATAAGGTTTTGTTAAATATAAATTATTAGAAGGGAAATAATATAGTATGAAATGACGCTGTAGAGAATGCTGGTCATTCTCTTGCTTGCCAGGTTTTGAGAATGGAAGAATGGAACCTTGGAAGGCATACTGGCAAGCTACACCCTTCTCCCTTCTTCTGTGGTGGAAGACAACATCTTCTGTGAGAAATTAGAAATGTCAGCCATTTGATTCCCCAGCCCTTCTTGCTGCTGGAGGTAGCCATATGACCTAGATTTTTACAATGAGATATAAGAGTGAGTCTGCTGGGGAGCTTCTGGAAGATTTCCTTTCCTGATAAAATGTGAGAGTCAGGCAAGGAGAGATCTACCTCCAATGCTCCTCCCCTTCCCCCCTGATCTTGTGCAAGAATGGGCTGCTTGGAGCTGGAGCTTGTCTTGCAACTATGAGCAAGCAATAAGCCTTGGGATGAAAACAGTGTTTCTGATTCAGCCTCCCCTACCACACACACTCCTCTAAGAGAATCTGCCCTTACTTATAACTGAACTCGGAAAGGAGTAGGGGAAGGCTCTAAGGAGCCTGATACTTGATGACATCTTTGAGCCACTGAACCAACCTTGGGAACATCTACCTGGAGACACTTCTTGTTATGTGAGATAATTGTTTTCATTGTTAGGCTACTCTTAGGTCTTCTGTTACTTCCACTGAAAGCATTCTCAGTGACTCAGAATTCAAACACACAAGCAAAGTCAAGACTAAGAAACAGAAATAAAGCCTTGATGATACTGCCTGGGCCTTGAATCCAGATGAGCCTGAATTCAGCTGCATCCAGGTATTTCTTAGTTATGGGAGTCAATAAATTCCCCTTTTTGCTTACCTAGTTCTGAGTCAGAAATATGTTATCCCAAACCAACGTGCACATTTAGGCCTACATAACGAATGTTTACGGCCAATACAAGCATAGCTGAAGACTGGAGCCTCCACCATACACACCCTTCTAAGAGGATCTGCTAAAACTAATTAATTTGTACCATGACCCAATTCCCGTGCCAGAGCTTATGGATATGTGGTTCTCTATATGGGATAGGCTGAATCAATCATACTCCTGGTCTTGAAAATTTGAAATAACTCAGTCACACATACAGGAAAACTTAACTGAAAGACCATATAGAGTCAAGGATGGGGTTGGTACCACAGAAAGCCCAAGTCATTTGGAAGCAAGTTATAAGGGAGCAGAAAGTTCAAAGGAGGTAGAGACAGCTAGTTCCAGGGGAGAGTCAGAAGAACTGGGAAGAAGCACAGAGACAGGGCTCTCTTCCTGACATTCTAGTTTCCATTTCTGTGAAGTGTGGTGTTGCTACATATTTTCTGTCTTTGAATTTGGTCACTTTCTGTTTTGTGAGCTCCAAAACACAAGATGAGGTTGAAGAACTGTGATTCAAGGTGCCAAGACCCACAAGACCACTCAAGCAATATGGTGCGATACAGTCGATTCACGTGTGATTCTGAACAACGGAAAGAAAAGCTAGCGTATTTTTAACACAACTTGGTGACTGCAATATCCCAACAAAACAAAAAGGATTACAAATAACTTACTTCATAGCCAACGTAAGAGCAAAATAAAGCTTGCTTATGACAAGAAGTCTGATAGCAACTAAATCAAAGAAACATTAAAGTTAACATGGAGCTGCATTTTTAAGTATCAATCCAACTGTGAAAAACCAAGTAATATAGACGTTTACTGTAGGTTTCTTCGGATGAGTCACTCAGACATGTTACACAGAGCAGCAAAGCTGCTTGTCAAACATATTTATACAACTTTTCATCTTTTCAGAATTTCTTATTCACAGGGTGGCAAGAAAAAAAGTCTCTCTTCTCTTTCAATGATGAATCCACTCACTGCTACACTGCTTACCTCTATTCTCCCTCTTTCTGGTCATACTGTTCATACCTCACACTCCAAGACACCCTCCCTGCCACATGCAGCCCCCTGGCAAAAATTAAAAATTAAAAAATTAAAAAAATATATATATATATAGTCGTGACCGTTTCATTCTTTGCATTCTATCTCTCAGCTAACTTCAACATCATCTCAACCAAAACATATATTAAAGGGTCTATGATAAAATATAAAAAGATGCACTGATCTCGGTAAAGTTAATGTAAAAACTTTAAGTTCCTGAACTTGACACCTGCCAGATGAGAAAAATCATTATCCAATTGTAATTTCCTTGCTTTAAACTACAGAAAATTCCTGATAAGATTGTAAGGACATCAGATAACAATACTGATCATCTCTTTTTGGTTGCAAAATGTTTCAGAATTAAGACTGTTCTCTGGAAAATGTTGGAGAATGCAGCCTAAGACTGCAGGATATGGTGCACCTGTTTTATCAGTAATAGACTGGGTCTTCTTCTAGGGACCAGAATCTAGTCAGTGTGTAAGTTTCTATTATAAGTGGCTGATTTTTCATATTTTTGAAAATATACACAGAGGCACCGAAATAATTTTGTAATTTGGTTAAAATGCCATGCAAGTTTTGCCTCGTTTAAGTAAAAGATTTCTCAGATAGATGTACATTTCTTAAAGATTACTAGTTGTGTTTTAACTACTAGATATTTGCTTTTATTAAATGTTACTCCAATTTTCATAAAAAACTTAAGAAAAACCCCAAGTCGGAACTTTGGTTCTCATTTCTCCATGGTATTACTTTGATTTTCCATGCTGACCTTTTTTTTTCCTTCAAATTTTGATTCTGAAAAATCTCAAGTATGTAGAAAAGTTTAGAGGTACTACAAATCGCTTTATCCATCCACTTTGATTCAACAATTACTAACATTTTGCTACATTGCTTTTTTTTTCCTCCTCTCTTTTCCCTAAAACATTTGAAAGATAACAAGCATCAGGACATTTCACCCCTAAATACGTCAGTCCACGGTGCTCTTTTAAAAGTAGAAGGGGTGGGCAACCCTCTCAGGTCCCCTCCCTCTTTGGGAGCTTTGTACTATCACCCAATAAACTTTGCTTTGCTGCCCACCAAGGGAAAAAAAAAAAAAAGTAAAAGGGGTAACCCAAGACACTACAAATAAACATTTTCACTTTCATTAGAACTTAGAATAAAAGTTTTAAGGTTTTTATTTGTTTTGCTTTTCAAAGAAATTACTACAGTATACCAAAATATGAATTAGTATAAAATGAGAGAATAAGGTGAAATATCTGGTTTATTTCTGTCTTTAATATTAGTAACAGTAAGAAGTTACTATCTGTAATATGTATCACTACATGCTGAGCACTATACTAGACATATTACCTCTTTTAATCCTGCAAGTTAGGTATTTTTGTTATTCCCATATTGTAGGTTAGTAAACTAACATGTTTGGTTCCACTGGACCATGTAAAACAAATATTAGTAGTCTCTACCAATTATCCTAGATTCACTTGAGAAAATAATATGCTCCAACTAGTGTCATCTGTAAAAGATATAGGCTCCTTTCAATGAAACTTTTCCTCTCTTGTCACCTATTTCTTCAATTTAACTTCATGTCTTTAAATCATCTTAATGAAAACATAGTAGTTGAATCAAGGGGGTGGGGGGAAGCACCTACATGTCAGATCTGACTGAATGCACGTAATGATTTTATTTGTAATTGGGTTACTATTCCAAATAAAGGCAGTGTGAAGATGTATTTCCTCCCTGGTGGTTAACAAGTGTGAGGACTGATAACCAGTAATAATTGGTAACCGTAATGGCTCAATAATGTTAATGGATTATCCTATATGAAATGAAAAAGAGCTGTATGAAATAAAGCAAATACTGAACAATCAGAGTTCTTCAAGCAAGTACAAATTAAGTTTAACAGGAAACAAAATACCATTACGACATTAGAGAAAAGCCTCACAGAGTTTGGATGAACCAGAGGAAGGACAATGTACTCACTCACATTCTTTCATACACCTCTCATTTCACTCAACTGCATGCACACACACACACACAAGCACATGCATGAGTGAGCAAAGACACAGCCCCACTCTAACTCCCCGCCCCCAACAACTGAGGTTACAGCTGCTCCATCCACACCCAAGGCCTGATTCTACGGCCATGCCCTTGACACCCCGCGTGTGCCCCTCCCCCTCTTTCCACCCTCGCTAACCCCTGCCTAAGTCTCCTTACTTAAATACCTTCAGAATACAAGGAGTCGCAGGGGGTCTTCAGGTCTGTAGACTGCATTACCTTCATGCCCAGGTATGTAGAGAGGGCACAAATGGAAACCAGTGAGCATTCAGATGAGGCTGAGAGCTTCTAATTACACAGAGCATAGGAATTGGGAATTCCTACAGCCAGCCCCCTGCCCAATCCAGAATACCTTCAGGGCAGAGGCCTTGACAGACTGCAAGCCCACATTTAGAATCTGGATCATAGTTTCAATACACGGCTCAGGAGACAGCTGGCCACAACTGTCAAAGACCAGCTGAGCTGAGAGAAAGGGTTTCTTCCTTGGGGCCTGTAGAGAAGGGTCAGGAGAGGTCACGGGGCTACATGTTAGTGTCTGCTGCCTGCCATATGGCCTTGACTGCCTGCCCACCTCCGCACATGCCACCCACCACCTCACTTGTAGGATGTTGGCCACAAAGGAGGTAATCTCCTCTTCTATGATAGACACAAGGCTCTGGCAAATCATGTAGTCTACGAGGCGGGCCAACTGTCCCAGCCGCAGCAACCAGGCCTCTGCCTGCTTCAGCTTCTGCTCCAGCTGTTGGCACTGTACCCTCTGAAGGTAGACGGAGCGTTGGTCCGTCCTGATCCTCTTGCAGTTTTTCACTCGCTCCTGCAGGCCCTGTTGCATGTGATATGTATCCTCGTGAACCTGTCAGCATAGAGAGTGGACAACAAACTGAAGGAGAATGGAGGACAACCTGGCCACCCACTGGCATCTGCAAAACTCTCAGGTCTCAGAGCCTGAAACCGAGCACCTACATATACACAGGGAAGCCACTTTTCAGTAAAGATTAGCTCCTGAAATCTTTTAGTGACCAGAAAAGATGCAAAATGGAGAGCATATATTAAGAGGTCACATTGCTAATTTGATAGGCCAGGCTTGTGTACTAAAAGCCCCCAGGGTAGACCTCAAATAGAAAATTTGTGCACATGTAAACAGAAAGGTTCACAGCACACAGATTACACAGAGGAGAAAGACTGGATAAGTAAGGCTCAGCAATAATTCCAGGACATGGATTCCAATCACGAGGCCTGGGAGGTGTGGCCTGCTGACTAGCATAACTCTCCTTATGTGACAGTGAAAGCTGTCTACTGTGTAGTAGAAGGCTAGTGAGACCTTCCCCTAGGGGTGGGGAATGTGGGATAAAAGTCGAAGAGCCTCTTTGTGGGTCCTTTTCACATCTGGGAGGTTTCTTGGCCTACACAGGCTGCTGACAGTTGCCACCTCTCAGGACAGAGGGGAGACACCAGCAAGATATGCCTGGCCAGATGGACCTACCGTCCCTGATGCCCTCCTGTCCTTTTTGATGTTTGGTAGAGCCTGTGATTAGAACTAACGTGTGTGTGGATTGTATTCTACTCACCCTGAGTTCAGATCCCAGTCTTCAAAGACCCAGACATAAGGCACTCGAGGCCTAAGCTACACATCATGAACAAACACGCCCTCTGACTTGGTGAGATGTTCTCTTCCGGGCTCCAGAAATACCCTCCATACTGAGTGCTTCCCACTTCATAGTCCTTAGTCCAGGGCATCAGCACTATCTAGTTACTCATGTGATGTGTCCACTACTCTGTAAATTCTTCCAGGAAGAGGACTCTGTCACATCTTATTTCATGTCTCTTTGCTTAACACAGAGCCTGGCACAGCTACTTCCAAAGAAACTGTTTGTAAAAAGAATGTATCACTCACACTGAAAGGGCTTATTGAGTGCCAATTAGGATAAAACCACACAAACAACAACAATAATTACTACACCAGATCATAATCAGTATTCATTTTTAAAACCTCACCACTAAGGGACAAGATCTTCAATAACATCAAAGTTCTGAGGAAATATTTTTAAACCTGGAATTCTGTGACTAGCCACAGTATCAATAAAGTTTGGAAAGTAATAAAGACATTTTTAGATATACAAAGACTCCAAAAATGTACCATCCACAGATTCTCTCTGAAAAAAATAAACAACAGTATATTTCTGAGAGAGGAAAATGAATACAAGAGCTACAAGAAGCTTTGATGGATAAAGACATTTGTAAAACATATTGTCAAGTCTTAATGAGTAGGCTGCAAAACAAGAATGCTCACCACAATCCAGAATTAAATTCCAGGAAATCTCAACATAAGCATACTAGGAAGGGTGGAGGGTGAGGAGAGGAAGAGAGGTGAGAAACCTGAAGAGCACTGAGGTTCTTATTGTGCTTAGGAGAAAGACATGGATACAAATCCACGCTTGACATTCATTCACTCAAAACACTCACTGAGCACCTACTACTCTGTGGCATAACCTATAATGAGCACTAGAGGTATCGCGGTGACTGAAACAAATAATAATCCCTACCTTTTGGAGGTGGGGGGAGATCAACAAAATAAATAAGTAATTTATATTATATGTAAAAAGTGTCTATATATAAAAGGGATATGAAAAAAAAAACACAGAGTGGGGAAAGAGAGCTCAGGGATGCTGGTGATAGTGTAGGTTTGCAATTAAGGGCTCTTAGAAAAAGAGATGAAAGAGACATTGTTATAAAAATGTAAGTGGAACAGCTACACCCATTGAGCAGGTGTATAAATGTCTTACATATGCACTCAGTTGCAAATGAGAGAAAACTAGAAAAAGTGTGGTTTAAGCAAGTAAAAGATTTCTTTATTTAATTAAATAATAAATCCCTGGATGGCATATTGGCCCAAAAATATCAAACAGAACAAAGCTCTTTTTATGGTCCTCCTCCATCTTTAACATGACTTTCACCCTTTCATGGTGCAATCACTTCTTTATCACCAGAATTTCATCCAAGGGTCAGGCAATAAAAGATATTCCAGTTGGATCTGCTTCTTTTTAAAAACTTTTCACAGTGACTTTCACTTACATTTCATTGCCCAGAACTTACATGGCTTCCTCCAGCTGCAAGTCTATGAAAAGAAACAAAGTCAAGATTCTAAAACTAAGTAGGACGAATAGGCACTGTGGGGTTCTTAGGCGACCATGAGAGCAATAAAATGTCTAACATCCAAACCACTAGAGGACAATAATGGCAACCAAAATGTAAACAATCCAACAAAAGACAAGGAACCCAAGGAAGAATCAACCAGAAATCATAGGAAGTAGATAACACCAACATGAGATGGGAAAAATAAATCCAAACCTATCAGTAATCATAATAAATGAGATAAACCTATTGCAAGACATAGACTCTCAGACTTAATGTTTTCCAGGAAACAAAATAACAAAGGAAAGTTGACAACAAACAGAAAAAGAGAAGGAGCAAATGCTTGATGCTGTTAACATCAAACAAAGTAGAACTCTAGCAGAAAAGTAGTAACAAGAATGAAGACCTTGTCACAGCAAAAAAGTCACCAAGAAACACTGTTATGAACCTGTATGCACACATGTTTTTAAATACATGTTGCAAAATGAAAGAATACCAAAAAGAAATTAATAAATCTATAGTTAAAAGAGGGGCTTTTTAACATATATCTCTCAGAAACTGAAAGATAAAGTGGATAAGAAGTTATCATAGGGGAAGAGAGGAAAAAATAAAACAAGATGAAACCAAAGAGGGAGACAAACCGTAAGAGGAGACTCCTAATCTCAGGAAACAAACTGAGGGTTGCTGGAGGGGAGGTGGGGTGGGAGGGATGGGGGCTGGGTGATGGACATTGGGGAGGGTATGTGTTATGGCGAGCACTATGTATTGTGTAAGACTGATGAATCACAGACCTGTACCCCCGAAACAAATAATACATTATATGTTAATTGAATTTAAATTTTAAAAAACCCAGATTAAAAATTTTTTTTAAAAAGTTGTGGAAAAAAAAAAAGTTGTTGTGGCTGTAGAATATTTGCATAAAACAATGAATGAAATTGGTCTAGTATAATTTTCTTAGACTGGGTTCCCCACAAATTTGGGGAAATGTGATTTACTGAAGGAATGGTCTTCAGGAAATAGGCCTCTAAGGGAGAGCAGGAAGCAAAACAGGAAAGGAGAAATTGCCAAGCAAGAGCACAGCTAAGGCTGTTCTTGGTCTGATGTGGTGAGAGAGGTGGCCCTGGAATGAAGACCCTATTGTAGAGCTGTCCCACGATGAGACAAGGAACCAAAAAGAAGGCAGGAGAACTGTGACATAGGAAAGAGAATAAAGAGAAGTGACCACTATATGTAGTGCAGGATTCTGGACTGGATCCTGAAACAAGGAAAAAACATAGAAATAAAGGACATTCTTAGAATAACTTGCAATTTTTTTTAAGATTCTATTTATTTATTTGAGAGAGAGAGATCACAAGTAGGCAGAGAGACAGGCAGAGAGAGAGGGGGAAGCAGAGAGCCCGATGTGGGGCTCGATCCCAGGACCCTGAGATCATGACCTGAGCCGAAGCCAGAGGCTTTAACCCACTGAGCCACCCAGGCGCCCCTAACTTGCAAATTTTTAATAAGGACTGTGAGTTAGATTAACAGATAATTGATAATTATACTAGAGTTAGGGAAGAAAACGTCCCTGTTCTTAGGAGAAACACACTGGCATATTTAAGGGTAAATGAACTTGACATCTGCAACTTAAAACTTTCAAGTAGTTCAGGAAAATAATGTATACATACATAGAGAAAGAATAATCATGAATGATAAATGAGAAAAACGAACTACCTGGGTAAAAGGTAGATGAGAGTTTATTAAACTATCCTTGAAACTCTCCTAATAAATCTGAACCTATATCAAAATAAAAAGTTATACAAGAAAGAAAGAAAATGAGTTTATCCCAGTAATGCAAAAGTGGTCTAACACCGACAATTCACCATACTAGATTTTTTTTTCACCATACTAGATTAAAAGAAAAATTCCCATAATCATTTAAATAGAAGCAGAAAAAAAAATCACTGGACAAACTGCAACATTCATTCATGATAAAACCTCTTAGCAAACTCAGAATTGATGGAAACATCCTTAAAACTTGATAAAGTTTACCTACCAAATTCTCACATTTGATATCATTATTTATTTAATGTTTCAAATCTATTTTAGTTATTTAGTAATGCTACAATTTAATGGGCAGCAGCATGCTTTTATTGAGCACAGAGGACAAGCGTGGTTCTGTAACAGTTCAGTTACCGGTGGGATGATGACCCATTCTTCCCTTCTCCTACGTCACCCCCCACTTCTGGAGTGACTGCCAACAGGGACAAGTTCCATTCCATCTCACACAACAGCACAGAAAGTGGCTCTACATGTTGCCTTTGCTTGTCTTTTCACTGTGGTGCTTTTTAAAAAGTTAACTGTAATATAAATAAATGTCTTGATTTTTTTTATGGTTTACATTTTTATATTTTGTTTAAGAAACTCCGAGATAATAAAAATGTTACATTGTCTTCTGGAAGCTTTTTGGATTTTCTTTTCACACTTATGTCTTTTATCCATCATGAACTAATTTTTGTATAGGGTATAGCAACTATTAGAAAACAATAACATTTTAAAATACCATTTATGATAGCAACAAAAAATATCAAATATCTAGTAATAAGTCTAATGAAATATATTCAAGACCTCTACAGGAAACCTATAAAACCTCAGTAGGAAAAATTAAAGAAATCAAAATAAATGAAGAGATCCATGTTTATGAATAAGAAAGTGAAATATTATTAAGATATTCTCCTTCAAATTGATCTACAAATTTAAAACAAGCCAATAAAAAAAATCCCAGTAAAATTATTTTGTGGAAATTAACAAGCTGATTCTAAACCTTAAATGGAAATTCAAAGAACCTAGCATAGGTTGTATAATAAATGTATAATAAAAAGCTTGTATAATAAAAAGTTGTAGGACTTATAATACCATATATCAAGACATACCATAAGGCTACAATAATTAAGATGGTATAACACTGACAAAAAGATATTTGCAACGATATGAATGGAACTAGAATGTATTATGCTAAGCAAAATAAGTCAGCCAGAGAAAGACAAATAACATTTGATTTCACTTATATGTGGAATTTAAGAAACAAAATAGATAAACATAGAGGAAGGGAAATAAAATATGATGAAAACAGGGAGGAGGCAAACCATAAGAGACTCTTAACTCTAGGAAACAAGCTGAGGGTTGCTGGAGGGGAGATGGGGGGGATGGGGTAACTGGGTAATGGGCATTAAGGAGGGCCCGTGATGTAATGAACATTGGGTGTTACATGGAACTGATGGATGGCTAAGTTCTATCCCTGAAACTAATAATACAATATCTGTTAACTAAATTGAATTGAAATAAAAATTTTTTTAAAAGACAGATAAATAGACTAATGAGACAGAAGAGAGTCCAGAAACAGACCCACACACATACAGTCATCTGATTTAAGAAAAAGATACCACTGCAAGTAAGTGGGGGAAAGGATAGTTTTTTCAATAAATAGGGAAAATACTCACACCATACATAAAAATTAATTTGAAATGTACCATAGACCTGAATATGAAAGAAAAGGTAATAAAGTTCCAGAAAACATCTACATGACTTTGGGGGTAGGCAAAGGTTTCTTAAACCAGGACTCAAAAGGCACCAACCAGAGAAGATTGATAAAATGAACTTCAAGAAAATTAAGAATTGTTAATTAAAAGACACCATAGTAAAAGGGTAAGCCACGGACTGGGAGAAAATATCTATAACACACATATTTGATACAGGACTCATATCTAGAATATATCAAGAACTGCTACATATTAATAGGAAAAAAACAGATGACCCAGTTAAAAATGAGCAAGAGAGTTAAGACATTTCATAGAAGAGGGTACCAAAACAGACAATAAACATATGAAAAGATGCTCAACAACCTTGGTAATCATAGAAACACAAATTAAAATAATAATGAGATACCACTGTATACCAGTTTGGCTAAAATTAAAAACTCTGACAATACCAAGTGTTGGTGAGAGCATAGGACAACTGGAAATCTTCTACATTGCTGGGCGAATATAAACCTGGTACAACCACTCTGGAAAACTGTTTGGCACTACAAAACATATATATACCCTATTCCAGAAATTTCACTCCTGGAACACATACTCCAAACAAATGAATGATTATGTCCACCAAAAGACATGTACAAGAATCAGCATTATTCATAATATCAAAAACTGGAACAAACTCAAATGTCCATCGATAGAATAAATAGGGACGCCTGGGTGGCTCAGTTGGTTAAGCGGCTGCCTTTGGCTCAGGTCATGATCTCAGGGTCCTGGGATTGAGTCCCGCATCAGGCTCCTTGCTCAGCAGGGAGCCTGCTTCTCCTTCTGCCTCTGCCTGCCATTCTGCCTGCTTGTGCTCTCTCTCTCTCTCTGACAAATAAATAAATAAAATTAAAAAAAAACAGGAGAATAAATAAAGTGTGGTACACCCATAGAGGGAAATACTACATAACATACAAAAAAGTGAACCACCACTACTTAGAAGATTATGGATAAATCTCACTCAGATTATGTTGAGTGGGAAAAAAAAGCCGGACATGCTGATTCCATTTATATGAAATTCAAAATCAGACTAAATGAATCTATGGTGACAGAGATCAGAGTAGTGGTTACCTTTGTAGGGTACTGACAGGAGAGGTACCACAGAGCTTGCTGAGATATCGGAAATGTTCTATTTCTTGATCTGGGTGGTGGTTACATGGATGTATACATATGCAAATATTTCAACAAACTGCACACTTAATATTCGTTTAATTTACTGCATGTAAGTTGTAACTTAATTAACAAAATAAACTACCGACTATTAAAAAATTATAACAAGTTTTGTAACATTAAAACAAAGGTGGGATTTAGGAATTAGGAGGTAGAGGAAGGCCGTGGAAGAGCTCGCCCCCCACCTTCTGCCCTGTTTAGCTCAGTGCTATGGCAGGTCCAGCTGTTACTGTCTGGAGGCTGAAGGCCATTTCTCTGCAGGAACCCACAAGAGGCCTCTTCCACGTTATTTCTAATGTTCACAAAATCTGGGTGGGTCCCCTCTCTCAGAACTAGACTAGCTGCAGACGGTGATCAGCCAGAGAACTGTGTAAATATCCAGCCCCTCCTGACAGACAACAAACTATAGTGACAGAAACAAACACACAGCAGGGCCTTCAGGAACCCAAGCAGGGGGCATGTACCACAGACGCAAAGTAGGCATAATCAGGAAGGACACCATCACTGGATGCTTCTACCAGCCACAGGGGCCTGCCAAAGGTTCAAGATAGGTTCAAAGATAAGCCCAGTGGCATAAAAGATCCAGATTCCAACTTTCAAATTCCCTAATGCCCCTGACACAAACAACTGAAGAACAATTATTGTTATGTTCTTTGTCCTCCCTGCTCAAGGCCATGACCAACCCTTAGGGAAAAGGTTGAATCCAAGCCTCTGCCCTTCTATAATCCACATCCACCTGCTGCTGTGCAAGACCCTGGCTATAAGCCAACTGCAGCATTCAGGCTACACGGGGGATCCCAGGAGAAGCTTAAGCCAAGAGGACACTGGAACTCTGGCAAGCTCGCCTTCGAGAAAAGGCTCACGATAAGCTGGAGCCTCTTACCAATTGCAGGATGGATGTGCAGAGGTGCAGGCAGCGACGGAGCAGCTGCAGAGCCTTGTGGTTCTCCTTGGCTAGAGCCCGTTGCAGGTCCAGCAGCTCGTAGCATCGATCTGGCTCTTGGGGAAGCCAGGGTACAGAGCGCAGCTCCTGCAGAAGCCTGGGATCAAGGGCTAAGCTGGTCAGAGCTGGCATCTCAGCCCTCTTTCCTTGAACACCTTTGACCTCTTTCTAGCGCAGCTCACCTCAGAATAAGCAAAGGTCTAGAAAGATTATACTATTCCTAGTGACCTCCAGGGACAGCTTCTTCTTGAGAGCTCTTTGAAAAATTCAAGCTGAGGAAGTTGCTGGCTGGGGAATTCTTTGGGAAAGGCCTGGGGTATGTGCAAACGTTTATACTAAGTGACCTTTCTGCTAGAAGAGGGTCAAATGATCCCAAGGTCTGACTTAGGAGGAGACTACAGAGGTTTCTTCCTTGGAATAGGGAAACCTAAGGCCCTAAATGTCTAGATGGACAGATGACTTTTAGGATCAAAGGTGACAAACTTCCAACTTCTCCATGGGCTGACTATCCCTAAGAAAATCTGCCTCCGTTATCCACTACCTTCCCCTGCCTCCCTGAGAACTCTATATCTCTAAAAATACCTGAAGAAGATGAAAGACCCCCAATAAGCAGAGGATGATCCTAATGGGTGTCATTTTATTCAGTACCTATTAAGACGCATTGAACATGGTATTTTATATTTACAATCTCACTTAATTCTCACTATAGCTGTGTAGTAGAAATCTCCATCCCTAGTTTTCATATCAGGGAATGAAGCTCAAAGAGTAAAGTCGGTCCCTTGCTAATATTCAGGATTTAAATTCAGATCTGTCCAGTCTCCAAGCCCTTATGTTTTTAATTATACTAGATGATTAGGCCAGACTGGAGGATCCCTAGAACAAAGGTTGCAAACTGGTAGGCTGTGGGTCAAATTCAGACTGAAAATGTTTTCCTGTGTTCCACTAAGAGTTGGTCAGCCCACTGTTTTAATAAAAATTTGAGTTAAATAGGTAAAATTACACTTTAAAATAAAATGTGTATTTCCAGGAAATCCTGAAAAAAATAAGGCAGTTGGCATGCTGTACCCATCTTCCCAGTGGTAACAGTCAGCTGGAATTGAGTAGTGACTGTCCCACTCAGATGTAGTCTCCAGATTGCATTCCGCACACTCCCTAATGTCTTGCACCTAACCCACTGCATTTCTTCCATAGTTCCTGCTCAGGCCCCGTAGGCATTTGAGCTTGCAACTTCTATCACAGAAGATAATTAGAAGTGGCTGAGGAGTGCAGGAAAAGCAAAAAAAAAAAAAGTACTGAAAATAGGAATAACTAAGCCTCTCCCCACCAAAAAAAAAGAATCTAAAAGATAACATGGAAAAAGCAAAGAATTTGGATTCAAACACCTAAGGTATATCCCCAGATCCAATAGTTAATAATTATGTGATCTGGGGCAACGTGATGTAGGAATACACAATTACATGAAGATATGCTTAGAATACATTACTCAGAAAAAAACCTGGTTACTTAACAATATGTCAAGTATGACCACATTTGTATAGGTGATAGAAAAAAAGACTAGAAGGATTTGCAACAAAATGTCTGTCGTGGTGGGGCGCCTGGGTAGCTTGGTGGGTTAAAACCTCTGCCTTCGGCTCAGGTCATGATCTCAGGGTCCTGGGATCGAGCCCCGCATCAGGCTCTCTGCTCAGCAGGGAGCCTGCTTCCCCCTCTCTCTCTGCCTGCCTCTCTGCCTACTTGTGATCTCTCTCCTCTCTGTCAAATAAATAAATTAAATTAAAAATGTTTAAAAAAATGTCTGTCGTGGTTAGTTATGTGTGATTAAGGTTAAAGGTCTTTTTTTTACTTCGTGCTTTTTTGTATTTTCCAAAATTTCTACAAGGGATATGTTAATACTTTTTGTAAAAATAATTTTAAGACATCTATTGACAGTGCATTTTGGAGACCTTACCTGCTAATATGCAGAAGCCCAGCTCCAAAGTGGGGCACAGCCAAGAGCAGATGCTTCCCGAGGAAAGTCCGGCACCGGTGCAGCCGCTGTAACGTCACACTCCTCCTCCAACTACAGATCAGAGGCCAGTGATAGGCTATTGCTCCCTGCAACCCTTGTCCCCAGATCCCATACCAGCATCACCTACCGGGCAAAGGCCTTGTATAAGAGGTAATATTTGAAGAATGGAATGAACTGGAGCTGCTGCCAGAGGACAGAGTGGCGGTGCCAGGTCCCCAGTGTCATTGTCTCACTGCCCTCCACAGGATGTACGTGCAGGATCCCAAAGGGAGAGAAGATGTAGTGCTCAGGGTTCACCTTCTTTGGTGGCACCACCATCAGGTTATAGGGCCTTTAAAAAAAGAGCTCTAATCAGCAGGAGCCTGGGAACTTGTGCAGGCTTCAGGAAGGGACCAAAGAAGGATGGAGAGGGGAAGCATGAAGGCAGGAATGAAGGCAGAGGAGAGTTTGAAGAGGGGAAAGAGAGCAAAATGATGGTCAACTAAAAAAAGGAAACAGATTTTTTAAAAAGATTTTATTTATTTATTTGAGAGAGAGAGCATGTGCAAGAGTAAGAGCATGAGCAGGGGGAGAGGCATGGGGAGAGGCAGAGGGAGAAGCAGACTCCCCGTTGAACAGGGAGTCCAACTCGGGGCTCAGTCCTGGGATCATGACCTGAGCCAAAGACAGACGCTTAACCAACTGAGCCACCCAGGCACCTGAGGAAACAAATATTATTAAGAATAAATGGAAGCCAGGGGCACCTGGATGGCACAGTCGGTTAAGTGGCTGATTCTTGGTTCCAGCTCAGGTTGTGATCTCTGGGTGGTGACACTGAGCCCCAGTGTTGAGCCCCGGTGTTGAGCCCCAGCGTTGAGCCCTAGTGTGGGCTTCTTGCTCAGTGTGGTCTGCTTGAGTTTCTCTTTCCCTCCCTCTGCCCCACCCTCTGCACACTCACTTGTGCACGCTTTCTCTTTCTCTCTCACTCAAATAAATAAATCTTAAAAAAAAAAAAGAGAGAGAAGAAGAAGAAGAAATGGAAGCCAAAGATAGAGGAGAAAGATGAAAAGGGCACCTAGCCAGTTCTAAGGAGTTCGTATCTCCAGATCCAGATACTTTACATCTTATCAAATCTAAGATGCCATCAGTTGTAAGCTGCAGCATTCTTTTTTAATGAAACACTGAAATTTAAAATGCTGCCAACATGATACTCCACCAATTTGTAAGATGCATCACAATTTCAGAGATGTTAAAATGTGAAAAAAAGTACATCCTAGAAATGATAAAATATGTCTATCTCTAGGTACTGAAATAACATGCAGAGATCATTAGGGGGTGCTGTTTGGAGTAACTGAGAATGGGGAAAAGCAGGGGGCGACTAGAAGACTAGACACACACAAATAAAGAGGACAACTTCACCCTAGAGACCCAGACGAGTACCTCCAGAGTCATCTTAACATCCTACTCTGGTCTCTTACATCAGCGCAATGCACCTACATCCCACACTAAGTGGCATTTTTATGCAGCTATACAATAGTTGTATCTAGTTGCAGGAGAATAGTTAGCATACTGCTATGTTTGGGCACACTCAATAAAGCATTTATCAATTTTTATTTTGCAGCTTAGCTTCATAACTTGGAACCAATAATATTTTTAAGCATTAAGTGTATTTTAGAGCTCTTTAAAAGCTATTATGTCTCAAGTTCTATGCCTATAATGCCTAAGAGATAAAATGGCCCTCCTCTATCTCTTCTCTCAGCCTTCTAAAATACATTATTAAGTAAATGACTTAAGAGAATTCAGATACAGAGGAGCCCGGGTGGCTCAGTCAGTTAAGCGTCCAACTCTTGATTTTGGCTCAGGTCATGATCTCAGGATTGTGAGACTGAGCCCTGCACCAGGCTCCCAGCTTAGCATGGAGTCTTTCTGAGGATTCTCTCCCTCTCCCTTTGCCCCTCCCCAAACTCATGCTCTCTTGTGCACTCTCTCTCGTAAAATAAATAAAATCTTAAAAAAAAAAAAAAGAGCGTTTAGATAGATACCAAAATAAACTCACTAAATCAAGTCATACAAAAGCTTTGTTTCCTTTCTGACAAAGTGACTAGATTTTCCCAAGTACTCTTCCCCCCAAACTATTTCTTCTGAAGCAAAGAGGAGTTACAACTTTGTCCAAGGTAGTTAAGGGAAAAATATAGGACTTAAAACCAAATCTACCTGACTCAAGCCATCCTTCTTAACCACTGGACTGCTTAGCTTCCCACAGGATAGCCTCCTACCCCAACTGATCCCAGGCTTTTCCAAGGGATCCTTCCCCTATGACCTTCTTAATGAATACTACTCTTTCTTTTTTTCCTTTTTTAAAGTTGTTTTTTCCCTTCTTCTTTTTATTTATGACTTTACAGAGTTTAAACCATTTATCAAGTTTCCCTTCTATCCAAGTACTGTGATTGGAGATGAGGACATAGAAATAACTACTACATAGTTCTTGCCCTCAAAGGGCTCAGATCAGTTATTAAGTGATGCTAGAAAGTATTCACCTGCTTCCAAAAAAAATTCAAACTCTATGCCTTAATGAAACACAGCAAGTTCTATGCTGAACGCATCACTTACTGCCTCTAAATATGTATCACTCATATGGATCATTCATTCATTCAGCAAATGTTACTGAGTCTCTATTCTATGCCCAACTGTTCTAAACCCTCGGGATACATTGTTAAACACAACAAACAAAAATCCCTGCCCTGATAGAGTTCTCATTATACTGGAGAGGAAAAATGATAAATATAATAAATGAGAGGGGGAAAAAAGCACAGGCAAAGGAGGTTGGCAGTGCCAGGGGAGGGCAAAGGGTAAGACGTGACAGTTGAGTGAAGGCTCTAAGAAAGTAAAGGAATAAATTCCTTTCTGAGTATGAATCAACATCTAGGACAAATACCAATATAACATTATATCTTAAATATATTAGAATTAGGAGCCCCTGGGTGGCTCAGTCAGTTAAGTGTCTGCCTTCAGCTCAGGTCATGATCTCAGGGTCCTGGGATCTAGCTCCGCATCTAGCTGATCTAGCTCAGCAGGGAACCAGCTTCTCCCTCTCCCTCTGCCCCTCCATTTGTACTCTCTCTGTCCAATAAATAAATAAAATCTTTAAGTATACATAAATACATGTGTATATATATATATATATATATATATATATATATATACACACATATATATGTATATATGTAAAAATTAAAATTTAAAAATGTAATGAAAAATCTAGGACAAATACAAGAAAAATTGGACAAATTCAAACACATTGAGAAAAACCCTATTACATGACAAATAAAATGAAACAATGAATGCCAAGATTCTACTTTTACTGATGGTGCAACTAGAAATTTGGAACTAACACTCTCACTTGAGAACAACTAGACAAAGGCAAAATAAGTGGATAAAATATTAAAATCATCTGTATGAACACAACAGAGAACTCGAAGCTAAATGCCCTGAGCTCTGGGCTGGGACCCTGGTGACATTATAGGTTGAAGCAGAAAACACGTCCCTCCTGGGTGTGGGCCCCAATCTGCAGTCTCTGATCTTTGGCTGTCTGTGCCTGTCCAAAGCTCAGCTCCTCTTTTCAGTCTTTCAGGAACAGATAGTAAAGCTGACACAAAATTGCTCATACTGGAGTCGACAGGCATCTCTCTTTGGGGAAAAGCACCACCAAATGATAAAGTCATTTCACTGGGTTTCCTTCTTTGGCAGATGTTGGTCCTATAATTATCCACTGCCTTTTTAGTTCTCTTGCTCATGGTTTCTTGTCTCTCTGTGTGCCTAATTATCTTTGATTGTGCTGCTTCTCTGATTATGATGGAGCTGATAGTTTAAAGTTCTAAGCCTGGAATGTTCTTTTGTGTAAGCTCTCCACCACTGCCAGTAAGTATCCCATCCCACACTCCACCATTACTACCATTACCTCTAGTTGGTCAAGTATGGTGGCCACTGGTATCAGTAGATAGTTCATCACATTCAGCCACAAGTGATAATTTAATTAATCGTGATTCCACTACATGCCATGGATTACTAGTATCCTATATCCCATTAGCACGGAGCTCAGTACTGTTCAAGGCCAAGGACATTAATAAACCAATCCCAGAATCCCATATATGAGGCTCATTTCCTTTCATGAGATCACAAAGGGTCCAATCAGGAAAAAAGAAACCATACCGAGCATTTCAACAAAGTGAATTTAATAGAGAGTATGTGTTTGTTTTTGGTTTTTTTTTAAAGGTGTCAAAGAAATGAAAAGCAGAAAGGGAACACTAAGCACAGATAAAATAACCACAGGAATGGATGCCAGCCCTAGAACTAGAGGAACAAAGGGAAGGTGGTACCGAAGGAGTCTGGAGGAGGAGCCATGCAGTCAAGATGCAGAACTCTGATGGGAAGGTACCCCCCCGCCCCCACCTGAGAATCATGAAGAAGCCAGTTCAGAAGGTTCTTGCTGCCGCCAGGGTGAAGGACCAATACTGACAGAAAGAACAAGTGAGGGAAAGAGAAATGCCCATACCTTGCTATCCAGTCTCCTTCTAGCACCTCCTATTAATCAAACCTAACAGGTGGCCAGCTGAAAAAGGAGGAATACAGTTTGCAGAGTCTCAGCCCCAGTATTTTGAAGTGGAGAGAGGAGAGGAGAGTTAGAGCCAAAAGCCAAAAGCTTAATAACTGGCACGATGCTCTCAGTGAAATGTGTTAATGAACTGATCAATGAATGAATGGATGATACAGATCATTAGTGCTACATGAGCTCAGGAGAAAGACAGCAGTGTATGCACAGGAAATAAGGCTTTCTGGGAGGATATATGACATATGACTGAAGAGCACGGACTTTTGAATTAAGACAGTCCTAGGTTTGGTTGTTTCTAACACTTACTACGTGACAAGTTACTTAACCTCTTTATGCATCAGGGCACTTATCTCATATATGGAAATAATAATAGCACCTACCTGGTAGGTGAAATAAATAACATACGTCATGTGTTTATTAGTACAACGCCTGGAAAAACTTAATTAATGGTAATTATTTCTGGGAAGAGATGGAACTTGAATCAGGCTTTAAAAAATATGTAAGTTTTAGAGGTAATAGAGGAAAATGAACACCTCCTGAGTCATGTGGAAGGAGGAGACTTGTTTTTATAGCCCCAAGGATAAAACTAGGACCAGAAGGCAGAAGTTAAAAAAAAGATTTTGGTTCAGTCGAAGGAATGGGATACCTTGGCAAACTCAAAGCTTCCACTCACTGTAAAGATTCAAACACCTGATTCCTGAATTGGAGTTGAAAAAGATGACCATTAAATTCCCTTCTGAGGAAAAATGAAACAAGATGGGATCGGGAGGGAGACAAACCATAAGAGACTCTTTATCTCATGAAACAAACTGAGGGTTGCTGGGGGTAGGGGGGTAGGGATAGGATAGCTGGGTTATGGACATTGGGGAGGGTATGTGCTATGGTAAGTACTGCGAAATGTGTAAGCCTGATGATTCACAGACCTGTACCCCTGGGGCAAATAATACATTATATGTTAATAAAAAAAAAATCCCTTCTGACACTATGACCAAATGTTTATATCTTCTTAGGACAGAATAAAGAAGATAGACCCAAAAGTAGAAGAGGACAACTAAGACCAAGGATTGTGAGAGCAAAAGGGAACAAAGGAGAGGTGCAGAATGGAAAGGAGGAGGCTGAGAAGCAAAGAGGGAGGGAAACTGGAAGACAGAGAAGCAGCAGCAAGAGAAGAGGAAAGACAGGAAAGGAGTGGGTATGGACAGAAGGCAGGGGAAGACAGTATGGGCAGAAACCAGGGAGTGGACAGAGTAGAAGGGGTCAGGACATAGGCTCTTACCTGAAGTACCGGCTGGGAGCTACATTGAGGTAGAGGAAGTGGATCTTCTTCAGGTATCTCTCTGTCTTCAGAATGCTCATCACCTGGCTACCCAGGAGGGAAGTCTGAGGTGAGAAGCTAGTCTTCTTACCAGGAAATTCTGAATCAAGCTGAGGCCTATGTAATAAAAAATCAGGAGAAAAGAGACAGAGCAGGAGGTCAGGTTGCCACTGCTAGGCAGTGAAAGGAGGAGCTAGAAAGGGTACCTAGGAGGATGTGATGTGGTACTGCCAGAGCCTGGCTACCAGCTACACCCAAAGGTGTTCACATACTGAGCAAATATAGCCAAACAGCTATATTCACACAGGCCCATGTATGAACAACTCCTCCCTTTCTGATACATGAATAATCATTCTGGACCTATTGTGATTACTATGAAGTCTGTATTACATAATAAAAGTAATGGGAATACTTTGTTTTCCCAACTTATCACCTTGCAAGCCCACGGTCCTAGATTTCCCCTCCATGGCAACCTTCCTAAGCTTCTAGATCTATCTTTGCCCCCATTATGCCTGCTTTCAACTCTGCATGATCTCCTTGCCTGTGACTCTTGCTCTTCCCCATCATCACCCAAATTCTAGTTTCACAGCCTTTCATTTCCAGCCAGGATCCAATGGTGCATCCTTCGATCCCCAAAGCCCACACCGGTGCTCTCAATCTTCTCACCTTTCCAGACCAGCCAACAAAATCGATATGAAAATTAATTATCCAAGACACCAAAAACTAATCACCTGGACTAATAATTTTGGTTGGAGTGACCTCAGAGCACAAAACAAACAAAAAATCTGAATAATTAAACTTAGATTTAATCTGCCAAGTATACTAACGTCATTAATTGACCCTAAACCTAGATCAACAGAACAAGTTACCCTAGGGATAACAGTGCAATCCTTTTCTAAAGTTTCATATCAACAATAGGGCTTGTAACTTTGATGTTGGATCAGAACATCTTAATGGTGTAACAGCTATTAAAGCTTCATTTCCTCAACAATTAAAGTCCTATATGATCTAAATTGGTTCAGAAGATTGCAGAACCAGGAATATCAGCTCCTCTATGGATTCCTGGTATCTAATCTCAACTATGGACTCACTCTGCTCTGGTATCTTCATACGAGTCCTCAGGTAGCTCTCTCTTTCAGACTCCTCAGCTGGTATTCCACAGGCCTCCACCTACACCCATGCTTAGCCCTGCCAGATCCCTGTCCCATTCCCTTCTTGGCCTTCTTCTCTGCCCAGAGAAAACTGGGGCTCTCGGCCCTATGAACTAACTTCCTCTAGTTCAGCTGCCTTCCCACACATTTATCTGCACAGACTCCCACCCTAGTCCCATCCTAATCAACCTGAGAGGAAGCAATGTCCTTTCTTTTCTATAAGACTACTAATTCCTTCATTTGTGCTATGGATCCCTAATTGCCTCTTTGTGTTGTAGTTTCAGTCTCTTCCTTTTCTGTTAGCCTATATTTACTCATTCACCGTACAAACATTTATTAAATGCCCACTTCTCAAGATTTCTCCATCTTTTTAAGAGTCCTTCCAGACACCTATCAAACCGAGCTTCATGAAAGAATAGTGAAATGTGATTTCTACTTTCTTATCTCCTATTTGCTCTTGAATGCACTAAAATCTGGCTTCCTCCTCACAAAACTCCTCTGAAATAAACCACTCTCACCAATCTCCTGAAAGGAGCAAGCAATGAGAGCCAGACTGGGGAAATAATCAGCACTCAAGGGGCCAGGATATCCACACTGGCAGGGCAGGAAGAGACTCTTCCTGGGTCAGAATGAAAGTCCCATTTACCCGTGCTGCCAACTCTAATCTGCTCTGGGGCTGGCTTAGCTTACATAGAGAGGAGTGGGAAGGCCCCTCAGACACACATTCACCTAGGAGCACCCTGAGGGAAGGACCTATACCCAACGTCCAGCACCCAGTTCTGGGGAGGCCCAGAAGCGAGGCTCAGAGATTATGAATGAGTAAGAAAAAGAACTAAGGAAGCTTCTAGCACCACCTGAGAGAGAATGGACGCTCTGGAAACTCAAGCTATTTTCTGAAGCTTTAGCTTCATTATAGCTGACTTTTGATTTTCATAGGATTTCTGCATTGCCCAATGGGGATGAACACTGAGACTACTCAGTTTATTTGCAGACAAAAAGGAAGAGAGCAGCAGCTTCGACCAGCATGGCTTGGGGTCAGGCTAATGCCTACAATCAATAGGGTTCTGTGTCTAGACATCCAAGTGACCCTAGAGGCACCTTAAACTGGCTTCTTTCTCTCATCTGCTCAAAGCCCCAGTCTGGGCCCCTCACTTACTCAGTCTCTTTTCTTCCAACAGGCTCCTCCGCTGCGTTGTCAGTGCCCCTGCTTTCATACTGTATGGGGATGTCTGTCGCCAGTGCCAAGGGCAAAAGGCTAAGGCCATCTAGCCACCAGGCCTCTTGCAGGGCCACCTGAGCACCAACAATACCCAGGCTGTGCTGCAGCTCAGGCAGTGTCAGCGGTCGCAGCCATGTAGCCAACTCCTCCCCTACCCGCTGCCCACCCCACTGGGCCTGCACAAAAGGGCAGGCTGAGCATGGTGGCCCATGATGGAACTTCTGCTTCTGGGGACAGCACTCAACATGGGAGGCACCCTCTAACAAAGAGGTATCTGGGGGAAAGGCCTGCTCTATGGCATCCAGCAGGTCCAGCTGGAACTGGGATTGGACCCAGGGGGCCCAGTGGGACAGCTGCTCCAGGAAGGGAAGCAAATCAAGGCGACCAACAAACAGTGCACGATATGGAGGCAGCAGACGCAGCACGGCATGCAGGTAGCGCCAAGCTGCAGGGCTGCTGTCCTGCAGCACAGCTGAGAACAGAGCTTGGAGCTCCGCCACCAGGAGCTCCAGCACTGTGGGCTGCTGTGACTGGGTCACTGCCTTCAGGAACTGCCTCTGCTTCCTGTGATGGTCTTGAGGCTGCTCTTCTGCATCTGGAACGCAGACGGAGTGCTGGGATTCAAGGTCTTCAGATGATGCATCTTTAGGAGACAGACCTGCCTTCGGCTCTGAGACCAAGAGGAGCTGGGCATTCAACTGCTGTCGGACTGACCTCGCCCACTGATCAGGCTCTGATTGCCAGTTCCAGGCTCCTGGCTGCTGCGTCTCACCTGCTCGGTCCAGCCCAGGAGAGGAGCAAGAGAAGGGGCTTAGTCTCTGGGCCAGGGATGGTTAGGGTCTAAGGGGGCTGGGGAAGGGGGAAGGGAGGGAGTGAGGAGAGAGAAATGGATGGAGCTGCAGGCAGAGCCAGAACAGCAGTAAACTCTCCCAACAGCTTCCCCAAAGCCTCTGGTAAGAAGCAGGCCCAAGACATAGGCAGGGGCCCTCTTTGCACAAGAGTTCCTTTCCAGCACCCAGGATATAGTCCCCCTCACCTGGCCTAAGGGGTACAGGAAGCAATGGAAGTGAAGAGAGACTGATGTGCTCGTGAGGTTCCATCCCAATTGCCTGTTGGAGAAATTGGTGAACTGGGACTTGGGTCCCAAGCACAGGTTCACGCTACTCACAGCTGCCCACACAGAGAGACTGGCACACATAGGAGGGATCACTTGCAGAGACAAACTGATATACACCCATAGAGGGCTCACTCAGAGAACCTTGGTAAGAGCAGGGAACTGCCACTGGAAGTGGAATCTGGCAATGGCCTGAAGGGGAGAGACAGGTCGTCACTTAGAGGCAGCAAAGCTCCAGTCCCATCTGCCCATGGGCTGTCGAGGGCTGTCGAGGGCAGAAAGCACAGAGAACTACTTGGTCGGGATGAGGTTGGGGGGAGTGTGGAGAGGGAAAAGTGGCAAAGGACCAAGTTGGGAGGAGGAGGAGGAGGAAGGGTAGGAGGAATGGGAAGAGGAAAAGGAAGAGGGAGAAAGGGAAGGGGAAGAGGAGAGAAGGGAATGCGGGAGGTTCAGAGGAGGTCCACGGGAGTGTGAGAGGATGGGACCTTCCTGGAGGCAGTGGCGAGGGTAGTCTGGGGGCAAAGGGAAGAGGATTGCAAGCTGTGGACTCACCCGCAGCTCATCCCTTTCCAGCTGTTAGAACCGTTACGCGGTCCCAAGAGGCCCGACCCTCCACACCCAGAACGCCCGCGGAACAGCGGGGGGGGGGGGGGGGGGGGGGGGGGGGGAAGGGGAGGAGCCAGCATCAGCGTTGGGCCCAGGTCCCACAAGGGCGGGGCGAGGGGCTAGGAGGAAGGCACGGAAGGGCTTCCTTCAGCCCAGGTGTAACCTGCCGCTGCCCGCATAACTTGGGAATAGGCGATCAGCCTGGCTGGGTATGAAAACGAATGACACGGTTGATTTGGGGAAGTAGCAACCCTGAGGGCATCGTGGGAAGGTGTAATCCGTGTGCTTATCTATCCATTCACTGAGCGTCTAAGCTAGCGCCAGGTACAAAGAAGCTGTGTCTTTGGGATCGTACCCGGGCACCATCCACATATCCACCAACCCCACCTCACCGACCCCCTCAAGAAAACCCATTATAAGACAAAACCTTTGATCATAGGAAGCCCAAAATCGAGGGTGGGAAGGTCTGAATGATGAAAGAAAGAAAAGAAGGAGAAAGAAAAGAAGAAAGAAAAGAAGAAAGGAAGAAAGGAAGGGAGAAAGGGAGAAAGGGAGGAAAGGGAGGAAAGGGAAGAGAAGAGAAGAGAAGAGAAGAGAAGAGAAGAGAAGAGAAGAGAAGAGAAAAGAAGAGAAAAGAGAAAAGAAGAGAAGAGAGAAAGGGAAAGAAAAATTCAGTGTATGATAGAGTCCCACCTCTGCTTAGCAATCCAGATTTGTACATCCATCCGCCGTTATCGGCTCTACTTGGAAATCTGATAAGTATCTCAAACTTAAAATCTTAAAATGTCCAAACCAGCCTCCTAACTACCACCCCTCTCCCCAGGGCAACAGAAACCTGCTTTCACTGCCTTCCCCAAAATGACAAGCCCATTTTTTCCACTTAATTGGGTCAAAACTTTGGAGTCGCCTTTGATTTTCTCTCTCCCTCCCTCCCTTCCCACTTCACTCTATATCCCTTGTTGAATCCTCTGGCAAATTCTGTTGGCTATAGCTTCAAAATCTATCCAGAATCCAACTACTTCTCACCAACTTAAGTGCTACAACCTTAGCCTGTGTCACTATCACTTCTCACCTGGATTATTCCATAGCCTTCTTAACTGGACTCCCTACTTTCACCCTTGCCCCTACCATCTGTTCTTTTCAGAGCAGCCAGTGACCCTTTCCAAATACAGGCAGCTCTTGTCACTCCTCTGCTCAAAACTCACTAATGCCTTATATCTCATTCCCTCAGGTGAAATCCAAAGCCCTTCCATGGTATCCACATTGCTATGTGATCAGCTGCCGGTTACCTTTGGGACTTTCTCTTCTACTCTCTCATTATTCATGCCACTCAAGCTGTGCTTGGATCACACCAAGCATGCTCCCACCCCAGAGCCTATGTAAATCTCTACTGTGTACCAATTAGGACATGTACAAGCCTTCTGTGCCTGTGTAACAAATTACCATAAACTAAGCAGCTTAAAGACAAACACCCATTTAGTATGTCACAGTTCTGTAGATCAATGTCCAGCATGGCTTGGTTCTCTGCTCAGGGTACCATAAACCTGAAATCAAGATGTTGGCTGGGTTGAGCCCCTTCCAAGCTCATTCTTGTTGACAGGATTTAGATCACTGCGGTTGTAGGACCAGGTCTTGGTTCCCTTCCTGGCCATCAGCTGGGGGCCATACTCAGGTCCTAGAAGGTCTTTGCCATATAGCCCATTCATCTTCAGGCCAGCAACAGTGCCTCAAGCCCTTCTCAAACTTGGAATCTTTCTGCATCCAACCAGAGAAATCTCCCTGCTTTTAAAAAGTTCATGTGGATCAACAGAACAGAATAGAGAGCCCAGAAATGGACCCTCAACCCAATGGTCAACTAATCTTCGACAAAGCAGGAAAGAATGTCCAATCGAAAAAAGACAGTCTCTTTAACAAATGGTGTTGGGAAAATTGGACAGCTACATGCAGAAGAAAGAAACTGGACTATTTCCTTACACCACACACAAAAATAGACTCAAAATGATGAAAGACCTCAATGTGAGACAGGAATCCATCAAAATCTTTGAGAACACAGGCAGCAACCTCTTCGACCTCAGCCACAGCAACTTCTTCCTGAAACATTGCCAAAGGCAAGAGAAGCAAGGGCAAAAATGAACTATTGGGAGTTCATCAAGATAAAAAGCTTTTGCACAGCAAAGGAAACAGTCAACAAAACCAAAAGACAACCAACAGAATGGGAGAAGATATTTGCAGATGACATATCAGATAAAGGGCTAGTATCGAAAATTTATAAAGAACTGATCAAACTCAAACCCAAAGAACAAATAATCCAATCAAGAAATGGGCAGAAGACATGAACAGACATTTCTGCAAAGACGACATCTAAATGGCCAACTGACACATGAAAAAGTGCTGAACATCACTCAGCATCAGGGAAATACAGATCAAAATCACAGTGAGATACCACCTCACACCAGTCAGAATGGCTAAATTTAACAAGTCAGGAAATGACAGGTGTTGGTGAGGATGTGGAGAAAGGGGAACCCTCCTACACTGTTGGAGGGAATGCAAGCTGGTGCAGCCACCCTGGAAAACAGTACAGAGGTTCCTCAAAAAGTTGAAAATAGAGCTACCCTACAACTCAGCAATTGCACTACTGGGTATTCACCCTAAAGATATAAATGTAGTAATCCGAAGGGGCATGTGCACCCCAATGTTGATAGCAACAATGTCCACAATAGCCAAACTATGGAAAGAGCCCAGATGTCCATCAAAAGAAGATGTGGTGTATATATATACACACACACACACACACACACACACACACACACACACACATTGGAATATTATGCAGCCATCAAAAAATCTTGCCATTTGCAATGATGTGGATGGAACTAGAGGGTATTATGCTAAACGAAGTAAGTCAATTAGAGAAAGACAATTATCATATGATCTCACTGATACAAGGAATTTGAGAAACAAGACAGAGGATCACAGGGGAAGTGAAGGAAAAATAAAACAAGATGAAACCAGAGAGAGAGACAAACCATAAGAGACTGTTAATCTCAGGAAACAAACTGTGAAGGTTGCTGAAGGGGAGTGGGGTGGGAGGGATGGGATGGCTGGGTGATGGACATTGGGGAGGGTATGTGCTATGGTGAGTGCTGTGAATTGTGTAAGACTGATGAATCACAGACTTGCACCACTGAAACAAATAATACATTATGTGTTAATTAAAAAAAAGTTCACGTGGTTAGGTTGGACCCACCCAGATAATATCCCTTTCTTATAGTCAGGTAAGCCATATATAAGCTGATCACAGAAGAAAAATCTATCATACTCACAGTCTTAGGGATTATGCAGGATGTGCACACAGGGAGGGAGAAATTCGGGACCATCTTAAAATTCTGCCTACCATATATGTTGTAATAACAAAAGGATCCCAAAAATAGTCATTTAAACCTGATAGTTTTTTTCCCTCTTACATAACTGTCCAAGTAGAAATACTTGAGGGCTAATATCGTCTTTTAGTTGTTCTGCCTTCTCCAAGAAAGTGTCCAAGAGAGTTGGACCTTCTCCAACTCTCTTCTCCAACTTCTCCCTCTATCCAAGAGAGAAGGGACCTTCTCCCTTCAAGATCCAAGAGGGTCTGCTAGGTCCCATCCCAGGCAGTGGAGGAAGGAGGGGGAGGTCCACCCTTATTCTTAAGGGCACAATCTGGCAATGCACACTTCACTCAATCACACATACACACCTAGCTGCAAGAAGAGCTGCAAAATCTAATCTTTATTTTCAGTGGCCACGTGGCCAGATAAAAGTAAGGGCTTCTATCAGTAAAGGAAGAAGGGAACAATGGATACTGAGGGACAAGAGGCTTATACCACAGCAAACACTCTTCTTCCAGATGTCCACAAGCCTTATTCCCTCATTTCAAGTCTCTGCTCAAAGAGACCTCACCTCATAAACGACTTCCCTGACTACCTAGCATAAAGTAACAACACTGTTCCCACCTTCCTTCTCCTTCCTACCCTGCATTATTTTTCTCCACAGCACTTAATACCATCTCATATAAATACTTAATTGCTTATTGTCTATTTCCCTTGACTAGAAACAGAAGCTCCATGGTGGCAGAGATTCTGATTGCTGTCTGCTCTATCTCCATCCTCCAGTGTTGGCACCAAGAGTAAGTGATCAGAAAATATTTGTGGATCACCTCTGGAGTCAGGCTGTCTGAATTAAAAACCTGACTCCACCACTCACAAGTTGTAGGGTATTTTGCCTCAGTTTTCCTCCCTCCCTTCCTTCCTTCCTCTCTTCCTTCTCCTTCCTTTTCCTTCTTTCACTCTTTCTTTCTTTTAGTAAAATGAAAGTAATAGTATCTACCTTGCAGGGTTGCTGTAAGGATTCAATGAATTAATGCATATAAAATGCTTAGAATAGAGCCTGGTCGACAATGAACACTTGATATAGTTGATTTGTGTAAGCTATGTGTTTCTGCTGCTTGTGGCACCCTATCAAGTGCTGTTTACATAAAGGTGAACAAGACATAGTAGTGTTCAGTGAGGGCAGGAATAAGGGGAGCCCTTCCTGGAAAGGGCAAAGAAGAGTCACAGCAGGTCTTGAAATTTATGGCCCCAAAACAATGGTTCTCCGGACAGACAAGGACAGAAGGGAATCCTGTTCAGTAGCCTCAACTGAGCTCTCACCACCACCTAAAATTGAATTATATTTTTTGCATCAGTCCACTCTTCCATTCTGTGCAAATACTATTTCAAACCTGTATTCTCTCATCTTCCTTTTTTTGTTTTACTCTCCAATGACAACTTCACCTCTTATTTTAAAAAAGTTAGATGAAACAGAAAAAAGAAGATACACATACATATATAGATGGGTAGGTAAGTAGGTAGGTAGGTAGATAGACTTATTTTAAAGAACTGGCTCACATGATTGTGGGGGCTAGCAAGTCCAAACTCTGTAGGATAGGTCAGTATACTGGAAACTCAGGCAGGAATTAATGCTTCAGTCTTGAAGCAGAATTTCTTCTTTGAGAAATCTTACTTTCTGCTCTTATGGTCTCCAACTGATTGAATGAAACCCACCCTCATTATTAAGAGTAGTTTTGTTACTTAAAGTTAACTAATTGTATGTTAACCACATCTATCAAATACCTTCACAGCAACACCTAGTGTTTGATTAGATAACGGTACAGTAACCTTGACACATTAACACTAACCATCACACACGATTATTTAAAAGGAACTCTCTCAATCTCTCAATACCAATAAAAAAAACCTTAGATCTGCTTTATCCATTCCTCCATCCTTCCTGTTACCAATAAGAGATGTTCCTCCTCTCTCTAAAACCAACCTCTAGACCTTTGCTCTGGAACTCTCTCTCCTGCCTTCACTTACTCAACAAATATTTAAGCATCAACTGTGTTGGGCACTATTTTAGGTGTTTGGTTACATCAGTGTACAAGGCAATAACACTGACAAAACTCCTGATTTATGAGTTAGAGAATGTAAATTCTAGTGGGAGGTACAAATAATAAATAAAATGAGCCCCTTTACCCATTTCACCAATGGGTGAAGGGGACCAAAAGGTAAATAAAAATAAAAATAAATAAAACCTAGTCAGAATATAATTATGAATCACAGGACTGGCCAACACATAGGATATGATTTAAAAGTCTCAATTTCCATAGAAATATTACTGATCTTAATCTTCACCCTCTTCAGGAGAATCACATTTAGAGAATTTATATCACTAGTCTTGGGAAAGAAAACAATACCTTAAATCTGAAGGAAGAGAAATTACCTGCAAAAGCCCTACCATGGTTTCTACCCTAACGTAGTTCCTGTTAGGATTAGATGGTAAAACAAGCCTATTCCAAAATCCACACTATTTACTGTTTATGTGTGATAACAGTCTAAAATAGTCTTGCAGGAAAAAAAAAAAGTAATGTGTGTAAAACACTGCAGGGGACAATGCCAATATAAATTGTTTTGTATAATCATGGTAGTATATAGAACAAATTTTATTAGAATCTTGATCCAGAAATAAAAAGAAAAAACAAAATGAGTATATAGTATGTGAGAAATTTTTTTCTATGGAAAAAAAGAGCAGACTAAAGAGGATCAGGAGTGTCTGAAGGGAGGATAGGTTGCAATTTTAAGCAACATAATTGGAATAAGCCTTAATAAAAAGGAGACATCTAAGCAAAGACATTAAAGAGGCTAGCCCCTCCTCCTGTCTTTTGCTTGGTTAATTCTATTTCATCCTTCAGATCTCAGGTTCCAAATCACTCCTCTGGAAAGCTCTCCTTCATCCCCCACACAGATAAGTTAGTACTACTGTATGTTCCATTACAACACATATTTCTTCTTTGTAATATTCACCACAGTTGTGATTGCTTGTTCTATATTCACCTTCACCATACCTGTGTCAAGTTCCAAGAGAAAAAATATTGCATCTCTTTCATTCACCTCTGCATCTGCAGGGCTTAACAGTGTTGGTAAATACACTCACTCGGGTATTTGTGAGGTACTGAATATATAGATGAAAGTGGGGGCATACCCACAAAAGGAAAAACAGAGTCTAGAATTAGCATGATGTATCTGAGCACCACAAATAAATTGATCCTTTTATAACCAAGGGTAAGAGAATCAAAAACTGAGGAAAGGGGGTTGAAAATGAGGCCAGAGAGATCTTCTGGGACCTAATCACAGAAAGCCTCAGTTGTGATGCTAAAGTCTGAAGGTGCCAGAAGGTGTTGGGTAGATGAGTACCATTATTTTTGTATTTTGCAAGAATCACTCTTGACCACTATGGAAAATGGATTGGAAGGTGTCTCCCAGTAGCCGTTCTCCGCCTCTTCCTTAGTAATAGAACTTCTAATTTTTAACTGGGTAAAAAAATGACTGGTAAGAATAAAGTGATATTTCCCAGCCTCCCTTGTAACAAGGTCTGACCACATGACAAATTCCTCTTGTGTAACTTTTCGGATGTGTCTTAAAGGGAGGAGGATATACCCCTTCACCCACTCCCTGCTCCATTCTGGCCCTTGGAATGTTTGTGTGCAAAGTAAAGCTCCATCCTGGATCACATGATTGAGGGTCATACCTTTGATACAAGCAGAAAGCTGAGCAGTACCTTGGTTCTCGGATGACTGTGATGTCACACCAGTCTTGGATTAGATTTTTACTTGAAAGAGAAAAGTTTGTGAGTCACTGTCATTTTTATTCTGTTACATATGCTTTAGCTAAATGCTAACTAATCAAAGGGGTCCAGGCTCAAGGAAGAAGCTGTTGGGTGACTGCTGTGGTAATCTATACAAGAGCTGATGAAAGTTAAATCAAGGTAGTGACAAAGGACATGGAGAGAAAAGAAAGGGTTCAAGATATATTTAAACAGAATTATAATGCTTAGAAATTGAGTGGAAACTAGAATGACTGATTTGCTCCAGATGGAAGCTTTCCGGTATTAACTGATCTGTGAATATTAAGGGCAGAAGATACCAACCAGTGAGATTAGGCATGAAAAAACACCTCTAAATCATTGGCAAATGTCAAGTTAAATGCAGACTCATTTCTGTCTCTTCTGATATTAAGTCTTTCTCTTCCTATGTAACTAGTAGACTGAGCTGGGAGGAAACTGAAAGATGTTCATTCAACAAATATTTACCAAACACATATTATGTGCTAGGCACTGTGATAAGGGTACAAAGGTGAGCAATACAGCCATGGACTGTGACCTCATGAGGTATGTAATTACCAACTGCTGGAAGTGCTACATGTTGCAAACATGAAGAATTATGGGAGCTAGAGTCTGGAAAGAGTTATTTGAGGAAATAGCATTCACACTAAGTACCGAAGAATGAGTATAAGTAAGTAAAGTGAGGGGAAAGCATTGCAAGCCAGGAAACAGTGCAAAGGTCCCAACGTGGAATGGGACGTGACAAGTTAGAAGAACAAAGATGTCAGTGTGGTGAGAGCACAGAGAGGGAGCAAGTGAGGTGCGGCTCAATTCAGTTGAACAAACAGTACTGACAGTCCACTGTTTGACAGATGATGATAAGATAAAGCTGAGGTGGGCAAGGGACTGGATCATGCAGGGTCTCAGAGGTCACATATAGAATGCATTTTTATCCTAAGAATGGGAAGCTATTGTGAGTGAGATTTTAAGCCTAAGTTTGTGTTTTCTGGCCTATGAGTAGAGAAGAGTGGAGGGACACAGAAGTGGATATGCAGTAAAGTAGCAACTGCAGTAACTCTGTTGAAGGACTATAAAAATGGGAGAAACAGACAAAAATCAAGGGATATTTAGAAATGTAAAACGTAAACAGATGGGATTTGGCAACTGAGTGAGGTTTCTATCTCCTGCAACTGGAGGAGTACTAGGTATAGAAGGAAAGCTGATGAGGAAAACATGCTGAGTTGGGGGTGTTTTTGAGACGCCTAAGAGGGAATATCTATCAAGTAGCTCAGAGGAGAGATCTAGAAGGCACCAGTAACTGACACTGAGTGGGGACACAATCCTAGAAAAATGTCTAAGAAAGAGGCCCTAGAGAAACCTTTAGATGTAAAGGCTGGAAGCAGGTGAGCCTCAAAGGAGGCTACAAAGCTGTGGTGAAAGTAGTAGTAGAACCATGAATGGAATCACAGACACCAGTCAATAGTACAGATGCTACTGAGAAGTGAAGTAAACTGAGGACTGGGAAATTATCACTGAATTCAGGGATATGAGTCATTTGGTGGGCCAGGGTGACCTCATCAAGAACAATTTCAATAGACTAAAGATTGTAGAAGTCAAAACAGACTGGGTGGAGGAATGGGAATGGAAAGAGCCACAGTATCCAACTGTTTTAGGAAGTTAAGCTGTAAAGTGGAAAACAATAGGATGGCAGTTGGAAGGGAAATAAGGTAGTGGTTTGTTTGTTGTAACAGGGCAGTCTTTAGCATGTTTGAACAATAGTGAGAATATAGTAAAACAGGAAAAAGTCAGAGATTCCCAAAGAAGGAAGGACCAGGATTGAGAGCAGGAATAGGCATTGGCTTTAAGAGGCATGCTCATCCTATTTACATGGAGGGAAAAGAGAATGATGCAGATATAGGTGGGTGACCAAGTTTTGTTGTGAGATTTTGTGGGAACTCCTGATAGCTTCTACTTTTACCTATGAATTAAAAAGTAAGGTTACCTGCAGAAAACGGAAGAGAATAATAATGAGGGCAATAAGAGGCTTAAGAATATTGATTTGAAATAGTCATTGCAGGGAGCAGCAGAAACTGGAAAAATCTAGTGGGATTATAGGAGTTGAGTCTCTATCTGACCCCGGTAACCATGAATTCATAGTGATATAAATCTGCTCTGTAATGATTTCCTTGGGCTTTTAGCTGTCCAAATGCAGAGAGAGACAAATGTCTCATTTTATCTGAGTCCAATAAAAAGATAACAGAGAAATTTAGCCTGTTCCAAGAGAATGACTGGAATTTAAGTTGGAAGAAATCTTAAGACAGAAGGTGTTAATGGAGAGAAGGTAGAATCAATGGCTTGAATGCTCCAGTGAAATCAAAGAACAATAGTAAAGGAACATATCAATAAGCAAAGTAGAAGGAATACAGCCAGTAAATAAGATGTGGTAACAGTGTTTTAAAGATGGAGCAGTTTGGGGTAGTGACAATGGCCAGGACATAATTAAGGGAGTGGTTAGCTAAGACAAGGAAGACTGAGACGGAGTCAAGGAACTAAGAAACTAAAATACTGAATGGACTGTCCAGTAACATTAAAGCATCAAGGGGTTATAGGAAGACCAAGGGCTAGCTATTTTGAGGAAAGTAGGAAAGCAGTGGTTACTAAGGACAAGTAATGAGAGAAGGTGGTATAGTTCAATATACTCAAAGGAATCAGACTTTGCAAAGGAGTAGGCAATTAAGTTCTGAAGCCACAATGGTAAGAACAACTCTGTCTCCAATATGTATTTGTGGTAAGAGATAGAGCTTTGTTAACATTTGTGTTGTGCTTAAAACATCACACTGTTCTCATTACACCAATGGATATCACTTTATGGCAAGACCTGAAGGGGCCATCAGTGACTATAGGAGATGGATAACAAGAGTAGGGTTCTTCTAAGTACTAAACATGTTTATAAACAGAAAAGAATAGGTTAAAAACTTAAGGAATTAACTAATGGATTACATTGAGGGATATTTGCTTTTCCAAGCCTAGGGACAGGGTGGGTGCAGATGAGCAAGCGAAGATAAACTCTGGAAATTCAGAGAACGTAGCATCTAGAGTCAACAGATCTTCTTAGCCCTTCTCCAGCAAGTAGTAATTATGTGACATGGAAACACAGACAATTCACAATGGAAATTTACTACAAGGATACACACAAATGTGCATTTGGAAGAGTCCTCCCACCAGAACCACAGTATTCCAGGTCCCCATTCCTATCTTGGAATTGGTAAGTTCACAAGCTGTTTTAGCTGCAGTTACTTTCCAAGGAGAGAACTTTATTGGGTAGAACAAAGCCACTCAGTAGGGAAGTTCTTGGTCAGCAACTTATATGTTCCTAGCAAAATCTTCTGTTCAAGATATAGGAGCTAAAGAGGCAAAAAGCTGTTTGGAGCCACTTTTCTCAAGAGGTAACTATGTATAAGACAGGGTTCTGGCACATTCTACATCCTTGCTTCCACATCCATTAAGTGGAGATAATATCTCTTACTTGCAGTTTTCCTATAAAGATTAAGATAAAGCAGGACATATATCAGTATCAGAACCCATACAAATTGGGTGACTCAATGGATATTTTGAGAGGCAGCCCGGTGTAGTAAAAAGTACATAGATTTTATTTATTTATTTATTAAAGATTTTATCTATTTATTTGACAGAGAGAGATCACAAGTAGGCAGAGAGGCAGGCAGAGATGGGGAAGCAGGCTCCCTGCTAAGCAGAGAGCCCAACTCGGGGCCTCGATCCCAGGACCCTGAGATCATGACCTAGGCAGAAGGCAGAGGCTTTAACCCACTGAGCCACCCAAGCGCCCAGTACATGGATTTTAAAGTCAGATCTGTATCTATAAGGATCTGCTACTAGAGAATTTCAACTTCCTGATCCACACAGGGCGGGAAAATATCTGCTCTGTGGGTGGTTGTAAGTTTTTTTTATTATTGTGGGAGCCAATGTCTAAGAGCTTCCATTTCCTCTGTAAAAAATGAAACATTGTCACCTGATGGGGAACAACTGAACGAGATAAGGAGAACCCTGAAGGTGTAAAACAATCACCATGGTGATTAGGAGATGAAATACACCAGGAAGCCACAAAGAGTTGCTTGTTGGTAGTGAGGGCTTGGTTGAAGTTGGAGACCTTGAATATTTAGTGCCGTTCATTACACAGCTGTATTTTTCTCTAGCAGTCTGAATGGAGGAACAGAAAAAATAAAACAGCTGGAATGATATAAAAAGGACACAAGGGATGGTGCAACAAGCCATTCAGACTGCTGAATACAGAAGTAAATTTCACAAGGAGGGCAATAAATGAGAAAAGAATGGAGAGGCTCAACATGGAAATAACAGAAGAGGGACAGCAGGAACAACATAGGGTAGAGGATGGAAAAGCTGAAATTATAGACATGCAGGTAATGATAAAGCAGTCCCAAGGATTTGCTTTACCCCTCTTTTTCCCCAAAACCACCATCATGTACTTTTCCCTTGGGCTTCTGTCCCTCAGGTCTGGCTATATTGCAGAAAATAGTCCCCCAAGTTTCCCTTTTCTGACTGCTCCTGAAGACAAGCATACCTTCTCTGGGTAAAGGCTTTACCGCTCATCCTGGGGTAGACAGAAAATAGTAAGAAAGTAACAACTTGGGAAAATGGCTGAAGTTCCAGAATGCCCCAAAATTCTTACAGGTTTCATCTCTGTTCTGGGGCTACTGACTTTCCGGAAGGCATTGCCTAAAAACCCTGTGATTTCTTGATCTGTTGTCCTGAGTTATCTCCTTTCCCTACATCTAGCAGAATTCCTTAGAGTCCACAAAAAGAGTTATGAATGAATGCACACCTGGCTCACAAATCAGCCATTTAAGCCAGACAGATTTAAGTGAAGGACAGCTAGAAAGAGGTCTCATTTTCTCTGCCAATCTAGGCAGGAACCAACCTCCTGTTGATGTCACTAACATTAAATTTTACTCACAGACCTTGCTTTAACCAGGTGTCTGGGAATGTTGAGGTTTTCCTTCTACACACAAAAGGCAATTCTTCCACTACCAGGGCTGAAGCCAACAGAAATACGCTAACTGACAGAATAAAGGATGGTGCCAATACAGTGGGCAAAGCTTCCCCTCCCAGAACATAAATCAAAGAGAATAAAAGCGGGTTTATTAGCTCCAGGAAAAGGAGCAATAGCACCCAACTCTCAGATAACTCCTCACTCTTTATACAGGCTGCATCCAGCCCAAGGTCCACTGGCTCCTTCAATTTGAGGGTCCATCCAGTGCCTCCCTTCCTGGGTTTGGGGAGGGCTAGCTGCCTGATGGTGAGGTTCCGGACTGTTGAGCAGCAACACCTGGCCCAGCTGAGGTAGCCTCATAGTCTGCGATGCGGCGCTGTACCAGAGCAGGCATGAGCTGCACATAAGCGGCCATGAGGCGGTGGTTGGAATGGATCAGCTTCCCAGCACAGCTGTGCAAACAGGCTTCCTGAAAGAAGACAGGGTGAAGCAGAGGCCAAAGGTGTCCTGTCGGGTCCATCTCCTTCCTTCCCATCCCTAGCCTAGGGGCGAGGGTCGTGGAAAGGACAGGGCCAGAGGCAGGGGAAGTCGGGGTTGGGAACGGTCTACCGCGAACCTCCCTACAGAGTTCCCCACCTAACCTCCTCAGCATCCAGAGCTCGGTGATGCAGGCTAGGCACGCAGCGCTGGAAGCAGAGTTCCGTCATCCGATTGTAGACCAACAGGAAGTCCCGCAGCTAGGAGAAAAGGGGACAAAGAACTCAGCGAGGAGGGGGCACCTCGAGGCCTCGTCGCTCGAGGTTTCCCTGGACCGCGCGCCACAGCCCGACGTTGCCAGCCCTCGGATGTCCAGCCAAATGGGCAAGGATGCTAGCTGAACCTATGGCCCTGCAGCGACTTAGCACCCACTCACGTTCCTCAGTTGCTGTTGCTGCTGCTGCTGCTGCTGCGGCTGTGGCTCCATCGCGCCACCGGCGCACACTACGTCACTTCCTTACAGCCTCTTGGTAACGCCCCGGAAGTGCTCTCTCCTTGCTCCCCAGGGGCTGAGGGGGTTGGCTCAAGGATCGCCCTGCCCCCAGCTAAACGTCATTTCCGCCCTTATAATCTGCGACGTGGCCGGCTTCTTCTGCCCGGGAGGGGACGTCACTTCCGCCGAGTCCCTGACCTGCTGCTAGGATCGCGACGGGAACTGGAGCTCGAGGTCCCCGCGCGGCCCGGGCCTGGCGCCCTGAGGGGAAGAGCGGCCCGGCCCGAGGTGAGAAGGACATACTTAGGCGAGGGGAAGTTGAACGCACGAACCTGCCGTGAGGGAAGATGCCCCTGAGCCCTGGGGAAGGATGAGGACACACCTGATGCCCAGGTGTATGGGGGGGCGGGGACTAACACACCTGGGGGACATAACTGACTTTGGAAGGGATCACTATGTTCTGGGGAAAAGAGGCTTTTCCCAGAGGCCGAGAACATACACCAACTCATTCAACTAAGGCCTGGGGGGGAGGGCTGGAGGAAGAGGAGGTGCATGGGATGGAGGAGGGGGAGATCACCTGAAGGAAAGGGGAAGAAACACTAAGGGAGTAAGCAATGGAGAACATACCCGAATGGAAGGAGTAGGCTCCAGAGCTTTGGAAAGGGGTTAATCTGGTGGGGGGAAACAGCTGCATGGGGTAAGTTCCAAGACAGCACAGACGTTATCTCTCTTGGTCACTGCTGTGACCTCAAATAATGCATGACACATAGTAGGCACTTATCAAATGTCTGTTGAATGATTGAATGCATGAATGATCACCTGAGTCCTGGTGGGGTTGGTTGTTCATGAGAAGACACCTGGGGCCTGGGTGTGCATGTGGAAAAATACACACCTTGGAGGGAAGAAATACATGTCCATGAGAAGAAAGGAGTGGTGGCCCAACCCTAGAATACTCAAGTCTTGGGGCAACCTCTAAAATCTCTGAAATGGTGGGGGAGACCTTTCTTTCTGGAGTACTGGCCAGTTTCCAGAACTGTCTGTGTTGGGCTTTGCAGGGCGCTGGGGTGGAGACTTTGACTCCAGTCCCTTCCCTAGCCATGACGGACGGGATCCTAGGGAAGGCAGCCACAATGGAGATCCCCATCCACGGGAACGGTGAAGCTGGGCAGCTTCCTGAGGATGATGGGCTGGAGCAGGTGCTTCTGTTTGATTCTTCTCCATATTATTTCAATTTAGGAATCCCAAATCATAAGCCCTGGGCTCTTACCCCATTCCATTAGTTTTCCCCTAACTTATCTAATTCCCTCCAGCCTTTTTACAAATCTTCATTCTGATTCTATGCAGACTTCCCTTGTGTGCTCTCTCTGTGATGCTTCAATCCAAGCTTGTTCTCACCCCCCAAATGCTTCAGCTGCCCCAATGTTCCTGAAGCCCCCCTCTTCTCTGGCCTATAGGACCTCCAGCAGGTGATGGTGTCAGGACCCAACCTCAATGAAACCAGCATTGTGTCTGGTGGCTATGGGGGCTCTGGTGATGGACTCATCCCCACAGGTATGAACGATCAGAACAGGACAGGAAGGTTGAGTGGAGAGAGGGTAGAGGAATGGTTCTGGGGAGTATAGGATATGTCTAAGATAGCTTGAATTATGTCTGGAGATCTTGGGAACTTCTGCTGGTATGAGCCCTATGGACTGTCCTTAGCTGGAGCCCAAGGCTAGAGCCCAGGGTTGTCCAGCTGCTCCCACTTGCCATTTAGCCCCTGAGATGTGACCATTTGTCCTATCTCTGCTGCTACCACCCAAATCACGTTAAGAACTCTGTTTTACAGACATTCTCCTTGCTCTGGAGCTTGAGACTGATTTGGAACTCTGAAGCTTCTCAGAGTTTGCTTTAGACTCTAAAGTTTAGAGAAGCAAATATCCTTGAATCTCACACTGACTAGGATTGCACTTGAGAACGTCACTGAGGTTTCTTATTATCAGGACCCACCATCCTTGACCTGCCACCCCACTCTCAGCATATTTTCTTCCATCTTCTCTGCCCCTGTACACCAGCAACTCCCTTCCCCACCCCAGCCCCCATCACCACTTCACAAGGAGGCCAGATGTATATTGGCATTTGGGTCTCAGGGCACAAGGTATGAATTCTTCCTAGTGAGTAGGAAAATCTCGTTGTCTCTAGTTTCTGCTACTTCAGGAAAGTCATTTTCAAATGCTGGGTGGGAGGTATGAGTGGAGCCACAGAAATGTCTGGTTATATCTGAGACAGGCTGGTGTCAGAGAACTTGGTTCTTTAGGGTCTGGCCGCCATCCATCTCACAGTACCACTCCTGCTGGCCCTGGAGATGAGGTGGCTCGGGGCATCGCTGGAGAGAAGTTTGACATCGTCAAGAAATGGGGCATCAACACATACAAGGTGGGATTTAAGCACTTTTCTCTTCCCCCACACTTCCCCTGGGTACCTTTTCCCCATCTTCCAGATCCCACTATCCCATCTATGGCTGAGACTAGGAGTGTGGGGATGCTAGGGTCGATACCTGTTTGGGGGGGCAGGGTGCTAGGGTCTCTGACCTATTCCCCCACTTCCCAATCAGTGCACAAAGCAGCTGTTATCAGAGCGATTTGGCCGAGGCTCCCGGACTGTGGACCTGGAGCTAGAGCTGCAGATTGAGTTGCTGCGTGAGACGAAGCGCAAGTATGAAAGTGTCCTGCAGCTGGGCCGGGCACTGACAGCCCACCTCTACAGCCTGCTGCAGACCCAGCATGCACTAGGTGACGCCTTTGCTGACCTCAGCCAGAAGTCCCCAGAGCTTCAGGTGCCTTGGTCAGGCCAAAGAGGGTGGGGGGACGGGGCCCGGGCCCTCCCAGGCAGTCAGCCCTCAGCCTCCCTCCCTCCCTCCTGCAGCCCAGAGGGAGAACCCCTCCAGGGTAGGCCCAGCCCTACCCCCAGCAGCACTCACCCGTGGAGGCAGCCTAAGGGTTTGTACAGAGGTTCAGAAGTTGGAGGGATGGGGGAGGCGGCACACTGGATGCCTCACAAGTAACCTTTCTCTGCATCGGTGCTCGGCCTAATCAGAGCCCCTCCCTTGCCTGCTGCACTAGCTTTCCCTATTCTCGTCCTGTGAACTTATATGAGAACCCCACTCCCACATTCCTACTCCAGCCATCTCTGGGGTGGCCCCACTAACTTTCTGGCTAAGAGAACCTTGCTGGAGGCAGTCCTTGGTTGTTCCAGTTTCCCTGGCTGTTTCCTCCCTGGGGAGGAGGGGAATGAGGGCCCTATAGCTTTAGTCAGGTAGGAACTGTTGCTCAAGGCCTGCCCTCCCTTCTGCCCTCAGGAGGAATTTGGCTACAATGCAGAGACACAGAAGCTGCTGTGCAAGAATGGAGAGACACTGCTAGGGGCTGTGAACTTCTTTGTCTCTAGCATCAACACATTGGTCACCAAGACCATGGAAGACACGCTCATGACTGTCAAACAGTATGAGGCTGCCAGGTGTGGGCACCGTCAGGGCCCAGGGTTTTGGGAGTTCTCTGGCATGGGTGGAAGTTTGAGCTTTGGGGTCATAAGAATTGAGGCAGGAAAGGAGAGTATGTGTGGAGGACACAGGGGTGGAGACCAGCCTGTATCACCCCTTCCCCAGGCTGGAATATGATGCCTACCGAACAGACTTAGAGGAGCTGAGCCTAGGCCCCCGGGATGCAGGGACGCGTGGTCGACTCGAGAGTGCCCAGGCCACTTTCCAGGCCCATCGGGACAAATATGAGAAGCTGCGGGGAGATGTGGCCATCAAGCTCAAGTTCCTGGAAGAAAACAAGGTGCCAACCCCACCCCTTTGACCCCCGCCCACCTTCCCATCTGTAACACTAACTTTCTACCCCTAAGACCCTCCCCATTACTGGATGGGAGAAATGCAGCCTGGCTAAGGGGTGGGATCTTCCCCCAGCCCCTTCAACCCCTGGACCTTCCTAGTTACCCGCCCTCCAATCCCTGGCCCTTTTCTATTGGAGGATTTGGCTGCTGATCCCAGGAACATAACTGGGAAATAATCATCCCCTGAGCTGGGGTACCAGAACCCCAGGCCCAGCAAATCAAGTCAGGTTTCTCCCATTAGACTGATCCTTATCCTTTGACTCCCATAGTGGAGGTCAGGCCCCACCCTAAAAGCACCATCAGAGCAGATTCCATGTACCCCTGGTCTGGGCTCAGGCTCAAGAAGGGCATCTGAGTCCAGTCTCAGCTGACCCTGCTGGACCCCCAGATCAAGGTGATGCACAAGCAGCTGCTGCTTTTCCACAATGCCGTGTCAGCCTACTTTGCTGGGAACCAGAAACAACTGGAGCAGACCCTGCAGCAGTTCAACATCAAGCTGCGGCCTCCAGGAGCTGAGAAGCCCTCCTGGCTAGAGGAGCAGTGAGCTGCTCCTAACCAAACCTGGCTATCAAGAAGGACATTGGGAGAGGCAGTCCCAGGGTGGGGGAGATTGGACATGGGACATCCCTTGCCACCTGCCCTCTGGCTTGGGTTCCCTTTCCCTGGCTGGGGCCTGACACCAGTTTTGCCCACACTGCTGTGGGTAGGGAGGGGGCTTGCAGGTCCAGCAGCTGCTGCCCTGTCCTTTATCTTCCTGGCCACTGGGCTTCATTCCCAGATCTTTTCCTTCCACTCCACAGCCAAAGGCTATGACAGAACCACTCCCTGGCCAATGGCATTACTCCTCAGGCCTGTCCCCAGCTCCTGGGGTGTGCCCCCTGACCAATGGCAGAGCCTCAAAAGGCCCTGTCAGCCAATGGCAGCTCTTCTTGGGCTCCCCTGGGCCAATGATGTTGCCTCCAGTACCCTTTGTCCCTCCTCTATGTGTCCCCATTGGAGAGAAGGGGACTGGGACCAAAGGGGTGGGGATAATGGGGAGCCCCATTTCTGGCCCTGCATCTGAATGGGCTTCCCCTCACCTACCCACCCAGTTTAATTGTGCTTAGAGCCCTGGAAGATTGGGAACTAGCACTAGGAATAAACCTTTCATAAAAGCAGGCCCAGTGAGGTCAATTTGTGGGGGGACTCTAGGAGGGTGGGCTGGGTGGAGAAATGCTCAGTCTGATCATACGCCAAAATCCTATCAAGCCAGAAGAGCAGAGGCCAGATAGCTGGAAGTCCCAGGTTTCAGGAATAGTCTGAGAGCCTACTCCTCCCCCAACCCCAGCTGGAGCCAAAGCTTTATTTGCTCTTTAGGCCAGTACTGAGATAGCTATGGTCTTAAGAGCACAGGGCCTAGAGGGGGTTGGGCCCGCTGACCTTCATCAGCTATTCATTCATACAGCAAATATTTACTGAGTGCTTTTATTTGCCAGGCACTGCTCTAGACCCTGGGGATACATCAGTGAATAAAACACAGTCCCTTCCCACATTGCTTATGGCCTAGTGGGGGATAGAGACAAGTAACCAGGCAACTACAATGCAATGATGAGTATTAGGATACAGAAGTTCAGGGAGCTGTGGGAGTGCAGAGGAGGGGCATCTAGCGGAGACTGGAGTGGAGATGGGCTATCACCTTGAAAACTAAGACCTGAAGGACAAGTAGACACAGGCAAAGAACAGGGAGAAGAGCAATCTAAGCAGAGAGGCCAGCATATGTGAAGGCCCTGATAGGACTTGGGAGGAATTCAGTTTGGAATGAAAAGTGGAAGGGGAGTGGCTAGAGAAGGACTACAGAGGTGAGGCAGTGAGGGAGTCACACTGGGCCTGTTCAGGCTTATCATTAAGGACTTTTGCTTTTAGGAGAAAGGGAGCTGTAAAGCTTTTTCAAGCACGCATTTGATGACATGGGAGAAATCTAAAATTGAGGGAAGTAGTCCTCACGAGGCTTGAAACAGTGTTCTACAGACACTGGCCCTCTCACATTGGGTAGTCCGGTAACCTTGGCCCCAACCTGAAAGCAAGCATGAACCCTGAGGCTCATTCACCAGCACTGGCCGCCAGAACTCATCAGGTGGATGAAAGGTTGAGGGTGCACCAAGGTGTTGAGCCCATATCAACCTTGTTTGAGGCAGGAAATCTCCCCTGACAGCACTTCATTCAGTCAGCGTCCGGGTACCATCACTTCTGGGCTCCTTGACCAAGGAGAACTCCAGAATTTTTCAACATTCTTCACTACCTCTCTGGAGGGCTAGAGGAAGAGGACAGCCCAGTCAGCAGGTTCTCATAGCACTGAGATCCATGCAGCCTGATTTTGCTCTTTGCCACAGATCCTGCAGCTCCCAGGCAGCCTTCCTCGGTTTGGGTCAGCCTGCAGCCATCTGACCAGAGCTCGATTACCAGGTTGGGTGCTTCACGTACAAACCCCCATTTTGTGGGCCACTGGGGACTTCCAACATGAAAGGTACTGAATATTCAGGTGACTGGAGGCAGGCTCTAAAGCAGAGCTCAAACCCTGGTTACACACCACTTTCTGGCTGAGTTAGCTGATCAAGGTTAATGTCTGGGGAGCCAAGGGCCCCCAGTTTCTTCCCCTGTAAAACACAGCTAATAAAAGAAAATACCTATTAAGATTATGAGTATTGAAGGAGACAATATATGTAAAGTGATTCGTTATGTTTCTGGCACATAATAAGCACTCAGTCCCTGTTAACTGTTATTATAATTTTCCACTGGGGCTGCTTTTTTCCACAATGCGATGATTCTGAATTGCTCTGGGTTTTGGAGTGTGGAAGAGAATCGCTGGATGGTCTGAACCATAATCTCCACTCAAGGGGGCTCCCGAGGGAGAGTCAGGCACACACAGCCAAATCCAGTCCCCCCACCTTTCACCTAGTCCGCCCCTTCTCCTAGCACTCTGGGTACTACCCTTCCACCCGGGGGCCTTCCGCCGCCCAGGGATCCGTGCCGAGGTACATCTATCCCTGTGTCCCCCTGCGCAGTACAGAGCACACTAGCATATTCCAAAGGTGCCCCCCAAGAAAGACGGGAAGTGCACCTCCTGGAGGGCCTGGACCGGCTTCCAGAGTCGGAAATCTCTGCTGCCCAGCTGCGTTTTCTTGACGGAGCCTCAGCCCAGTCCCTGAGACCTACTACGCCGCCCAGCCCCAGAGCGGTCGGGAGCCAGAAGCAGCTGGCAGGGATCGGGGATCCGGGATCCGGTTCACGCGGTTTCCCAGCCCACCGGCGGAGGCAGCTCCCGGAGGAGCCTCGAGGGGGTTGGGGGAGCCGGGCGGGTGGGGTAGAGGCGGGCGGGGCCTCCGCGGCGGCGGGCGGGGCGTGGGTGGGTCTTCAGCACCCGAGCCGCCCCCTCCCCCGGCTGGTCCGCAGCCCCGCCCCGGCCCCTCCCTCCGGCCTGTGCGGCGGGTCCGGCGGCGGCGCCGGCGCGGGGACAGGCGGAGGCGCGGGACGTGGGGCGGCGCCGCGGGCAGGGCCGGGCGGACGGGCGCTGGCAGCGGGGGCAGCGCCGCGGGCCGCTCCGAGTGGCCGCAGTCTGGGCCTTGGTCCTCCCATCCTGCTCCGCCGCGGTGAGTGCGACGGGCGGCCCCCGGGGGTGCGTTTGTGTCCCTGTCTGCCCGGCTCCGGGTCCAAGTCCGAACGGCGGTGTGTCTGTCCGAGTGTCTGTGGGTGGGGGCACAGATGCTTTTCAAAAGCTGTGTCTGTCTCTCTGTCCACGTGAGGCGTGTCCGTGTCCGTGAGAGCAGTGGGGGGATTCTTCGGGCTGTGGCTGCTCACGTGAGGTCTATGTTTGAGGGGGGAGGCGCGGGTGGATGGGTGATGGTTCCTTGGAGGAGCGCGGGGTTTGGAAGCTTGTGTATGTTGGCGGAGGGTGTTGAACGCTGCGGCCGAGGGTGGTGGTGGTGTGGCGGGTGGGGTTGCTGAATGGGACTCTGGAATCTTGTGGCCCAGCTTGTCTGAAGGGTTCCTTTCTCCCTGGTGCAGACACTTCCAACCCTGGCTCCCCCCTCCATCCTCCTCGGGCGCCCAGAAGCCCACCAGTCAGGGTGGAGGACACTCTTTTCCTCCTCTAGCCCTGCTCCCTGAACAGGAAGCCTCATCCGGAGGCTGCTTGTTGTAGGAAAGGACCCCTCCGATTCCCCTTCAGCCCGGGCCCCGCCTGGAGGACCCCAGGCCCCTCCCTGGTTCTAGCCGCCTCCCTTCTGGACTTGGCTTCAGATCCTGGGCTGCAAACCTGCAGGGACAGATGGTTGCAGGTTGGAGGGGCGGGCTGCACCCCAGGGAGGTCTGTCTGACTGAAGGCAGGTCCTGGGCTTGTTCCTGGCGTGGGGGTCTCTGATGTGGACAGCATAAACCCAGGACTAGCCCTAGTAGGAAGATGAGATCTGCGAAGTTGGAGTGGGTGCAGAGGTCTTTTTCGCAGGTCTTTTTCTCTGTTTGTCCATCCAGCTCACCAGTGCCCATTCATCCCCTAAGTAGGGCTCTGATTTGCTGCAGAATTGGATTCAGAGCTGCAGGCCTGACAGGTGCCCTTCCTCTCTTGGCTTGCATGCCTCCAGTGACAGAGCACTTACTACCTTCTGCTGTGGAAGAGCTTTTTTATGTTAAGTAGAGGTCTTTTTCCTTGGAACTTTGTTTACTTGTCTTGTTATTGCCTGTGCGTTTGCCTCTCTGGTGAAAGGGAACTGCAGTGATTTAAACATGGCTCTCCTGTCACCAACATAAACTGAGCACCCTCTGTGTGCCAGGTGCTGCCTCAGCCACTTAGGGGACAATGGTATTCTTGCTGAGAGAAGAGCTTGAGCAAAGGCCCATAGTTGTGATAGTACAGCCTGTGTTCAGAAAAACAGAGCAAAACCATATGGCTAGAGTAGAGGGTACCCAGAGGGAGTGTCATGGGTGCCCTAAACTTAGCAAACAATTGTTTTGGAAGGGAGGTGGGGGGCAACTACAACCACCCTCTAACACACCTAGCCTTACTGTGGAAACCAGCAATCAAATCCTCAAGATGGGATTTAATCATGGCACATAATACAGTCTGTAGGGACCTTTGGCTGGAAAGAGAACCTTGGGAGTCACAGATTTGGGGAACAAAACGACCCCCCTCCAATCCCAATTTACAAGTAAGGGGATGGAGTAGAAACTTGCCCAGAGTCTTACCTTGCATTAGTAAGATTAGTGACAGCATGAAACTAGCTCCTAAATCTCCTAACCTTTTAACTTGGTTGCATTTTAGAAGCAGAATCAAGGATATAGTTATAGCTAGTATCTGAAAGGTAAAAGAACAAGAAGAATCGAGAAGATTCCCAGGGTTCTGGCTCACGTGGCCAAGTAGATGGTGGTACCTTTTATTGAGATGAGAAACACCAGCAGGAATAGTAGGTTAAGGGATGATGAATTCAGTTTTAGACTAATCTCTATGCATCATCCATGTAGAGATGTTCAAGATATGGTTGGATATATATGGGCCTGGTGTTCAAGAAAGTTTTCTGCACAGGAGATAAGGCTTTGGGAGTCAAGTGGATGGTAACTGAAACCATGGGAGATGATGAGATTTCCCAGGCAGAGTATGAAACTAAGAGAAGAGGCCCTGGATCAAAGCCCTGGGGAATTAGACATTTAAAGAATGGGCAGTGAAGGCACAGCCAGAGAGGCAGGTGGAGAACCCCTATCAAGTGAATCATGAACACACCTAGTACAACCTCTGCCCTTTTGAGTCTTGCTCTGTTGCCCCAACTGGTCCATGTTTCTTAATTTTTCATGCTTCTGTTCCTTTACTCACTGTTTTCCCAATGTACCTATCAAGCTCCTGCAAGACTCACCTCATATATCCCTTCCTCTGGAAACCCTCTTTATTCTCCTCCACCACCTTCAGAGTTAGACTTCCTCCTTTTTTCAGCCACAACAGTTTGAATATGTCAGTATCATGACACCACATTATGGTTGTATATTTCCATGTCTCTTTCCCACACTAGTCTGAGAACTTGTGAGGGACAGGGTATGCATCTGTCTCAGCTTAGTGTCTCCAGTTCCCAGGTTAAGAGGCTGGTCCAGAGTATGCCCAGGGCAGTCTGATTGTTTGCTAGGTTGATCAGCTGATTGGATGGTTCATCCACCTGCTCAGTCTGGCAGTGGTGGGGAAGAAAGCGCTGTGAATTTCATCACTTTCCTTCCCTGTCAATCTGACTGAAAGGATTCCTTGGCATTCAGGACTTTACCTCCTCCAGAGATTTTTCTGTTCCAGTGAAACCCCCGAAACTGTAACCTGCAGTCATTGTCATTTTGCTGAGGTCTCAAATGATCAAATACACTTGTGGGTTAGTGTACAGGAGTGAGTCATTTTAAGAAGCAAGTGAGCCATACTGACCTCTTGCATCATTTTCTAACAATGCCTTGGTCACCTACCTCTAGCCACAGCTGTATAAATCATGTGTCCTGGGACTCTAATGAGGTTGTAGGAGGAAGTCATGGGGGAAACTGGATGCTGTTTGAGAATTTGGAGAAACTGAAAAGCCTTAAAACATATCCTTTGCAGATGGCAAGGATCTAGTGGAGTCAGCATTGGCCTTCTTCATTTGCTCACAATCAACTTCCTTCTCAGCCCTCTGGATCTGGCTTCCTCTCCTCCAGCCTCTGGAAACCATACCCCCTAAAGCTAATGACAGCTTCTCTTGGCTTTAGATCCTAGGGCCTCTCTGCAACATTTCACAATGAAGGTTGTTCCCTTATTCATGAAGCTTCTTCTCCGTTGGTCTTGACAATATTTCTCCTTTCTGGTTTCTCCTGCCTTTCAGGCCACACCTTTTCAATTTCTTTGCAAGCAAGCTTTGTTTCCTGGGCCTGTCCCTTAAATGTTGAGGTTCCTCAGGGCACAGTCACAGGCTCTCCTTTCTTTCCTTACACTCTGTCTTAGTCATGTCAGCCAATTCTGTGTCTCCAGGCACCATCTCTACACCAATGACTCCCAAATCCCTATCTCCAGGCTGACCTTTTTCTGAGGCTCTGGCCTATCTTTCCTGTTGCCAGCCGGACCTCTCCATTCACATGTTCCATAGGCACCTCAGATTTGTCTTACAAAAATACTGAACTTTTCATCCTTTCATCCAGCTGCTCCTCTTCCAGAGTTTCCAAGCCAGAAAACAAGAAATCATCTCCAATTCTTTCTTCTCTATCTACTCTTCACATCCTACCAACCAGTCATCAAGTTCTATTGATTCTGCCCAATGAATTCTACTTCTCTCCACCTCCCTTTACTACTCCCCTAATCAAGGCCACCATCACCCCTCTTGTGGAATATCATGCAGTCTCACCTTTCCCCTGGTGACCCTTCTAAACTATTTTTCACACAGCAGTCAAAAAGTGACTCTTGTGGCTCAATCACTTCATACTTAAACCCTCTCTACCCCCCTACATCCACCCCCCCCACCCCAAGGTTTTCCTTGCTCTTTGGATAAAGCCTTAATCTTCAAGCAGGGAAGAGTAAAGTCTAAAGTCCTTAATAAGGCCAACAAAGCATTGTGTGATCTAGCTCCTGCCAATCACTCCATTTCATTTCTTAGCCCTCTTCTGTCAGTGTGTGATTCAGTCTCCTGATGCAGAAGGTACCATGCTCTCTAACTCTTACTCATCCTGGAGTTCTCAGTGTGAATGGCACTTTCTTCAGGAGAACTCTCTTGACCCCCAACCTTCAGTAACCTCCATCCCCTGCCCCAGCTCTAGGTTAGGTGACCTCTCTGCTCCTGTAGCAACCCTTGCTTCCCCACAGAGCCTTCCATGTTGCCTTGCAGTAATCTATTTATTAGATTGTAGAACCCATGAAGGCTGCACTGAGACTGTTTATCTTTGTATTCCCCATTCTAGCAGAGGTATTGAGTGAATGCTGCATGAGGAAATGAGGTGCCTTTAGAACTGATCCATAAAAAATGGGTGGGATAAGGGATGCGGGGATGGTAGTGGGCAGCCTAAGGAAGGAGGGTGAACTCTCAGCTCTGAGTTCAAGATCCTCCAGGTTTCCGCTGTGAAAATCAGTCCACCTAAACCATCGCCTATAGGACCTTGGGGGTAGATCTCTAGGACACGGTGGGATGGGAGAGGTGGGAGTAGGAGCCCAAGAGAAGGGAATCTTAGTGATTCAGGCTGGGGGATGGCCTCAGCGGTTGCATGCCCAGCAAGTCTGGGTGGGGAACTGAAGCAGGAAGGGGAAGGGAGGGAGGAGCTGTCCGTTCTTGGATATAGCCCAGTCCCCGCCCCTGTGTGACAAGCTGGAAGAGCCCCTTGGGCTTGGAGAGAGGCGGAGCCTGATATCCAGCTGCCCCAGTAGGGCCCAGTAGACCACGCCTACTCTTCCTCCCAAACCCTCCCCTTCACAGACAGGAGCTTCAGCTTGGATCCCGCCTCCTGTTCCTTCCGCCAGCCCTCAGTCTGTCCTCCTCCTGCTATGTTGTCCTGGTGTTAGTCTCTCTGGAGAACCTCAGATTCCCAGTGCCCGCATCAGGAGAGGATGCTCTCAGGGATGCCCTTCCTATCCTATTCCTACTCATGCCCACCCTTACACGAACATAAGACACATGCAATTCAGCTCTTCTTCTGCTCCTCCCCGAACCTGGAGAGGGCTCTGGACTGGCCCCCACGCGTTTGTTCATTCATTCATTCATTGTCTTTACAGAGCCCATAGTGCATCTAGCTGGGCACAGATAGTGGTTACCAGATTCTAGCCATTGCCTGTTTTCAAGTAGTCGAGCTGTCTTTCTGCCTCCCTTCATGGCCACATTTCTCTCATGAACTGTCTCCAGCCACTATTGTTAATGTCTTTATCTCCATTCATCACTCAGCCCCTCCAGCCCCGCTGCTGCCCCTGCTGGGCCACCACAGCCAGACCTGGTGGGCATTCCTCAGTCTCTTGGTTTTCTTCCACCCCCTTGGGTTCTCCTTCACCATGCATTCTCTGTTCCTAGGAAGACTCATCCATTCTCATTTGCTTTAAGTGCCATTAATATGCCAGTGCTTCCAAATCGGTAACCAGCCAGATTCTATTCTACCCAGCTTATATTCTATGCCTTACTTGACATCTCTACCTGGATATCATACAGTGCCTCAAACTTCACTTGCTGAAAACAGAATGCCCCAGATCAGTTCCTCAGCTTTCACTGTCTCTGGGCATGGCCCACCATGTGCTCAAGAGAGGAACCTGGGAGTTATGATCGGCATTCCCTTTTTCCTCTCACACCCAATCCATCATGATGTCTTTTTTTTTTTTAATTTTTTATCAACATATAATGTATTATTTGCTTCAGGGGTACATGTCTGTGACTCATCAGTCTTACACAACTCACAGCACTCACCATAGTACAGACCCTCCCCATTGTCCATCACCCAGCAACCCTATCCCTACCCCCCTGCCCCCAGCAACTGTCAATTTGTTTTCTGAGATTAAGAGTCTCTTATGGTTTGTCTCCCTCCCCGGTCTCATTTTTTTTCATCTTGTTTCATTTTTTTCACTCCCTACCCCTCACGACCCCCCACCTTGCCTCTCAAATTCTTCATATCAGAGAGATCATATGATAATTGTCTTTCTCTGATTGACTTATGTCGCTTAGCATAATACCCTCTAGTTCCGTCCACATCGTTGCAAATGGTAAGATTTCGTGTTTTTTGATGGCTGCATAGTATTCCATTGTGTGTGTGTGTGTGTGTGTGTGTGTGTGTGTGTATGTGTGTGTGTATGACATCTTTTTTTTTTAATATTTTCTTTATTTATTTGACAGAGAGAGATCATAAGTAGGCAGAGAGGCAGGCAGAGGGAGAGGGGGAGGCAGGCTCCCTGCTGAGCAGAGAGCCCGATGCGGGGCTCGATCCCAGGACCCTGAGATCATGACCTGAGCCGAAGGCAGAGGCTTAACCCACTGAGTCACCCAGGCGCCCCTATATGACATCTTCTTTATCCATTCATCATGATGTCTTTTTGACTCAGCCTCATGAGTATTTCAGGAATAAGTCTACCTTTTTGCCTATATCTCTGCTAATACCCAACATCATCTGACAGGAAGAACTGAGGTAGCTTCCTAACTGGTCTCCCTGCCTCCACTCTGGTTCCTCCTTAATCCCCATAGCTACCAGAGGAGCTTTTAAATTTATTTTTATTTTTTGTAAATTATACCATCCCTTCCCCCAACCCCTAATTAGGATAAAGTCCCAATTCTTAAAATCAAGGTTCTTGGTGATCTCATTTCATCCTACCTTCCCAGACTCACCTCTTGCCTTTTATTCACTTTTCACTGACCAGGTCCTTTCAGGTTCTCAGTGAGCCTTTTGCCTAAGAACTCCCATTCCTGCTGTTCCTTCAGCCCAGAATGATTCCCCCCCTCACTCTTTGATGCCCCCACCCTCATCTCTACCATTTTCCTTCCATTCTTCAGAGCTCAGCTTAAAAGTTACCTGTTTGGAGAGGCCCTCTCTGATCATCCAAACAAAAAAGTGTTCTTTCTCATAGGATCCTTTCTTCTTTATAGCACTCTCCTCCCCCATAATGTGTAAGTATGTATTTATTTATCTTTAAAATATATGTCGGGACACCTGGGTGGCATAGTCGGTTAAGCGTCCGACACTTGGTTTCAGCTCGGATCATGATCTTATGGTCGTGGGATCGAGCCCCACATCTGGCTCCTCACCCAGAATGGTTTCTGCTTGGGATTCTCTCTCTCCCTCTCCCTCTGCCCCTCCTGCTGTTGCACATGCTCTCTCTCTCAGATAAAAAAATAAAATAAAATAAACAATACAATAAAATACATGTCACCACTCCTCACCATAAGGACAGTGACCATATCTGTTTTGTTTATCACTGTATCCCCAGCGCCTGCACAAAGTAGGCACTTAATAAATATTTGTTGAATTATGGAATTAACTCAACAAATATGGATCAATCCTTACATCAGGCTCCATGCTAAGTGTTAGGAATAAAAAAATAAGCTATAATGCCTGCCTTTAAGAACTCTGCATGCAGTGAAGGAAGCAGAGAAGTAATGAGAAAATTACAATATAGCATATCCAGGCTAGAATGGAGGAAATACAGGGTATGGAGGGACCTAAAAGTGGATTACCTACCCCAGACTTCAGGAAATCAGGGAGGGCCTTCTGGAGGAAGTGACATTTATGTGGAGACCTGAAAGATAAGTGGAAGCCAGCCAGGCAAAGGGGGACTTAGAAAGAGGATCTCAGGCAAAGAGAACAGAATATGACTGCCCAGAAGCAAAGGAGAACAAGGAGTTTTCCAGGAACTAAAGAGAAATCAGTGTGACTGATCATAAAATCATGAGACTTGAGGTAGTAGAGGGAGGTATGGGCCAGACAAAGCTAAGCCTTGTTGGCTACTCTGAGGAGTTTGGACTTTGTCCTTTGGACAGTGGAGAACCATTGAAGGATTTTAATGGGGGGTAGGTGACAAGGTGGAACCTATGTTTTAGGAGCGTCAGTCCAGCTGCGAGGGGGATGGATGAGAGGCACAAGCGAGGAGACAAGGATACCAATTACAAGGATACCAATTAGGAGGCTGCTGCTATATCACAGGAGAGACTTGGTGGCAACCTGAACCGAGGGCAGTAGCTATGTGCTTGGAGAAAAGGGGAGAAGATACTCGAGGGCGGACTCCGCCAGACCTGATACTGACTAGATGTGGATTCTGATTGAATATAATCCCAGACAGGTGTGCTGAGAGGTGGTTCGGAGCATAGGTAGAAGAGCTGCAGGTAGTCAGGAGAGACCATCCACGAAGAGGGTCTCCTGGAGGAGGATTTGGGGAGGGCAGAGGAAGTGAAGGATGGGTATGTCACTGAAAGTGGGCCTCCCTGTACTATGCACTCAACATACACTATTGCAGATTCTCAAAACCACCATTCGAGGTACGGATTATTCCCATAATTGCAAATTAGGAAACTGAGGCTCAGAGAGGTTATATGAATTGTCTGAGGTCACATACCTGGTTAGAGGCTGAGCTGGGTTTGAAACCCAATCTAACCCTAAGTCTGTGGTTTTAACCAGAGCACCATGCTCAGAGGCCCCTCAGCCCACCTACTTCACCCTGTCCCCTCTTGGTCACTGCCTGTCCTGCCTCTGGCAGGGAAGAAATGGAGTTAGTTCTCTGCAGGGGATTTGAGTGGTGGGGCTCAGGTGGGGAGAGGAAGTGTGGGCTTCCCTGGGGCTGACCATCTCTCTGTACACAGGCTGGTGCGAGTGGCGGGAACCATCCGTGGGCACCATGGCAAAGAGGGAGGACAGCCCTGGCCCAGAGGTCCAGCCGATGGACAAGCAGTTCCTGGTGTGCAGCATCTGCCTGGATCGCTACCGGTGCCCCAAGGTTCTGCCTTGCCTGCATACCTTTTGTGAGAGGTGAGGGTGTGTGTGTACCGGGGAGGGATGAGGACCTTGCAGGCCTGTCTGAGACGGGGGTGGCATGTGTAAACCTGTAGGAGGGGAGGGAAATGTAGACACATGTAGGGCAGCAGATGTACCCCAGCCTGCTGGAGATGAGGTTTTGGTGCAAGAATGTGTGAGAGGACCAGAAGCTGCTAACATTGGGTCATGGTCCCTGCCCCTTCCCAAACCTAAGGCAGCTTTCAACACTGCTAGAGACATCAGACAGCTGAGATGCTCCATGAGCGGCGGCACCTGAAGAGTTTGTCACCAGTGGGAGGATTATTGATGGTCTGTCCTTCCCTGCTTGTCTTCATGATTGTCCTGAGGCACTGAATGAAAAACAGCCACTTCCCGCCTTTAGGCTTTTATCTAGTATTTATTTATTGAGCATCTACTATGTGCCAGACTATCCCAGGCTTGGGGTATGATAAGCGGACAGCTCTAATACTTACTCTTCAAGAGCTTTCAATGTAGTTAAAGGAGAAAGATAGTAATCAAATGATCATATAGCCAGACTACAGATAAATATTACCCCCTTCATAAGGCTGCAAATAAAGTGCTAAGCTATGAGAGTTTAGCTAGGATCTGTCACAGTTCGGAGAATGAGGGAGGGCTTCGCTGAGGGGCAACCCGGAGGATGCACTAAGTGAAGTTGGTGACTTAACTAGCAAAGGGAGTGGTAGGAGCATTCTAGGCAGAAGGAAGAACATGGGGACAGGCATGTGGCATGAGGGAATGTGTCAGGTGAGGGGGCCTGGAGGAAGCCTGGCAAGGCGGGAGCAGAGCACTGTGACTGATGTGGTGGGGGTGAAGCTAGAGCGGCAGGTGAGGCCCACACCACAGGGGGCTTTGTAGACCTGTCAGAGAATTTTGCCTTTACTCTGAGGGCCCCAGGAAGCCTTTGGTCCTGGGGTCTTCTCACCATTGCCTCTACCCAAGCCTTCCCCCTGCCTCCTGCCTTCACGGAAAGGTGCCTCTGCCACAGGGACATGCTTCCCTTCCAGCCCCACCGCTCTTTAAGATGTCAGCTCCGCTGCTCTCCCTGTGTCATCAACTGGAAGCAGTCTCAGCCTTCTGGCCTCTTCCAGGCTCTTCCATCAACCTGGGTGATTTCATTACTCACTTAGGCCTCTTGGTTCTCGACTGTTTCTCCAGGAGCATCCTCCATACCACTTCCAGATGCCTGGATCTTGCCATCACCCAGAACAATATCGCTTCTGTGGTCATAAACTCTGGTATCCCACTCCTGGCTCCCATTACCCCATTCCCACTCCACCAGCTTTGACTGGGTGTAGACGTCCAGCCCCCTCAACTGCTCCTTCTCCCAGCTGCCAGCTCCATCCTTTCCTACCCGTGCCAGGCCCTATGGCTGACCATCTGTGTGACCAATGTGACCATGCCACAATTCCCTCAGGTCTTTGTTCTTTTCTGAACCCATGCAGCAGATGCTCAACCCTGGATCACAACTGTAATTGGACATCTCTACACCTCCTCCTAGGCCCAGATCACTGAGCAGTCCTGGAAAAAATCAGTGCCTGAGAAATTATGATACCAGTAGCTACAATGTATTGATTGCTGACTATTTGCCAGGGACTGGCTAAGTGATATACATGTGTTAAATCACTTAATCCTCACAATAGATACTTTATTATCCCCATTTTAGAGGGAAGTAAACTAGGCTTCAGAGTCAGTAAGAACTGTTTCTGAGGCTCCACAGTAAGTAGACAGCTGAGGTCTGAATCCAGTTTTGAGGGAAGGGCCTTCCCTGTTAACTACTATGCATTCTTTCTCCCTTGGCCCTTGTTCTCAAAGAGCTTATGCTCTAGTAGGGGGTGACTGACGGTAAGCAAGCAAATAATTGAACAGAAGAGTCGCAGCCTGTGCTAAGTGCTTTGCAGGAAATAAACAAGGATTGAGTGGGGGTGGTTGGGCCAGGGGCTCTTCTGCATAGAGTCATCAGGGAAGGCTTCCCTGAGAAGGTGACATTTGACCTGAGGCCTGAGGATTAGGAGATGGACTTGCAGATTGTTCCAGGCAATGGGAAAAACCCATGCCAAGGCCTTCAGGAAGGGGTAGACTGGGCATGTTCAGAGACCAAAAGAAGTGAGTATAGCTGAATGAGGAGGATGAAGTGAGGTCTAAAAGCACCAGGACAGCTCATGAAGGAACTTGGTGGTTTTAGAAAAGTGTTTAGATTTTATTATAAATGCAATGGGAAACCGTTGGAGGAGGTTTTTTGTTTTTGTTTTAGGGCAGGGAATTAACATGACATAAATTAGATTTTAAAGCTCCCTCTGGCTGCTGTGTTGGAGAATGGATTACAGAGGAGCGAGAATGGAAAGAGGAAACCAGTTAGGAAGGTAGTGTAAGCCAGGTATGCCGAACACGTAGGAATGAGGTCTTGATGAGTTCGTAGGTATTTTTCAGGGGAAACCCCAGATTCAGCCAGCTGGGCAGAGGTGCATGGGGACAGATTGTAATGGCTAAAATTCAAATTTCAGGGTCAATGCAGTGACTGGCGATGAGAAATGGGAGGTGAGGGGAGCATGAGAGGGGACAGCTGAGGTGAAGTGGAGGAAGAGATCACTGGGTTTGAGGAGGTCAAGGAATTGAGATCCTGATGCTGGATGGATCACCTCATGGATGTCAGAGCCCCTGAGAGTGATGGCAGGAGTGTGTGTATATGTGGGGGCCAGCAGTAACAGAAGAGAGTGAGCCAGAAGAAAGACTTCAGCCCTTGGGGAAGCAACCATGATAGCAACTAGAGATAATAACAGGAGTATGGACAGAAGGCGTGAGCTTCCAAAGAGCTGAAGAAGAATACTAATGTTCCAGCTGCGGGGTGGGTGGGGAGGACTCAACCCCACCTTCTGGCCCCAAGGAATGTGGAGTATGAGACGAAACCACTCTACTTGAGACGACTGCTGGGAAAACTAGGTCACAAATAAGTTAATATTTGTGAAGCACTTAGAATCGTGCCTGGCACATAGTGTTTGTTAAATAAATAAAAATTAATTAATGCAGATCCAAGAGGTATAGAGAACATTCAGAAAAGAGACTGGGGATATGGGAAAGTGTGCACCATGCAGATCTTCCCTCCATAGATTCATGGTCTCCAAACGCAGCCAGGGGCTGTGTGTTTCTAGAAAGCTTCCTCTCCTCCTCCCTTCAGTGACTAATCCCAGCCCTCACCAGTCTCCTGAACCCCTCCTTCAGTCTCAGCAGCTGATCTTGCCTGAGGCAACCGAGGCATCCTCGGTAACTTCACCCCTGTGCTCTCTCTTTCCCCCTTCCCCCACTCAGAGAATGGGGTCCACTCCTCCTCCTCCGGCCACCCAGAGCCATTACCCCTCCCAGAGCCCTGTCCATGCGTCTTCTTGTCTCTTCTACGTCTCCTTCTCTCCTGGCTCTGCAACTCATAAACATGCTCAAGACTCCAAACAGATAAGAACTCCCCTTTGTCCCTCGCTAGCTGCCATGCAGTCCCTCCAGCCCCTTCAGTCTCAAACTCCCACCCTCCCATTCACTCTTCAACCAGCTGCGGTCAAGCTTTCCTTTCCCTGGCACTCCCTCCCCTACGTCCCCCAGTTTTCCTTACCAACAAAAGTACTCTCACATTGGCCAAATTCAGGGGGCCTTTTTCCAGTCCTTACCTTCCCTGACTCCTCAGCCACTTTTGACACTGATCACTGCTCCTTCCGCCCTTCTGGAAATGCACTACCCACTTCACTGCCTTGTCAGTGTCTCTCCTCCTACTTCTCTGCTGGTTCCTCTTTGCTCTCATTCCATATTTGCTCTATCCTGCTCTTGTCACTGAATACGCCTTTGGGGCTGATCTCATCCTCTCCCGTGGCTACAGAAGCTACCTCAATGTCGATGGCATCCCCATCTCTCTCTGCCTTTTCCCCAGCTGTCTCCTGGGCCCCACTACCTGGATGTCCCACTGTTCCAGTAAACTTAGCCAGGTCAAAGCTGAATGGCTTTATAAACCACTCCTCTTTCTGTATTTTTCGTCTTAGTGACTGTCACCACCATCCACTCAATCATCTAAGCTAGGAATCTGGGAGTCAACCAAGACTCATCTTTCACTCCCCATATCTACTCAGACCTAACACCTCCCACTGCTGTACTTCTTAAATACTTCTCAAATTTGTTCCAGTTCATAGTCTCCATTGCTACTGCCTAATTCTGGGTTTCTCTCATCTACTGCAAGATCTTTTACAAGACTATTGCGAGTATCTTGGCTAAGCACGTGTTTTGCCTTGGATTTGAATCCAGACTCCAGTGCTCACTGACTTTGTTACCTTGGACGACTTTCCCTTTTTGAGTCCATTAACATAAACATAAAGCACAAAGCACAGCACCTGGCACATGGTACTTAATAAACAGTAACTGGATGATGATGATGATGATGATGCTGTCTGCTGTCTCATCACATTCAAATTCATCCTCCTCACAGAGGCCATGAAGAGGATAGAACGTAAACCTGGCTGTACCATGCTCCTGCTGTTCCCTATTGCTACAGGGATATTTTCTTTTTTTTTTTTTTTCTTTTTTAAAAAATATTTTATTTATTAGAACAAGAGACAGAGAGAGAGAGAATGCATGAGCAGGGGAAGGGGAAGAGGCAGAGGGAGAGGAAGAAGCAGACTCCCCGCTGAGCAGAGAGCCCAAAGCAGGGCTCAATCCCAGGATCCCAGGATCCCAGGATCCCAGGATGCTGGGATCATGACCTGAGCTGAAGGCAGATGCTTAACCGACTGAACCACCCAGGTGCCCCGGGGAACATTTCTAACCTTCTAGTGTGGCCCACGTGACCTTCCATGCTTTTCTCTCCAGACTTCTTTTACCATTTCTTGCCTTGGCCTCGATCTCCAGCCACCTCATACTGCTTCCTTACGTACATGCTGCTGTTTCTGGCCACCTTCTGTGTCTAGAACACCCTTCCTCTTCTCCCTGCACTTTTCTTTCGTTAGGCTAACATTGATTTATCCAGGACAATTTAGCTTACATCCTCTGAAGCCTTTTCTGGCTTTTCTCTCCACAGCACCCCCTCCCAGGGCCAGATTCCCCTTCTACAGATTTCTTTATCATTGCATGTACAGTATTCTTTATGTTAATAATAAATAATACTAATACCCTACAATATATAGTGCTGTGAGTTCACATTTAATCCTCCCTCCAACACCCTGTGAAGTCTGTGCTGTCTCCATCTTACAAAGGAAGGATCCTTGGCTCATAAAAGTTATGTAACTTATCAGGGGTCACATAGATGACTGACCTAGGAATTGAACCCAGTAGCTTAACTCCAGGCCCATGCCCTTGCCATTATACTATTTACTTCTATAAACTCTTCCTGTGACTTTTTTTCTCTGTCAACTTGGAAATATTTTAGAGATGGGCACTGTGGTTTTAACTATTTATCGCCAGAGCTTGGCACAGATTTGGCAAGAGTAGGCAGTCGGTAAATGTTTAATGAGTTAATGGGGGGAGGGGCTAGTTGCACATTTTCTATGAGAACGGTTTGTAAACACCTGTGAAAGGTGAGCCTGTGTTTGTACACAGTGTGAGGAATACAGATCTGTCTGCTCTTCTGAGAGAGATCAGGGATGTGTTTTACTCACTAGTGAAAGGTGAGGCCTTTTACACCTGTTGTCAGGACAAGAGGTGTCTGCCAACCAGAGAGATTTCAGAATGAAGTGTACATCTGTGAGAAGAATTGGCATCCCTGGAAGGCACGAGGAGGTGATTTTGCTCACCCCTCCTTCCTTTGACTCCCCCTCTTCCCTGGCCAGATGCCTCCAGAACTACATCCCTGCCCAGAGCCTGACGCTGTCATGTCCGGTGTGTCGGCAGACGTCCATCCTCCCCGAGCAGGGCGTCTCAGCCCTGCAGAACAACTTCTTCATCAGCAGCCTCATGGAGGCGATGCAGCAGGCACCTGATGGGGCCCACGACCCCGAGGACCCCCACCCCCTCAGCGCAGTGGCTGGCCGCCCCCTCTCCTGCCCCAACCATGAAGGCAAGGTGGGCCCAAGCAGGCCCAGTGAGGCCAGGACTTGGGGTGGAGGGCGAGGAGCGGTTGGGGGAGGGGCCAAGTGGCTGTGGATGAGAGGGTGTTTCTCTGGATAAGTGGTCCAGGTAGGGGACGCACCTGGAAGGGGAGGGGCGAGGAGGGCAGAGCGGGAGGGAGGAGGCAAAGCAGTTTGGTGTCTAGCTATTGCCTGACTGGAGCGCTTACGCCGCCAGACGATGGAGTTTTACTGCGAGGCCTGCGAGACGGCCATGTGCGGCGAGTGCCGCGCAGGGGAGCACCGGGAGCACGGCACAGTGCTGCTGCGCGACGTGGTGGAGCAGCACAAGGCGGCCTTGCAGCGCCAGCTCGAGGCGGTGCGCGGCCGGTAGGAGCCCGGAGGGGGTGGGGGGGAAACCTGGGCTGGTGGAGCCCTCAGGGAGAGTGTCACGGCCCGGGAGGGACCCTGGGGAGGCTAGAAATAAAACTCTTCGGGAGGGCAGGGAGGTCTGGGGAGGGGATCTCCTGGAGGCCACTGCATATTCCGCCCTGAGAAGGAATGGTTTGGTGAAGGCATCCTCAGGCAACCCCGGTAAGAGATGTTTTTCCTCCCTAGACTGCCGCAGCTGTCCGCAGCTATCGCCTTAGTGGGGGGCATCAGCCAGCAGCTGCAGGAGCGCAAAGCGGAGGCCCTGGCCCAGATCAGCGCAGCCTTCGAGGACCTAGAGCAAGCGCTGCAGCAGCGTAAGCAGGCTCTGGTCAGCGACCTGGAGGCCATCTGTGGGGCCAAGCAGAAGGTGCGTCTGTTCACCCTTCCCTACCACCATCCGTCGTGAGATGGCCTTACTGCCACCACGCTTTCCCTGCTTTCCATACCTGGGCACTCCTTTCCCCAGACAATACTTTCTGCCCCCTGACCTGGCTGGCCCCATAGGTACCACGGTATCTATGTCCCTTGTCCATACTCAGCCTCTTGCATTTCTTTCATACTATAGTACTATAAGGTCATGAGGAATCACAGAGACCCTTTCGTGCCAGTGTGCGCACCCAACCCTCCCCCAACCCCTCCTCAGGTGTTGCAGACCCAGTTAGACACACTGCGCCAGGGTCAGGAACACATCGGCAGCAGCTGCAGCTTCGCGGAGCAAGCACTGCGCCTGGGCTCGGCCCCGGAGGTGTTGCTAGTGCGCAAGCACATGCGAGAGCGGCTGGCGGCGTTGGCGGCCCAGGCCTTCCCAGAGCGGCCACACGAGAACGCGCAGCTGGAACTGGTCCTCGAGGTCGACGGGCTGCGGCGATCGGTGCTCAATCTCGGCGCACTGCTCACCACGAGCGCCACTGCACATGAGACGGTGGCCACGGGCGAGGGCCTGCGCCAGGCGCTGGTGGGCCAGCCCGCCTCGCTCACCGTCACTACCAAAGACAAGGATGGGAGGCTGGTGCGCACAGGCAGCGCTGAGCTGCGCGCCGAGATCACCGGCCCCGACGGCACGCGCCTTCCTGTGCCGGTGGTGGACCACAAGAACGGCACGTACGAGCTAGTGTACACAGCGCGCGCCGAAGGCGAGCTGCTCCTCTCAGTGCTGCTCTACGGACAGCCGGTGCGCGGCAGCCCCTTCCGCGTGCGTGCCCTGCGTCCTGGGGACCTGCCACCTTCCCCAGACGACGTCAAGCGCCGCGTCAAGTCCCCCGGCGGCCCGGGCAGCCACGTGCGCCAGAAGGCCGTGCGTAGGCCCAGCTCCATGTACAGCACGGGCGGCAAACGGAAGGACAACCCCATTGAGGACGAGCTTGTCTTCCGTGTTGGTACAGAAGGCTGAGGGCGGAGCCAGATGGGGGCGGGCTCAGGCCGTTGGGCAGGGCGGATCGGGAGGGCGACTCTAAATGACCTCGGCGAATTGTTTTGTTTTCCTCCCCTGCCTTCCCCACAGGCAGCCGAGGAAGGGAGAAGGGCGAATTCACCAATTTACAGGGAGTGTCGGCAGCTAGCAGTGGCCGCATAGTGGTAGCAGACAGTAACAACCAGTGTATCCAGGTAAGCGCCTTTCCTCTTCTCCCGTGACGCCAGTAAAGGCCCTCAAACTACAGCCTCCTGAAAAAACAGTGTACAGGTCACCTCTTGAATATAGTACCAGTACTCAGAGCAGTGAATCATAGCACCATCCCTCACCACCTAGGTGCCATCCACTCCCACTGGTCACAACACTATCCTGTTCCTTCATGGTTAGGCACCGGGGTTTTACTGTGCTTGCAGCCTCTACCTCCCAGGCTGGGCCTCAGGCCACATGAGCTCCTGGACCTCAAAGATCTGGTTCATTCTTCATATCCTTCTCTCTCTGTTTGAGCCTCCACCTGACCGGCTTCCTTTCTGCCCTATCCCCACGTGGCCGGGATGCAGGCCCCCTGCTTTCCTTTCATCATACCAGCCTGGCTCCAGAGTGTATCTTATCTCTGCTGGTCTCTGCAAACATCTGGTTGGCTAGACAGTCAGACGGGGGTAACTTGTGAAAAGAGATGTCTTCCAGAGTGACAGCCTCATAGGTGGTCCTGCCCCCGGTGCTCCCAGTCCCTCACACACCTGATGAAAGCATCTGCCACACAACACAAATGGACACGGCCTCACTGCACTTTGAGCTCCTTAAAGCCAGGAAGTATGCTTTTCTGTTTTCTTTGTATTGAGCCTAGAGCCTAGTGACAGGCACCAGCTTGGGAGATGGTATAGCAGTTCAAAGCTCAGGCTCTGAAACCGGACACCTGGGCTTGAATCCCAGCTCTGCCATTTACTGACAAGTCATGTGATCTCTCTGGGCTTCAGTTAACTCATGTGTAAAATTAGGAAAAGAATACCTCATGGAGTTGCTGGGAGCATTAAAATGACATAATGCACAGTGCCTGACACCTGGTGAACCTTCTAATGTTAGGTGTTGTTAAAAATATCATTGTCCATGTGGAGACTGTAAACAAAAGCCAGGAGGTAGGAAAGTGCTGGAGGGTGTTGTTCAGGGAACTGGAAGGATCCCAGCCAGCTGGACGTAGATTACTGTTAGGAGCTGAGTAGCTGAGGTCACATTGTAAACAGTTTTGGAGAGGATGCTGTGGAATTTTGATTTTATCCTGTGCAGGATTGTTTCTAACTACCATGCACTTCAGTTCTTGGAAACATTTTATCAGGTGGCAAAACTTCTCTTGGAGATCCATACTTCACAACACCTGTAAATTTAAAATTCTTCCTGACCCTGCCTGAGTACCCCTGCCACAGGTCTGTCGCCTCAATGTCAGCTGCTCCCACCCCCTGCTTTCTACATTAGCAGGCTGAAGGTGCCAGGAACTCTTCCATGGCCATATTCCCAGTCCTGTCCAGCCTGCTTTTACTCCTACTCTATTCCTAAGGGCAAATGGAAACATTTGGGTCCAGCCTAGACAGTGAGGGAGGGATCAGGTGGGAGGGGGTGGTGCCGAGGCCCTACTCAGTTCCACCCTCCACCTTCCAACTCCTTTCCTCCTCCTATGCCAGGGATGGCTTCTGGCCCAAAAGCTGAGATTTGGGAAACTGTCCCTGCTGTGCACACACGTGGGTGCTCACATGCACGTAACAGTGTATGCTGCTTTGTCTCCCTGATGAGGGACTGGGGAATTGAGAGGGAGGGCCTGGGGGAGCCTCCTCTCCTCTCTAGATACCTGCTGCTCCTACAGCAGTCCTCCTTTTTGCTCCTACTCCACCTGCATCCTAATTTCATAACTGCTAGGAGGTGGGCTCTTGGATTCCAGAGCTGAGTTTCTGCTTCTCTTATTTTGGGGTCTTTCAGGCTCCTGGATAGATGTTGCCTCCCCTCCCTGTTCATGAAGTTTGGTGACCTTGTGAACTTTCCCTCCTTTGGACTGTCTATGGTGACAGCTGAGGCAGATCCCTTCGTTGTGCCGAATCAGCATCAGCTGACAGGAGAGAAAAAACATTTTGTGATTTTGAATGAAGAATTTTATTTGTATATATTATATCCTTGTGTAATAGTTTTAGTCCAGAAATTTTATCAGCTCTTCTGTGAAAACTTCCTCACTTCCTTCAGGCAGAATATTGATCACATTCTCTGAGTTCCCTCAGCCTTTGCTGTAGCACTTTTCATTCTTTATCAGAATCACTGGTTAGTTGTGTTATTTTTTTAGTCTCTCTGCTCCCCCCACCCCACTAGACTCAGATCCTGAAGTTACTTAGGGCTACCATGGTATAGGAGAGAGGCATTAAAGACCAAACTAAGGCACCAGCAGATTCTAGAGATGTTAAGAAAGCAAATATGGCAGGTTTTGCTGGGCCTTCAGATGTCAAAGCAGAGGAAGGGATCAAGAATGGCAGGACACCGGGTCGCAGGTGCTGCCATTCAGGAGCAGGCCTGGGTATCAGTTGGTGAGTTCCCTTCACGTGTTGAGCATGAGATGGCTGTGCGGCAGCCGAGAGGAGATGCCCAGCTCTGTGTGAGCTTGAGCTGAGGAATTCATGCATTTGTTGACTGCCTGCTGTGTGCCCGTTGCTGTGCCAGGAGAGCAAATGCAGCGGCAAACCAGGCAGCCAGTCCCTGTCCCCACTGAGGCTTACCGCCTTAGGAGACAAGGGTGCTCAGCAATTAGTTACAGGAGTGACTGTTGTTCGAGGGAGAACTATAAAGCATAGGTCATGGAAGCCTGCCTTTACGTGTGTGTATTGAATCAGGAGCTGGAGTGGGTCCTGAAAAACTTCTCTGAGGAATTGACCTGGAAATTTCTGAGAATCACAAGATGAATAGGAGTTGGCCATGTCTCAGAGGTGGGAAAGGAGAGGAAGGGAGGAGCGAGACCCTCTCCCTTCCCCCCCCCCAAAGCCTCAGTGTTGAGCTGGAAACTGAGCCACTCAGACTGGTGGGGGGCTGGGAGGGGGGCAGCCACGCAGCCTCACTGCTAATCTGGCAGGACCTTTTAGTCCTCTGACATCAGCTCTTCTGCTCAGGGTGCCTGCCTATCATGCTGGCTAGGGCTGGCCTGCCACAGGGGACCAGGGCAGACCCCAGCCGCTGGGCTGGCCAGCCAGCTGAGGGCATGCTGGAAGTCTACATCAGGAGGGGTCGATGTCTGCTGATGGGACAGTTCAAACAGGCCCAAGAGATGGGGATGGGGCGGGGGGCCTAGTCCACTAAGGAAGGAGCAGGTCTGGATGGAAGAGCAAGGCCAAGATCCAGAACTTGAGTTCCCCAAGGCTGCTCCGGGCTCTGACTCATCTTGTGTCCCTAGAGCCTGTAACAGAGCAGAGCATGTGAGGCTTGTGTAGTGAGTGGTTTTGGCTGTGAAGGGGAAACAAGAAGGCTTGGCTGTAGAGGGAATGAGCATTAAAGGAGGTGCCCTTAGGATGGGGAGACCTGAGCATGTTGGGCAGCTAAGGGAGGAGGTAGGAGAGGGGAAAAGGTTGGAAGGTTCACTCTGTCCAGGAGAAAGTTACCTTGTCAGCATCTTAGCCTGGACATGCTCATCCTTGTTCACCACCCCACCTTTTCTTGTCTGCAACCAAGTCTTATTTTCTTCCTCCCATGTCTCCTGAGTCCATCTTTGCTCCAGCAAGTACCCTGCAACAAGCTATCATCCCTTCTCACCTGGACCAGTGCAGCACCCTTCTGACTGACCAGCTATAAATTGGAGGGTCATACGACTCCCACTTCAGGTTCAATTAATTTGCTATGGTAGCTCATAGAATTCAGAGGAACATTTAATTATGTCTACCAGTTTATTGTAAAGGATACAGATGAGCAGCCAGATGGAGAAGTACACAGGATAAGGTCTGCAAGAGTCTCTAGTGTGGGAACTTTGGTCCCTGTAGAACTGGGGCATGCCACCCTCCCAGCACCAACGTGGGAGCACATCAAATCTCTGCCTTCCCCTCTTCTTCCCAGAGGTTGGTGGGTAGGGCTGAAATTTCCAACCCTTTAAGGATTTGGTCTTTCTGGTGACCAGCCCCATGCTGAAGCTATGTAGGGGCCCCATCCTAAGTCACCTCATTAGCATAAGCTCAAAAGGGGCTCCTTGTGAATGACAAAAGACACTCCTATTAATCAGGAAATTCCAAGGATTTGAGGAGTTCTGCACGAGGCACTGGGGACAAAGACCAAGTATATTTCTTATTATACCACAAAAGCAAATCTCATCTTGTCACTCCCCTGCCCAGAAATTTTCAGTGAATCCTCGTTACACCCAGGATAAAACCCTACTCTTCCTGCTATTCATGGGAGTGCTCCCTGCAGTCCAGCCACCCTGGGCAAGCAGTGCCCATCCTGGACCCTGTACCTTTTACATACTGTTCACTCTGCTTAAATGCCTTTCCTCCTCCTTTACTGGCCAGCATGGTTTGTCTCTTGGCATCCTTATTAGGCTATGAACTCAGATAGTCCTTTCTCAGGGCCTTTCCTGGCCATCACCCCCTCCCCGCCCCCCCACATCATATTCCTACAGTCTCTGTCATTCATGCCTGCTGCATGTCACCTCAGGTCTGCAGCTATGTCCGATTCTTCTCTGTACCCCCAGCATGGTGTCAGTAAGTGCTTGTTGAATGGCTGAATGAATGAGGGGTCTCCTCCCTCAGGATCTCGCTCCCTTCCCTCTGTGCCCACAGTCTCTCCCCTCCTCCCCGCTCCTTCCCTTGCTCCTCTGCTCCAGGTTTTCTCCAATGAAGGCCAGTTCAAATTCCGCTTTGGGGTCCGAGGGCGCTCGCCTGGGCAGCTGCAGCGCCCCACAGGTGTGGCAGTGGACACCAATGGAGACATTATTGTGGCAGACTATGACAACCGTTGGGTCAGCATCTTCTCCCCTGAGGGCAAATTCAAGGTAAGAGGCCTATAGTCCCGGTGTTCTGCACTTGTGATGGCCACCTGAAGTAACCATTCTAGTGCCTCCTGGTGGTCAGGGCCTGGGATGGTCTATCCCCAGCCCAAGGTTCTCCTTTATTGTCAGGCTGGGACTACTCTCCCCACAAGGCAGGATAAAGCCCCTATGGTATTCCCTTACTCCAGACCAAGATTGGAGCTGGCCGCCTCATGGGCCCTAAAGGAGTGGCTGTAGACCGGAACGGACATATCATTGTGGTCGACAACAAGTCTTGCTGCGTCTTTACCTTCCAGCCCAATGGCAAGCTAGTTGGCCGTTTTGGGGGCCGCGGGGCCACTGACCGCCACTTTGCAGGTATTGGGGAACAATTCAGAGATCTATTCTGATACCCCAGCCCCAGAGAACTACCCTGGTTACCCCAGATTTAACCACCCCCCTCCTCCTATACCCTGGCCTTAGAGGACCCCCGTCCCTTTACTGTATCCTAATACCATCATCCCAGAGGCACCTGTCAGCCTCTGAGGCCCCACCCCTTTTCCAACAGCCCAGCTTTGTCATCCCAGATACTCTTCTCTATCCCACTCACTATCCCAGCTCACTGCCCTAGAGACCACTTTGTATTTTCAGGGCCCCATTTTGTGGCTGTGAACAACAAGAATGAGATTGTAGTGACGGATTTCCATAACCATTCAGTGAAGGTCAGTGTACTCCCGCCCTCTATGACCGCTGTCCCAACATCCTTTCCTCTTTCACGAGACCCCTCTCTCCCTCACCTCCCCCACCACCACCTTGAGATCATTCATTTGAACAATAAACATTTATGGCATGGCTACTTTGTCCCAGGCACTATGCTGAAGCTGGGGATGCAGCGATGAACAAAGCAAATAAGCAGCATGTTACAGTGTATTATTATGTTACAATTGTGTGGTGGGGAAGTGCAGGGAACTTTGTGAGGGCATAGCAGAAGCATTTGATTCAGGTGAGGTGGAGAACCACCTAAAACAGCAGGGGAATTAACCAGAAGGGAGAGAAAGAGGAGAAGATTTCAGGCAAAGGGGAGAGGAGGAGCCAAGAACTCGAGGCAGGAACCCTTCAGTGTGTTTAAGAAACCACAAGTAGTTCAGACTGAGTTTGAAGAGGGGTGTGATTCAAGTGCCTGTGAGTCTTGTGTGCCCTGTGAAGGGGCCTGCTCTCTTCCCAAGAGCTGTGGGGAGTCACTGAAGGCTTGAAGGCTGCAAGGCAACGCAGTCCTGTGTCTTAGAAAGATCACTCTGGCTGTGGCAAGACTAGTGTCAGGGAGATCAGTCTTCTGTAGTAATCTAGATGGGAAATGTTGAGGACCACTGCAATGGCAATACATACAGTGGGGTGCAGATTTGGGATGGAATCAGCAGGTTGTGTGAATTCCCTGGTTATCAAGCAGGGGAAAAGTTGGAGTCGAGAATGACTCCTGGCTAAATGGGTGTTGCCATTCACTGAGAAAGAGAGCGAGGGGGAAGTTGAGCTGTTGGATTTGATCAGTCTGAGGGACACGAGCTGGAGATAATCAGTAGGCCGTGGAAAGCATGGCTGTGAATCCTGGGAAGAAGAACTGGGCCGGAGCTGCAGATCTGGGGGTCCTCAGCCCTGGGGCTTCACCCTGCCTCCTCTAAGGCCCTGCCCTCTGCCCGAGGCCAGTTCCCCAGTCCCCAGCCCTTTCCCCTGCTAGGTGTACAGTGCCGACGGCGAGTTCCTCTTCAAGTTTGGCTCCCATGGCGAGGGCAATGGGCAGTTCAACGCCCCCACGGGAGTAGCGGTGGACTCCAATGGGAACATCATCGTGGCTGACTGGGGCAACAGTCGCATCCAGGTGAGGCCCCGGGATGGGAGGGGGGTGAGGCTTCCTGCTGTGCTCCGTGCACCCCTCCCCATCCCCCTGGAAATGCCTCCCACCTGCCTGATCTCACCTCTTCCTCCATTGTTCACTCACTCTCCAGGTATTCGACAGCTCTGGTTCCTTCCTGTCCTACATCAACACGTCTGCAGAGCCACTGTATGGCCCCCAGGGCCTGGCACTGACCTCAGATGGACACGTGGTGGTCGCTGATGCTGGCAACCACTGCTTTAAAGCTTATCGCTACCTCCAGTAGCTGCACAGGGGCCCTGCCTGGCTCATGGAGGGACAGACATGGGGGGATTGGACAAGAGGGTCTGGCCAGGAGGTGGGCTGGACCTGGCAGCACTGAATGTGGGCTGTGGGCGTGGGTGCGCCCGGTGCCCTCCCTCTCCCCCTCTCCCAACCCCACGGTTGCACTTTATTTATTCGGTTCTTGCTTTGGTGACTGGGTGGGCCTGGACTGTGGTCCCAAGGATGTGTGCAGAGCTTCACCCTACCCTCCACCCTTTACACACCTGCCCTGTCCCCTCAGTCTGCTCCCCACCCCCCCAGCCTGGGGCCAGAACAGCCTCTTACTCCAGGGCAGAAGTCCCTCTGGTTGTCTCCCTACCACCCCGTACACACTGACAGAGACAGCAATACCCCACCCCCCATATTAAGTAAATGTGTTCACCAAGATGGTTTTGTTGCTTTCTTGTGGGGTGGGGCTGTGAGGGTACAGGAGGTTGGGACTCGTTCTGAACTAAAAGATGGGCAAGCAGGTAGGCAGAGGATCCAGATGCCCAAAGAGCCCTGACATTTTAAAGTTTCGGGAGTGGAGCGCAAGAGAGGGTGAACCCTGGGGCTCTTAGCCACCTGCCGAATCCCTGTCCCTAGGCCCGCATCTCCTGCAGACACAGTAAGTCCTTTGGCTGTCTGCCCTACAGCTGAGAAGAAGCCCGGGAAAATGATCTTTGCCCAGAACACAGCCAGCGGCTGCAGGGAGAACAGTTTGAGGGTGTGCTAGTAATCCTGGAAGGCCAGGCCCAGGTAAGGGACCTTGGGGCTAAGCCCAGGTGGAAGCCGAGTGTGAGAGACTCCAGAGCCAATCTTAGAGCTCACTGCTGAAGCCCTGGAGCCCTGCTTGTTCTCCATTCTAAGGCTGTTGCCCATTCTCCACGGTGGAATGGGGGTCCTAGCATCCTGAGTTGTCGTGGGCCAGGGTTTGGCTGCCAATTGCAGAGATGATTACAACCAGCACTCAATGGCTTGAGAGGCAGGGCCTATGAGAGACTATGACTTCTCCCTCTACACAAGGCTGAAGCTCAGAGGAATAGGGCATAGGTCTGATGAAGAGCGGAGCCTGGACTTGAATCTACAGCTGTCATACTCCTAACCTGAAAGTAGCACCTTACTCAGTATGCCCCTTGCATCTGGCATGGTAACTGACAGAGAAGGCACTAAACAAGATTTGGGGAATGATGGATCTGGGAAGGTTAGTTATGAGAGGTTGTGGGAAAGCTCAAGACATTGTCCTTCTGTGGTGTGATTCCCGGAGCTAAGATGGCAGGGCCTGTCCATGGTCCTGTGGAAGACCATGGGGGCTTTGCAGAGATCAAGAGGGCACCACGTGAACCACATGGAAGTCTCGGTTATCTTCACCTCCCTGATCCTCTTTGTCTCTACTGGTTGGGACCTGGTAAGCAGGTGTAGGGACAGATGAACTCCCTGCAGTTCTGGGGCAGGTGGTCTTATAGGGCCTGCACTTCTGGCAACCGTTATGAGTAGGATTACCTGAACCCATGCCCTTGGCCAGCAGAGATGGTGTGCTCAATTATAGGTCCCTCGGCACCAGTGGGGGCTTCCCCAGGAGTTCACAGGTGGATAGTCTATTCCTCCCTGCACTCCCTTCTTTTTTTATTGAAGTATGGCTGACACAGAATGTTACATTAGTTTCAGGTGTATGTACTCCCTTTGTGACAAAGCACCAATGGTGGCACTGAGGATGCAAGCTCAGAGTTCCCAAACTTCTCACACGCTCGCAGCCTTGACATCTAAAAGTAGCAGGGGAATAAAATGACAATAAAAATGAACTTCTTGGGTGGGAAGTCCCACATGGCTTTCCTACCAGACTGAGAGCAGGCGGCTGGGGCTGATTTCCATAGATACCAGTTTAGGTTGTCTGCCTAAGCCATCAGAAGGTGTCTCAAGTTGGGTTACTCACTTCCTCTTGACCTGATCACAGTGGGCATTCCCCCCTCCCCCCAACTTAGGCCTTGGGCCCAGAAGTAGCTAGAAGTGGTGCCTGGCAATAGAGGTGATGCCTTGGCTTAGTTGGCATAAGTCTTAAATAATCTTTACAGACTTGAGGATTGCAGCAGAGTCCCTGCTGGGACAGGTCAGAAAGTTATTTTGTGGTCCCACGAGGGCTCACACCTGGCTTATATAGGGCAATCAGGTGATCGGAACAGCCCTCTTGCCATATATGGCCAGTGGGTTCATTCATTCAACAAGTACTTCTGCACACTTACTATTGGTCAGGGTGTGTGCCCTGGGAATACAGACAGAAATGTTCTTTGCCCTTGTGGAGCTTATAGTTTATTGAGGAAGACAGGCGAACAAGTAAACACATATATGTGTAATGGCAGTCTGTTAAAGCTGTGATGGAAATGAATAGAATGCAATACATAGAAGAATACAATGTTAAATCGGGTGGGCAAGAAAGGCCTGCAGTGACCTGCAGGCTGGGGTTGGGGGTGGGTAGGGAACCACCTGTATTATGAAGAGGAGGTAGAGATTTCCAGACAAAGGAAGAGCAGGTACAAATGTCCTGAGGGGTCAAGATCTCCGTGTATTGGAGGACCTGAAAGGAAGCCTGGGTGATGGGGAGGAAGGAAGGTGGAGGAAGAGAGGAAAGGAACAAGTTTGGAGAGTCAGGCATGTGTTGGATTATTTAAGTCAGATAGAGTTTGGATTTCATCTGGAGTATCCTAGTAAACCACAGAAAGGTTTAAGTGCCAGAGATGAGTGGACGCCTTATGGGATGAACAGGTAACCAGAAAGCAATTCCGTGGGGTGGAAAGAAAAGTGAGAATAAAAAACAGAAGAAAATTCAACCTCTCTAAACTCCCCTTGAAGACCATAGACACCTTAAAATCATCTAGAGTCTTCCAGTTCTAGGGATGTTTTCCAAGAAAATGTGGGCAAAGGCACAAAGAGGTGTGAGTACCAATGTTTATCACAGCTTTATTTATAATAGGAAAAAAATAATCCTAGAAAAACCAAAGTGTCCCTCAGCAGGGGATAGCTATATAAAGTTTTGCTTAAATATGTAATGGAATTATATGCATCCTTTAAAAATGCTGATGTCTTAGATACACTAAGGAAGAAAAAGGTTTTATAAAATTATATGTTTGTTTCAGAAGGGATGTTGGAAGAATAGAGAAAGGCTGGAATAGATAAAATGTTAATAGCGGTGTTCTCTGGTTAATAGAATTAAAGTTGATTTTTGTCTTCAGAAAAAAAAAACTTTTAAGCAGGAGCATTAATGTGTTTTTAGGCATGTTTTTGAAGACTGTGCTTGCTATGAAGAATGTATTGTAGAGGGGCAGGAGAAGCAGGGAGGGAAGGCCTATTTCAGTGGTCAAATAAGACATAATGGTGTTTGCATTCTGAGGGAGGCAGGGAGAAGTGGATAAATTTAAGGTCTAACTAGAAAGTAGGAACTAAAGAATTCAATACTAAACAATATTTCAGGCACTGCTCTAAGAACTGAAGATATAGTGGTGAATAAAGCTGATGACATCCTTCTGTTCACTAAGGCAGTCTGGTGGACAGTGGGTGCTGGAGCTGGTTCATTCTGGCTCACAGGGGCTCATGGTTAAATTTTCAGAAATTTTGACAGCCGGTTGTTGAAACCCAGCCATTGTTAAAAATTAAGTTCTGTAAATCTGAAGTTAAGTACATTTTATTAAAATCAAATATTATAAATGTTCAAAACTCATCACTTCCTGATTATTTTACTATTTACCTGTGTTCTTGAGGTTATTTACATCTATTGTATCTGCATGGTGGAAAAACCATATAGTAAGTAGTACATTACTGTGCATTTCTTCCTAATTCCACTTTGGTGATGTCTTGTTTGTAGTTTGACAATGGCCATAATAGATCGATGCACAGAAATTAGCAAATGCTACAGATTAGGACTTTTTCCCTTCTGGAGAGCTGGCTGTTCCACATGTTCCAGCATCTCCTTTGATAGGGTAATGAGCACAGCCCAAGAAGCCAGGCAGCCAGAACTTCATCATAGTGCTACCACTTGCTAACAATGGGATTTGGCTGTGATACCTAATATCAGTTTCCTCATTTGTATAATGGGACTGATAGTATCATATATTATATATATAATATTTATGATTTAATGAAATAATCCATATCAAGCACAGTGCCAGGCACATACATGTGTCCAATAGATACGAGCAAATTATTCATATATTTATTCATAGAGAAGCAAGAATGGAATATGCAGGGAGGTCCATTATAGGCAGAACAAGAGCAAACGTGCGTGATTGGAGGAGTCAGTTGGGAGCAGCTAGCTCTTTTTGGTGCCTGGAGCTTTTTCCCAAGGCTTCTAAGTCACAGAAAAGGAATCCAGGCTCTGCTCTGGGAGTACACAACCACAGGCTGCAGGCCCAGCACAGGCAGCACTTAGTGGGCCCCAGGAGAAATGACTGAGATCAGAGAAGTCAGACCAGGGATGGGGCAGGCTGGGCACCGTCATTCCAAGGGACAGCGGGTCAGTGTCCAGTTTAAATGTAGCCCGTGGCAATGCAAGAGGAAGCTCTGCCCAAGAGGACATTTGCAGGCCCACATTCAGACGCCCTTTGGGGGAAGCCGGAAAGTTGTTGGAAGGATTGAGAAGACCACAAGGAAAAGGAATAGTTGGCTTTTTCTGGGCTTGAATTCCCTAGAATATCAAGCAAGAGACGAAGGTCCCTAAACCTGCTCTGGGCAGCAGAGGTTTGCAGAGGAAGGAGTACCACTAAGGCCCCATAGCCAGGCTGAGAGGAGTGAGGCAAGAAGGCTACAGAGAGCCAGTTTCAGGGAGGAAAAAGTGCTCTGGCCTCTGACTGAAGGGTGGATGCGCACTGAACCCTGTGGCCTCCAGGGGGCGCTCAGGACCAAGCATGGACAAGCACTTTCTTAGCCCAGGCCACAGGGCTGGGAGGGACTCTGGAGAAGCAGAAGTGGCCACCTCAAAGGAGCAGAGAAGCAAGGCCAGCCCTATTTGGGTCCCCTGAGAGGAGTTGCCTTGTGCCCTGTGACTGACACCAGAATGGCCAACATATCCACAGCCTGGGTTCCCAAATGGACACAGTCCTTGGCCTCTTAGCTCCTGCTCAGAACTTGAGCTTCAGTAGAACTGCTTGCCGTGCAGAAGACTCTGCTCGTCTAGTCCCTGTGAAGGTGGGGCAGGGGAGATGGGCAGGGTCTGGGGGAGGGCATGATGGGGAGGTTGGGGAGCACGGAGGGAAGGGGAAGGCTCCTCTAATGCTATCTAAGCCCCCTTAGGGTAGAAAATAATTAGGAAACAGTAGTGGAAAACTTTCACAAATTATTCTTCTAGGATAGGTAGACCCAGGGGTGCTGTGAAGGGAACCAGTGCTGTGTGGGGGAAAAAAGAAGCTAAGCTGAAAAATCGCCATTCCATATATGTGCTCAGAGTCCTGCTAGGCCAGAGGACGCTGCTCCCCTGGGCCTGCAGGACCACGCCACATTCTGATAATATGACTACTGAAAACCCTCACTGTGGGTTTCCTGAGGGGTGTTTGTGACTCAGGGTGGAAACCTCCACCTCCCCTGGCAGACTCAGGGAAATCTGTAGGACCTGTAGGCACGGGTCTGGAGCTAGAGACAGTGGTTGAGGGGTTTGCAGATGATGGGTCTCTGGGTGCTCAGTAGGAAGAACCCCAGAAAGGTTGTACGAGGTTTTAGAGGCTGAGAGGCAAAAAACAGGTGAGAACAGGTCAGGGTGGTGCTTCCCATGCCTAGTGCCCAGAAACTGGGGCGGAGCCCGTCTAGCCAGGGATGCCCTGCTATGGGGAGAAGGTGGGTGTCGGGGATCTGCCATAGGAGCTCTGGCATTTACTTGGCCATGTTGCCAAGGGCTTGGGGAGTCCCGCTTTGTCCACTAACTAACAGGGAGGAATGACGTTAAAAAGACACATTTTCAGGAGTGCCTGGGTGGCTCAGTAGGTTAAGCGTCTGCCTTTGGCTCAGGTCATGACCCCAGGGTCCTGGGACGGAGTCCCCTGTCATCAGGCTCCCTGCTCAGTGGGGAGTCTGGTTCTCCCTCTGCCCCTCTCCCTGGCCCCCTCTGCCTCTCTCTCTCTCTAAAAAAAAAAAAAGGCACATTTTAATTTGTAAGTCAAGCGAGAACTTTGGGCCTGATGGCAGAGGCCTAGTGACGCGTTCCAGAGGTCCCACAGATCTGTTTTCCTGTTGGGAGGAAACTTTGCAGAGTAGAAAAGGAATCCGAGACCTTTGCTAAGGTTATATGAGGGAATATCGGGGCAGGGCGCCATCTGAGAGGGATCAGGGCCCTTTTGGGCTGGACTAGGAAACAGGGGTCCTGGAACCTCATCCTGGCCCATAGCTGACTGCCCATATTTGTCTTCTGATTCAGCAGCCAAGTCTCAGATGGAGATGGGGCAGACTTTGGGAGTGGCCCCAAGGAGTGCTGAAGATAGCAGATACTAGAGATAGCAGGTAAAATCCCAGGGCTGGAGGAAGAGAGGGATGTGGGGATGGGACACTGGAGAGAGAAGCAAGACCATTAGGTGAAGGGCAGTGACAAGGGGACCTGTGACCCTTGGATCACAATATGCTTCCCACTGTTGTTTTTTTTTTTTTTTTAAGATTTCATTTATCTGAAATCTTAAGATTTCAGATAAATCTTAAGGAGAGAGAGAGAGATCACAAGTAGGCAGAGAGAGGGAAGCAGGCTCTCCGCCAAGCAGAGAGCCTGATGCAGGGCTCGATCCCAGGACCCCGAGATCATGACCTGAGCCGAAGGCAGAGGCCTCAACCCACCGAGCCACCCAGGTGCCCCTATGCTTCCCATTGTTAACACACTGCCAATTCCTGATATTCCCCTCACCCCAGAAGGAAAGAAGGTTGTTAGGAATTCAGTTGCAACATTAGCAACACTAGTTAGTAGGCAAAATCCATTATTTTTTTCATTCGACAGACAGTTATTAAGCACCTATTATGCGCCAGATACCATTTTAGGTGGAGAGAATGTAATGGTAAATAAGACGGGCAAAACAGAGGGAAAAAAAGCAACAAATAGATGAAATTTCACGTTTTAATAAGTGACAGAAACGAAATATCCGAGCGTCTGAAATGGCTAGATAAGGTGGTCAAGAAAGGCTTCATTCAGAAGATAGCATTTAGGCAAGACTCAGCAGTAAATTTTTTTTTTTTAAAGATTTTATTTATTTATTTAACAGAGGAGAGAGATCACAGGTAGGCAGAAATGCAGGCAGTGAGGGGGGAAGCAGGCTCCCTGCTGAGCAGAGAGCCCGATGCGGGACTCAATCCCAGGACCCTGAGATCATGACCTGAGCCGAAGGCAGAGGCTTTAACCCACTGAGCCACCCAGGAACCCTCAGCAGTAAATATTGTGAAACCCCAGTTACAGTTCTGTTTATTCTGTGATTGGTAAATAAAGCCCTTTTCCCTTAAGGTGGAAATTACCAGGAAAGACTAGTTATTAGAAATGCAATCTGCAAGAGAGTGACACCTCTTTCTGTCCCATTCAGCCCTTCCCTCCCAGGTGATTTTTCTAAACACTTTGCTCATAGGGGTGGGGCGGGGGTGGGGTGGGACTTGAACATTTGGCGACAGTGAAATATTATTGACCCATCAAGGGCAAAGCTGAAGAGGTTTGGGGATGCCCCATAAGACAATAAAGACCCCTGATGAAGCTTGTAAAAAGCTGTTCTCTAAGTATTTCTAAGTGTGTTTGCTAAATAGATATAAGTATTGGTGTCTTTAGCTGTCTTAGAGCATGGCTTGATACTTAGTAGACAGAAATGGTAGTTTCCTCTACTTCTTTCCTCCCCCCATTGTAGAGGTCCAACCACAGCAAAGTGATCCTCAATCAATCTACATCTTTCCTTGACCTTATGGGCACCTGGACCCATCACCAGTCACAGCTGGTCATCAATAGCACGGGCTAGTTACTGCTCAAAAGTCACTGAAGGGGGATGGGGCCTCTTGCCAGGAAGAGTTAGTCTTGGACTCAGATTTCTGTCCAGACCCTGACCTTATTTGCACTGACGTAATCAGCTGATATTGGCATAGTTCTGGGAGACAGGACTTGGAGGATCAGCAGGCTCGTGGTGGGGGTGGTGCTGTGGCCATCTCTATATAGGGAGCTGAGCCGGAGCCCAGAGCTGTCCTGTGGCACCTCAGCATGGCTCGGGCACTGGGAACAACCGTTGCACTGGGGTTGGTGGGCCTGTGCTGGTCTCTGGCTGTGGCCCACCCTCTTCCTCCGTGAGTAAAGCTGGAGCTGGGGAAGGACTGGGGACTGGGCTAGATTGGGTTAGGGCCAGTTTTTAGGCCAGGGCAAGTTTGAAGACAGGAGCTAAGGGAGAGGAATTGGGGCCAGTGGATCCAGACAACTGTCTGCTTCTCTCTAGGGACGGTACTCCAGGGAACAAGACCCAAGGTGGGAGTGGGACCAGAGTGAATCCAGATGTGACTGGTAAGGCCTTGCCTCCCTGAGTCCGTCTGTCCGGCCATGTGTCTGTGTCATATTACCTGCCTCCCTGAGTCTGTCTGTCCGCCTGTGTCTCTGCATCATATTACCTGCCTCCTTGAGTCCGTCTGTCTGCCTGTGTCTCTGTGTCTTATTACCTGCCTCCCGAGTCTGTCTGTCCGGCTGTGTTTCTGCGTCCTCCCTGAGTCCGTCTGTTCGGTCGTGTGTCTGTGTTATATTACCTGACTGGTCTTTTCCTTGCATCTCCCCACCCCCACCTCAGAACTCTGCTTGGATGGCTGGAGCTTTGACGCTACCACCCTGGATGAACATGGGGCCATGCTGTTTTTTAAAGGTAGGAGGAGGTGGGATTGGGGTGTTTGAGACTTAAGACTTGGTCCCATTCTCCGAGGGTGTATCCGTCTGTGGGAGATCTTAGAAATTATCTGAGGGCATCACCCACAGCTTCTTTGTAACTATCTCAGGAGGCCAAAAGTTTGTTCTGGGTCCCTCAGTGAGTGTGTTTTTCAGGGGAGTTTGTGTGGAACAGTCACAAATGGGTCCGGGAGTTAATCTCAGAGAGGTGGAAGAATTTCACCAGCCCTGTGGATGCTGCATTCCGCCGTGGTCACAACAGTGTCTTCCTGATCAAGGTACTGCTGGGCCAAGGTCGGGGCTGGGCCAGGAAGTGCTGGAATGGACACTAGAGACCCTCCCACCTGAGGTGGCCCTCTCATGGACCCCTTACAGTAGGTTCCAGGTTTCCTGCCCCGTGCCTTTCTTTCCTGAAAAATCTCAAGCTAAGGGAGTATATGTGCACGTGGGCCTGGCAGGCACGGCATCTAGTGGCTCTTCTTCAGGCCCAACCTGTCCAGACCTCTCTGCTACTCCTCATGCTGTTGGCTATCCTTCCCTTCCTGGTAATTTCTTCCCTTGGTCTCTGACTCTGCCTCACGTACTCTTCCTATGACGGCCAGGCTGTTCATAACAATGGCACCTGGCCGAGGGGTGAGGGGAAGATGAAATCCAGCCTGCTGTGCTCACCGACTCCCATGTCCTGGCCCAGGCTGTGTCTGCTTGGAGGAAGGGCGCCTTCTCCTAATTTGTTACAAGGCGCTGTGTGCTTGGGGCAGCCCTTACTCCCAGCTTTGTTCCCTCCTGCCTTTTTCCTGCTGTTTTCCAGATTCCCATCCTCAGCCAGTCCCTGAATGTTCCTTGGAGATCTGTCCCAGCCTTCAAAACACCCTCTCTGGGTGATCCCAACTACTGTCATGGCTCTGAGGACTCTCTATGTTGTGGACACCAGATCTGGATCTCTCCCAGAGCTCCAGATATCTCTTTCCAGTTTCCTGGCAGAGATCTTTGGCCTAGATGTTCTGTGGGTACCTCAAAATCAGTATCCCCCAAACCAAGCTTAGTATCTTTCTTACAAACCCACCCTTTCTGCTGTGTCCCCTATTTCATTAAGTGGCACCACCCTGTGCCAATTCCTGCAAGTCAGGTACACATGGGTCTCGAGATCTGACCTTTGGTTAGCTTTCCAGGCTTATCTCATCCCCCACCACATTCACTGTGCGCCAGCTCCATGAGACTACATATAATTCTCTGAGCATGCCCTGCACCTGCTGCTCCCTCTGCTGGTGACACCCTTTCCACAATTGTCCCACTGAATTCCTACTCAGTTTTCAACTCTTGGCCCCAATGCTTCCTCCTCTCTGAAGCCTTCCAGGAATTCTCTGGGTAGGCTTAAGCACTCCCCTTATATTCCCCATGCACTTCACCTGTTTCTACTTTGGTGGTTGCATGGCTAGGATTGTAGGAACCTTTCTGCTTTTCTACAGTGAACTCCTTGAAGGCAGAGATGGTCCTGTCATCCCTTTATCCTCAGTGCCTTTCTCAATATCTGGCATATAGTAGTCATTCAGCAACAGTTTCTCAAGTGAATGGATGAATAAACAAATAGATAGATGAACAAATGAATATATGAATGGACGGATGATTGCAAGATGACTATTTGTGGATGTGTTTGCCAAGACTAATGGTATTACAGGTAAGTGTGTCATGGGACTGTCAGATGTGTGCATGTGCTGTAGCAACAGTGGCGGGATTTGCACCATCAAGCTAAGAGCATGTATTGTGCAAGGGGCAGCACGCTGTCGTTCACAGGTTGACTGAAAGTGTGTAGGGCTGCAGGGGGGATATTATATATAAATGCAGTAGGTAAGAGATGTTATGTGTGAATGCAGGTGGCAATATGTGGGGTCCACAGTTAAAAATAGAGTGATTTGTATGCAGGGAGACAAAGTCTGGGTGTATCCTCCTGAGAAGAAGGAGAAAGGCTATCCGAAGTTGCTCCAAGAAGAGTTTCCTGGAATCCCATCACCAGTGGATGCAGCTGTGGAATGTCACCGTGGGGAATGCCAAGAGGAGGGTGTCCTCTTCTTCAAAGGTCAGCACAAGCTGGAATAAGAGAGCCTGGAGTAATGGTGGGCTGGTGGTGATTGAGGCAGTGGTAGGGATGATGGTGGTGATGGAGCACCATGTGGCTTCCCAAGGAAGGGAAGAAATAGAGAAGATAGTTATGGTCTAGAGGTCAAATAGAGAAAGGAGAGGAAGTCACCCTGCATGAGGTAACTGGGTGTACTTCTGCTAAAATTCTTCACTGTTCCTCATCATCCTTAGGGTAAATCTATGTTCCTTAGTCTTACATACAAGATTCTCCATGGCCAAGTTCCTACTGACCCTCCAGCCTTGATACTCATCAAGCCTTTACCTTGAATATGAAGTTCCAGAGACTCTGCGCTGTTCCCTGTACACCTCATTTGCTTCATGCTTCAGACTTTTCTCCCTCTGGAGTTCCATCTCCTCCTCTTCTCTGCCTTGTAATTCCTGCTTTAGGTATGAGTTTATCACCTTCTCTGGAAACCTTTCCCTGTCTCTGCTCACTGCACTTGCTGAGCCAATCATATGCATTTTGCTGCTGAATTTTATTATATGATCACTCTCTTCAACTGTTTCCCTGCTGGGCTGTGAGTTCCATGGGACCAGGACTGTATCTAGCCCATCATGGGGCCCAATGCTAGCATAAGGGAGGGCATAGCCTGGCCTCACTGAATGTTTATTGACTGATTGGACAAAGGTAACCAAACATGGTTCTGGGACTTGGCTACGGGAATCAAAAAGGAGCGTTCCTGGCCAGCTGTTGGGGAATGCTCTTCTGCCATGCGATGGCTCAGCCGCTACTACTGCTTCCGGGGTAACCAATTCCTTCGCTTCAACCCCGTCACGGGAGAGGTGCTTCCAAAGTACCCTCTGGATGTTCGAGACTACTTCATACCCTGCCCTGGCAGAGGTGAGAAAGCCCCAGCCCCTGAAATCCACCAGAATTCATCTACCTTCCCTGAGTTTGCAGACCCCACGTACCTCAGCTCCTACCTTAATTCTGTGGTATAGCACCTTGGGCCTTGCCCTAGCCCAATCTCCATTCTGGACCTTCCCAGTTGTCCTCCTATGGGAGAAGTCTACATCTCCACTAACCCTAGCCATCTCTGCCACCTCAGACTTCATTCTGACCTCTGGCCTCCCTCTGTGTTCCCCCTCACCTATTTCTCTCCCCAGGCCATGGACACAGGAATGGGACGGGCCATGGGAATGGTACCCATCACGGCCATGGGGATATGCGCTGTAGCCCACATCAAGTCTTGTCTGCACTGCTGACTGACAACCATGGTGCCACATATGCCTTCAGTGGTGAGAGATGCCTCCTGACTCCCCCATCTCTGCCTTCCATACCTCCTGTCTCTTTCATGTGTCTCCCATCTCTGATATACTTCCTCCATTTCATCACTGCGTGCTTTATTTTGTCCCCTTGGACCCCAGCCTTACCTCCTCAGCACGCATTTTTTTTTATCCCTCATCTCCTCTGGTGTATATTGTTCAACCTTGTCTCTCATTGCCCAGGCCTCTAACTTCATCTACCCATCTACCTCACAGTACTGTCTACTCTCGGGTCTGTGCCCTCTTTGAGTCCTTATGACTCCTCATATTCCCTTTGCTCTTGCATGTCTTGCCAGCTCCTCTGGCTCCCCTTAAGCATATCCCTAGGAGCTCCATCTTTTTCCAAGTGCCTCTTGGTTCTTAGCTCATGCCTCTGGGCACAGCATTACCTGGGGATGAGATGTTCCTATTGCTGAGAACCAGTCAAGAAATTTTGGGTCCCTTAGACCTTTAGGAAATAGATTTGCTGGCCTGAGGAGGTTTCTTCTCTTAGTGACCAGAGAGACACCTCTCTCCAGACCTGTGGCATTAGTTGGTAAAAGCCATGTAATGATACCTAGGGATGTTATGGTGTTAGTCAGGCAGAGAGTGATGAGTCTTGATCCACCTTGAATAGCTCCAAGAAAAGGAGTAAACAATACTCAGCCTAAGATATACGTATGATGAGATACGAATGTAAAATAGTGGTTCTCACCACAGAACAGTGAAAATCCTTTTTTGCTCCTAACCCCAGGACAAATCTGATCAGATATGACTACCAAGCTATAATGAAAAAGACACAGTCATGAGGAGAGTATATCCCCACAACAGGAATGCATGTTGTAATCAGAACATTCAGCCATGATGAAACACACACCTGCAGTGAAAGTATAGACTTATACTGAGAATATATGCCATAGTAAGAACACATAATTATCAATATGCATCTATGGTGAGAGCATGGGACCATCAGGAGGGCAGACAGAAAAAGGGAGACAGAGATAGAGGTAGGTAGGTAGGTAGGTAGGTAGGCAGGTAGAGATATTGAGAAAGCAGGGCCACAGGGACCACATAAAGATATAGAGAGAATACCCAGCCACGGAGAGATCACAGAACCTCCAGGCCATCTGGCCATGAATAGAATGCAGCTGAACTCCTAAATCAAAAGTATTAGATATGTTTCCTAGCTGATGAGAGAACACCATTACGTTAAAAATCCCCAGCTGAGGTGAAAACACTAGTGTGATCCAGCTACTCAGCATAGGGCTGGTCCTCTCCCCTCTCTGACATATCTTTCTCTTTTCTCTGCCCCCTAGCTCCTTACCCATTGTTTCTGCTTTTTCACAGTGTTGGCTTGCACAAGGCCCATCGTGCCCTCTCCCTTCTCCTAGTCGTGATCTTTCAGCCTCAGGTCCAACTGGGAATAGCCTCTGTTGCTGTCTTTTTTCCTACTTGGGTTGCCAGAGAGGAAATCTGACTGACCCAGCCCATATTTTTATTCTAGACCACACTGAAGTGGTTGCTGGTCGGTCTGTGCGTTGCCTGGTGATGCATCAGGGGCTCATCACTTATTTCCTCTGCACGAAGAGCACACAGCTCATTCTCAAAATAGGGGTCATAAGCAGGGTAGTTTCAACAGGAGGTGAAGGTGGCTATGTAGTCACTATGACTTGCCTGGTAAACAGCTATAAAGGAAACTTGTGGCTATAGTGAGAACATCAGCTTTTTTTTTTTTTTTAAGATTTTATTTATTTGACAGAAAGAGAGAGATCACAAGTAGGCAGAGAGGCAGGCAGAGAGAAAGGGGGAAGCAGGCTCCCCGCCGAGCAGAGAGCCCGATGCGGGGCTCGATCCCAGGACCCTGAGACCATGACCTGAGCCGAAGGCAGGGGCTTTAACCCACTGAGCCACCCAGGCACCCCTAGAACATCAGCTTTTTATGCAACAAATGTTTACTAAGTACCTGAGAAGCACTGGACATAGTTCTAAGCACTGGGATATAGGAACCAACGTGGCTGATGAGACACGTGCCCTCACAGAGCCTGATAGAGGGAGAGAGGACAATAAGAAAGAGAAAGAAGACAATACTTTCAGGTAGTTGTGAAGTGTTATGGAAACATCAGGATGTTCCTTATCCTCAAATATCATTTGAAAGTGGTATAAATGGCTTTAAAAATTGATGTTTTAAAATATAAAATAAAAAATGTTAGGTGTCAAAAAAAAGCTGTGAAGAAATTAAGACAGGATAATGAGATATAGGTGAGGAAAATGAGGGGGCCCTTCTTCGAAGAGATGCTTTTTGAGGTGATATTTTAGTAATAAAAAGGCATTAGGTAAATGAAATAAGATGAAATCAGAGAGGGAGGCAAACCATAAGAGACTTTTTTTTTTGAGGCAAGCAATTTCGGATTTTATTTATTTGTCAGAGTGAAAGCAAGCGCGTGAGAGAGCACAAGCAGGGGGAAGCAAAAGAAGGAGAAGCAGGCTCCCCATTGAGCAGGGAGCCTGATGTGGGACTTGATCTCAGGACCCTCGGATCCTGACCTGAGCCGAAAGCAGACGCTTAACTGACTGAGCCACCCAGGCGTCCCAAGAGACTCTTAACTATAGGAAACAAACTGAGGGTTGCTTGAGGGGAAGGGGGTCAGGGGGCTAGGATAGCAGAGTGATGGGCATTAAGGAGGACACTTGCTATAATGAGCACTGGGTGTTGTATACAACTGATGAATCACTAAATTCTACCCCTGAAACTAATAAACTAATAACACACTGTACCTTAACTAAATTGAATTTAAATAAAAAAAAAAAAAAAAAAAAAGCATTAGGTACATAAAGCACTGGGGGAAAAGCATTTTAGAGAGGATGGATAGCAAATACTTTGAGGAATCAGGGAAGAAGGCCAAAGTGGCTAGAGAACAATGAAAGAGCAGGTGAGTGGCTTGAAAAGAGGGAGACAGGGGACAAATTACATATGCCTGGTAAGGATTTTCAACTGTGAAAGAAAGCCAGGAGGGGGTCTTGAGCAGGGCTGTGACATGTTCTCACTTATTTTTTAAAGATCATCCCGGAGCACACAAGTCATTAGAGATACAATGGTGTAAACAGGGAATCCGGGTAGTAGTTCTTGCAGTTGTCTGGATTAGAGGCAATGACAGAGTGGACTAGGATAATAGCACCAGAGGTGGTGAGGAGTCATCTTGATATCTTTTGGAAGTCGAGGTGACAGCATTAACCAAAGGATTGAATACTGGTTGCAGTGGGGAATGAAAAAGAGAGGTCTTAAGAATGACTTAGCTTTCTGGGACTAGGAAAATGGGTGACTGGTGCTTCCTTTTTCGAAAATTGGGAAAGATTAGGTAGGGGTGTGTGTGTGTGTGTGTGTGTGTGTGTGTGTGTGTGTGTATGTGTGTTTGGCAGGGGGCAGACATCGGCTTGGACACTATAGGGTTTTGGTGCCTGATGGCCCCAACTGGACATATTGGGTAAGTGGGTAAGTTTGAGCCTGATGCCCAAAGGAGAAGTCTATGAAAGCTGAAGAGAACAGATCCAAAGTCATCAGCATGTAGATGGTATTTAAAGCCCTAGACTAAGTGAAATCACAAAGAGAGTGAGTGTAGGTAGTGAAGAGGCCCAAACTAGAAGATTCCAATATAAGATATCAGGCTGAAGAGAAGGGTAGTAAAAAAAAAAAAAAAAAAATAAGAGGAACACTGGAAGAGGCTGGTATCACAGAAGCCAAGATCCAAAAAAAGATATTTCAAGAAGAGAGTCGTGAGCAGTCAAATGCTGCTGAGAGGTGGAGCAGGATGGAGACAGAGAATTGACGATTAGTTTTGGCAAGTTGGAGGACACTGACGACCTTGAAAAGTACAGTTTCAAATGGAAGAGGGAAACAAGTGTAAGCGAAGTGGTTAAGGAAGGAAAGGTAAATGGGAACTTAGACAATTCCTTTAATACATTGTTATGAGAAGGGAAGAAGAAAATTAGGGCACTGGTTTGGCTACTCCCTCATTCTCCTGCCACCTCAAGGGATTAGGGAACACAGCCAGAATGAGAACACTTGGTGGGAGCATGCTGTGGTGCTTCTCTTTTACCTTCTGGTCACTGTCCCTCATTGTCTACAGTATCTCTGTACATGGATGTCTGAGATGCATAGGGAGCTCCTGCCAAACCCCATGACATTGGCCTCACTTGGCACCTTAGCCACTGTTCTCCATGCTTGCCCTTCTGTCAGGCCCCTAGTGACTCCAGCTCCAATGAAGGCACAATGCCCAACTCTGCTGATCAAGTCTTGCTCTATCTCCTCTTACCTGACCTCTTCCTGCTTGGCCTCTGGATGTATTGTCTCCTCCCTCTCGGGACCTATCCCTGCACCTGTTAGTTGCCTATTCACTGCCTGGCCTTTTACCATCAGCACTAGAGAGGTACCTCTGATACCCCACAGGGTCCCACTACTGGCGTCTGGACACTAGCCGGGATGGGTGGCACAGCTGGCGCATTGTCCATCAGTGGCCCCAGGGTCCTTCAACAGTGGATGCGGCCTTTTCCTGGGACGATAAAGTCTACCTAATCCAGGTATGTGTTGGGAGAGAGGCTTGAATGGGGACTGGGAGAATATCCAGCTCTCTGCTGATTAACGTCCTTTGTTCTCCAGGGCACTCAGGTTTATATCTTCCTGACAAAGGGAGGCTATACTCTAGTAGATGGTTATCCAAAGAGGCTGGAGAAGGAATTTGGGAGTCCTCATGGGATCAACCTTGAGGCTGTGGATGCGGCCTTTACTTGTCCTGGGACTTCTCGGCTCCACATTATGGCAGGTGAGGGGCATCCGGATACTAAAGGGTGGCTTGTTCTGCTATGTCCCTATCAGGGCATGGGGAAGGGTAAGGTGAGAATCCCATGATGTGGAAGCTATGTTTTGTCTATTGCCTTCTTTTCAGGACGGAAGCTGTGGTGGCTGGACCTGAAGTTAGGACCTCAAGCCACGTGGACGGAGCTTCCTTGGCTCCATGAGAAGGTTGATGGGGCCCTGTGTATGGAAAAGTCCCTTGGCCCCAACTCATGTTCTGCCAATGGTTCTGGCTTATACCTCATCCATGGCTCTGATTTGTACTGCTACAGTGATGTGGAGAAACTGAGCACAGCCAAGACCCTTCCCCAGCCCCAGAGAGTGGAGAGCCTCCTGGGTTGCAGTCATTGACAGGAGGGTTCTTGAGATGTCTGGCCCACCTCCTTCTCCCTATTTTCCTCACAATAAAGCCAGAGTGCTTCTTTGCTGGACCCAAGGGTCCCTGATTGTGGAACAGTCTCATTTCTTTCTTGGAGTTGAGGAGCTAGTAATATCTCTTTGGAGGCTGTCAAGTTCAAATGAAGCTGTGGAAAGCAAGGGAAGAGAGGGCTGAGGGAAAAACTCCCAGAAGTAGACTCACACTCTGGACCATGGCTTCCTCTGGTTTAAGGCCAACCCCTTCTGACCTGGTGGCCTCTTGCCTTATGGGAATTTGGTGGATAGAAGAGTAGACTGACAAGCTCCAACTGCCACACAGGGCTTTGTACTGGGAGGCCAGGCCACAGAGTGGCTTCTGACAGGCACCAGGTCCCACTGGACCAGGAGAACTGCCTAAGGTTCCTTCACCAGCCTCAATGGCTGGGAGGGAGGACAGGAGATGAATCTGGGCTTCGTAGATCAGGATGCACCCAGGGCTTGAGGGTGACTATGGCTGGAAACAGAGGTTAGGGGTGAGGCACCAGAGCTGTGGGGTCTACTCCCAAGAAGTGTCTTGAGCTTTCCCCTTTATCCCCGATGGAGTCTGGATGATTCTCACAGGGCTGGGTGCCCCTCCTTCAGTCTGAGAGGTGGGGATAAGGCCAGATCCTCAGGTCTGTTCAGTTGATGTGCTACATCTGGGCCCATCATTGCATCATTCCAGAGAGCTCTGCAGTGTCTAAACAGTTATCCAGAAACTCTGGTACTCAAGATTAACTTCCTCCTCTCTATTGAAGGAGGAAATTTAAGTCTCTTCTTTCTTCTCTTTTCCTACCTGCTCTGTCACAGGGAAGCCTCTAGCTTGTCTCCAAGGAACTCCCAGAAAAGGTCCCACTCATGCTTCTTCCTAGGTGCAGAACAGTGTGTCAGTCAATGAATCACACAGTCCCTGCCCTCAAGAATCTCCAACTCTACATTAGAGTCAAGAGGGGACCCCAGACAAGGCATTAGATAAATGCAATAAAGTGAGATAGATATTAAGGTGGAAAAGCCTATATACAAAGGAGAGTTGAATCAGCAATACCTGGGATGGAGGGGTCAGGAAAGGCTTTACACATAACACTTAATCTGAATTTTAAAAGATCAGTAGAATGTATGAACGTTTTTTAACAAATATATATTCAGTATCTACTATGCACTACCATGCCAGGAACATTATAGGCAGAGGAGGCAACATGAGCAAAAAAAAAGCCAGAGCAGAAGAAATAGCCAGGATTGGGAACCACAGTTACCAGAGCCCTCTTTCAGGAGGGCTGAAAGAGGGGCCAGTGGGAGATGAGGTTGGAGAAGGAGGCAGGGGCTTGTCAGCTCATGTCAGGCTAAGCAGCACGGATTTTGTCTGTCTTTGGGGCAATGAAGACTTACTAAGAGATTTTAGACATGGGTGTGGCATGCTGAGGTTTGCATTTTAGAGAGATCACTCTAACTATGGCAGAGAGGATGCTTGGTGAAAGGAGCCCACAGTGAATGTGAGGAGACCACTGAGGAGGTTGGCGCTGTGGCCAGGTGGTAAACCACATAGGCCTGGGCACTGGTTGGCAATGCAGATGAAGAGAAAAAGGCAGATTAAGAATATTTGGAAGATGTAATCAGAGAGGGAGACAAATCATAAGAGACTCTTAATGACAGGAAACAAACTGAGGGTTGCTGGAGGGGAGGGGAGTGCGGGAACGGGGTAACTGGGTGATAGGCATTAAGGAGGGCACGTAATGTAATGAGCACTGGGTGTTACATACAATGGATGAATCACTGAACTCTACCTCTGAAACTAATAATACACTATATGTTAATTAACTGAATTTAAATTAAAAAATAAAGAAATTGCACCAAAAATATTTAGAAGACAGTCTATAGGACTTGCTGATAGATTGGATAGAGGGGTGAGGGTAAGTGAGAAATCTCACCTCCACGGCTCCACGGCTCCTTTCCCCATTCACAATTGCACCTCTCCTTCCCAAACTTCCCATGGCACCTCCTGTAATTCACTCCATGGTTAACAAGCTTCTCTATACTCTTTACACACTCCAGAGAGTGTTCTCTATCTCTTTACCTCCAGCTTTAACTGAGATCAAGCTCTGCCCCAGGGTCCCTCCTCCTTTCCCTATAGCTGTCCCAATAGATGGGCAACAGTAATAGCTTTAGCATGACCCCCATACACATCTGTACCACTTCTCTTCCTCTTTGTATACAAGTTAAATTTCTCTTTCTTTGGCATCATGCAAGTGAGCCATACCATTCTTATGGCCATCATCTACCAACCTCCTATGTTCTCTTAGTTGGCGAGGCCATCCAATTAGTATGGCCAAACTCTAACCCTAGTGATTATTCACAATTGTTCCACCTGTGAAAAATTTCCTTAAATTCCACTATCCCGCTTGTGACCACTTCTTATCTTTATCCCTCTGCCTCCTGCTCAAGTTCATTCTCCTTCAGCTCCTTGCCTTTAGAGGTGTTCGATCCCTTTATTATCTCCCAGTCTTCCATTGTCTCAAAGCCATTCTTTTCCTACCCAAATTGAACATCCAGATCAATCACCTGAACAACTTTCTTAACAATACTTTTATTTCTGTCCCCTTTAACTTCTATTTGATCAAGTCATGAAGAAGGAAAAGAAAAGAAATACAAAAGCCAACGTTAGGTGGAGAAAGAGTGAGAACTTTAGAATCAGACATGTCTGAATTCCAATCCCAGCTAGGCTACTTACTCATTCTGTATATTTGAGAAACAGCCTCTCTGAGCCTTGTGAGTGGTGTATGTGTGTGTACACGCATGCGTGTATGCAAAATAGAAATGTGTATTGTATCAATGACTATTCAGTACGCATATAGAAATCACTCCAGAGAGTCCAAGTAGAGAAAGATTTAATGCAAAGAATTTGTAACAAAGTTGTAAGGGAGGAGGGGTGCCTGGCTGACTCAGTCGCTGGAGCATGCAACTCTTGATCTCAGGGTCGTGAGTTCAAGCCCCACATTGGGCAAAGAGCTTATTTAAAAACAACAACAACAGCAACAACAAAGTTGTAAGGGAAGTCTGGAGAAACATAAAAAGGAGAGCAGAGTTACCCAGAGATCAGGAAACTACCATTAATCTTGGTTTAGGGGAGCAGAAGGGAAAAAAGAGGAACCCAAAGATCAAGGAGCTGGAACCTGCAGATCTGCACTAGCTGCTGATGCACCTGGAATTTGTATTGCTGAAGCTACTGGAACCACTTCCACTTTTGCTAGGCAGGAACCACTGCTGCTGATGTGGCCAGAGAACCTGCCAAGAGCAAGAGGACCTCTCCCTTCTCCCTTCCTCATGTGAGTGTTCCCACTGGCTGAACCTAACTGGAACGAAGTGACGAAGGCATCTGAGAAATGTGGTTTTCAGATTTTCAGCCCTTTCCAGGGGAGAGTATAGAAGATTGGGTGTGGGGATGAGTTCCAGCCCGCAATATCTGCCACACAGATTCAGCATAACTCTTGGTTGCAAGTAATAAAACCCAACTCAAATTAGTGTTAAGTACAAAGGAAATTTACTGACTTATGTGAATTTAGGCTGAGGTAAATATACATGTCAAATTAATGTTACCAGGCACTCGTCTCTCTCCGTCTCTTAGCTCTGCTTTCTTTGAGCTGGCTTTGTTCTCAGGCAGGCTCATCCTTCCCTGTGGCAAGATGTCCAACCAGGTTTGCCTTCTATGAGCACCTCTTGACCAAAAGTTGCAGGAAATTTCCTAGATCTGATTTCATCATGTGCCCATTTCTGAATTGATCACATTGACCTGATTATGGGTTAGGAACTCAGTCACTGATGTGGGTTTGAGAATGGGGTGATTCCCGTCTGAACCACATAGACTTAGAGTGCGGTGGGATGGCTCTTTAAAGAACACTGATGTGCTGTTACCAGTAAGAAGGGGGGGAGGGTGCATGCTGTGCGGATAACAACAAAGGCAATGACATGTCCCTAACAGGATAATACTTACCTTGTATGGTTTTTCTTTTTCTTTTTTTTAAAGATTTTATTCATTTATTTGACACAGAGAGAGAGAGATCACAAGTAGGCAGAGAGGGAGGGGGAAGCAGGCTCCCTGCTGAGCAGAGAGCCTGATGTGGGGCTCGATCCCAGGACCCTGAGATCATGACCCGAGCCAAAGGCAGAGGCTTTAACCCACTGAGCCACCCAGGCGCCCCTGTATGGTTTTTCTTGTACTCCATCCAAACTTCTTCCCTTCCTCAGCTAAAGACTTTGACAATGTTGATATCAGTAGGCACAAAATCCTTCAACTTCTTGCCTGCTCTCCTTTATTAATTACCCTGCCAATACCCTTGCCCTCTCCCCTATCCCGTCAGCCTATAAAGTTAAGGTGTCCGATTCTTCTCCATGAGCCCTTGATCCTACCTCCTCTCGTTGCCTCCAGGCTCTCCCTCCATCTCTCATCATCTTTTTTATTTATTTTCAAATTCATCTTCTCTACTGATATCTTTTTGTAGTTGATACCTTTATTTCAAAAGACAAAACCAGAATCTTTAACTTCATGTCACTCTTCAGCTAGTCTATTCCTCCTTCCAAATTTCTCAAAAGGCAGGTCTGCACTTATTCTACTTCCTCATTTTCATTTGTTCAATTCACTGCATTGTGGCTCCTGCCCTCGTTTTCTGCTGACACAGATCTTATCATGGGGATCCAGGCCTTCAATGTTGCCAAATTCAAAGCATACCTTTTTGCTTTGAATTTATTGGAAATCTTTGCTGCATTTGATGCTGTTGACCACTTCTTCCTCCTTGAAAGTCTTTCCTCTCTTGGATTTCTTCCATGACATTACTCTGCTGATTCTTCTCTTACTGTTTCTTCTCAGTTTTCTTCTTAGCCTTCTTCTCCTCTGCTGGCTCCCCAAATACTGGTACTCCTAGAGTTCAGGCCTAAGTCCTCTTCTCTTCTCACCTTATATGCTCTTCCTGGGAATGTATTAGAATAGTCCTGCTGAAGAAAGGGGCTGAGCAAGCACATGCCAGGGATAGCATGTGACTTATGAATTCCATTCCATATATTTGGAAAGATTTTACTCCTTATAGATTTTCTTTTCTTTTTTTTTTTTAAATTTGTTTATTTGTCAGAGAGAGAGAGAGAGCACAAGCAGGGGGAGCGGCAGGCAGAGCAGGCAGAGAGAGAACCAGGCTCCCCACTGAGCAAGGAGCCCAATGCAGGACTCGATCCCAGCACCCTGGGATCATGATCTGAGCTGAAGGCAGATGCCTAACCGACTGAGCCACCCAGGTATCCTGCCTTATAGATTTTCAAATGATAATAACACCCAGAAGAAAGAGGGTTTATTGAATCAACTACAAGAAAGATTGCAATATCAAAGTAATACTTATAGGTAGTGGTAGAAAAGGCTGCCTTTCTTCATTAAGCGTCTTTGCTGCTAACAGAGATGAAAGATCTATTCTCCATATATGGTGCCAACTGCCTGGTAATGCTAAATGGTTGGTCTATTAATCCAAATAGCATAAAGCCAGTACTCTTGGTAAGCGACTCTGGATAGATCTGCTTCTAATTCAAGTTTAGGAATAAATAGGTCCAAGGTAATGATTTTAAAAGATTGCTGCCTCAGAGGGACCTACATTGATCAGAACCACACACTGAACATCTGAGGCAGTTCATAGGCTATTGGTTGCTCCTAGGTCGTGGAGAACATCAGAAGTGGGGAAGAGATACAAGAGAGGATAGATGAAGGATACAGGTTGACACCCCATTGATCAGGAAGCTCTGCAGAGAGGAAGAGATCAGGGATTCAAGAAGACTGTGTGTGGGTCAAACTGTACTACATGGGAACTGTACATTTTCCTTTTTACATCTTAGCTAATTAGACTCCTTTCCCCACCCTCTCCCCCACTATCTGCACGCCTCTGGTTATGAAGAGATTTTCCTGAATATGGGAGCCACCTCATTCAATGGGGTTGGGAAGACAAGTATTCTGGTTTGTAAACAGGTGATATTTCTGGATTTTTTCATTTGCTCTAGCAGAAACCTGGAAGTCATCTTTTTATTCATAATTCCATAGCCAATCAATCAGTTGATCACTATTTTTTGTGAATTCTACCTACTGCATATTTATTAAACCTGTGCAACTTTCTCTATCCCTACTCCTACCACTATAATCATTTGCTACCTAGACTATATCAATTGGCTCCTAACTGGTCCCCACACTGCCAGTTTTGCTCTCCTCCTATCTATTCTCCATTTAGCAGCTGAAAGTGATCTTCTAAAATGCAAGGGAGGACATGCCACTCTCCTGCCTCAAATGCTTTGATGATTTTCCATTCCCCTTAAAATAACATCCAAAACACTCAGCCTAATACACAAGGTCCTTTTGATTTGGTAGTTACTCACCCTTTCCAGCTCATCTAATAAGATGAGAATACTTCTAATAAGAATACTTCACCATTATCACATCCATACTGGCCTTTTTGTACTTCTCCTTGGACTTGGAATAATCTTCTCTTCTTCTGGCTGACCTCCAACTCCTTCACCCCTTCCCCTCACATAAGTGCCACTTCCTTATGAAAGCCTTCCAAAGCCTCCCAGGCCAAATTTAGTCCCCTCATAGCATCCTGTACATCTCCTTCAAGATACTCATCACATTTCTAACCACATGTTTAATGTCTCTTTCCCCTGTTATTCAAGCTTCATGAAGATGGGGACTCAATCTTGTTTGTTTATATGTTCCTAGTACCAAGGACAGTGCCTCACACTTAATAACTGTTAGTTGAAAGAGAATGAATTAATGAATGAGGACACCTTTCCTCTTTTGGGTAATTACTTATCTTAAGAACTAAGGTCAGATGTTATAGCTCTCAGGTTGGGTTACAGTTAAATCTGATTCATTTTTGGATCCTTAGGTTTACGTTGGGACCTGGTACATGGTTCCTATATTATAGATGTTTGTCAAATCATAATAAACTCTTGGCCAGGAGTTGATAACTACTGAAACTGAATGATGGGTATATAAAGGTTCTTATACGGTTAAGTCTCCTTTTGTATATATTTGAGATTTTCCATAATAAGTAAACTTAAACTTAAAACATTTATGTTCATCTCAAGTTAGGCGAAAGTGTAGTCAAGGATGAGCTTGAGGCTTCTGGCTTGGGTAATCCAGTAGATGGTGGTGCCACTCACTGGGACCGACAAAGTGTACCGACATCCAGGTTAGTGTGTGTAAGTGTGTGTGTGTTGGGGAGGGTTCTTTCTCACCCCAGTAAAACTTCTCAGAAGGCCAATAAAAGGGATGAGATAATGATTTTAGATTTGGGCACCTTTAGTTTTAGGTACCTAGAGGGCTTCTCCAGTCAGTTGCTCCGCGGTTAGCATTTATAACCTTAGAGGAATGAACCAAGAGAAGGTTTCTGGATGGTAACATTTCCCCTCATATCCTTAATGACCTCTTGGGCACTGACTTGACCACTGGGTACTATCCCACCACCCAGGGAGTAGTCTGCGTAGCATGGCGCCGCCCCTCCATTCCTTCTTTCACACTTTTCATCCACATTATCCCTTTTTCCTTCCCTCTTATGAATTTCTACCAGGGAAGGATTTATATTAGACATCTGTGAGAGACCTTGGTGTCGCAGCTTTACCTTCAGCATCAGGGCTGGAGTGTTAAGAAACATCTAGGTTTCAGTCTGATTTCACCACTTACTTGTGACTGCAGGCAAGTCGCTCTACCTTTCTGAATCTCAGCATCTGTCTCTGAAAAATAAGGATAACAGTGGCGTCTTCATATGTCTGATGTGAGGATGAATGCCTGAAAAACGTTTAACACGGAGCCTGGCACAGTGTAATTGGTCAGTAAATACGATCTATTATTATTATTACCAACACTGTGTCCTCATCCCCTCTCCACCAGGACGTCAGGGACTGCCGCAAGAGTGGAGCAGGCTGCCTCCTCGGAGCCCCTCCCCAGGCGGCCGCGGCCGGGCCACAGCCAGAGCCGCTCCCGCTCCAGCCTCGTCGGTGCGGCGCGCGCGGGGGTGCGGACCCAGGGCCCTGCGGGCAGCGCTTGGTGAGTCCGGGGCCTTGCCGCGGAGGGCGGTGCCGGGCTGGACAGGGGTCCGCAGAGGCAGGGGCAGAGCTCTGGGACCCAGGGACTCGGGCTCAGGGCTGGCGGCTGGCAGGGGCAGCTGGGCGGTGGGGCGCCCTGAGGCCCGAGGGTCCCGCAGGGTGGGGTCCCCGGGCAAGCTGCGGCAAGTGTCGCCCGCGACGGCCTCGCGCACCCGTGCCCGCGCGCGGCCCAAGATGGCGCCGCTCCGCGTTACCCACCCTCCCGCCCCGCGCGCGCCTCCGCCGCTCGGGGCGCGGCCCCGCGGCCCGCGCGCTCCAGGGCGGGGGATGTTGTGATGGAGAAGCCGCCGCGGAGCCGGAGCCCCGCAGCCTGAGCCACCTCCTCCACCTGGGCCTGGGGCCTCCCCACACAGGTAGGAGCTGCCCCTGCCCGGGCCCAGCCCTAGAGGTCGCATCCCGAGCCTCAGCGGTCGGCGGACCCCGCAGCCCCTTCTCTTGGGTCCCCCGGTCTGGGTCCCCCGGTCAGGCCCCATCCCTGCGGGCGGTTCTCCCGCCGCGCGCATTCCGACCGCCGTCCTGTCCCTCCCTCATAGGCTCCACCTCGGTCCTCACAAGGCCCCCTCCCCAACGTTTACCTCGTGTCCCTCGGGGCTGGAGAGGGGCGAGAATGGGGGACACGAAGCGAGGGGTCGATGGGGGAGGGGGTTGGGGGAAGGGAGGTCAAGGACTGGGAATGGGACTTGGGGTGAGGTAGGCAGAGCCTTCACGGATTTCTGCAGGGTCCCTGCAATCTGTCAAGCCGCATTCAGTTGCCCTCGGCGACCGAGGGGTGTGCCCTGGGGCCAGCTGTGTCCCCAGCTCAGCCAGGAGGCCTAGCACTCGCAGAAGCACTCATTAAGAGCAGTTTTCCTACCTCCAATTCAGAGGTTATTTGGAGAACCTATTTTGCATCTGCCTGTGCATTTCTTGCATTCCCAGCCCCTCTAGCATAGTCCCATCTCTCTCTACTCTTTCAAAGCCAAAACCTTGCTTACACTTGCTGTCTTCATTTCCTCACTTCCCATTCATTCTTAAAACCACTTCATTTGGTCTCTGTCGCTGACACCCACCAAAACTGCTGGAGCCAAGGTCACCCGAGACCTCATGTGGCTGGCTCCAACGGACACTTTCCTGTTATCCCCCTTATCTTTTAGTAATATGCAGTGGTGTGTGTTGACTCTCCTGGAAGCATTTTCCTGGTTTCTCTTGTCCGGCATTGTCTGCTCCTTCGTGGTCTCATTTGCTACCATCTCCTTCCCCTCCCTTTAGATGTTGGTGAAGCTCTTTATTTTGTCCTGAGCTGTGTTCTTTCATTCTGTACTTTCTCCTCTGGTATTTTATTCACTCCCAAGCCTTCAGATTTCCTATATGTATATGCTGATGATTATTAGATGTATGTATCTGGCCCAGACCTCTTTTCTGAACTCTATATCCAGCTGCCCTCATGACATCCCCATTGAATCAACAGAAATTCCATACCTGCAGATCCCAAGCTGAATTATCTTCCATGTGTTCCCTCTCTACCCTTCTTCCAAATCTGTTCTTTCTTTAGCTCCCAGAAATGGCTACTTTCCAATCAGTTATCCAAGCTGGATTCCTGGACAACATTTTAGATTAACCTCTCTCCCTCACCCTCTGCATCTAATGTCACCAAATTCTGTCACATCCGCTACCTAAATCTTTTTCGGATCCACTCATTTCACTCCATCCTCACTGCTACCAAATTTAATCTAGGCCAAAACTCTTTTTTCCCCCCTCATTACTCTAATAGCATATACCCTCTTGCCTACCTCCCATTAAATGCTCTCAACACAGTGTGATCCTTTAAAAAAAAATTGCATCTATCTGATCATTTACTCATTCAGCAAATAAACTTTGAGCACCTATTATATATCAGATAGTGTTAGGCACTGAAGATATAATTATGAACAAAATAGACTGCGATCTTGTCCCACAATCCAGGAGGGATTCAGAATAAAATGACAAGTGTAATAAATACCATGAAGTGGATGGCGGATGGTGCCTTGAGAATACATAAGAGCAAAAGCTAAATTGGTCTGGGAGGTGGAGAGAGAGGGCCAAGGAAGGCTTCTCTGAGAACATGACATCTGAACTCAGATGTAAAGGATGAGTTCGAGTTAGTTAGGCTGAGGGTTAGCAGAAGGAGGTTCCAGGCAGAAGGGAAAAATCACATTCGAACTCCTTGTGGAAGGACAGAGCATGATGTCTTCGAGGAATCAAAAGAAGTCCAGTGAGGCTGGAGAGCAGAGTGCTGAAGCTGGAGAGAAAGGCAGAGGAGCAGGACAGTTTAGGCCACATTAATAATTTTGATCTTAAGTTCTTTGTCCTTGGTGTGGATTGTGATGGTAGTGGATGCAGAGAGTAGATGAAGTCCAGAAATTTTCCTCAGAGAGAAAATTACCAGTATCTGGGGATGGATTGAATGTGGGAAGTGAGGGAGACGATAGTGTTAAGGATGGTACCCCTGCTTCTGATTTGCACAACAGGATGGGTGGTTATATCCCTCCATGAACCAGGATCCTGAAAGAGGGCCAGTAAGGGTGTGGGAGAAAGAAACATAAGCAGGCATGTTTGTTTGAGAGGCCTTTGAGACATCTCGGTGGAGATGTTGAGTAGGAAATTGAGTATGCATGTCTGGAGCTCTGATGAGGGGTCGGGAATGGAGATGTAAAATTGGAAATCAGCAGTGTATAGGTGGCACCTGAAGCTATGGGCATGAATGAATACTTACGTTGAATATTTGGTGAGAAAGAGAAAAGGGCATAAGAACAAGCCATGAGAAATCCCAGTGGTGTAACAGCCTGTAGAGGAAGATGAGCTGGCACAGGGGCCTAAGAAGCCACCGGACAGGAATTAGAGTGTAGGCAGAAAACCAATATAGCATAAGGAAGCCATGGATGAAAGTTGGGTGAGAGGCAGGGTGTTGAGGGATGCTGAGAATACAACCAAGATGATGTGTGGGTTGGATTAGATGACATAGGGTCCTGCTGACCTTGGCGAGAGCTGTTACTGAGACATGCTGGGAGTGGAAGCAGGATTGGAGAGGGTTGAGCAGTGAGTGCAAGGTGAGGAAATGGCAACAGTGAGTAGAGACAGGTCTTTTCAAGAAGTTTGCTTGACCTGGGAAGAGAGAGAGAGCGAGAGAAGCGAGCAGTTAGTGGCACTGGAGGAGTGTCAGTAAAGAAGCATTCTGCTTGTAAGTTGGTAGATAGTGGATCCCAATGAGAAGGAGAGGTCGATTATATAGAAGAGAAAATGGATAAACAGTGGTATAAAATTTCTGGAAAGGCATGAAAGGAAGGAGCGCAGTAACAGATGAAGCAGTTGGTCTTAGGAAGAAGGAGAAAGGGATAGGTGCTGAAGTCAGCAAGTTTGTGTTTGTGGACATCCCTCAACTGCTGGCTTCCATTTCCTCTGTGAAGGAGGAGTGGGAGGTCTTCCTCTGGGAGGGAGGGCTGGTGCAGGGGGTGGTCCAAGGGGAGTTGTGCTCTTGTCTCAACTTAAAAGTCTTTCCTCAAGCAGCTCTTTGCTGAGGGCTGGGCTGGAGGAAGACTCAGACTCCTACTCCTGTAGTGCCTTGTTCCTCCCCATCACAATACTCCATCATTTATTCAGCAAATAGGGAGTGCTCATCGGTGCCAGGGACTGGCCAGACACGGGCACTGCTCTGCTCGGTAAGGGGTGGTTTCCCTGCTGATCTCTGTGCCCCACCGGTGAGGGACTGCTGCTTTAAAACTCATCACTCTTCCCTATGCCTAGCACAGTGCCTCGAAAATAGTAAGCTGTCAGGTTAGAGGAGTCTTGACCTTGAGTAGGATGCGCCCTCCCACCCCAGCTCCTTTAGGCTTAGCCACCACTCTTTTAGCTCCTTGAGGTGAGGGCTCCGCCCAGCTCCCTGCCTTGGGCCAGAATCCATGTGGCTCTCTGCGTCCTTTGAGAGGCTTCAGGTACACCTAACCCCAAAATGTGCCCCTTCTTGAGGATACTGGGCCACTGGTCATCCTTTGACCACAGTAAGTTAGGTGATGGCTCCACACAGTGCCTTGAGCCAGGTGCCTAGGCTTCAGTGCTGTTCACAACAGAGCTTCCTCATTTCTCCCTCAGTACCTTCTGCCCTGGTGACCAGGGGCACAGGGCTGTCCTGGAGATGGCCTGGCTCTTCACTGTCCCAGCCTCACAGCCTTTCCCAGATCACACCTCCAAGTGCTAAGGAAGTTGGTCCTATCCTAACCTCGTAGCAACCTGGCTGCATACACTGCTGCTTCAGAGAAGGGCTCGTCATCTCTGTGATCCTCTGAGCTTGCCAGAGTCACAGGTCTCCCGCATCCTGACACTCATGGAGATGTCACCATGAACAGCCTTTGGGCCAACATGTCGGCTTACACTAACTCCCTCCCTCCCTTTTCCCCAGATCTTGGTTCTCACTGCTCTCTGGGACCTTCTGCCTTCTTGGGTACCCATCTTCATTCTCCAGCACCCTCCCTAACACTCCTGTTGCCCGCTCTCAGCCCACAGGGCCCACACAAGCTTATCTTGGTGTCTGCTCCAACCTCCGATTTCTGAGTTCTGAGCCTCCAAATTCCTCTTACCCGATGTCTGTCCCCTCCATCCTTCCTTCCGTCCACCCCGAGGGCCCGCTGTGTGGCACACGCACAGTGCACACTCCTTGGTAATGGGAATGTGAAGTTGAAGAAGACACAGTCTCAGGTGTTTGGTTGGAATGAGGCACTGAGTATCATGAGACACGGAGGAGGGAATGGTCCCCTGAGCATGAAGAGGGAGAGCTAAAGGCTCGCTGCTTAGGAGCCATGCTGCTGAGCCAAGTTTTGAAACATGAGCAGAGGTTCTCACATGGGGAGACAGGATTCCAAGCGGTGGGGGCGGGGGGGGGAGCACTGTAAACAAAGAGCCAGAGCTGTCAGGGTGTGACATGTTCTAGAATCTGCCACCCTTCGTGAGGCTGGAATGTAAAGTGTGAAGGAGGCAGGGAAGGGGGAGGAGGTCTGAGAGGTCATAGGGATTGGCTCAAGGAGGCTCCTGCTAGTGAGCACTGCCCTTATCCTGAAGGCAGCAGTGAGCCATCTAAGTTTTCCAACTGGGGAGTGACACAATCTGGTTTCCATTTTTGGAAGATTGCTGTGGTTCTAGGTAGTGGCAAAGCTGTTTTTTTTTTCTCGTTTATGCCAGTGACCATGAGTTTGCTTATTGCCCAGGTGGAGCCACACCAAGCGCCCCAGCAGCTCCCCATGAGGCAGACACACAGACAGGAACATTTTTTCACACAGGTCACAGTTGTGCGCACAGCGTTGTGCTAGGGTCTGAGGAGGGAGGCAGGATGGAAAGGCGTCGTGCACTGCACCTGAGAGACAGGCAGCCTAAAGCCCCTCTCTGGCAACCTAGGCTCAGGGCTGAGAGCTACACTGAGGTGTAGAGAGAACCAGGGCCGGGGGTCAGGGGAGAAAGAACTCCTCGGTGGGGCCAGGGGGTGGGGAGAGAACTCTCAGGTGAGAAATGGGGGCGAAAGAACCGTACAGTGAAAGTCAGAGAGAGAGGTGTGCAGTGAGGGGCAGTCAGTGAGGGAGAGTTGTGTGCTGGGGACAAGGGTCAAGGAGGGCGGGAGGACTTAAGGAGGGCATGGGGGAAGTGGACGGTGACACAGCAGGGGGCCAGGATGAGGGAGAATTGGGTAGTGGTTGGTCAGAGAGAATGGCCTGCGATGTGGTAGCAGTGAGGGTCCAGGCAGTAAGCACTTTACAGTAGGGGTCAGGGAAGGAGGGCAGTAGGGCAGTGGAAGATAGGTAGGGGAGATGGGGAGGATGGAATGAGACCTTGATGATGGGATCACTGGGTGATGTGGCTGGAAGGATAGGTAGGCAGAGGTGATCCCCAAAGGGCTTGTAGTGAGAGGGGTCCAAGGGGACAGGAAGTTGGGGGGGGGCTGTCACTGTGGAACAGGTGATCCCCTCACCTGAAGGGCAGATGGGATTTGGTTGGGCCGCCACGAACAATGGTTGAGACACAGTAACATGGCTAAAGTGTGTTTTCTGAATTTGGCAGAGGAATGCTAAAATCGGGCCTGGAGGAGATAGGAGGGCAGAGTTATACATTCATTCAACAAATATTTATTGAATTCTTGTTCTGCGCCAGGACTATGTTAAGCTCTAGGCATATGGCACTGAAAAAAAAATCCTCTACCATGGAACTGAAATTATAGTCATGAGGAGGCAATCATTAAACAAATAGTAATAATAACATTGGTAAATAGCTTGACAGATGCTGCTAGGCACCAGGGAAGGTTTGGGTGTTGCTGAGAGAGGGCATGGTGGCGTGCAGTTTTAAAAGGGTGTCGGGGAAAGCCTCACTGAGAGGGTGATGTTCAGATCAAGACCTGAAGGGCTGGAGGGTACAGGTCAAAAGCCCCTGTGGTGAGCCAGGCATGGGGCATTATAGGGGCTGGGAGATGGAGTGGTGCCCAAAGTGAGATACTTTATGGAAACACTCATCAAAATGTAGTTTCAACTGGCCAAAGGAGCCATGAATTGGAGCTGATGGTCCTTCCTCTGTGACCTTCCTTCCTGGGTCCATGCCCTTGAGAGATGGGTCTGTAGCTCATTCTCTCCTATTCTCACAATCCCTAGTAGGGCTGGGCTTCAGGGCTGGTTGAACCCAGTGATTGATGATGATAGGAACGCTGCCTGGGGAGCTCACACTGGGACACTGTGGATAGCAGCGTGGCAGGAGGAAGGGGGCAGTCAGTGTCCAGAGCACATGAGCCAGTCCCACAGCAGCTGGGTCCCTGGCACGGTACGCCCTGGTCAGATCAGCTGGGGGTGGGGACGCACAGAGAGCCATTGTGTGTAGACTCTGCCGTGGGGAGCGAGGGCAGAGCAGAGACTGGCTGTGCTGGCTCAGAAAGCTCAGGGTTGGGGACTTGGGGCCAGAGTGGACTGTAGGCCTGGCTCTAGCCTTTGGTGGAGATGGTGGTTGAGTGGGTGGTGGTGAGTGGGGACAGGAGTTGAGCCTAGTCGTTGTCATGGGAAAATAGCTCCCAGGACACAGAGCGGTGGGTGCTGGTCTGCTGAGCATGAGGGAGTCGACCAGGTGCAGTCGATGGGCAGACGCAGGAGTGCTGCTGTTCTGACCTGGAGACTCAACACGGTCTCCTCTCCTCACCCCGCAGGATCTGCCAAGGCCATGTCTGTTCCGTCGTCACTGAGCCAGTCGGCCATTAATGCCAACAGCCACGGAGGCCCCGCCCTGAGCCTACCCCTGCCCCTGCACGCTGCCCACAACCAGCTGCTCAACTCCAAGCTGCAGGCCACGGCTGTGGGACCCAAGGACCTGCGCAGTGCCATGGGGGAGGGGAGTGGGCCTGAGCCAGGCCCTGCCAATGCCAAGTGGCTAAAGGAGGGCCAGAACCAGCTCCGGCGGGCTGCCACAGCCCATCGTGACCAGAACCGCAATGTGACCTTGACCCTGGCAGAGGAGGCCAGTCAGGAGCCAGAGATGGCACCCTTGGGCCCCAAAGGCCTGATGCACCTGTACTCTGAGCTGGAGCTCTCCGCCCACAATGCGGCCAACAGAGGGCTCCGAGGATCCGGCCTGATCATCAGCACCCAAGAGCAGGGGCCAGATGAAGGAGAGGAGAAGGCGGCAGGGGAGGCTGAGGAGGATGATGAGGAAGAGGATGAGGAGGAGGAGGAGGAGGACTTGTCTTCTCCCCAAGGGCTGCCTGAGCCCCCGGAGAGTGTGGAGGTGCCCCCCAGACCCCAGGCCCTTGCCGATGGTCCCCGAGAGCACAGCAAGAGCGCCAGCCTCCTGTTTGGCATGCGGAACAGTGCGGCCAGTGACGAGGACTCAAGCTGGGCTACCTTATCCCAGGGCAGCCCCTCCTACGGCTCCCCGGAGGACACAGGTATCTTATGGAGCTTGACATGGGGAAGATGGGAGGGCAAGAGGGCAGAGGTCAGGCCTCTCCAAATCACGGCCAGCCGGGACGTGAGGCACAGAGCCCATGTCCTCAGTCCTCAGCAGGCCATAACCGGGTTTTCCTGAACGAAACCATTCTTATATTCAGTGTACTTGCACAAACTGATAGGTCCGTCCATCGTGGACGCTGATGGACGATGGACTTGGTGCATTTAGGGAGCACTTACGAGGTACTGCCCCATGCTCAGCGTTATCATACTGAATCCTCGTAATAATGTTGTGAGGCCAGTAATGTTATGGTGCCTGTGCTACAGATGGTGAAAAGTCGGCCCGGAGAGATTAAGTAGCTTTCCTATAGTCACGGACAGTCTGGGTTCACAGTGGAACTGTGTCTCGACCTGTGAGCTCTTGGCCCTCCTTACCCTGCCACTGGTGCACACGGCATAGTGAGCCACGTGCACGTGAGCCAGCTTTTCCCAGGCCAGTCTGGAGGCAGCAGCACCTCCCCACACAGGTCTACCCGGAAAGACTGAGGTCGGGGCTTGTGTGCAGAGCACCGCTCGGGGCAATTCAAGGATACCGTTTTGTATTCTTTGTATCAGGAATAGAATACTGACTAAACGTTAGGAAATAAAGGAAGAATAAATAGATCCTTTTTTGTGGGGTTGGGCAGAAGGAGAAAGTAGATATTAGGTCTCTAAGGATTGATCATTAAATACGCCCCATTTAAATAAGTTGAGTCTCCATATTTGCTGATGTCACGTAAAGATGCTGACAGAGTTGAGGAACAGAGGACAGAGATGATGGGTCGTAGCAACAAGCCTGGAGATCTGTGGATTGAAGTATAAGTAGAGACCAGGAAGGACTCTGCTGTGCACCTGGCAGCAAGTACCATACCAGACCCCAAACTAGGGAGCCTTTGCAGGGGAGCATGTAGTTCATGGAGCCATGGAGCCTAGGGCAGTTGCATCATCCCCTTTCCAAAAACTTACTGTGGACATTTTCAAACATCTCTAAAAGTAGAGAGAATAGAATAGTGAGCCCAATTTACCCATGATCCAGTTTTAACAATTATAAACACATGACTAATCTTGCTGCATCTATACCCTGATCTACTCTGGGCCCTAGCCTAGGTTATTTTGAAGCAAACATGCAAATCCATTAAGTGTTTACCTGTGCATTTCTAGAAAACAAAACTCTGAAAACAATCCACAGTACCATTATCATGCGTACAAAAATTTAATAATTCCTTAATATTATAAAATATCCAGTGTTTACGATTTCCCAGTTGTTTAATGAATGACCCCCCACTCTGCTATTTAAAAAAGTTTTGATTATTTGAACCAATAATCAAATAGTCCTAGATCTTTTGTTGATGGATGTGTATGTTAAAGTTTCTTTTGAGCTGTATGTTATGCTTCCATCCCTCTGTCTCTATTTTTGCTTGCGGGTTGTTGTTGTTGCTGTTGTTTTAAACTAGAGACACAGGGTTATTTGGCCTGGGTTTTCCGTGGTCTGGATTTGCAGACTCTCTCCCTGTGGTGGCATTGAGCAGGTTTCTCTTCCCCTAGATTTCCTGCAAATTTGGTAGTGTGTTCCAGAGACTTGATCAGATTTGGATTTGAGAGTTTTTTTGTGTTTTGCTTTTGCAAGGACACCTCATAGGTGGTATCGAGTACTTCTATCAAAGGCAAAGTCTGATTGCCTCTCTTTTCTGTGATGTTAGTGGCTTTCCATTGTCATTGCTTGGACCTCCTTTGAAGGGAGCAGCTGCTACTTCACTCTATTTATGGGGTTGGGTGGGGGGGAAATGTAGTTGCAATGGAGCCAGTTCATGACACTTTTCAAGGTAAACTGAAAACTGGACATTGATGTGAAATATCCCAATTACTAAATGTTAGCAGCCAATTCTGTTTTTTTGTTTTTTTTTAACATCTTAATTTAATTTTATTTTTTTCAGTGTTCCAAGATTCATTGCAATTCTGTTTTTTTAAAAAGCACTGTGCAGGCCATACAAAATCTGAGTCTTGTATTGGTCTGTAGGTTGCTAGTTTGCAGACTCTACCCTAGCTTGGGGGGTTAGGGGGCTCGAGTCAGAGGCCAAATGCTGGAGGGCCTGATTGCTCAGGGGCTGCTGGGATGGTCAGTCAGTAGCTGCATCTGTGAGCCTTCTGGGAGAAGGAGTCTGGGACTGCTGAAGAAGTGGGAAGGGCCTGCTGGGCATGGGAATTGACCTCAGTGAGAGAGAATGGCCAAGGATCAAGCTCCAGTGGAGACTCTGGAAAGTGGAGGGAATGGTGTGGGGCCAGCCTAGGGAAGGGGCCGAGTGACTGCTTACTCTTTTGTAATTGTGGTGCCATGATCATGAAGGCCACAGAGGAAGTCTAGGCTCCTGTAGGAAGGGAGTAGAATTGAGCAAAAGTTATTTTCTCCTTTCCAGCCTAGGATCTCCGCAAAGTTGTTGATTGCATAAGTGCCGAATGAATGAATGAGTGAGTGAATGAGTGAATGAACTTTACTACCTATGTTGGGTTTATACTTGCTGCTGGGCCTTGTCCTAAATGCTGAGAAGGCAAACTACAGGGGACAGAGGTTCCTGCCCTCATGGCACTCACAGTCTAGTGGGGGAGACAGAGATAGACAGGCAGCTCTGATCAGCATGGTGAGTACTGGGGTGGGGGAGGTGCAGGAGGGGCACCCAGCCCTGCCTGTGTGCATGGTGCGGGAGTGGGGGTGGGTCAGTTTTGAGACATGACCTTTACATGTATGCCTGAAGGAGGAGTGGGTGATAGTCAGGTGAAGATTGAGGGAGGGAGGCTGGACTTGGAGAGGATGAGGGGCATGCCAAGCAGGGAGAGAGAGACAAGGGGATGGGGGGTGATCAGAGATAAGGCTGAGAGGTAGAAGGTTAGGGGCTGAGAACAGCACACAAACCCTGGGAGGAGTTTGAGTTCCATGCTGAGGGCAAGAGAAAACAATTAAGAGTATTAAAGTGCCGAATAGTTCAGCATTTTAGAACGGTCATGTGGGCTGTAGCGTGCAGTCCAGATTGAAGGAGACTAGGCTGGAGGAGGGAGCCCACCTGTGAGGCTGTTGCAGTGATCCAGGGAAGAATTGCAGGTAGTAGCTTGGACTCCTGCAGTGACATGGGGGTGGAGAAGAGGAGAGAGCATTACGTGATTCACTGACTCCTGAGCAAATGGCTATACCTGGTTTCACCATGGAGACATGCGTGGATGGATGAATGAATGATACGCAAACCTTTAAATCCGTGTGTGAGCGCCTGAATGAGTTGATGCAAGAGTGGAGATATCCGTTCCGGAATAAATGTGTGCATGTGGCAGCAAAGGCCTGAGTGGGGCTCTGCTTGGAGGGAGATATGCCAGGCTCCAGAAGGGCCTCCCAGATGGTCCGGGGTGGGGGGGGAGAGCGGCCCCTCCAGGACAGATCGGAAGGATGACGCTCTTTGAAGCAGGAAGGTACAGGCTAACAGGGATGGCAGATGGATTAGTGTGCGTGACTCAGTCAGAAGATGGTAAATTGGTCCCCAGATTCAAGAGGTGTATGATCCTTCATGAAGAAGGGTGTGGCCGTGGAGGGCACAGTTGCGCTGGGTGCTGGTGTTCCTGAAAGATTTGACAGGAGAGCCCTGGAGGTGATGGAGGGTCCCTGGGGAAGAGCAGGCATTCTAATTCCCTGGGGTGTGAGGGAAGGGGAGGGCGGAGGGAGACGAGATGGTAATGGATACCTAGAAGGCTGGACAGGCAAGAAGAGCCCCTCCTCTGTGGGCCCACCTCATTTGCAAACAGGGTGATGAGACATCTTGCTGAAATAACTCTCCCACCAGGTGTGCAGCCACCTTGGGTAACCACACCTGCTCCCAGCCCCTGTGTGCCTGGTTGCCCAGCAGCCTGGGTCTGGGGACCGCCTGTATCCTTAGTGGTGCCTCTTGGACCAGTCAGGATTCCTTGTTTCCCTGGTAACGGGAAGCACGTCAGCAGTCTGGGCGCTCCCAGCCGTCCTGGTGCTGCGGTTGCCGAGGAGACGCTGCAGCCTAGCTGGGCCCTGGCAGGTGAGGGGGGCTGTGCTGGGAAGCCCCAAGCCCAACCTCAAGTTTGCTGGGGCCCAGCCCTCAAGACCCACTTTGGGGCTCAAACGGCAGGGCAGGTTCTGGGCAGGGGAGGGATCCCCGGGAGCCCTGAAGCCACACCCTTTTTGTGCTGAGAGCTCCAGGCTTTGCAGGGCCCCAGGTGGCTGAGGTATTCCCAAGGAGCTGAGCTTCCTGGTGTTCTAAGACTAGGTTTGACTGTGGTACTGTGGTGCCCGTTGCGGGGTGGGATGGAGATTCAGGATTGGGGGAGGGGAGCCACTATTAGAAAGAAGAGATGTGAGCAGGGAGGGCTGGGGTCTTATGAGGACCCTCTGTCCCCACCCGAAGGAGGTCCCCTCCCATGGTGGTCCTGGCCCCTCCTTAGTGAGCACCAGGCGGGGGAGGATCTTGCCTGGCAGGCGCTCTGCCCTGGTGAGAAGGGGGCGGGATGAGCTTTTCTCTGCAGCCCAGCACCAGGCTGTGAGCCCAGCTGGCTGGGCTGGAGGGGCTGTGAGGAGGGAGGGTGGAGGCAGGAGGGGCTGGGAACCAGCGCCATGTTCTCCCAGGACTTCTTCCTGGCCATCATCCTGCAGGACAGCAGCCCAGGTGAGGGGTAGCCCGGGGCTGGGCGTGATGTGGGCTGGGGCTGGGCGGGAAGGAGAGGCAGAGGAGGCAGAAGCTGGCTTACGGAGCTGGAGTGGCTCTGCTGGAAGAAGAGGGGTGTATGTCACAGGTATGTGTACATGTGCAGAGAATGCCTGCATCTGTGTGTGCTAAGAGTTAGGGTGTGAGCGTCCGTGGCGTCTGCACACGTGTGGCAGAGGTTGACTGACTGTGCATTCGCTCTCTGGGTGGTACCCACACATGTGGGGGGGGGTTGTTGTGGGTGTGGCTTCTACACACGTGTGATGGGAGCTGATACACATAACTGTGTGTGTGCATACCTCTGCGTGTGGTGTCTGCCTTAGGGTATGCCTGGAGTTGGGGTGTGTTTGCGTTTGTCCCTGCACGTGTGTCCATCTGACTGTCATACCTGCTGTCTCTGCTGGTATTTTCCAGTGGTGGCTGTGCAGGTGTGTAGTAGGGTTTGTATGTGTTGTGTGTCCAAGTGCCCACGTGTGTGCAGGAGCTGCTGATAAGTGTGTACACCTGAGAGATGGATATGTATGGTAGGAGGTCAGTTAGGGTCACCCAGTCTCCTTCCCTTCTCTCTGCCTCCCTCCTTCCCTCTATGTGGGCACATTAGCCAGGAGCAGGGTCCAGGAGGAGACCTGAGTCATGTCCCCCGCTGATGGTCCCCCATGTTGTGACTCCAGACTGCAAGCTCTAGGAGGAAGCAGGAACCTTGTGTTGGGGCCTTCCCTCATCCCTTCCTCTCCACCATGGGGTCTCCGCGAGGGGACTGGGCAAAAGTACCCACTGTCTGCTTGTTGGGTGGGCAGACCCTCATCAGTCCCTCCACCCAGCAGATTCCTTCTGGAACCCCAACGCTTTCGAGACGGATTCCGACCTGCCGGCTGGATGGATGAGGGTCCAGGATACCTCAGGGACCTACTACTGGCACATCCCAACAGGGACCACCCAGTGGGAGCCCCCGGGCCGGGCCTCCCCCTCACAGGGGAGCAGCCCCCAAGAGGAGTCTCAGGTGAGCTTACAGGCCTGTTGTCTTTTGTCCGGGGTGGAGGGGTGGTGCTGCTGGAGCAAGATGAGCCACCCACTTATTGCTCCCATCCCTCTTCCTAGCTCACTTGGACAGGCTTTGCCCACAGAGAAGGCTTTGAGGATGGAGAATTTTGGAAGGTGAGGGGACTCGCTTTACAATGGGGGAGCCAGAGAAGGGGCATCATTTTGGCCCTGACTCCTCTCTCCCCTTCCCAAGGATGAACCCAGTGAGGAGGCTCCTATGGATTTGGGACTGAAGGACCCTGAGGAGGGGACATTGCCCTTCCCAGCTCAGAGCCTCAGGTGAGTAGGAAGGCATGATACAGTGGGCTGGCAGGGGAATGGATCTCTCTGGGAGGGGCCATAGGACAGCTCCATGTTCAGGGATCTGTACCAAGTGTTACCATCTTCCTCCAGCCCAGAGCCATTACCCCAAGAGGAGGAGAAGCTGCCCCCAAGGAATGCCAACCCAGGGATCAAGGTTTGTTCAAGACCAATGCCCATTCCCCAGGCTGGGGCTCCTCTGTGTGCAGACGACCCCCTGTGTCATGTTCTGGGGGGCATCTCTGGTCTCAGGAAGCTCTCCAGGTCCTGAGTTAGGAGCTCTTCCAGTCTTAGCAAAGATCCCTGTGTCTGAGCCAGAGGCACGTCAGCATTTAACTCAGCCAATCCAGCGCCTTGGCAAGGGGTCCATCCAGACTTGGCTCAGATACTTTCTTGTACTGGCAGGGGTCTCCTCTGAGACCATCCCCCTCCCACCAACCATATCCTGTTTGAGGAGCTTTTCAGTCTTAGCTCAGAACACCCTCCCAGCTGCCATCTTCTGAGTCAGGAACTCCTCTGCTCTTAGCAGAGAGAGCGTCCTATGTCGGGCGGGGTGGGGGGGGTCCTCCGGTTGTAGCTCAGACCCTGCACCTCCCACCCCCTCTTCTGTGTCTGGCAGTGTTTCGCCGTGCGCTCCCTAGGCTGGGTGGAGATGACCGAGGAGGAGCTGGCCCCTGGACGCAGCAGTGTGGCCGTCAACAACTGCATCCGGCAGCTCTCCTACCACAAAAACAATCTGCACGACCCCATGTCTGGGGGCTGGGGGGAGGTGAGGGCTGAGCTGGCGGGTGTGGTTCACTGGAGAAGGGAAGGGAGCTGTGAAAGAGAGAGAGAGAGCTGGGCTGCCCAAGCCATGACTGGGGGAGGGAGGTGTCAACTCCCCCAAGAGACAGCCCAGTGAGATGGGTGTGCGATCCCAGGTGGGGGCCTGGGGAGATGGTTTCTAGCAGTAACCAGATCACAAAAGAGATGACAGACGTGACTCGAGTAGCGTGAGACCTGCAGGGTGGGTGGTCTAACACCAGGGCTGGGGCCCCAGAGCTGTGGCTGACCTCCCCCAAGCTGGAGGTGGCAGACATTGGCCACCTCCCCAGCTGGGGCTTCACTGAGTGCCTGCTTCCTGCGCCCGCAGGGAAAGGACCTGCTGCTACAGCTGGAGGACGAGACACTAAAGCTGGTGGAGCCGCAGAGTCAGGCCCTACTGCATGCCCAGCCCATCGTCAGCATTCGTGTCTGGGGCGTTGGGCGGGACAGTGGAAGGTGGGAGCTGGGTCTGGGATCCTCGGGTGGGGGCACATCCAGCAGTCGGGGGGAGCCCTCTTTCCTAACTCTATTCTTTGCCTCTCTTGTGCTGCCGGACCCAGAGAGAGGTACTTATGTCTAATTTACCTTGACCGTTCCTCCTCCCACACCTGGACCAGACGCCTCAAAGCACCCAAGTTTCCCTATTCTGCCCTGCCCCTTCCTGCCCGCTGTGCTCGCCCATCTTCCCCCACCTTGGCATGCTTGCCTGTCTATGTCCAAGCCACAAGGCGGCACCCACTGGACACCTGCCCGAGGGCAGAAGCCCTGAAGGAGCCACAATGGACAGGGAGGGTCTGGGTGGGGTAGGGATGACACCTCACACTGATGGCACTGGGAGACACTGAGGTGCCCCTCCCCCAACAGGGACTTTGCCTACGTAGCTCGTGATAAGCTGACCCAGATGCTCAAGTGCCACGTGTTTCGCTGTGAGGCACCTGCCAAGAACATCGCCACCAGCCTGCATGAGATCTGCTCTAAGGCACGGCCCCCTCAGCTCCCTGGACTAGCTGCCACCTTTGCTCTACAAGGATGTGGGTGGGGTCATTGAGTGGGGGTGGGGGACTCCAGGGCAATGAAGCCCTAACAGACTCTCCCTTGTTCCTCCCCTCCTCTCCTCAGATCATGGCCGAAAGGCGTAATGCCCGCTGCTTGGTAAATGGACTCTCCCTGGACCACTCTAAACTGGTGGATGTCCCTTTCCAAGGTCAGTGCCACAACCCTGCCAGGTCCAGCTCAGCTTTGTTGGCAAAGGTGAGGTGACTCGGGAAGAGGTACAAGCTGCTACGTGGACATGATAAAAAAAAATGGGCACATGGAGACTAAATTCTTTGGATCAAATAAGTCAAAGGGAGATGGGGAGGGGTGGAGGTAGGGCCTTGGCTGGGTGTATATCCAGCTTATGCCCTGGTGGTGGGGACTGAGAGTGAGCAAGGTCTGCCACCATGACTGATCCTCCTTTTCTTTCCCACAGTGGAATTTCCAGCACCTAAGAATGAGTTGGTACAAAAGTTCCAAGTCTATTACCTGGGGAATGTGCCTGTTGCTAAACCTGTTGGTATGTGTGTTCTTCTTCACCCAGGGACCACCACCGTGATCCCAAGGCTATGCCCACCCTCTGCCTCCCAATGCCTTTTTTACCAGACCTTTCTCATGCTTGACGTCACTCCGCCCTTTAAAATGCATCCCAGCTTGTGTACCTCTGTCTCATCTGCACTCTGTGTCCTGCCTATAGCAGCAGTTGGCATGCCTTCATTGAGTTGGAACCAATGAACCAGGCACATCGGGAGATGTACTATTGCATCCCACAGAAAAGCTTTGATTGGGTTGGGAGGCAGGTCTTAGATGACTGGAAATACTAGGTAGCAGCTGGGAGCTGGGTTTGGTACTGCGGCACTAATGATGATGGGCTGTGAGCATCCAGAGAGGAAGCAGTGAGCATAACTGTGACATACTTTATTGCTTGTGAAGTACTTCCTTATATATCGTTTAAGTCTTGACAATCCTATGAGGTTGGGATTATGGTAATACCCATTTTGTAGATAAGGAAACTGAGTAGAGACTATCTGGTTCTCTCTTATATTTCTAGTGCTTTCGCAGTACCTGTTTTGTTCATTCACTTAACAAATACCTGTGGGTGTACCTATGGTATGGCTGGGTCCTGGGAGAACAATGGCCACAGCTTTCGTGGAGGTTATAGAAGGTTACAGCAGAAAACAACAACAACAACAACAACAACACAGGAATTAGTCAAATAATCATATTACTAATAAATGTGTAATTATGAATTGAGTCATTCATTGAAAGAAAGTAGCAAGGTGCTATAAAACTATGTCAGAAAAGACTTTTTTTTTTTTTTTTTAGAAAAGACTTTCTTGAGAAAGTGACATTTGAACTGAGATCAAAAAACGAATGGGAGCTAATGTGGTAAAGTGGGATGGAGATAGGAATAAAGCAGGGGAAGATCATTCCAGGCAGGGTTAACAGTGTAGAAGAGGACACATAGTGGAAGGCACTTTGGTACCTCAAAGGCATTGAGAGAAGGCCAGTGGTGCCGGAAGAGGCTGGGAGCTGGGTGGCAATCAGACCTTATGGGACCTCAGAGGCCACATTAACCATTTGTTCTTCATCCTGAGAGCAGGAAGGAGCTATCGTTGAGTTTTCAGAAAAGCACTCGGCATAATCAGATTTGAATTTTGTAAAAGCTGGCTTTGGCTATACCATGGGAAAAGATGTTTAGCAGGTGGAGGTGGATGTGAGGAATCAATTAGGAGGATCTTGGAGTAATCATAGCCGATAAGAAGAGTATCATGGAATATGGTGGAGCTGAAGAAGAGTGTGCAGATTCAAGAGGTGTTTAGATAATTAAAATCAACAGGTTTGGTGATTGACTGAATGTGGGACGAGGGACAGAGGCATTCAGGCTGACTCCTGACTTCCTGGCTTTGGGAATTAATGGATGGTAATGCCATTCTCTAAAGGTAGCAGACATTGGAAGAGGTCAGTTTTGGTATGGAGATTGGAATTCAGTTTCAGACATGCCAAGTTTGATGGGGAAGCTGAGTGACAAACTCAGGTTGGCAGTTGGATTCACAGAGGAGGGGTCTGGGTTACAGACTCAAATGTGGCATTATTGGGTTATAGAGGTAACAAAGCCATGAGTGTGGCAGCCCACAATGAACAGAGAAATGAGGCTTGGCCTAGTTTTAGACTACCTCCAGCATTTAATGGACAGAGGAGGATGAAATTGATAAGGACTGTGAGAGCAGAAGGAGAGAGTGGGAGGCAAAAAGGAGGCCGCTTCAAGAAGTGGTCAGGTGTCGTATCAAGATACTTAGGAAGAGCTAAACTGTTTTTGGTGGCTGGATAAATGAAGAAACAAATGAAGCAACAAATGAGACTTGCCTCAAATGACATGGCCAGGAGATGGTAGGCCTAGGACTCAAACCTGGTCATCTTCAATTCTCTGCTCTTCCCCTCAAACCATGCTGACTTTAATGGCCAGCAGCACCTTATATCCTATCCTATAAGGGAACCCTTCTTAGAAAGAGTGGGGATTGAGCTGGGGTTAGAAAGAAGGCCTGGATTTGCAGAGGGGAGTTGGTATTCCAGTTGGATTCAATGGCAGTGCCACAGACATGGAGCTGGAGGTGAGAAAATCATGCTCAGGGAGCAGGAAGGAAGCTTGACTGACCTCTACGCCTTTGCTTTCATTTCTTTCTGCCTTTCACCCTCAACTTCCAAACCCTTGTTGCCTCTTCCAGTTATTACCCCTACTCCCCTGTCAACCCACCACCTTACGTAGGTTCTCACTATGATGCAGCAACTGTCTGCGATCCTTGACTGCCCCTGTGCTGCGTGTCACCTCGATGGGTCTGCTCTATTAAGTCTCTAAACTCCCTTCCTGCTTTGTCTCATGCTCCCTTTTTAATCTCCAGGAGTTTAACATTGGCTCCTCCTAAAGCTGCAATATTCATAAATAATTCATTTATTCAGCAAGTGACTATTGGATGCCTGATCTGTGCCAGGCACTATTCTAGGTTCTTGGTACACATTAATGAACAAAACTGACAGATTCTCGCCTTCAGGTAGCTGACAATCTAGCCAGGAGAGACAGACAATAACGAAATTAAGTAGTATGTCGGAAGGTAACAATTGATATGAAAAAAATGCACAGTAGGGTAACGGGGATTGGGAGTGCAGGGCTGGGGGTCAGGGTATAGGTTTTAATCTTGAATTGTCATCAAATATGGCAGACTGTTCATAGGCCACATTGCTCCAGTACTTTCCCCACCTTTGTGCTGATCCTCCCCATGCTCCAAGGCCAAGCGCCACCCCCGCAGCCCTAAGAGCTTATTAAGTGGTTTGACTTTGATACCTTGTCCACACTTACAGTCTTTGAGATTTTCCATTGACTGGCATGAATGTCAAACATACCACAGCCCTTGGCTATCAGACCTGACCCACTCAGGAACTGCCTGCGTTTTCACCCTTCTGCGGGCTCCTAGCTTACTTGGTTATACGAGTTTGGATGCACTGGCCTGTTTTGCCTTGAGGGTGTCTTGCTCATGCATCTGGAATTCTTTAAGTAGATAAGCCCTCTGCTGGGATTGGGGACGCAGAGATGAAATAAACTTGCCTTCTGTCCTTGACATGTGCTAAGAGTTGTCCCAGCAACATTCCCTCTCTGCCGTGCAGCAGGGAAGGCTTCCTGGGTGGGGCCTGGGTGAATCCTGAAGGAGGAGAATTGTAAGTTTGTCACACTCAAGAGGGAAAGGGCACTCCAGACAGAGGCTTTTCCACAGTTACAGCCTGTGTCCCTTGAGGGCATCCTCTTCTCTTACTTTGTATTCCCCATCTGCCTAGTAGGGCTTTTGCCAAGATTAGATGTTAATAAATGCTACATAAATCATTCAAAGCTCAGGGAGCAATAAAATATGAGGCTTGACAGCTCAGATGAGGCTAGTTTTTGGAGGACTTGCATGCTTGGGAGGGGAATTGGGCCTTGATCCAGCCAGAGGTAAGATGAGCAACGCCAAGATGAGGGAGGGCTTTCAAGGAAGGTATTTGTCCTCTTCCTTGTCCCCTGCCCACAAAAGGTCCATGTGGTCTGCTCCTGTGGAAGCCCAGAGGCACTGAAAGGGGCGAGAGGACCCAGGAGTGGACCACAGAGCTGCATGTATTCACATTGGCACTGTTTCCTCTAACCTCTTAGCTGTGAAGGTAAAGACATGGCGGATCACACATTCATGAGTAGTGCAGGGACCAGAACCCATGCCTCTGCCGTGCCCTGTGCTGCTTCTACCTCGGTTCTTGGCCAAGTGCAAGTGAGAGTGAAGTGTTTAATAGCAGTTTAAGGTTTAGAAAACCACTCTGTTACAGGGGGATGTTGATTCGTCTAAAAGCCATGAACCTTGTGGTATTTGTCCTTTTAGCATATTATAGAAATTACTGAAATTACTCAATCCAACTGATATTTGACAGTCCTTCCAGTTCTGGAAACTAGAAATAAAGAGAAGGAGCAGGGAAACTGTAAGCTTCAGTTTCCTTACCTGTAAAATGGTGATAAAAGAATCAGTTGAGAGATTTTGTAAGGTGTGCATGGGATTGTGCACTGTAATGACTGGCATGCACCGCAGGACACAAAAGTCAACATACCTCAAGTGGATATAAAACAAAATAAAGGTTGGGTGTTGGGAGAGGAGTGGCTTATAGGGCTGATTTGGGAGTCCTTGTGGTACGATGCAGTATAATGTCTGAACGTGGGTGAACATTGAGAGCCAAGATAAGGGGAGGTCAGAGCTTGAGGGGGAGGGGTCGGTTCATTTTGGAGGCTGAAGGAAGAGGCCGAGTCAGGTGAAGAAAACCGAGCCTAGGATTCAATATGGAAGAAACCAGAAAAGTCCTAAATCACTGAAGCCAAGGAGGAGGGCACCAGGGAAGGGATACCTGTGCAGCATTACCCAGAGCTATTGACTGGTGAAGTGGGGAGGGAGCAAAGGCCTTGGGGTATCCTCTTCCCACCCCTAGTGGTGTCATATCTGTATCCATATCTTCCAGGGGTGGATGTGATAAATGGGGCCCTGGAGTCAGTCCTGTCCTCCAGTAGCCGTGAGCAGTGGACCCCAAGTCACGTCAGCGTGGCTCCCGCTACCCTTACCATCTTGCATCAGCAGGTAAAGACTGGGGTAGGAGAAGGCATGGCTGTGCTTTGCCATGGAGGGGGGTGTGGGGTGGTTGAGGAAGAGCTGCCAGTAAGGTGGATGTGCCCAATGGAAGAGAGGGTTGGGCTGTTCCTTTCTAACCGGGTTCTATCCCTCCAGACGGAAGCAGTGCTGGGGGAATGTCGGGTGCGTTTCCTCTCCTTCCTGGCTGTGGGCAGAGATGTCCACACATTTGCATTCATCATGGCTGCCGGCCCAGCCTCCTTCTGCTGCCACATGTTCTGGTGCGAACCCAATGCTGCCAGCCTCTCAGAGGCCGTGCAGGCTGCGTGCATGGTAAGTGGATAGGGTGGTGGAGTGATGATGCCCACCTCACAGGGGGCAGGCTGGAGAGTGACTGCCCCACCTGCCTCTTTGCAGCTCCGCTACCAGAAGTGTCTGGATGCACGCTCCCAGGCCTCCACCTCCTGCCTCCCAGCACCCCCTGCTGAGTCTGTTGCCCGGCGTGTAGGGTGGACTGTCCGCAGGGGCGTTCAGTCGTTGTGGGGTTCCCTCAAGCCCAAACGCCTGGGGGCCCATACCCCCTGAAGCCCTCAGTTCTCCTTCCACCTGCTTGCGTTGGGTCCCAGGGAACTCAAGGGTATGGGGCAGGGAGGGGCCCTAGAGGCTATTGTTAGGCCTCAGCCCCCCCCCCCAAAGTTGCCCCTCCCCAGTAGCTGGGGTTCCCTGCCTAGGAGCTGGGGAGAGAGAGACCTAATCCCTGCGAGGAAGTGACAATACTGGATTGATAAGAGGAGCAAGAAGCAAGGCCAGCCCCGGGCTCTCCACCCCCACATTTCAGGTGGAGCAGGAAGAACTGGTCTAGGCCAGGCCCCATCTTGGTAGGGTCCAGCAGGGGCAGGAGGGGACTGGTTCAGGCATGGGTCCCCTCCACCCTGTTCCATGGGTACCTCTGCTGTACTGATATCACTAATAAAGTCTTTCTGCCCTGCTAAGCTGTGTGCCTTCCTGTGCCCGCATTATACCATCACCTGTAGTACCCTGACCCCTCAGTTAGGCTCATATTCCCAAAGCACCGTGCCCTCCCTGCTTTATTTTTTTATTATTATTTTTTTAAGATTTCATTAATTTATTTGAGAGAGAGAGTGTGTGCGAAGGGGGAGGGACAGAGAGAGAATTCCAAGCAGACTCAGAGCAGAGCCCCACTCGAGGCTGGATCCCACGACCCTGAGATCATGACTCCAGCTGAAACCAAGAGTCTGGAGGCTTAACCGACTGAGCCACTCAGGCACCCCGCCCTCCCAGCTTTAAAAGAAGAAAGTGGGATAGTCACAGAGGGGTCTGGAGTCCAAGTCTCTTTATTTTAACAGCCTGGCAACCAGGCAACAGCAGCAGTACAGGGTTCCTGGCTGGCCAGCACAGCTCCTGTCTGGTCTGCTGGGACAGTGCCAACTTAGACCTCTGCTCCACAGCTCCGAACGGCAGCAGTCCCAGGGCAGCTTAGATGCTGGGCACAGAGCTGCCCCCTCTCCTATATCTAGCCAAACCAGCTCCATGAAAGAAAGTCCTGTTTCCCTGGTGTGCTCGGGGCCCGGACGCTCTTCTTACCACAGCTGTCATCTGGCGTTTTTGCTCCTTTCCTAAGATTTCCACTTTTTCCAACTCTGGGCCCTGGGGGTGCTAGCAGAAAGGTGGCCTTGGCTGCAGGCTCTGGACATCCGGGAGGCCTCCATCCGGCACCAGATGGCGACATAGAGCAGGGCTGTCAGAGCGAGCTGAGAGCTGGGCGCACAGAGTCGTCAGGCGGCAGGGCATGCCACAGGGCTCTGAGGGCGGGTGGCCCTTATGGTAGAGAAACCAGAAGGTCTGGAACAGTTGCGTGTCACCCCGCATGCGGTACACTAAGTCATGCCAGGCAGCAGGCAGTGCATTGGGCAGCCCGTAGGTTTCTCGAGCCCTATAGAGACGCTGCCAGTGTGGCGTGGCTCCTGGTTCATTAGCCTGTGTCAGGTTCAGGATGTAGGTCTCATGATCCAGGACCACATGAGAGCTCCCCGGGTAGTTGCCATCTATTTGGTAGACCCGGTAACCTGCAAGGAGGGAGGGCTGACTGGAGAGGGAAGGAGCCAAGGCCACTCCAGGGAGGGGTCACATGTTCCACCTGCCCTTTGCCAGCCTTGGCTCCAAGTCTGTTTCTGCTTCCTCTATCCCACCAACTTCCTCTATCCCAACAGCTCCCCTCCACCTCACTCACCAGGATTAAGGTCGATGTAGGTGGTGGCACTGGGTGCCAGAAAGGCTACAGATAGCGGCCGGCTCAGGGTCTCCTCGTCATAGAAGACCTCAAACTCATCCACGTGGGTGTGACCAAAGAACTGACCAGCCAAGGTGTTCTCATACCTGCCAGAAGACACTAACTATACTCAGAAGGTTCTAGGGAGGAGGAGGAGATCTGGGGAGATGGGATGCTTCTTTCTTCACATACTGAAGTAAGTAGCCTCTCTACCCCAACAGAGCAGCAGGAATAATAAGATGCTCAAAGGAATTTCCAACCTTCAGACTCTTCATCCACCCCTCTTCCCACCTCCCTCCTACCTGGCTACAATTCGGTAATAATTCCAGCTCCAGCTCTTCAGGCAGTGCCCTGGAGGAATGTGGCCAATTATATGTACCTGCAGGGAGAGTTAAGGAAGGTTATCAGAGAGAATGCCCCTCAATTTGCTAGATGGGATGCTGCCTGATTCATGAATTGTTCAATAAAGCAAATTAGATCTTCTAAATAAATAAATAAACAAACATAAATAAATAAATATCAGAGCAAGGAGGGGTCCAGGCAGCCCTGGCCAGGAAGAGTTGGTACTCATCTCCTACAACGGCCTGCATTGGTAGCCAGAGAGGGGGAGTGGATTCAAAGGGCTTCTAAGGGGGACCAGGAGCCGAACTCCCAGGGAACACTTGTTGGGAGCTTCAGAAAACCATGCTTCTCTGCTCACAGGTGCTCTGGCTCTAGATAGGGAGTCTGGTCGCAAAGGGCCTGCTTCTTCCCCAACCCCCACCAGCACCTACTCCACCATGTTCTCACCGATTTCCCTCACCTTGTCTCCTCGATCCTCAGCAGCCTGAAGCTCCCCCACTAGCCACTGGAGCTGTCCAGCGGGATCTGTGGAGTTGATCAAGAGCCAGAAGTTCTCACGGGAACAAAAATTCATATTGAGAGAGATGAGACGGAGGCCAGGACGTGGGGAAAGGGCATAGAACCCCCCAATTCTGAAACAAAGTGAACATGAAGGTCAACGCTCATTCATAATCCAGGTCCTGCACACCCAGTCCTGTGCTAAGCATTTGGGTGGAGGGCAGAGGCACACAGGACATCCACCAAGAAGGTCACATTCCAGCTGAAGAGCAAAAAACAGTACTGATTGTAGGGCCCACGTGACTGAGGTGAAGGGGCTCAGAAGGTGAAGGGCTCTAGGAGTTCAGGGAAGAGATAAGTGAGCTAGAATGGGAAGCAAAGGCCCTTCACAAGGAATATGATCTGGGCCTGGGAAAGTTGGGATGTTAAAGTGGGGAGTGCATTTTAGAGAGGGCCAACATGAGCAAAGACGTGGAGAGGGTATGCTGTCAGCCCTGTGAGGGAGGGTGTCTGGATATAAGGGTAGGGGTGGAAGCTGGGATCAGATGGGGGAGCACCAGTGAGGAGAGCTGACTCATGATAGAACAGTCACAGGTAATGCCCACGTCCTCTACTCCCTTCGCTATCATCCACCTTTCTCTTCCTGAGTTTCCGTGGACCTCAACTACCTGAGGGTGTGAAGGGCTTCAGCAGGTAGCCAGGACTCCCACGCCTTGGCCATTGCCTCATAGAGCCAGCTGGAAGAGTAATTGCCCTCTATGAAGGGAGGAGGGAAGCCATTGACAGGTGTGCTCTCGTGGTTGCCCACAGCAGGGTACACAGGCACTGGGCCCAAGAACTTCTTCACAAGGGCTGTGACAGTGGTCAGGGCCCGAAGCTGGTCCTGACGTGATTGATGCCAGACGTTGTGGGCGGGGATGTCTCCTGTCCAGTACACCATATCAAAGGGGCCAGCAGGGCCTAGCCCGCTCAACAGGCTCTCCAGGGTCCGCAGGGGCAGGTCACACTTGCTGTACTCGCCCCAGTATCCAGCACCTGGGCGGGAGGTAGGTGGCAGGCCAGAATCCTGGCGGCAACACAGTGGGTTCTCACAGTCAGGGTCTGTGCCCTCCAGGTAGTCATGATCCCAGTGCAGGTCAGTGAGGAAGAGGATGCGACTGACAGGGGCGCCTGGGGCTGGGGGTTTGGGTGGTTGTGGGGAAGGTTTTGGTACAGCTGGCAAAGAGATGTTCCAAGATGAGAAGATGTCCCAGTGCCCACAGGTGGAGCCCAGGAGCAGACCACAGGCCTCAGATGGGCTCAGCACTGAGCGTGTCCACACTTCCACCATGTCGTCTTCAAAGAGCTGGACAGCTGACTGGCACACAGTGGGCGGTGCTATCTTCAGCAGTTTGCAGAGCTTGGTGGCCATGGAGCCCACCCAGGCCACACTGGGCTCCTTCTGTAGTGGGAAGAACCAGTGATGAGAAGTCAGAGGCAGCACAGGGACCAGGCCAACACCTGGCTACCACCCTTTGTGCCTCCATCTCCAAACTGGGGCCAGTCTGGACTCAGTGCCACCGTGGTGAAAAGACCTCAGTGCATTCCCTGCCTCCCACAGATATTGCCCTGTGACTCAGGCAGCACCAGGCCAGTACTTCCTCTTCCCCTCAGGAGGCAGTGGCATTTCAGGCCTTTTGCTTACCTGGCTGGCTTCCTCAGGCACTGTCTGCAGAGTGCCCTGAAATCTGGACTGGGTAGTATGGTGTCCATAGTTCGGGGGCAGGCCCTGGAGAGCACTGCAAAGCTCACCTACCAACTAGCACTCATTATAGTCCCATCAGGGTCAAGGCATCCCTATCTAGTCCCACACCCTAGGATGTTCTGAATTCAAGTCCCTTTTGAGTAACTGGTAGGAGGCCTGGTGCTCTGGATTAGAGATGCCAAGTTTAAGGCACAGAGGATTCCGTGTCAGATATACGGGGAAAGGAGTCCCAGCCCTTCCCCTAGACACGAACTGTGTGCCCTCGAAGGCAAGTGACTTCATCTCTTCCAGACTCTATTCATTTGTAAAATGAAGATAACAACTGTAATGAAACACCTCACGGGTTTGATTTAACCTGTATAATATGGCTAGCACAGTGGCTGGCATACAATTTGCACTCTTTCCTTACTTCACAAGGTCACAGTGGAGGTGGTGGCAACGTGTAGTCAAGAGTGTTCTCCTAAAGGAGAGCAAATCTAGTGAAGGCTTGTAGATAGATGCCAGCCTCCCCATCAGGTTTGCTCTTCAGGACCCCAGGCCCAGCACCTCCCTCGCCCTTGCCCTCCACCGGCGCTCCCCTTGACTGCTCCATCCCAGCCCCTTTAAGCGCTCACCTTCAGCCCAAAGTCGATGGCGGTGAACAAGCCTTTGCAGACTGGGCAGGTGAGGTTCCACCACCCAAAGGCGTTGCGGAGCTGGGGCACTAAGCGACCGAACCTGGCGGGATGGCTTTGGGCGGGAAGCGGGTGGGCCCCGACCGGGGCCCAGAGAACCAGAGAGTCGGGCAGGGCCAGCGCCAGAGCCAGGCCTATCCACAGGAGCCTCAGTCTGGGGGACCCCCGGGACCGGTCCGATTCCGTCTCCCCGCTGGATGTAGGGTGGCCCTGACCGGGAGATACTCCGTGGCCGGGCATTGCCCGAGTTCCTAGACAGGCCAGTTCGCCTGTCCGGCTCCCGCCGGTCTCTCAAGGTTCTCAAGGGGCCGAGCAGCGCCGGGGACAGCTGACTAGCCCCCGCGGGAGTCGACTGACTGCTCCGCGTCCAGCCGCAAAGCAGCTCCACCCCTTCCTCTTCCTCTGTTCCCCAGCAGCTGATGGCCGCGGCTGCCAGGAGTCCTGTCAGAGCCGGGGAGGTGGAGAGAACCGAGCGCGCCCGGGACCCGCCCCCGCCCCGCCCCGCCCCACCCCGCCCTCGCCCCGCCCCACCCCGCCCTCGCCCCGCCTTCGCCCCCGACTGCGCCTGCGCGGGCCGCTGGGCGGAGGGAAGCGCCCTGCGGACTAAACCGCGGAGGGGCGCTGCAACCGCCCGCGCACCTGTTGTGGAGGCAGTCTGGTGTGGCTGGTGAAAGGCTTGACTAGGCTCCTGGTGCCTCCTGTCTCCAAACCTGGACTAAATTCCTGGGGCAGCTAACTGGGCCTAACAGCTAACAGGCACTCCACTGGGCCGCCCACTCGGGAAGGGAGGCGCGGGGAGAGCACGACCAAGCAGGTCGCTGAGTGTGTCGCCTCTGGCCAGAGAGCGCCTCCCTTCCGTCTCCGATGTTCTGCCCCTGGCACCAGCACCCTTGAATCACCCTGACAGAATTTTTGAGTCGCATTTGATGCAAACTTTTCCTAATGGAAGGGGCCCTGAACTCGGGGACACCCACACATTCACTTTACAGATGAGAGAAAACTGGCCCAGAGATGGTGAAGTGACTAAGGAGGGCTACAGAGCATACAGCCAGGAGAGTCAGGAACATGGCCTAGAACTTGTGTGGCCCATCCCCGTGTATCCATGACGGTGAAAGCTAACATTTACTGAGCTCTGTACACGTTCCCGCGTGGATCCAGACACTTTATAATACTATCCTCAATTGGAACAACCCTAAGAAGTAAGTATAATACTATTATTACTTACATTTTGCAGATGGGGAAAATGAAACATGGGGAAGTTAAGTGGCAGAACAGCAATTAAAACCTGTGAGCTCTTTAATTCCTAGAGTTCTTCTCCAAGAGGCCCAGAACTACCAAGTCCTGGCAATTCTTTCCTTTGAGAATTTCTTTCAAGTGACTCTTCCTCATCATCTCAGAGTAATTGTGATATAATAAGAAATGTATTTGGTCTTTGTCTCTAGTTCCTGTTCCTGGCACAGAGCTCCTAAAATCTCTTAAATTTCCTTGTTATTTATACAGGCCCTTTTCAATCACACCTAAACTTATGCTAATGAGGGGTGACTTCTGGTGGGCCCCCTAGATAGCCTCAGGATGGGGCTGGTGACATACAGACAAAGTGATTAGAGGGCAAGTAATTCCAGCTCCACCCTCAACCTACCGGGAAGGGAGGAAGACTGGAGAATGAGCTCTCAATCTCTTTGAGAGTTTCCTGTTGGTGAACTTACTCAGTTGCTAGTATGGGTAACACCTGGAGAGCACCTGGCAGCTCCATGACTTCGCTCCCTTTATGCCTCGTCCTGTGCTTTTCTTCCATTTGGCTATTCCGGACCTGTACCTTTTATAATAAACTGGTAAATGTAAGTAGAGTGTTTTCTGAGTTCTGTGAGCTGTTCCAGCAAAGTAGCAAACCTGAGGAGAGTGTCATGGAACCCCAGAATTTGTAACTGGTTGATCAGAAGCGCCGGTGGCAACCTGGAGCTTGCCACTGGCATCTGAAGCTGGGCATCTTGTGGGATCTGATGTTAACTCCAGGTAGTGTCAGAATTTAATTGAGTTGTTGTACAGCCAGTTGGTCTTGGAAAATTGGAGAATTGTGTGGTGTCACCAGAAGTGGTATCAGAAGTAGGATTTACTTTACAAAAAAAAAGAAGTAGGATTTGCTAGCCAGGCCCTAGCTCATGGAAACATGTGGTTTGGGTAAAGAGGATGAAATGGTGGAGGAAAGGATGAGGAACCTTTAATTCCTGGGTGGCATGGCCACATAGTCACCCAAAGTGTGGAACAGCAGTTGTGCTGTAACCAATTACTAAAGGTAAAATTTACCAATGGAATTTAGAGGTAGATCCAACTCCTGGGGAATTGACTCATTGGATGCTTACGGCAGTGGAAAATAATATGAAAAAAGCAAACTATATAATCTTTTGGTTATTGTTCTCTGTAATAGCAAAAATGAAAGGAAGGGGGAGTGCTGGGTGAGACCTTGATGCTGGACCAAGCTCAGATTTTAGTTGGTCTGAGTTTTTACTACTAGTCTCAAATATGCCCCCAAAGGGAAAAATTTTACGGGGGAAAACAGAGTACCTCTAAGACTGTGGTCATAGGAAGATTGGCTACATGGGAAGAGGGCAAAAACCAAGAAACTACTGAAACCAGGAAATACAATGTGAGAGAGTTGTTTTATTTTGTAGATTAGTATCATCAACTTCCTGAAGAACCTTTACTGAAATGGACTGTGAGCCTGACTAATTTAGAGGCAGTATCTTTGTTTTTACATGCTTCAGAATGGAAGAGCATGTTTGGGTTGTTACAGGACCCATAGCTAACTGTGGAACAATCCAGATGGCTATACACCATCCAGATACACAGAGGGTTATTCCTGAGGAAATGGCCAGGCTGCTGGGTTGGATAAAAGCTACTGTGAGGTCTGTTTACCCTGACAAGGGAAACTGTAAACAATCCCTATAAATTCCAAGTGGAACACCCTACATCAAGCAGCTGATTTGCTTCGTATGCAAGCCGTGTGGGACTGGCTTTACGGTGACCCTGGCTTTATACACACCCACTGAATATGCCCATTACCCAGGTCATGGTAAACACTGTGGTTAAGCAGGCCACTTTTTCATGGACCCTCCATGTAACTTTTCTGCTGCAAAATCAAGCAACAGACCAAGAAGTCTTTTTTTTTTTTAAGATTTTATTTATTTATTTGTTTGAGAGAGAGAGAGAGAGAGAGAGGAGCAGCATGAGAGAGGAGAGGGTCAGAGGGAGAAGCAGGCTCCCCGCTGAGCTGGGAGCCTGATAAGGGACTCGATTCCAGGACTCTGGGATCATGATCTGAGCCCAAGGCAGTCGCTTAGCCAACTGAGCCACCCAGGCGCCCCCAGTCCAAGAAGTCTTATCAAATTTGTTGTCTGAACTTCCCCTCATGGGTCTTATAGATGCCAGTAAAAACATTAGATTAACAAGAGAAGGGGGAGACACAAAGGGGAGAGTTAAGGTCCATCTTGATGGACAGCAGGATGAATATCTTTAGATGGTTATTAAGAAGGGGACTTCAAATAGCCCCATTTCTCCTTAACTGTTACTGCTCTCAGTCTCTGTCCTTCCTATGTAAGAGGACATGATGACCCTTAGGGCCCAAATTCCATCTGTTCTCCAAGACCTTATCCCAGGACCTCCTTTCCTTTGCTCACATCCCATCTCCTTCACAACATCTTTCTTGCTCACTCCCTCCTTGCTCATTTGCCCAGTTCTCTTTCTCACAGTGTTTCATATAGTTGCTTTTGGTGGTACCATCGTTGCTGCATATCACACACTCTTACCCTTCTGGGGTAGGGTGATCAAAAGGTGATCAAAAGCCCCTCTTCCCCTGACACGGATACATTGTTCTCCAGGAATTAGATTCTGAGACAGAGATGAACATACAAGAGATTACTTAGGAAGTGCTCTTGGAATCTACAGCTATGGAAGGAAGGGAAAGGTAGCAGGATTGGGCAGAGGGACAAGTTGAGCTTTGATGCTGTCTCGGTAGAGACATCAGTAGACCCTATGGGAGTTCTGAAGCTCGGATGACCCTTCAGAATTGTCCTGAAATGACGTGAGGGGGCTTGCTTCATTTGGGGAAACCCCTGTAGGGGGCTGATAGCTGAGGGCTTTCTGTTGAGAGCACTCCTAACAGCCTGGAGAATAAGTCCTTCGTTCCCTAAGGGAGACCAGGCGACAATGACAGTGTCCACCACAGTCCGACCACCTCGTGTGCCACTTGGATCCATTTCTTCATATAAGGTCTGGGAACAGCTCCTTCAGAATTCTGGTGAGTCTCCCTTCATGGTGGCAACTGAGAAAAGGAAAGCTAGTGGGAAGAATTACAGCTACTGTAGCTGATACCAGGACAGCCTACATCTCCTTTGTGTAGCAGCTGCCCTGCCTCTTCTGTTCCTGTAATCAGGATCCTCTCTATGGCCAAGATAGTGACGCCTCTTTTTGCCTGCTGGTCCCTTCACACAAGGAGCCCCAAGTTCTTGGGCGGCAGTCATGCTCTGTGCCCTGTTGGACACATTTTCCCTTTGGGAATCAAGACCACTAAACCTGTGGAGCCCAGAGTTGTAGGAGCAGGAAGTATAAATTCCCCAGGTGGATCACAGGAGTAATGGTAAGGAGGCCATTCCTGCTTCCTTCCTTGTTTCTGGACTCATGAGTTCTGTCTGTTGGGCACACAGCACTATACCAAGGTTGCTATTTTATTTTTATTTATTTTTTTTTAAAAGGTTTTATTTATTTACTTGACAGAGAAATCACAAGTAGGCAGAGAGGCAGGCAGAGAGAGAGGGGGAAGCAGGCTCCCTGCTGAGCAGAGAGCCCGATGCGGGGCTTGATCCCAGGACCCTGAGATCATGACCTGAGCCCAAGGCAGAGGCTTTAATCCACTGAGCCACCCAGGTGCCCTGAAGGTTGCTATTTTAAAGTGGACACTGCATGCTGGAAAATGGCACCCTGTCTTCTGTAGGTGTCACTTTCAAGTTTATGCTTTAGCTGAACCTTCACTAGCCCGTTCCATCACTGTATCAGGCTGGTGGTTTCTGGGTGATGTGATATGTAATGTGACTAGTGGGTCCTCTAGTCATGTGCTCACTTTACACATCCTTTGCTAAAGACTGGGTCCTTGATCTGATGTGATGGGATCCCATGCCTGTTGTTCAAACACTGTAAGCTCTTGGAGCATGGTGATAGTTGATTCTCAGTGGGCAGTAAAGGCAAAACTATGCCTGAAATATGTGTTTATTCCTGACAAAACAAATTGCTTCACCTTTTTGGAGTGGAAGGAATCCAGTGTCGTCAACTTGCCACTAAGAGGCTAGTTGGTCTCTTCAAGGTATGATGCCATATTTGAGACTTGGCTTCTGTTTTTGCTGCTAGTGGGTTAGACATTTGACATGTGTCAGAAACCTATATGAGCTTTGGTAAGTGGCAGCCCACACTATTGGGTCTATGGTAATGGGTTTCTAATGATGATATGCTGCCCCCTAGCCTCTATTTTGGGAGTACAGTCCTGTCATTTCTATTGCTGTCAGTGAGCCCAGCTCAGCAGTGGCATTTCCTACCATCAGCCTTGGCCTATATAGGAGAGCCATTATGGAATTTCTTAGTGATGCCGGTGTCCCTCTTACTAAACATTCCTTATTACTTTGGAAAACTGTGTATCCCATGGAACACAGTTATTTCATGAGTTTTCCAACCTCATATAATATATCCATTCTTGATACCCACTTTCTGAGCCTTTTTATCCTTCCTGTCAATGATGGTTGTTCTGCCTCCCTTCGTGCAGGCCATCACTTTTTCCATGCTTTTAATTGCTGATTAGTTATTTTAAACTTTTCATTACTTTTTTCTAGAGCATCAGTTGAGCTTATCTACACTCAATTCCCTTATTCTTATAGTTACAATTTCTCTCATATTTCTCAAAAGCCTGATGCCCTGACCTGACCAGGGCATTTCTTTCCACCAACATATATCCCATTTCACCGGGGACTCTCCAAAACTCCATGTAACCGGTGCTGGGGTCCTTGTCGGCTGGGTGGCGAGGGATCTAGCTCCAAACTCCCATCTTACCATCTGCTTTCTTGGAGCATCCTGGCACCAATGTCTACAGGTTGGGTGACCCAATAGCAGACCCTAAGATGGAGATGAACTTGCCCGAGGTTTATTAGGGAGCACTGTCAGGGTTGCTATCTCTGAAGAAAAGGAAGCAAGTAGAATTGGGCAGAGGCAGAGGATGAATCTTGGTGTAGTCTCTACAGAGGCCTCAGCTGACCCTACAGTGAGTTCTGAAGCTGAGAACTCTCAGCAGTGTTCCAGAGTGAATCAAGGGGACTGGACCTTTGTTCCCTCCCAAACCGATCAGTCATAGGATGCCTCAGGAAGAGGGTATGGCCTTGGGTGAGGTGGTTTTCCTGGGTGGAGGCTCCTGGGTGGGCTCATCATTGAGGGCCATATTCCAGCAGCAGGGAGACTTTCATTCCTTAGGGGGACCTTGGGTGACCTCTAGCAGTGTCTACCACATTCTTGTTCCCAGGTTCCTTAAGAAAGGGCATAGATACAATTCAGACATCCTCTGGCCTAAGAGTTATTATGAGCAGAGCTCTGAGGGGCTAGGAGTGAGAGTGGTAAAAGCAACTTTATTCTTTATTTTCTCTAGATCTTAGAACCTCTGAAACCTATTTTGGAGGCTCCCAGGCTGCTAGACAATGGGTGAAACTTGGGGCAGGGAGATGAACCTAGTGTTTAAAGATCTAAGGCTCACACAGCTCCTGCTTTCATGGCAAATTGGGTGCCAGGCTTGGAGAGTGATTGGCAGAGGGATAATATGGGCTGCCTGGTTGGGACAGAGAACTTCCTAATTAATTTGGGCTAATGGATCAGGGGCCCACTTAGGGTATGCTCCATTGTGTCAGGAAACCTGTTCAGATTCTATACAGGTAACCAGCCAACTCTCTGGCTGCCTGTGAAACTGCTAATTAAATCCATAATTCCCCGCAGCAGCCTAGAACTGATGGGAAGAGGTCCCCCTCTTGTGGATATTTTAGGGAGTACCAGAGAGCTAGGAATCTATGAATTTAAGGGCATGGACCCTGAAGAAATGGGAGTCTTCTGACAGGCATTTCCAACAGTGTGTCCAAAACCCTCAGTGGTAGGGACAGTGGCTACAGATTCAGTCTCCTGGGTTAGAATCCTGGGTCTGCCACTCACTAGTTGTGTGACCTAGACAAAACACATCACTTTCTAAGTTTTGATTTCTTCCTAGATGACATGGAGATAATAATGGTACAAGGTTGTTGTGAGGGTTCAGTGAAATCCAGAGTGCTTAGAACAGTATGTAGGGTGGAAGGAAGTGTTTAGTATTTGATGCCATCCTTTTAAACTGCATCTCCCATCTGTATTGACCATCATTGATTTAATGAGGTCCAGCTCCCAGGGCTCCTGGCTCCCCACGCCCCGTTCACAGGGTCCATTGCCTGGGGAGAGGAACTCACTGCGGTGAGGTGAAGGCCAAAGGAAAGAATGTGGGAAACTTTGCAAAATCCTTTACCTGACTCACCTCCCTTAATCACCCATGGAAGATGTGGGGAGCATTGACTTAACAGTGACTTGGCTCCTTTTATTGCCAGGCAGTCATACATTTATTTGCTCAACACACACACACACACACACACACACACGTCTAAACAAAACTCTCACAGAATTCAGCGTCCCTAGAAAAACCCTACAGTCATCTACTGTTATCCATGCAGCCTCACTCTTCCCACCCGAAATTCCTTATGAAAGGATTCTTTCAGTAACAATTCCCTTCAGAGGAGAGAGCGAGAAATTTTGCATCTAAGAGAAATATGATTTAGAAATTTCCCTATATTGTTATACTAGTAACTGAGCAATTCTAATCAGTCCAATAAGAGCTTCCATGGAGGATGTGTGGGGAGTTGTGGGAGCAGAGAAGAGGCGTGTCACCTGGAGCTGAGGGCCTTCACACAGGTTCCCCAGGAAATGAGTTATGTCTATACCAGGCCTGAAGAATGCTCAGGTGGGGTGAGACTAACGTCCCCACAGAGGGAACTGTATGCAGAGTCCTGTGGCCAGGAAGGCCTGGCAAGTTTGGGAACTGAGGAAGAAGACAGTGTGACCATTTGAGGGAGTTGGAGGGTGTGTGAGGCTGACACTAGAGATTGGCAGGATTACATCAGAGTTTAGTCTTAATCCCCAAGGGAATGGATGCATTTGTTAATAATTTTGTTCATTTATCCATCCAGCCATCCATCCAGGTGACACACACTTAGAAGTCTATTCTGTGCCAAGTGTTGTGCTAGGGACCCTGAAACACGGAGATGACTATGCACCAGCACCTCCCTCAGACAGCTTATGGACCTGTGGGAAGAAACAGACATGAAGCACAGACCTAAAGAAAGGGCTATTGGTGACATGTTTACTTGGTACTATAACGGGTCCAAGGAAGAAGTGGTTGATTCCTGCTGACCTGACAGTAAAGGTTGATGGGAACGAGAAAAATATTTCCAGGAGGCCAGTCTTGAAATATGAGTTAGTATTTACCTAGAGGACAAGATTGGGAAGGGGTTTCTCCTTTGTTTTCTTTTTTCTTTCTTTCTTATTTTATTTTATTTTATTTTATTTTATTTTATTTTATTTTATTTTATTTATTTATTTCAGAGAGAGAGAGGTAGGAGAGAGAGCACACAAGCATGAGCAGAGGGAGTGGCGGAAGGAGAAGCAGACTCTCTGCCGAGCAGGGAGCAGGGAGGGGAGCCCCAATGTGGGGCTTGATCTTGGGACTCTGGGATCGTGACCTGAGCTGAAGGGAGACGCTTAACCGACTGAGCCACCCAGGCGCCCCTCCTTTGTTTTCAATGCTTGAGATGCACTAATGTTCTTTCAGAGCCTACACAACATGCTCCCAGCTTTCTCAGGGCCTTTGCATCTGCTGTTCCTTCTACCTAAAGAGATCTCCCTCTCTTTTCACTTAATTAGCTGCTACTCATTCTTTAGCTCAATTGTGATTTCCTTGGGGACGCTTTCCCTGATCTATTTTTTCTTTTTCTTCCTCTTTCCCCTTCCCCTCTTTCTCCTCCTCCTTCTCCTTTCCCTGTCCTCGTCTTCCTTTCCTCCTCCTGTCCCCCTCCTCCTCCTTCTTCATTCTTATCATAGTTCTAATTGCAGTTATAATTTTATGTTTGTTTATGTGCTTATTTAACTAATGCCTGCCTTTCCAGTAGACTATAGACTTCATGAGAGTGGGGACCATATCTGGTTTTGCTCCCATTGTGTCCCCAGTACTCACCACAATGTCTGCCAGTGCCTCCACAAGATTGATTGCTCAAATAAATTAGAAGTGAGAGGATAAGCAAAGGGCCAAAACATGAAACACTATGCAAAAGGGGAAATTTCCAAAAGTTCAAGTGAAGGCTAATTGTAAGAAGAGATGCTGGGAAGTAAGGAGGGCCTAGGTCTTGAAGAGTTTGTTTGCAAATCTGGGCAACTGAGTCATGGAAGGATTTTTTATTGGAGTTTATCCTGATAGGCTATGGACCTTTAGTGAGGAGAGCCAGAGAGATCAGCTGGTAATGGGTGAGGTTAGAGATGAATTCTGAAAATTGGGGTTGAAGAAGATTGTTCAGCAGGGGAAATAGATACAAGGAAACCAACATCCACAGAACTGCCTCCAAGGGCTCTTCATACCTGCCACGGGGCCACCTCAGATCTCTAAGTAAACAGATGAACAGAGGGAACACTTGAATTAAAGACACCAAGGTTTCTGGTTTAGTTGGTAGGAAATGGAGCACACATGTTAAGAGTTGGACCAGCACAAAGAAAGGGATATAGCTTCCTCTGAGGCCGATGGTAGGGGTAGGAGGAGGACAGAAAACAGGATTTCAAAGTCAGGTGATCTGTCAAGAATCAAGGTCACGCAGGCCCTGGTGACCTGCTTCCTCCCCCATCTGCCAAACTTCTTGTCCATCATGTTTCACTTGATGGACACTCCAGCCGCTCCAGCACAAAGAGGGCGCCCTCCCCTACTCCACCTACAGCACACTCATCCGGCCCCCAACACTAGAATTACTCAGTGGTTTCTCCCCCAACACTAGAATTACTCAGTGGTTTCTCTGCAAGACCACCAGTGATGGGGGTGGGGGCTGGGGGACAAGACCTTCAGTATCTCCATTTTATCCTCACTCCCTGGCATGGTGCGTGGGGCATAGTAAAAGCTCACTGTCACTGTTTATTTGTTCAAAGATAAAGGAGTGTTTTTCTTGTATCTAATCTAAAAATTTTATATACATGCTCCCCCCCCCCCCCCCGCTCCAGTAAAACGTCATTCCCCCCAAGGAAATCTTTTCGACTGTGTTTCTTGGAACCTTAGCTTCCTTGAGGGGAAGTTTGAAATAAAACTTTAACCTTTGCTTGAAATCAACTTGTCTAATTGCTTTAACAAAGCTCTTGCTTTGCTTTATGTGAGTAATAACACCCACACTGTTTTGTTAAATCAGTGTGAGGACCACACCCCAATAAAGGGTTTCATTTTAGAAGCTGGTTTTCTTAAACCAGAAAAGTAGTGTATGCATATGTTAAAATTTTTTTTCAAGTACTTAAAGGGTATGTTTTCTTTTTTTAAGATTTTATTTATTTGAGAGAGAGGGGGCACAAGCAGGGGGAGGGGCAGAGGGAGAAGGAGAAGCAGATTCCCTGCTCACTCAGTGGTGAGCCCAGTGCAGGGCTCAGGGATCACGACCTGAGTTGAAATCAGCAGAAGTCAGATGCCCACTGACTGAGCCACCCAGACGCCCCTAAAGGGTATGCTTTAAATAGAGAATGCTTCTTCCTACGCCAAACTCTGGAGTCTTTCTCTGGAGAGAAACATAACTTCTTTTTTTGTGTTTTTAGAATGTTTCTATTAGCGTGTGTGTGTGTGTGTGTGTAATAAAATGTTGAATGAGACTTCTGATGCTTCAATATTTTGACCAAAGCTCTAAGGTTAGACAATATATATACCCAAAGGATTACTTAAAAGTTGGCTGAACAAGGGCATCTGGGTGGTTCAGTCGGTTAAGTGTCCGGCTCTTGATCACAGTTCAGGTCTTGACCTCACGGTCATGGGTTCAAACCCCATGTTGTACTCCATGGTGGGTGTGGAGGCTACTTAAAAAAAAAGTTGGCTGAACAGATCTTTGACCCTCATCCTAACCTCCACCTTCAGTCTATATAAAAGAAGTAGAAAATTCTATGACATTTAAAGCATAGGGGCAAGTGCTATGATTTTTCTAAGTGTCTGTATGTTTGTGTACATGTTTGGGAGGGTGCAGGGGGCATACTGCTAAGAAAACCACTAAGACTGCTTGGGAGTCCGGTATCTTTCTTCGGGAGAAAGGCTTGGGAAGTTGCAGAAATGTGTACCCAACACAATCCCAGTATAGCTATCAGAGCAAAGTATGGTGAGAGAGTTCTTGGAAGAGCTTCGTATGTGACATGGAGTCTACTGCCTCCTTTGCACTTGTATAAGTTTCAGGTAGAGGCTGGCCGGAGTAGCCCTCAGTGTTAGAGCAAGGAGAGAAGGCAGCGATGGGGTAGTCTGTGTGCTCAGAGTATGATATGTTTAAGTCAAGTGAAGATCAAAGAAGAGAGCTGAATGTGAAGGAACCTTGTCCAAGGGGGTACTTGGTCCTGGCAATAAGAGACCATGTTGTGTACGTCAGTGGAGAGGAACTGAGGAGATGGGGACTCAGGAGATTAGCTGGAGGGCGTATACCCCTTCCAGCCCACTTCTTCCCCAGCCCCCAGGTCAGCGAACTGTACATCGTCCATATCCCTACAGGGCCTCTGAGATCCACACATGTCTCCAGGAGAGAGCCAAATGTAGACACCTCTATACCTCTATATTATCCAGAGCTCAGTTCCAACAGGCTAGTGCCACACATATAAACTCACACCCAAACACCCCATGTGGACTCCAAAGGAGCCAGTTGCCGCAGATGAAGGAGGGTGGATGGAAGATGAAAGTACTCTTCACACCTCCTTTTATTATTACAAGTTCCCACGCCACAGAGCTGGCCTGAGCTGGAGATGCAGGGCTGCTGGGGGACATTTTGAATTGGAAATGTTTCTCTATTTTGATTTAGGCAGGACTGAATCATTTTAATACCCAGAAGTGAGCTTAGTTGTAATGATCGACTTGAAACCATTTTTCTATCAGAAAGTGACTGTCCATCTGTAGGATCAGCTTGAGACTTCATGGGACGGGTAGTGTGAGAAGGGGTCTCAGTACAGCATGTTTGAAAGCTGTGTTCGGAAAGAAAGGTGAGGAATATTTGTGCTTTGCTGCATTCAGTTCGCTAAGTAAATCCATTACATCTGTATTTATAGGCTGTCATGCAAAATACACAAAGGAGAAAACAGTACATTGTTTCTTTTGCTTAGCAAAGTATTTTCCTATGGCTGGCAGAGAGCTAACTTCTGGAGAGTTCCAGGGAGCCAGTTAATCACATGGGCTCCTCACTGGATTCTGAATGGAGGGTAAATGCCCAGAGGCACGTGAGGATTGAGGTGCACCGTCTGCTTCAACCTGGTACTGTACCGGAGAAGGATGCTTGGGTCTGAGGCCACAGTGAAACCTTGCAGCTAGATTTAGACTCTGGGCTGGGTCCTCATCCAGGATCACAGCCTGGTACAGGGCCCATCTACGTGGGAGAGAGGAGAGCAACACAGTTTCATTACTGTCTCTACAATAATAATATCCAAACTTTGTCTTTACAAATCCCTATGAATAAATGACTTTCGAGCACTCATCCTCAAATGTTCCTTCCTTTACAAATTACATAACAAATTTGTAGTCATCCTGTAACATAGCTGTTTTTCTTTAACGACTTATTAAAATATAAATTCGAGAATGAAATAAAAATAACAGTTCTAGTTGTTTAATGTCTTATTCTTATACCTCAGTGGATTGGTTTATGCCCTGCCTGCGATGTGTGTGCCCTGCTGCCCTAGAAGGAGAATCCAGGTCTGACTCAAGATCAGAAATGGAGGAAGAGTGTGCTCCACATGGGTCTTCAAGTCCTATGAGAGAGCAAGAGCCAGGAGACTGGGCTGTGGTTTGGCAAACACTTGGCCTCATCTCAGCACCTGAGTTACTCATCCAATGAGAGGAGAAAGGGACCAGAAGTATGCTTCCAGGAGAGTTTTCTCTTGGAGAAGGGAGCAGAATCCTTCCCCTCCCTGAAAACTTAAAGAATGAAGTGATAAGCAGCTCCTCCTACTTTAAAATCAGTATAGTATTCCACTATCATAAGATGTCTTGGAATATTTTCGTGTGCCCTTTTTTTTTTCCTTTCTGTGTGTTCCAGCTCTAGACTGGGGTGGGCAAATCTGGCCTGTTGCCTTTTTTTGGGGGACAGTCTATGAGCTGAGAATGGTTTTTACATTTTTAAATAATTAAAGAAAACCAAGAGAAGAATGGTATATTAGGACATATGGAAATTATAGGAAATTCAGATTTCAATATCCATGAAGTTTTATGGAACACAGCCACCCTTATTTATCTCTTTTCTGTGGCTGCTGTTACACCTGAATGGTAGAGCTGAGTTGTCGCCACGGAAACCCTCTGACCCTCAAACCCAAAGTGTTTGCCATCCAGCCTTTGACAGGAAACATTTGCTGAGCCCTGCTGTAGACAGTGGAAATAGCCGTATTATTTCAAGGAAAATTAGGATTGTTGTAATAGTAGGAATGTTAAGAGTGGTGTGTTGGTATCTGATATGTATGTTTATTTTCAAATAAGTTTTTGAGAATGAAAAGGAAAGGGGAATCAAGACATAGACTTTGTGTCATTACGGTGATGGAGAACAGATAATTTAAGGCAGATAATTTAATTCCCCCCTTCTTGCCCTGGAGAAACTAGAAAAGGACCTTTGAATCTTCTGAGAGCGAGGACTTGGTGGTAAGAGGTGGGCTGGGAGTCTGGAGGAGAGGGTCAGACCGGGAGGAACTGTTATGCCAGGGTCACCATCAAGTGGCTGAGCTGCCTTCGCCCCACCATCAGGAGGCCCTCTACCCAGCTGAAATTCATAGATTCAACTTCCATGGACTAAAGGAGAAAGGCTGTTGGAAGACATTAACAGTCTCAGCGTACTCTACCTCTCTGGCCTCTTCAACCTCTCCCATTCAACTTGAAAATCCAATTGATGCTCCCTCTTTAAAAATGAAGCAAACATAAGCAAGACAAACAAATGCAATCCCCTCACTGGACCTAGCCTGATCTCCAACTGTCCCCATTTCTCTGCTCTCTGAGACAGGGAGCATCTCAAAAGAGCTCTCCACATATGCTGTCTCCACTTCCTCATCTACTTGTCCTTCAAAACACTCCCGTCTCATCTTGAGCCCACCAATCTACCAGAACAGCTAAGGCACTTACGACCTCCACATGAATAGATCTAGAGGACACTTATCAGTCTTTCTCTTCTGGTTCTGGACATATTGGATTACTCTGTCTTCCAGCACTCCCTTCTCTCTGCTTCTCTGACACCTCAGTTTTGGCTGTTCTTTCCTGCCTCCCCCATCCCTTCTGTTCCTTCTCAGTCCCTCACAACGTTGACTTCCTATAGATGCTGCAAACACAAGGTGACAAGGTGATGTGTGCTCTTCACCCATTATCTGATACTATTGAGGGATGGAAGGACCTTGGTTTTACAAGCTACCTGCTAACCCAGCCTAGCATCAGTGGAGGGTTCAAGATGCAAGGCTGGTAATCTGATGGCTGATAAGCAAAATCATGGTTCTGCTCTTAGCTTCAAACAGCATCAAAAACTCTAGATCCTGTTTGTGACACTCAGTTCCCATTGTTGTCCTGTGTTAGGATGGCCTTCCTAGCTTTATGCTCTTTCCCCTTAGAACACTCAACTCTGACATAAGCAACCTGTGATATACTTGCATTTTGCCCTTGGTGAGGATGGGAGAGGGAGCTTCCTCTTAACCAAGGCAGCTAATTTCAGCCTCTATCACCTAAAAGTATGTGAAGTCATTGTCTAACATAAGGACATATCTCATAACTGGGCCCCCTGCCTGCCTGGCTCAGAACCTTGTTATTTCCCTTATCTTTCTCGTCTTGCTTAAATCTAAGCCAAGAGGGAAGGCAAGTATTTTATTTTCTGCAACAGTTTTCTTCTTTTTTAGTGTTTTTCTCTTAAAAATATCTCTTAACTATTCCTCCTTTGTGACACTGTATGCGATGTACCAGTGGCCAATAATGGACTTTCTTTTGCTTTTTATCTGCTGCGGAGCTCCAGCCAAAGCAAGCCTCCTGCTTTAACTTTCATGTGCTAAAGTAGACATTTCAGCTACTCAAGGATTCACGGAAATCACTGGGGCTGAGGTCTGTAGGTCCCACCTCACTGCGCTGGAGAGTTGGCTGCTTTCCAGGTCCTGTGCAGGTGTGAGTATGGGCAGGGCTGGTGACCTTCTAGAACTTGCCAGGCCGGTCGTATCCTTTGTGTTGAAATCTTATTGGTCCCTTTCGCCATTTCTTTGGATTGAAAATATTCAAATTCTTATTTTCATTTACTGCAGTCAGAATTTAATGCACACACTCTGGAGGGAGTGGGGAGTAAAATCAGATTCTGGAGCTGGGCTCTAGTATCTTAGCAGCTAAGAAAGGGAGGAGGAAGCCAGGAAGTAGAGAATTTGATCAAATTATGACAACGTGACCCTGAGACAGGTACTGTTATCATCCCCAGTTTCAGGAAACTGAGGCTTAGAGAGATTAAATGACTGACCAGTAGGATCAAGACTTGGGACTTGCTTCCAGGCCATGCTCTCAAAATTCCAATGTATGCCTCTCTCTGTCCACATTCCGTTGTGAAAGTCTTGCCAGCTAGAGACAGGCCTATAAAATGTCAAGCTTTCCACCAATTTAGGGAATAGTTACAGGTATCAGGATGCCGCATAAACCTCTGAGAGAGTGTGCCCCAGGGACTGGACATCATTGAAAAGGTGGGAAATGTGTGTGGCATTCCAGTGTCTACCAAGAACATAATGAGTAATGTTAACACAAGCAAACAAAAAGGGTCTTTTCTGTAGTCCTTGGCTGGGTAAGAAGATAGCTCAAGTTGTAATAAATGACTAAGGAGGTGGTCTGATTCCTTAGCTTACAAATGGAGCGTTGTTTTTCTGTCCTTGGACAGACAGATCCGTAGCACTGTGGTGTGAAGGCATACATGGAGAGTGTGGATGGGAAGTTGGAGATTTGAGGAAAACGGGAAAGTCCTGCTATCGACAGCACAAAAGCCAATTGACTAGGGAAACACAGTAAATATTGTGGGACAATATTGGATTTATAGGACTATTTCCATACGTACATATTAGTCAGGATAAGTAACATTAGCTGCTTTAAGAATCAGTCCTAAAATATCAGTGACTTAACCCAATATGGATTTACCTTTGGCTCTTGTCACTGTCCAGTGTGGGTCTGTGGTGAAAGAGAAGTGAGAGGGACACGGGTAGACAGAGGTTCTATCACCTTTAGCTCATGACTCCTGGAATTGCCTGGATGTTGAAATCCAGGCAGCAGGTGTGGGGTGTGGGTGGGTGTGTGTGTGTGTGGGGGAGAGAGAGAGAGAGAGAGAGAGAGAGAGAGAGAGAGAGAGACGGATGATCCAGGCTCAGAAGCAGTTTTCATGAAACCCTGGGCCTAGAATAGTGCCTGCTGCTACTGCTCAGATTCCCTTGGCAGGAAGTGGGGCAAGGAGGAGGCCTGGGGAGGAGAGGAGAACAGGGATCCTGCAGAGCACTGTAGCCTCTATAGCAGTGTGTAACCCTTCTGTGCCAGGGCTAATTAAACTTACCTTGAGATTCCCTCCTTGCATTCTCTCACCTGCTCAGTGCTGTCACCTTCTTCACCCATAGAAGCTCAGAGACTGTGTGGAATTATTGAACGACTTAGTGCTAGAGCTCAGATGAGAATTCAAGCTTTCTAATTTTTAGTTTGGTCTTCTTTTACCACGTATATTTACTGGACTCGGATTGTAGAAGATGACTCTTCGGGGAAGGGAGAGGTCAGTGTGGGCTAAGGTGATCAAGAAAGGCTCCAGAGGAACGTAGTGCCTGAACTGGGTCCTATAGTTTGTATAGGATTTGGATAGACCAAGCAGAGGGACAGCACATTCCAAGCAAGTTTGAAGACATAGATTTGGGCTCAGGCAATAAGCACATTCATTTATTTCAATTTATATCCTTTTACTGATTAAAAGAACTTCATTAAAAATTTTAAAAGGTAACATATTTGCATGGTTCAAAATTCAAAAGGTACAAAAGGACATAAAATGAAAACAAATCGCTGTCCCATCCCTGTCTCTTGTCCCCATAAGCTCCCCTTCCCAGAGGCAAGCGTTATTACCAGTTTCTTTGGTGTCTTTCCAGATATCTTCTGGGCATATAAAAATATATACTTGCATTGCCTGTCTCCTAACAATTTCACCAAAGCAAAGCATTATATTTGCTAATAAGATCAGATACAAAATGATATTTCAGAGTTGTTTTAGTTAGTGCTTTTTCTTTTTATAAGTAAAGTTGATCATTTCATATTTAGGGCCATTCATATATTCTTTTATTGGAACCCTTTCCTTTGCCCATTTTTCTGTTGGATTATTATTCTGTTGGTATTATTATGATTGATTTCTAGGAATTTTTTCCGTGTTAGAGAAATTAAGCATTTGTCACTAATACGAGTATCAGTTTTTTTCCAGTGTGTCTTTTCTTTCGTGGTAGATTTTTCAATGCAGGATCTCAATTTTCCATTGTTAAAATTTTGATCTTTTCTTTTATGGATTATGGGTTTTGGCACAGACCTAGAAAGATCTCTCATCCTCCAAGATCTCTTTTACTGAAGTCCTGTGCTTGCTTCTTCTGAAGGGAGGAAATAGAAACCATGGCCACTGGATCTGGACCCAGACCCACCAGCAGCACTGCCAACCCCAGGCAGTCGCAGGCGCCACAAGACACAGAAAAACTTCGATCCCCCATCATGAGGTCAGAGCAGGGGCCTTACTTACAGGAGTCTAAAGGCCTTATTGGAATTCAGAGATTCACTTCTGACCAAGGGGGAAAAAATAAGATAAGGGGAATCCAGCTGTCTGTAAAGTGATAAGGAAGATCTGCTGGCTATTCTGGGAACGTTTTTGGGTCAGCTTGACCTAGAACCAGGCATCCCTGCATCTCCCGAGAGCCCAGTGATCTTGTCCACACCCACAGCCTCACATACCTCTTGTGTGTTGATGAGTTCCAGATTCATATATCCAGTCCCCACCTCTGAGCGCAGGTATCTCTAACTGAACTATCTCTAAAATGGAATTTGGGATCTTTTTTCCTGAATTTGATACTGCTCCAGTCTTTCCAGCGAGGGATTAGGTGTCTCAATCTACATAATTATTTGTACTAGAGACTTGAAGTCATCTTTGGCATTCATCTCTCTTATCTCCAAATTTTATTCATCACCAAGGCACATCTATTTCTCCTCCAAAATCTATCCTAAATCCTTCTGCAGCTACTATCTTAGCCAAAGCTGTTCATCTGTTGCGTAGATGGCTTCAAGTTAATCCTAACCGGTTTCCCCACATCCACCCTTGCCCCTAATCCCATAGTCTACTTTCCATAGCCGACTCTGTCCAAATCTGCCTTCTCCCTCCCTCCCTCCTTGCCTGCTTTTCATGTTGTACCCTGCCAGATGGATATGGAGTTCTCTCAACGGCCTGGCCCTCTGGGCATTGTATATATCAGTTCCTTTTTCAAATACCTTCATATCCTTTGACCCTCTGGCAGACTCCTTACTCATCCTTTGCATCTCAGACCAAATGCCCCTTCTGTGCTGCTGTCCCTGCATGCAAAACCCCAAGCCCCCATTTAGGTGATTCCCAACACAAGTAGAGGCTCATTTAATGCTTGCTTGAATGAATAGATGAGTGGGATAAAGACCAAGGAGGGCAGGGCCTGACTCGTGCTGGGGTCTGGAAGAAAGGAAGAATGGAAGAGTCAGCACCAGGGCCTGGTGGGATGCTGGGTCTGAGGAGCACTTGGCCTTTGTATGGCAGGACCGTGATATGACAGAGGCCTTGTCTGTGATGGGTCTGTGTGTGCATATGAGGTGACACATACGTGTGTGGCCTGGTGTTGGGGGGGCAGCAGAAGTGGGCTCCAGGTGGTAATGGGTTGGCTGCCCTGCTATGGAATCTGGTCTTCTCAGGCCAGAGTTCCTAGGATGGGCTTAATTGCCCCTGCAGAGCCAAATCTTCTCATGAGACCAGGGCACAGCTGTGGCCACATCTGAAACAGGGACCAGGAGCAACAGCAAAAAAAGATGGAAAGTTCTGGGGACCAGAAGCCTCTGTTTTGGAGACCAGGGAGGGAGGGAGGAAGATAGATGGGGGAACCAGATAGGACTTGCCTGGCTTTTGGGGAGACAAGAGCTCCCCAAAATGCCACTCCATATGTCCATAGGGCTCTGAGTAAGGGTCTTTAGTTACTTAGGTGCAGAGGGTCTTGAATGAGGGGCTCTGGGTCACCAAGGGGCCCTGGTCTCTGGGAGTCATAAGCTGTAGGTCTGGTCATTGAATGGCCTGAGTGTAAGGCCAGGTCACGCAGGGGGCCTAAATGAGAGGCCCTGGTCACTGTGGGACCTGAGTGAGGGATTCTGGTCACTGAAGCCCAAGTGAAGGTTTCTGGTCATTATGGGGCCTGAGTGAAAGGCCCTGGTTACTGGGGACTAGAATTAGGGGCTGAGTGAGGGGCTTGATCCCAGGGGCCTAGGGGCCATGGCCAGTAAGGGACATGAGCAGGATCCTCTAATCACTGCAGTTTTAGTTTGGTAGCTGGGTTCTTGAGGGCGAGGCCACTCCATTAATCCTAAGCTGAGGGGCTTGGGGAAGGCTTCCCACTGCCCCCAGTCGGCACAGCCACTGCCTGTTCTGGGTCTGACCAGCATGGCTCACAACAGCCAGCAGATGGCACTGTGGCCCCATGCAGCCTGGACTCGGAGAGGGGCAGCTGGAGAGCAGTCCTTGGGGTGAAGCTCAGCTGAGACAGGCTCAGGGGAGCCTCCACCAGCTTTGGGAGCTGCAAGGCCTGGAAGTGGGGGGGCATTAGGTGGACTCCAGCCAAACTCCCTGGGTTGATAGAAGCGGAGAATTCTGTGCTGAGTTAGGAGTCCTGTGTCTGTTCCATACCCCAGGGGCCAGGACAGGCTCGATCAGTAGTTGTGGAGCACAGAACAAGAACCCGAAATCTGGCCTAACACACCCAGATGCGCTTTCGCCTCTGGGTTGGTTCAGCTGTCCCAGTCCACATATCCAAGACAAACTACTGAACAGTAGAGCTGTTCTTTCACAGAACATCCGGTGCCCTGTGAAACCCAGGGAGAATTGGAGTCTGTTCCTTGCCGCAGCCAGAACTTGTCACAGCCCAGCACTCGATACCGCACATCCCAGGGCCCAGTCACATTCTAGAACCATGTCACATGTCAGGACTTTGTTGTACCTCAGATGCAGACACAGAGCAGGGCTTGTCATCCTTTGAATAAAGGCACATCCTAGGACTCTGTCAACAACCAAGAGCCTGTCCTGTCCGTACTTCCTAGGGTCCTGTCACAGCCCATGCTTGGCCTTGAGCTGTGACAGTACTGGGTATGTGACTGAGCCCTGAAATGTGCCGAAATTTGAGTGATACAGAGCCCTGGGCTGTGACTGTAGCCACCGTGTACAGTAACTGGGCCACAAACTTGCACCTGTGAGTTTGGCCATTATCAGCAAGTATTCATTCATTTTTTTTTTTTTTTTTAAAGATTTTATCTATTTAGTTGAGAGAAAGAGCAAGCAAGAGAGAGAGCACAAGCTGGGGGAGAGGGGCAGAGGGAGAGGGAGAAAAGCAGACTCCCCATTGAGCATGGAGCCCAAAGTGGGGCTCGATCCCAGGACCCCGGCATCACGACCTGAGCCGAAGGCAGCCGCTTCTCCGACTGAGCCACCCAGGCACCCCTAGCAAGTGTTCGTGATCAGCATCCGTAACGATCACGGTGACAAGTGCTGTGGGAGATACAGATGAAGCAGTTCTCTTCCAGCTATCGGTCGGGAAAGACCAGTTTTATTTTTAAAACTTCCGTTTTGGATCCATTGCAGACTGACACTTTTGTAAAATTCAGCTAAATTGCTCAAAAAAATGAAATTGAAGAAAAAACATACAAAACAGAAGCCCATATTTTAAAAAATACAAGTTTCATTTTGGAATAATTTTAGATTTACAGAAAAGTTGCCAAGAGGGCGGAGATGCTGTATAGCCTGCCCCCAGCTTCCCCTCACATCACCATCGTAGATAACCAAGGTACATTTATCAAAATTAACAAATTAACATCAGTAAAGTACAACTAACTGAACTATGGACTCTTCAGATTTTAGCGGTTTTCCCACTAATGTCCTTTTTCTGTTTCAGGATCTAAGCCAGTGTTCTACCCACTGCATTTAGCACACTTATTATTGGATTCAAATCACATAATCATTCTGTCAAATTGCTATACAAGTTTCTAAGCTCTTACTCTTCATTTCTGAACTTATCTCATCATGGACTGGTACAAAGAACTTGTGGCCTGTCACTGGTCCACAGGCCACACCTTGAGTAGCACTGGTATGAAGAATAGTGACTATATTTACAGCGGCACAGCAGGGGAGTGAGAAGGCTACAAGGCAACTGGCATGAAGTTAGAGCACAGGGTACAAAGGAAGATGGTAGCCATATGGGTGGGCCTTGGGCATGGCCTGCTTAGAACGAGATGGCGGGAATGGGAAACTTTTGGGAAAAAAATCCCAAAAGATACCCAGTAAGGCTGCAGTTCTGCATTTATGTGCATTGCACTGAAGATTCCGTGTAAATATCTGCAACAAGCAGCAGGTAGTGAGGACTATGTGGAAGCTCACTGAGCTCTAAATGTGTCTGGGTGGAGAACGTAGGACTTGAAAATACAATCATGGGTATGGGCCCAGAGATTCCAGGGTCTGACCCAGGCCCCTGCCAGTCCATGGACTCTGGTGAGTCTGCACAGTGTTAGGAAGACTTAGGTGTAGGATCGTATGACAGGAGAACCGGAAACACAAAGGTCCAGGGATGGCAGCGTTTCCCACCTGGGAAGGAAGACACCAGGACAAGGTGGCTGTGCCCGTGCTTCAGGGCCTCCCTTCACCCTGAATATGTTGGGATCTGGGCTCCCAGCAAGTGGGTAATGTAAACACTTTGAGCGTTTGTCTCCCCATGTAGGCAGTGGGGTAAATAATGGAAACTCTGGGAGGGTTCTAGAGAATAAAATGAGAACCACATGGAAATGTTGTCATGACACCCGTAGGGAGCTAGAGCTCTTCCCCACCTCACCCCCCCTCCTGCTCCAGACAGCCAGCTAGAGTCATCAATTTCCTGTCTTCACCTCTTCCTTTTCCTCTAGGAGCTGGAATCAAGGTTCTAGTAGAGGGTGGTCTGGCCCAGGTTCCATCACATCCCAGATTCTGCCCGCCTCCTACTCTTTGCATCGGTGCCGCTTATCTCCGGGGTGTCAGGAGGAAACCCTGGGGGGGCCTTCTCTGTGCCTTCCCTCCATCACCTCTAAGATACACGGGTTGCCGCTAAATGCTTTCCACAGTTCGTCATCATTGCTTATTTGATTGTGAGAACAATGATGGCAGAAACCGCGCCTGTCTTATTCTCTACTTGGTTTCCAGCACCCAGCAAGTTCGTGGACCATCGTCGACATCTAACCAATACTTGCTGAATGAAAAATTGGAAGGAAAATATGTGATTTCTTTCCTTAAACAATTTCAAGTGTAGTTAGCAGAGAGAAATACCGAATGTACCGTCGAGTGTCAAAATAATGGTTGCTTGGAACTGGAAAGGTTGCCTGGAAAAAGATGGCCCAGATATACATGAGTTCAATAGATGATAAAGGTGGAATCAGGAATTACTGGTAAAGGAACAGATTTATTCTGTGCATGGTCTGGGAAAACTAGCTACCATCAAAGAAAAAAATAATCGACATCTTTTCCTCACATTGTATACCAAGAACTTTCCAGATGAACTGAGGAGCTTTAAAAACCTCGGAAAACTAAACTATTTATCACATCTCTGGAAGAAAGTAGATTTCCATCTTAGAAGCCACAGAAGCAGATAGCAAGGGGAAGGTTAACCGACTTGACTGTAGAAGTATTTTAAACTTTTGCATGTTAAAAAAAAAAAAAAAAAGAGTAAAAGGCAACCCAAATAAAAAGGCAAACAAACCAGGGAAATATTCGCAGGCAGCTGCCACAAGAACTTCCATAAATTTATCTTAAAAGAATACACTGAAGCCCCAGTGAATAAATAGGCAGCGTATATAGCAGATAGTTTCCAAAAGAGAAAAGACAGAAGGATGCTTAATCTTGATAATTAAAGGAAGAAGAGGTCCATGGTGGCCAAAGGAGTCAGGGAAAATTCCACAGTGGAGGTGGAGTGTGGGCTCTTTCTCGCAGGTATGGACTGACCGAGATGGAGGGAAGAGATGCCACATATTTGGGTGGCCTTTCCTGCTCACTAGACTCTCCTGGCTTCCCTCTGAACTTGCAAGGCATTTGCGGCCTAGAGCTGGATGGTCTCCTTAGTGTCTCTCCAGCCACCATTATCCATCTGTAATGCAAACAGCTTTTCTTCATGGGGACAAACCACATGGAAACTCGAGGAGGCCTGGCAGAGGGGTGTTCTGGAAGAATGCTCTGGCCATGAGAGTAGGGAGCTAGCTAAGGACCCTGACTGCTGCCCTGTCCCACCCTCCCTGCAACCTTGGGGTTTTCAGACCTAAAAACTAGCTGCTTGCCCAACCCTACCCCTAACTCCTACCTGGGATTGAACTGCTCATTTTTTTTAACAACTCTTCTGGGAAGGTAGGCAAAACTTGCTTTAATTCCTCCAAGTAGAGCTCAACTAGCATTATCATTTTAGAGTCTTTTCTTTATATGACTTTTAATAAATATCTTTAAAAAATTATGCAGGCAATACATATTCATGGGAGAAAGTACAAATATAGCTGGCATTTCTGGGAGTTTTTCTGAAGAAGAGAGAGGAAGAGAAAATAGAAAACAGAAATAGTTCACCACCAGTCAGATGTCCAAGGACAGCATGCGGGTCCCCTAGTCAGGAGCCGCTGCTCTGCCATGAGGCCGTCCGGGCCCCTGGGCTGCTTCCTCTCCTCCCTGTTCCAGACCTGTGAGGTCTGGGCCCCTCCATTCCTTCACACGGGAGAGGTCTCCAGGACACAAAACCCTGATTTGTCCTTGCTGTTCCTTCCTGCTGGCCTCCCACTCAGCTGTCTCCCTGGTCTAAGGAACTAGACTCATTCTCAGCCATGTGCATCAGCCATTCTCAATCTTTTCTCCTCCCACCACGTGTGATGGATGACATCCATATTCATACACACTCTCAAAGGTTAAACCCAATTTTATCTAAACCTGGACAGGATTTTTGCAGGAAATGAAAGTCGGTGGTAAAAATAACAGTTACATCTCAATGCAATACGATGACTTGAAATTGGCACGACTCCTGGTGTGTTAGCAATCTGCCCACTCCTGGCTACTGTGTGTGTGGCACAGGCTTTGGAGAAGCAATTCCTGAGTCCTGGCTGTGACACCACCCCTTTTTCTCCCGAATTAGTGAGGGTGAATTATTATAAGGATAAGTTACCACTGTGCCTCATGCATATATTTTATAGCGATTATTGTGTTGTACTGTGTATTTCCCCCACTGAACTTTTCTGTTAGTTGTTGTATCTCTAGTGCCCAGCGCAATGCCTGACATTGATCTGTGCAGACTGATTGAACAGATTAGGGAAAACTGCATGCCTCTTACCCTGACTCTAAGAAACCCTGCCTTCCCTTTATGCCTCCCTCCCCACCCATCTGGTACTACCAGCAGCTCTCTGGGGCTACATTTTCTAAACTTAGTTTGCTTTCTTGTTTGGCCTGTGGGCGCTAGTTTAGCATCCCAGCCCTGACTTGTCGGCCCTGTTTCCTGGGCTCCTTTACCCACTTTTCATCTTTTTCAGTCATCAGGAGTCTTTGAGATATTATTCTTAAGGACTTTCTTTAGAGAGTAAGACTTCTGCAACCTTCTCCTTCCCCTAGCAGGAGCTCTAGGTTGGGTCTCCACCTAGATTTTGACTCTTTGACAGTATACTTATGTCTAATCTACTTCTTTTATAATCACCCAGAGCATGTAGCCCAGGCCTAGATGTATGCTAGGCCCACTCCTTTGCAGCATACATCATACTGTTTATTAAATAAGTAACTGTGTAGTTTATCTAACATCTGTGTCTCCCATTTGGAGGTAAATTCCACAAGGACAGGTATTCTGACTGTTTTATTCACTGCTGTATCCCCGACACCTAGCACAGGCCCCAGCACATAGTACAGTTCAATAAAGTCGTGTGATAGGAATGAATGAATGAATGAATGAATGAATGAATTGAATGATTGACCCACAGTAACTTTCATAAGCAGGGGATGGTTTTGTTTCTTTGAAAAGAAGACTTAATGCTGAAGGATCTGCTCGTGAAAAGGGAAAACAGGCCTTGGGCTAGTTGGCAACCAAGAGCAGTGGTTAATGCTTAAAGGGACTCCATGGGCAGTCTGGTCAAGTGCAGGGGAGCCTGCTTGGGCCAAAATAGAGGGAACAAAAGGTTCCGAGAGGGCTGGGAACGGGAGTGGGGATGGTGAGTCACAATTTCCTACATCCATCCCACCAGTTTCTTCCATGATCATATTTACTTTGGACCCTGTACTATGTTCCCAGGGAACCCGGGGTAAAAGTAGAAGTTAGTTTGTTTATCTGTTATACTGTTCATGTGGATTACTGTTTGGCAGCAGTGTTTCAAGGAGGGTTATTGCTAATCACTTCTGAGGCATGTGGGCTGGGGCAGAGGTGGCCAAAGCTGGCCTTTTGGGAGATTGTCCCTGGGATTTACCAATTAGCCCAGCAGACTCACACTTCCTCATGAGACCTGGGCCCAGCTGTGGCCCCTGTCTGGTCAAGGGGCCCAGGGACAAAGCAGGAGGCAGAAGTCTTGGAGGCAGGGGGCTTTGGCAGCTTCTTTGGGGACCAGAGGGAAGCAGAAAGAAGATGGGCAGTCTGGAGGGACTGCCTAGCTCTTGTTATGCTCACTAAACCTTAATGAATTCCCCTCAATCTCTGAGCCCTAAGTGATGGGCACTAGGTCCCTGAGGGGAAGGGGCTGGATCAAGACTGCGGAAGATCTAAACATGTTAAAGGTTCTGGTTGATTTCCATATGTCATTCAAAGTAAAACAATTAAACCATAAAATAAGTTTAGTTCAGTAATACAATTCAGGTTTATCCTGTGATGGTTAGATACATTGATGCTTTTCTGCAAATACCAAGTTCTTCTTAAAAACTTTTTTTTTCAGTTTTGTTTTGGTGGTTCTACTTCAGCAATACCATCCCTGAGGAGGGACCTGAGGTAGAGGCCCTGTCACTGAGACCTGAGTGAGAACTGGCTCACTGAGAGGCTGAGTGAGGGGCTAGAGGAATGGAGGGAAAAGCTTAGATAACTGAGTGAGGGGCTAGGTGAGGGTCCTGGTCACTGAGGGGGTTCACCTTGGAGGTCATCACCGAGGTCTGAGTGAGGGTCCAGTCCCCAGTCACTGACAGTGCTGAGAGTGGGCTCTGGTCAGTGAGGGGCCTAACAAGATGCTCTGGTCATTGAGGATGTGAGGAAATGTACCTCACCGCTGCTTACTGATGGAGGCATCTGGTTACCAAAGCCTAAAGGAGAGGCTTCTGTCACAAATTCTCGAGTATGGTCAACAGGCCCTAAGTGAGAGGCTGTACTCCCTGAGAGGACCAAGGAGGATGTTTGGGTCACGGAGTTAGGGTCTCTACCTTCTGAGGGGACTGTGGCTTGGGAGTCCTGGCTTTGAGAGGTTTGAAGAAATAGCTGTGACCACTGAGATATGGCTGAGGGTCTTTGGTCAAAGGGAAATACAAATAAGCCTCCATCAAGTCTGGACTCATATAGGTGGGGGGAAAATGGCCAGTCTGGGGTCCAATAACTGAGATTCTATGGCCAGATTAAGCCAGAAGGGCCCTTAATTCCTCCTCCCCTTCCTCCTTCAGCCTGATCTGCAGGTCTTCCAGTCACCAGTAGATGGCACTGCAGCCTCACATGAGAACAGGCCTGCTGGCTTGTGTCCCAAGGTGGGGTCCAGGTGCAAGCAGGTGAGACAAGAGAGAGGGAATTAGTTGCTCCTCTGACCTGATTCCTTGGAGGCAGGGAGGAACCAGGCCACCGTGGCCCAAGCAGATCTCCTAAACATCAGCCACCTAGAGGCCAAGTCCTCTTAATTACCAGGCTGACTAAATGCAGTGTGACTTTTTACATTTGATTCATTCATCCATTCAGTCGTTCAGCAGGTCTAGTACCTGATAGAGTTTGTGCTAGGCACTGAGGGAGGATACTAGGGTGATTAAAGAAGGTTGCTGTTGTTGCAAAATCCATAATCTTGGACGTGAAACATTAACATAAACAAAATAATTATAATACATGTGATAAGGACTATAAGGATGTACCCAGTGCTGTAGAAGTCCAGGGACTTGGTGAAAATAAAAGAAGAAAGAGGTGACATTGACCCAGGGTCTCAAAGTATGATCCGGGTTTTTGTTTGTGAGGCACCAGTGGAGGAAGGTTCCTGGAGTAGAAGTAGAAGTGTGAATAAAGATGTGGGGTGTGAAAGAGCATGGGTGTTGAGGGATCATTGTGTACCCCAAATGTCTGCAGTAGAGGGAACAGGGTGGGGACGGGCTGGGAGGGTGGTAAGGAGCAGGGATGACAGATACACAGGTGGGGTGGGGGATCATTAAGAACCTTATAACCCATACTTAGGGATTTGGTTATGGCTGTTTATTTTATTTTATTTTTTTTATCCCCAAATACTTTTATTTTGTTTTTTCAGTGTTACAAGATTCATTGTTTATGTACCACACCCAGTGCTCCATGCAATACGTGCCCTCCTCAATACCCACCACCAGGCTCGCCCATCCCCCCACCCCCTCCCCTCCAAAACTCTCAGTCCCTTGTTCTGAGTTCATAGTCTCTCATGGTTCTTCACCCCTCCGATTTCCTCCAAA
>CM052884.1:51921084-52030956 GCA_028534135.1 Potos flavus | reverse complement strand
TTTTATAACTATTGACTTAATATTAGTCTCTTCTTCTAGACTATCGGGCTCTTTGACAGAAGGGCCCTAACTGAGGATATCTATTGCAGCTTTTTTGTAACAACAAAAATGCCTGATTTGCAGGAAGCTCTGCAAAAGACACAGATGTCCTTTGGAAGATGGGAGTGAGCGTCCTTACTCATAATTATACTTTAATAACCATTTTCAAAATGTTGGCTTCCTGACACCAAGATTCTTTTACTACCCAAGTCAGGAGCATTTCCGCTAGGGAGTTGTAGGAATGATTCTACTAAATTGGAAACTGGCATTTTACATTTCTCATGACACACAACAGGAAGGGAACAAAAGGCGTCCTAGTGTTATCTAGGATGATTAATCTTGATAGCTATTAAAGAACAAAAGTTCTGCTGAGTGAATCTGAAGATCTCATTGGCTTTATTAAGTGATTCATGAATCCCGCAGCACCCCATCTAGCAAGTGGAGAGATGCTCTGAGAAGTGGTACAAAAATACAAGATTTTTATAGGAAGGAGGGTGTGGCAAGACATTCTTAGCAGAAAGAAAAGAAAGGATTGTTTCAGGCTGAGTCACCTTCTCTTGTGGGCAATGGCGGGGGGGGGGGGTCTTATCAAGCAGATTAGCTCATCTTCCTTTGGAGGGGGGATGGATAGGGCCCTGTGACAGATGGCCTCATTGGTGCTGACAAGAACATTTCTGACTGACTGGTTAAGATTACATTTCTAGGGGAGATGGAAATTGCAACTGTAACTGAACTCCAGGGGTTTATCGCCACTTGGGGGGCATCAAATTGAACACAACCCAAGAAAATTTGTAAGCAGCGAACTTTTTATTACTTGGTACAAGTAAGGAGACAGGGGGATAGCTCTCAAAGCACTGTCTCCCTGTGGGGTTAGCACAGGGAGCTTTGATTTAGTGTACCAGTGGGTGGTGCAGGGAGCCTAGGCACTTCTGGTTCAACTGGGCAGGCCTCACATGTCCACATGCTAGTGCATACATCGTATGTTTTAAAAATGGCAGAAAACTGCCGTAGAAGGAGATCTTAGTATTATAATGAACTAAAGGTAATCAGGACGATTCAGGGGGCTTCTGAGCAGGTCCTCAGCTCAAGTCCAGCTCAAACTGGCTTAGTAAGGAGATACCAGGCAAGACACACCAGCAGCGGGCCACCAGGTGAAACACCTAGTTGGGCCCCACCTCCCTTCTGCTGATAGCTTTCATTCCTCTTATTTGAGTAATGTCCCCTTGCATCCTGGTTAACACAATTAGGTTACTATCAAGACCTGGTTTGGTGACTTGGCTTAAGTGACTCTATTTTGGTCCTGTGGTTTTCTCTTCTTTTTTCTTTTCCAATCTAACACCACAGGGTTAGAGAACACCCTTCTCTTTTTCCTTGTTTGTAACATATTTCTTTGACAGGAGAAACTGACTCTCATGATCTACATTATGTATACATAGTTGATCAACTATAGTATACACATCATTTCAGAATTGGTAATCAGTATCATTATGAGGAACACATCTTTGAAATACAGAATAGGGCCCCCAAGGTGGCTTCGTTGGTTGGGCATCTGCCTTCGGCTCAGGTCATGATCCCAGGGTCCTGGGATTGAGCCCCACGTCATCGTCCCGTCGTGGTCATGGTTGGGTTCCCTGCTCTGTGGGGAGTCTGCTCCTCCCCCTCCCTCTGTCCCCCTTCTTCTCCATCCCTGCCCCTGTGCTTGTGTTCTCTCTTTCTTAAATAAATAAATAAATAAATAAATAAATAAATAAAATCTTACCAAAAAAAAAAAGAAATACAGAATAATTTATGGACAGTACTTTTGTATTCTATTTTATAATATCTGTTCAAAATATAGTTTTCCAAGGTCAATTTGGTTTCCGTCTCACCTCCTTCATTGTAGTTATGTTATTTACTTGTTAAACAGGTAGGCTCATTTGCTATAGTTTGTATTCTATTTTGCATTCCCCCCACTACTTGGGGTATTACTTTTTCCCTTCTGACTTACAGTAATATTTACTCTTTGTGGTACACAGTTATATAGGTTTTGGCAAATCCATAGGATTGCGTGAACAGCAACACAGTGGTGACTGAACATGATCCACACATGAACAATGATCTTTTGTGTACAGTTCAGTGCATTTTGACAAATGCACACACTTATGTATCCTGTGCTTCTGTCAAGATACAGAACATTCTCAAATGGTCAGCCAGCGGGAAGGGTGAGCTAGAGGCTGAGCAGAGGGTGCTCCCCAGTGTACAAGCACTGATGATAGTGTGGAAGGAGCAGGTGGACCCGAGTGGAGGTCTTCAGGCACGTGGTGTGTGCCAGTGGTTTTCTTTTTCTTTTTTTTTTTTTGAAGATTTTATTTATTTATTTGCGAGAGAGAGAGCAAGCATGAGAGGGGGAAGGTCAGAGGGAGAAGCAGACCTCCCGCTGAGCAGGAAGCCCAATGCGGGTCTCGATCCCAGGATTCCAGGATCATGACCTGAGCTGAAGGCAGTCGCCCAGCCAACTGAGCCACCCAGGTGCCCGCCAGTGGTTTTCTTAATACTATTACCGGAGAAAAGTGGTTTGCCCTCCCTCTCAGGGTTTTGTTTCATATGGAGGGAGCTCCTCTGGAGTAACACTCTTGGCCTCTCTCCCCAGAAGAGAACTCAGTAACTTCTCAGAAAATTTGAGAAGGACAAAGTGAGCACACTGGTTCAGCTCCTTCGTGTCTTTCTTTGGCAGTTGGACTGACCACGGAAGCACGTGTTCTGTAGGACATTTTCAAGGGACTTGCCCCAGCGGGGAGATCTTAGTTTTCCAGGATGATCTGTAACTGGATAGGTAAGCCTCTCTTTATTTCTGAGCTCACTATTGGAAAGTTTATCCAATTATATAAATCACCATCTCCAATATTAGCTTTATCAATAAAAAAAATAATATGTTGACGTCTACCTTTTAATTGGTTTTGAGCTGAGGAGAGGGAAAGAGGGGGCTATTTAGTGAAGATCCATAGAACTTCAAGATCCAATTTCACTGGATCGGAAACCTTAAGACATAAACAGGGAGTAGAATTTGGGGATCCAACTAACATATGAAGAGGCTTCTGGTGAGGCCAGGATCCACAGCTTGAGGTATGGACTTTAGTAAGCATGTGTTTGTGACCGTGTGGCTTGTGGTGGCTTGCAGGGAGCCATGTGGCTGGCTTGTTTATGGAGGGAGTTGGTTTTTATCAGTTGTAACTGGATGGGCAACTTCAGGTTTTTGGTGCCAGATGTGTGGGATTTTGTCCTTGGTGGGTCCCCACACCTCTCAGGACTTTATCCACAGGTGAGGATCTGTTTTGACAGAGGCAGGGCGATGGGCTGGCTTTAGGTTACAGGGGCAGGCCTTTCCTGCCTTCAGCCAAAATGCGTCTGTCTCAGTGCATGTAGGTGGCCTCAACACTTATAAGGGCAGGATTGAGACAGATACCACCCTGAGCCAGGGTCCGAGGGCTGGGGCAGGTGGGAATGGCTCAGCTGACACTGGCCTCAGCAGATTCCTGCTGCACAGAATCTAGCAAACACGTGCTGGCCACACTGCTCTCAGAAAAGGCATAGCCACAGTAAAAGTGAGAGCCTTGGGTATAACGGCTGCAGTTTATTCTTGAACTACACAGGTGTTAGTGCATGGGCCACGTAGGGGCCACATAGAGATGCTGGTGGGCTGCAGTGCCTTGATAAACAGGGGTAGCTGAAGCCTTCCTGCTTCAGCCCTGGAGGAAAGAGTCCTTCTGTATATGAGCCTTTTAGACATGAGGAGTGCAGAACAGTTGTTTACCAGTTGTATTATTCTTCAGACTGTTCCAAACCTGATCCGAAATAATGCTGTTTTGAAATTACCCTACCCAAGAAAGGGAACCATGGAGAGACTAACCTCCTCATCACATGTTGAGAAGACCAGAATGGGTGAATAAAAATGGGAAAAGGAGATGCATCTATGTCTCCTTGCTCTTAAAGAAAGTATAAGAACAGAGTAAGATGTCTGAATTTTTATTAGCTCAGAAACAGTGATTAGATCCTAAATAAATCTAGAAAGAGATTAAAAAAAAAAGTCCAGATTTCAAAGCTGACTGGAATGACTCCCTCAAAGGACACTAAATTTAGGAAACCATTAAGAGGCAGCTTCTCAAAATGAGAGAGATCATAGTGTGAGCAAGTTATAAAGTTGTAGTTTACTTTTTTTGTATGCCAGACATATTCTATTGACTTTATCAGTTTATCTACTGAGATCAGTAGCGAGGAACATTCCAATTCACGTGCTACCAGGTTTTGACTCCAGTACCCACAACTGCATGGGAATTCAAAACACTTAAAAAAAAAACTAAACCAACATAACCACAAAGCCAGTATGACACTCAAAGTTATTTCCTTAATATTATTTAATGTTCAGTTAGCATTAAAAAAATCAATTAGCCTTCAAATTTCCCAGATTATGACATAATTTTTTTTACCTTGGTTTTGGAATCAGAGTCCAAATAAGACCCAATCATTAATATTAGTTTATAAGTTTCATGGATTTCTTTTAATCTATACATTTGCTTTCCATCTTTTTTTTCTTTAAAATTTATTAGCTGAGGAACCTGAGTCATTTATCCTGCGGAAGGTCCCACAGTAGGCATAAATTGCTTAGATATTACTGTAAATGTTTCTTTGTCTCATATATTGCTGGTGAATTAGTAGTTAGATCTAGAGATTTGATCAGATTCACATCTGATTTTTTATTTGACTCCTTGGGGCAAAGTGGTGATTTCTCTGGTAAATTTGAAAAGAATGAATTGGGTATGCTCAACACAACTCCTCTGGCTCTTTTTAGCCAGATTCCCCCAGGATATACACATTCTACTCTCCTCCTCCGTGAAGTAAAATTTAAAGGGGTCTTCCCTGGATAGGGTAGAGGATGGAGTGGGGAGTAGGGAGAGCTACAGTTTTCTTGCACAATCTATGAATGAGTGGGCTAGTTTCCCTAATCCTGGGGTTCAGGATCAGGAAGCCCAATTACTAAGTGATAAAGCCACATCTATCAATATCAACTTTATCAGTAGTGTTGTTATTTTGACCTCTCATTTACCTTATTCCTTTGCATTATTTCTCAACTGATTCAGAACTCAGGCAGAATGGGGTGGGTATTATTTATTGGAGCCTTTAAACTCTACAACAACCACCAGGGATGAATAGACTAGCTAGTTGTGTTAAACAAGCTTCTGTGCCTGCCTTGCCCACAGGTCCTATTAAGAGTTGTCCATATTGGGCGCCTGGGTGGCTCAGTTGGTTAAGCACCTGCCTTCGGCTCAGGTCATGATCCTGGGGTCCTGGGATTGAGCCCCACATTGGGCTCCCTGCTCACTGGGGAGTCTGCTTCTCCTTCTCCCTCTGCCCCTGCTCCCACCTGCACTCATGTTTGCTCTCTCTCTCTCAAATAAATAAATAAATAAAATCTTAAAAAAAAAAAAAGGAGTTGGCCATATTTACTGTATTCATCTCATTCCCTCACCCCTGGGCAATAACTAACTGGGCCTGCCCCAAAGCTACTAGTTAGATGCTCACTCTCTTTGTCTTTCAGGAAATTCTCCTAAGACACAGTGACTTTAATAGTTTGATAGTAGGTGCTTGAGCTGGATTGGGAGAGCCATTTTCTGGCCCTGTGCCTTGCTGATAAGTAGGCACAGAGACTTAGCTTCAGGAAAGGAGTATGGAGCAAGCACACAGACAGGAGTGGAGATAAACGATCAGGAGACCTTTGAGAACAGAGGCAGAAGACTGGCTCTCTGACCTCCTTATTCTAGTCCCATGGGCTTTTTTTAGGTCTTAGAGTCAGTGAGATGGTTACTTCACCCTAGATTGATGATACGGAGGGAATCGTACTCTCTGGACTTGCTGATGAGACAGCACTATTAGTCTTCTGGAAGAACTTTCATGATAGGCTCACTCGAGGTAGAAGCTGAGAAGCCAAGGAATCTGAGTATGGACAAAACATTGGCTGGAGCAAGGAAAAGCATTTGCTTAGTCTGGAGAGAAAAGGAAGAAAGAGAGTAAGAGCGTGTGGGTTAGGGCGCCTGGGTGGCTCAGTGGGTTAAAGCCTCTGCCTTCGGCTCAGGTCATGATCTCAGGGTCCTGGGATCGAGTCCCGTATCGGGCTCTCTGCTCAGCAGGGAGCCTGCTTCCCCCTCTCTCTCTGTGCCTGCCTCTCTGCCTACTTGTGATCTCTCTCTCTGTCAAATAAATAAATAAAATCTTAAAAAAAAAAAAAAGAGGGTGTGGGGTAGAGTCTATGACATTGGTGTGACGTTTCCCATGACCAACCCTCTGAAACTTTAGAGTTCTGATTTCTTAAAATAGGAAATTTTCAGTGTTCTTAGTGAAAATTGATGAAGAGACTGTGCTTGACACCCAGATTCATTTAGACGAATGAAGGCAGCCCAAGGGAGTATAGGAGCCCTGTGTGTGTGTGTGTGTGTGTGTGTGTGTGTGTGTGTGTGTGTAGAAGTGGATCAGAGTGTGTAGAACTTTGGGCTTGAAACCGAGGTTTAGAACTAACTGTAACCTGATGATATTGGTCACTTGGAATGGGAGCCTCCTTCACTTCCTCTTTTCAAAGGCAGGTCCTGTAATCTACACAAAGACCCCAAAGCCTCAGTCATATTGCCCCTCAAATTTGTCATCTCTGCCAGGCTATCCTATCATCATGGTTATCATCCCCCTGCCCTCACTCAGTGTAGCCTGTCACCACCAGGAGCTCCTCGTTACAGCCCACTTAGGTCTCTCTCCACTACCTCAAAGGAAGAGGGGTTTGGGGCAGATCTTCCTTCCCCTCGCGGGTCTCTTCCTCTAGTCTCTCCCAAATTACCAACAGCCTAAATGATTATATGCAGGTTTCTTCAGCTAAGAGTTGAAGCAATTTCAGAACGGAGAGTCAGGGTCAAAGAGAGGAAGGATAAAGTGCTCCTAACTTTTTTTTGAGACTTTTTCTTTAGTTCTCAAAGGGATGCTATGTACAGATCCAGATCCTTTAGGCTCCCTGGATTTTAGCTGGACAACTTTTTCTTTTTCGGCCTCCTTTTAAAATTTGTCCCATTTGGAACCCCACCAGTTTCCAGACCAGTCATAGGAAGGGATCTCACTTCTTGGGTCTTCTCTCTCTCCAAATTCACCATCCTTACCCCAGCCCAATGTCCGTAGTCTCACTGTGCCAATTTGAGGTGAGCCCCCAGGACATTAAACTAGTTCAAAATGATACCTGTTGTCACTCAAGTCTTGCAGAACTGTGTGTATAGGGGAGGAGGTGGGCGGGGGAGAGAAGAAGAACTTCTGGGTCTGTAGTTAGTTGTGGATTTAGATCTTCCTACCCAGATTTCCTTTTCCATATTCCTATATGTGTGAGCAGCAATCATGTCAGCTCATTTGATTAATACAATTGTTATATTAGCTCATCTACTGCTCCCAGGAACAGACCTTAATTTTTAGAGAGTACAATCTAAACTCATATTGAAAAAGGATATATTTCCTCAATTAGAAGGACATCTCGCCTTTTTCCCAGAGTTAGTGGGCCCCATTATTGTTCAGAAAAGAGGTCTGGTTTCTTTCCTGCTCTGCCTGGGAAGCTATTGAAAGAATAAATAAGCTATATTATCCTTTAATGGCTCCTCCCTTTTGGTAATTCAGGAAGGGCTCCAGACTCAATAAATTGTTTCAGTAGTCTGCTTTGGGAGCTGGGGTAGCTGCCAATTCTTTTATAATAAATGCACCTTCATTTAAATTAACCAAGATAGTTTCTGTTCCTTACAACCAACTGACCCTTGTCTAAAAGAGAAAGGGGTTTTGACAAGTAGGTTTGCAAGCAATAGAGCCTCAAAGAATGTGGATACTGTCTCTAGCTTTGTTGCATGGTGTCAAGTGATAAAGATTCTTTCATCCTGGGCAGAGCAGTTTGGTGAAGCCCGGCCAGCTTCAGTGGGATTCTGCTTATTGCAAAAAAGACCTCCCAATATAAGAGAGGTCTGGAGAATTACGGGTAGAATGTGAGGAGCCCCCGGCATGACTTCTTATTCTGCCATGTCTGGTAGTAAAGGTTACTTAAAATATTAGCACAATTCTAGACTAATTCACCAAGGGTTCAAACTCTTTTGGTATGAAGATTTGGGTCAGTGCACCTAGTAAAAAACCGTAACCAGTGTAGGTACTGATTAAAAGCCTAGGCAACATGAGATGCACTATAGAGGATAGACAAAATAAAGATCAGTTTTACTTCTAAAATTCAACTATCAATTTCTCATCCAATTGGGATGGGATTTTATTTGAATTTAAATTTAGCTTATTTTTATTTTATTTTGTATAATTTTTTTTTTAAGATTTTATTTGTTTATTTGAGAGTGAGAGCGCCAGGGGGAAGGGCAGAGAGGGAGAAGGGAAGCAGACACCCTGCTGAACATGGAGACTGAGGCACGGCTCATTTCCTGATGCTGGGCTCAATGATCTTCTGATGCTGGGCTCGAACCCAGGACCCTGAGATTATGACCTGAGCCAAAACCAAGAGTCCAACGCTTAACCGACTAAGCCACCCAAGTGGCCTTTTAATGTTTAACTCAATCTGCTTTCTGAGTTTTTAAATCTAGTCGTAACCAACTTCTTCTCTTTCTCTTTCCCTCTTCCTCATAATATTTGACATTTCAAATCTTCCCAATTTATTTTGCCCTCTCATTCTAATGGTCTTTTTTTTTTTTTTTCTTGATTGACTGGAAGGATGTGAGAGGGAGTCCCTCACCTGATGAACACAAGTTTCAGTCAAAGAGTCGGTAGTGCAGGCCACTTTCTGAGAGTCGTGTCAGGAGGTCTTTCTGCGCACCCCTTCCCCAAGATCCAGGTCCCATAAGGTTTGTGCCCTACATGGGGAAGCCAAGGGTTATTGCTTTTGGTTTCAACCAAGACACTTTGTGTTGGCCTCTTGAGGCATCTTATAGAGGCTCACGACCTAGATTGAGCCTGGGATCATGGGGGGGGGGCTTAAATTGTTCAGCCATAGAAAAAGCTTATTTCTGCCTCCCCTTCATTCACTGTGCAGATAAAACAAAGCAAGTCCTGTGAGGAGCCTAAGCAGAGGGTTATTTAAGGGGAGGGAATGGACACAAAGCAAAGCAGTGCATTCCTTCCTTTCCTTTCTCAACTTTTGTTGCCAAGATATCCCATAGTCTACAGGCTGTCCTTCAGGGTGGGCACATCTGGCAATGCATATGATGGTGACTCCTCTTGGACAGGTGAGCTGGCTTCAGGGAAACCCAGGCAGCATCAATGGCACCAGCAGGGTTCACTACTCCAAACACTGTAGTCCTGGCCTGTGACCACACTCGGCCCGTGTGTGGTGTTTCCCCCACTCCCGTCATTGCTTCTCATCGGTCTCTCTCTCCCCAGGTTGCCAATCAGAAGCAGGGGCTTAATTCTCATGAACACATTTACTCTCAAGGCTGTCATTGCAAGCATCATCTATCTTGCTTAGCAAAATGAAGTTTGTGTTTCCTTCAATTAACAAGTTTGTATTGGGCACCTTCATGTTCTAGCCTCTTGGGTGCTTAGCATTTGTTTTAAAACTAAAAACACAAATATCTGTGGTAACCAGTTGTGGGTAGGTGCAAGGTTACATTTACTTTTTTACTCAAAAGTCCATGCTCCAATCTAAACATGTTCATCCTTCTCATAACCCTCACATCCCTTTTCCAGGGTGAGGCAGGCTTGCAGTGAAGATCCTGAGCATTTTTGCAAGAGGGATCTTGTTAACTTCAACAGTTCTTACAATACTTCCCCCAAAAGGATAAAATCAACAATAATAGGGGCCCCTGAGGGGCACAGTCACTAAGTGTCTGAGTCTTGGTTTCAAATCTCAGTGTCGTGAGATCGAGCCCCGAGTTGGGCTCCTCACTTAGCGTGGAGTCTGCTTGAGGGTCTCTCTCCCTCTCCCCCTGCCCCTCCCATTCATGCTCTCTCTAAAATAAATAAATAAATCTTTAAAATAATAATATTCCCACCATCAAGGTAAATCATGTTGAGAGGTATATATTTTTGAGAGTGCTGATCCAGGTCCTAAAACATTTCAGAAAGTACTCTCCTGTATCCTTCTCTACCAATTTTAAATGGTCCCAAATGCTGATGGAAGAAATCGCTTCTCCATGAATGCTTTATGATTTCGTTCACACTGATCATCTCCTGTCAAGATTTGGCTTTCAGGTGAACTGGAAGATTTCTTTGTCTCATCTCTCAGAGAAACCTGTGTTATTGTTATTAGTAACATTTGAGGTGGCTCACTCACCCCTGTAGTATTAACTAGAGTAGTTAGTTAACTAGGGGCAGTATTAACTAGGGGCGTGTGGGTCAGTAGGGTAGCCACTTGCCACATGTAGCAGTTAAGCTTTTGAAATGTGGATTGTGTGACTGGGGACTTAATTTTAATTGTAATTTATTTTATTTTTAATTTTTTTTACGTAGGCTCCACACTGGGAGTGGGATTTGAACTCACCACCCTGTGATCAAGACCTGAGCTGAGATCAAGAGTCGGATGCTTAGCTGACTGAGGAACCCAGGTGCCCCCTTTAATTGTAATTTAAATTTAAATAGCCACATGCGGCTAGTAGCTCTCATATTGGACAGTGCCAGGCTAGAGAAATCCTGAGACAAATTTAGGAAAATGGATTTGGGATTACATTGCTGGTATTAGGCTTTACCGGGTGGCACTCTAATCTGACTTCCCAAGGATCCTTCAACCTCTAACTTAATTGCAAGGAGCAATGTCCATTCTTTGTTGTAGGATTTACATTGTAACTCTACAACCTTCATAAATACAGCAGCATCCAGACATTGCAGTTTTCTGTCTTTTAAACTTTCTTATTCTAGTTGGAACCATGTAAGTATATGGTTTCCTCAATATACTGTACAAATTTTCCAGTCGTGGAAGTATCAGTCAATAAATATCTATCTTTTCCTTTTTTCCTTTTTCTTTCTCTTTTCCCGCCCTCTCTCTCCCTACCCCCTTTCTTTTTTCCTGTTTCCTCTCTGTCCCCCCTCCATGGCCATCCTTCTTTCCTTCCTTCCCTTCTTTCTCTCTTTCTTTTTTAACATAAATCTCTAGCCCACATCAGTAGGACAGCTCCAGCCCCCTCCTGCATTCCCCCAGCTACATTAGCTTCCAAGCAAACTGAACTTTGGCTGAATCTCGTGCCTCCAAGACCAGCCCCACCTCCTCCTCCTGGTCCCTCTCCTTGGTCTGGGCCCTGAAGCAGCCCTGTGTTCCCCTTGTGGGGCGAGAGTGCCTTGCTCATTGCTCTCTGGTCCACTCATTGTGTGGCTTAGATGTAACTTGGTGACAGCAGGGATGTGTTAAACCTTATGTCCTGACTGTTCAATTAATACTTCTTTCATCCAACTCCCCACAATAAGGAGGAGTCATGATTAATCTGCAGCTGCCACAAACAGGCAGATTAGCCGGCAATGGACTTATTTTGTAGAGTACATTACCTCCATGAGATTCAGGGCATTGCTGTGATACTATCCCATTTGACAGGATGGGATCTGATACCAAAAAGCTGGGGTACCAGCCTCAAGGACAATTTTATCAGTCATAGAGATCATTCTCACTCTTGGATTAAATGGGTAAGCTTGCAGACCTATCAAAACATGGTTACCCTTTTCATAGTCTCTCCACTGCCATACCTGGCTGGCTTGGTGAATGATTATTCATATGGTCTGGTTCTGAGAGCTTTCTCTTCTGTTTCTAAAACCTACTGAATCCAAATAGGATAAGAAATATTTAATAGGGTACTTTGTGTTGTGCAGTATTGCTAAACCATGCCAATTGCCTTCGAGCGGGATGGGATGACAGAGCCAAGGCTATTCTCTGCCAGGGTAAAGCTTACTTCTCTCACTTGCCTAGTTGAATTGATTAGCAATTCTCTCTTTTTTTAGACACCAGACAAATGAGTTATTTTTCAAACAAAATCTTACAACTAAATACCGCCAACTAATGTGGTGCTAAATCTTATAAGCCACATTGTTTCCCAGTTATGCTAGATTCTGGGTGGCTCGTAATGATTTCTCCTTCCTTGGGCCTAGCCTGAGATGTACAGGGGGCTCTTTGTACTAAGATGAATGTGGCTGCAGGACACAACTATACAGTTTCCTGTTAGTTGCCACCGGTCTGGAATCACTGTTCATGGCATCATAGTCAAGCCTGTCTTCCAGGCCCCATTGTATCTCTCCGTCTAGAGGGCTGCCCTATGAGAGGTAGGGCACACCATTCCCTAATGATCTGCCCTGTCCTTTATTACGTGGGTGGCAAAATATGGTCATGGATCAGAGGCTGTAGTTGAGAAAGGCCATAGAGCTCAAGGTAGAGGGCTGCAGTGGCTTTAATGGTGGCTCCATGGTTATTTGCCAAAGAATGCAAGCTCCGACCCAGGAGAGGCTAAGGCCCTCCTTGTCAGAGCCCACTGAGTTCCTCAGATTACAGAAGTAGGTTCAATAGAGTCTATTCAGTAAGTGTTCCAGGCTTTTTGCCTTTTGGAATGTCCCAGGACATTTTTGCAGGAAAAGCTCAACTCCCACATCCTGACCGTTGGCACATACTCCAGAACTCTGGGCTTCCGCCAACCTCGGTCTCATCCCAGGTGCGTGATACTCTGATGTGCCTCAGCCAAAACGTCCATCCATGGCATAGTGATTTACTTGATTGTTAAAAATTTTCTACCTCTAATCCTTTTGGTAGGTGGCTCTCTGTGTAATGGTTTCCTAGGGCTGCCATAACAAATTACCACAAATTTAGTGGATTAAAACAATAGAAATTTATTCCCTTCCAGTTCTGGAGGGCAGAGGTACAAATTGGTGTTGGTAGGGCTACACACCATTGGAGATTCTGAAGGAGAATCTATTGGATGCCTCTCTCCTAGCTTCTGGCGGCAGCTGGCGATCCTCAGTGTACCTTGTCTTGTGACTGCTCTCCGATCTCTGTCTCAGTCTGCATTAACACCTTTTTCTTTTTCTGTGTCTCTGTTTTGTGCTTTTCTTACATGGGCACCCTTCATTGGATTTAGGACCCATTTTAAAATTAGAATGGTCTCATCTCAATATCGTTAACCTAATTACATCTGATAAGACTCTACTACCAGATAAGGTCATATTCACAGGTATCAGAGGTTAGAACTTGGACATATCTTTTTTGGGAATGCTATTCAACTCACTAAAAATATGAGAAAAAATAGTGGTTTGATTTAATAGTATGCCTGATTTTTATAAAAAGGCATCCCCAAACCTCTTGGTTATAGTTATACCATTCCAGGATCTTCCATCCATTTGGTGATTTTGATTTCTGGATTCAGTTCAGATTCTTACTTCCTGTTGCCCCAAACTTATAGCTCTCTTAATTGCCAGTGACACAGAGCTCTGTCATTGTGTGGAATGGCCTTACCCCTTCCGTAGACAGGATGTCTATGACAAAGGGTGGAAGGTAGGGCCTGTCCACTGAGGCTCATTCCCTGCTAAATGCATGGTTCTGCCTGTGTTGCACATTGTTACTTTTGATTCAAGGGTTAAGTCCCTGGAGGATGCCCCAGTTTGTCTGGGCAGCTAAAGGTGAGGTTCAGGGTCAGGGATGATTCTTGTACGATTAACTAACATAGCCATCCCTCATCCTTTCTTAGATCCCCTACCCGCCCATTTCATAATTAAAGACTGTTAGTCTGTACTGCAACGTGAGACAGAGCATTTCCCATTTACAAAACAACCCTGCAACCTCCGGTGAATCTTTCCACTAGCTTTTGTGGTAGAATCACAATCAGTTGTTTTTCAAAAACAGCATAATTCTCAGAGGCTGGAAGCATTGCCTTAATCTAAAACTCGAAGTATTTCAGCTATATTTTTCCTGCTCGAATCTGCCTCCTTCCCTCCCTGCCCCAAATCATCTGTGAGAGAGGCAGAAATCACAGAGACCTCAAGTCTTATCTTTCTTTCTGACTTATAGGGCAGCAGGGGTAGAGGTGACCAGACTGTGACTTGTGACCTGGCCAGGGCCAGTCACCGAAGCTCCTCTGAACCCTGTTCAAAGTAGGTGGCCTTTTTGGATAATCCAAGAGATGGAATGTGTAAGAATTCCAAGGTGGAGCATATGCCAACTTTAAACCCCAAACACCCCCATTAGCAGCTGTTCTTTGTCGTCGTGGGAGGTAATTATTACATACACTTCCCTACCTGCCACAGGCCTAAGTACCACTACTTCTTAACCGTCTGCCGGATTCCTTGTAGCTGGTCCCCAGAAGTGATAGTGCTTACTCTTCCCCTCAGTGCCTCTGCCACTTTTGTTTCAGGGGATTTTTGCAACATCACATAGTGGGGCACCTGACCACGAAGAAAAGAAGAAGGAAAACAAGGATGCAGAATGATACCACCTGAGGCACTCTAACCTGGTCTGTCACTCTCAGAGGTTTCCTTTACCCTTGTCTCATTGAAAGTAAAGGGAACATCCAACTGTTATTTTTTTATGTATTTATTTGACAGAGAGAGAGAGATCACAGGTAGGCAGAGAGAGAGGGGGAAGCAGGCTCCCCGCCGAGCAGAGAGCCCGATGTGGGGCTCGATCCCAGGACCCTGAGATCATGACCTGAGCCGAAGGCAGAGGCTTTAAACCACTGAGCCACCCAGGCACCCCCCAACTGTTCTTGATACTGGCAGAGACAGAGAGCCATCTGTGGGCAGACCTTTGTTAGTATATTCTAGGCAGATTTAACTCTGTTGAAAGGTGTAGTGGATTTTTTTTTTTTTTCTTAATAAAGTCAGTGTTTCCTCATAGTATGCCAAATTCTAGGAAGGGGATGGACCAGTGTATAAAAGGAACCTTTGGCAAATAGAGTGGGCAATACCTTTGTTTCAGTTTTTTAAAGTATGTATTGGCTCCACCGCCATAGCACTTCACTAATTTTTGCAAGATCCATTATATTTGGGCAACTGTTAATTTAATTGTCTACATCTACAAGGCATCTTCAGGCTCTATTAACTTTTCCTGCAGAGAATTTCATACTTCCACAGAATTAACTGAGGAGGCCATTGAAAGGGGCAACTTATGTAAAGGGATACTGTGATAATGATGGTGATTAATTAATGGATATATTAGTTTCCCTGGGTTATCAAAGTAAATTACCACAAACTGTGGCTTAAAACAACAGAAATTTATTCTCTCAGAGTTCTGGGAGGCTGAAAGTCTGAAATCAAGATTTTGCTGGGCCATGCTTCCTCCAAAGCTTCTAGGGAAGAACTTCCCATGTGTCTTTCAGCTTCTGGTTGCTCCAGGCATTCCTTGGCTTCTGGCAGCATAACTCCAATCTCTCTGTCTCCATCATTACATGGTATTCTCTCCGTGTGCCTCATGTCTTCTTCTTATAAGGACACCAGTCCTATTGGATTAAGGGCCCATGCTTCTCTAGTATGATCTCATCTTAACTTGATTACATCTGCAAAGACCCTGTTTCCAAATAAGAACATATTCAGGGGCATCAAAGGTTAGGACTTGAATATACCTTTTTCAGGAGACACAATAAAACCTACACTTGAAAAGTTTCCACTTTTCAAGCCCACACCAAGGAGTTTGAGGGAGTGGTTGCAGCCATACCCCAGAAATCTTTAAAATCAGGTTACACTGCCTTAGAGGGTTTCATTCTGCATCCTTGTTTTATTTTTTCCTTATCCTAATTGGAAACTGCAATATGGTTTCTTCTTGGATACTCCATGATCAAGGTTACACTACCATAATTTCTGTCTTTTCCAACATCAGTCAGTTCCTATGACTTTTATACTTAAGGTTTTAGACCTGTAGAATCATCAATAGCTTTATTGCTAAGTTTTAAGCTCCTCCTTGCTCTACATATCCAGAGAGGGATTTAGCAGGTCTTTGAAAAATACCTCCCCATTTAGTCTTGCTTCCAAATGCATTGGACTCCCTTAGCATTACTCCTTGAGGCTGGTGATTCTTTCATAGCCTTCCCCTAGAAGATATTTCGATTGACTAATCCTAGCAGTGCCGAGATATCCACTTTTCCTCCCATACCATCCGTGTTTCTAGGGAAGGTCAAGAAGTAGGCCTAATTTATCAAAATGTAATTTTCAGCTCTCTTGTCTCTGCTGGGTGAAGGAACCCAGGCTAAAGCTTACCAATGCAGGACACTTTCCTAGCCATAGAATTTGGTTCTGAAATGGCCGTGTAACCCAGTAGAAGGCAAGTGGATTCTGGGAGGCTTCTGGGAAATAGATGTCCTAAATTTTAAGATGGTCCCTTCTTTTCTCTTGACCTTGTGTATTGATATAAGGCTTGAAACTGCTGTAGCCACCTTGTGCCTAGTTTGGGAATGAAGCGGACTCCTGGAATGAAGCTACGCAGTTGAGAGAACTGTAAAGAACTAGATTTGAAGCTGTGACTGACCTACAATTAATCATCACTCTACAGTGGTCTTTTCCAACTATGTGCAGACTGGATTTTTTGTTTCTAAGAACTGAACTGGGTTTTCTAGTCCCCTTGTTTGAAGACATTTTATCTGGCACATCCTGATGGGTCTGTTTGAGCAGATGGAAGATCCAATGGAAGAGACAGTGATTCCCAGCAGGCTCCCAAGGGAGTCTTTCCTCAGTGTTAAGCAGAGGGCTCAGGCTCCATAACCTCCTATTTGTAGAAGTCAGTCATCAACTTAGCATCCCCAGAAATCTGGCAATAGCTGCCATTCTCTGGGGTACTTTTGTGTCAGGCTGCAGGTCCTTTCCATTAACTATGCCCAGTGATAGTTACAGTTTCTTCCACAGTTGTTATCAGGTGGCCCTCACAGATTGGGGGTGAGGAGAGGGGTCAGGATCAATGGATTGCTTGGACTCCTGAGCCTACAGTCAGTTTACCAAGTTTTGCTAAAGACAGGACAAGAGATTTTCCAAACTGATGGCATTACAAATTCATGATCCACAGTAACTGGACCCTCCAGGGACACTCTCTCCCCCTCTACAGCAGCAGTTTCAAATTTTCTTCACCCGCTGCAGATATTCTCAGCTATTTCCAGAGGAAAAAAAAATTCAGTCAGGAGCCACAGCCAAACTCCTTGGAAACAAAGACAGACCAACACCTACAATAACCCTTTTAAGAGTTCAAAGGAAGAGGTGTCTTGCCTGCCCTCCAGGCTTAGGGTGTAAAAGCTAGGTGTGGCTGGGGCTTTACCACTGAAGCACAAAGAAAGGGAGGTAAGAGAACTAGAAGAAAGAAAACAGGGCAACGCAATGCTACCCAACAGTAAGAACTAGAGAGGCAATAAAGGAGGCCTGAGGCTAAACCCTGGCGATGACTATTAGGAAAATACCAGAGGATGCCCCGCCAGCCCCAGCCGGTGCCCATCGAGCAGCCTGTGTGGTCAGGAAACGAGGCCTCCGCCCTAAACCGTCTTGGGTCTGTACGCAGCATCCCACAGCCTCCCTGTCCCACAAGCCTCCCTGTCTACCCCCAACCCGGGGGCACAAATACAGTCCTCAAGGGCGTGGGAAACCGTGGCTGTGGAAGCCCCTCAGGTTATCCTTGTGCCGCCCTTACATAGTTTCTCTACCCACTCGATGTGCACAGCAAAATTTTCCATGGCTCACCCTCTGCGGTGGTGGGAGTATGTTCCAGAAAGAGTCACTGGGAACTGGGGCGAAAGAGGGGAATTCAAACTTACAGGGAGAGAGTTTGGGGAAGGGGGGCGGATACAAGGCGGACTAGCTTCCCCGCAGAGGCCCCCCGGGGCGGAGCAGCAGAAGGGGGAGCGCTGCCGAAGGACCCCGCCGCTGCCAACCACCCCCCTCCGCTCTCTTTCCCGCCTCCCGGGAGGGCCCGCTCCGCCTGCCTGAGTCACGGCTGGAGCTGGGGAGGAGCCGGGGAAAGGAGGCACCAGCCCAGAGTGCAGCCAGCGGCCGCAGAGAGAACAGGCGGGGCGGTCAGGGATCATGGGCGAGAGCGCGCTGGAGCCGGGGCCTGTGTCCGGAGCGCCGGCGGGGGGCCCGGTGCACGCTGTGACGGTGGTGACACTGCTGGAGAAGCTGGCCACCATGCTGGAGGCCTTGCGGGAGCGGCAGGGGGGCCTGGCTCGGAGGCAGGGCGGCCTAGCGGGCTCGGTGCGCCGCATCCAGAGCGGCCTGGGCGCGCTGAGCCGCAGCCACGACACCACGAGCAACACGCTGGCGCAGCTGCTGGCCAAGGCGGAGCGCGTGGGCTCGCACGCGGATGCCGCGCAGGAGCGCGCGGTGCGCCGAGCGGCCCAGGTGCAGCGGCTGGAGGCCAACCACGGGCTGCTGGTGGCGCGCGGGAAGCTGCACGTCCTGCTTTTCAAGGTCAGTGACCTTAGGCGTCCCCCGCCTCCCGACCACCATCTGGGGCCTCCTTCCCCCCGTCGTCCCCCCCCACCCCGCCCGGCTACCACACCCGCATTCCTGACCCCACCCGGCGGAGCGGACTTCCAGAGCCGCACCCACTTTCCACCACGCTGCCCCATCACTCAGCTCCTGAACCCAGCCTGGCCAACCAGAGTTCGCCCAGCTCGAGCCCAGGCTACGTCCACCTAATTTGCTCCAAGCCCCAGCCTAACCCCGAACGGTGGCGGAAGTGTATCCCGCGACAGTTCGCTATGATTCTCGCTCCTGCGACCACCATCTTGCCTAAGCAGGTCCCACTTTCCAGACTTTAGCAGTTCGCCCAGTAGCTCTTCCTCCCTCTCCACCCCTGCCCCCTACTTTCCCACGTCTCCCTTTTCTTTGCCCCTCGGGCTGTGGAGGCCAGGGGTGGGGCGGGTTCCCCGGTGTAATTATGGAGTGAGGCTCAGGCTGCTGCGGGGTAGGGGACTGCCAGGGTCAGAGCTGTGTTCATCACATGCAGGAGGAGTCTGAAATCCCAGCCAGCGCCTTCCAGAAGGCGCCAGAGCCCTTAGGCCCAGAAGACCAGTCCGTGCCCGGCCCAGAGCAGCCCGAGGTCGAAGTTGAGGAGAGCTCGGACGAGGAGCCCATGGAGTCCAGGGCCCGGCGGCTGCGGCGCACCGGGTTGCAGAAGGTACAGAGCCTGCGAAGAGCCCTGTCCGGCAGGAAAGGCCCTGCAGCACCAACGCCCACGCCGGTCAAGCCACCTCGCCTCGGGCCTGGCCGGAGCACTGATAGCCAGCCAGACGCCCGGCCCACACTGGAGGCCAAGCCGGAGTCTGAACCTCCGCAGGACGCCGAGGAAGATCCCGGGAGACCTGGGGCTGCCGAAGCCGCCGTGCTTCAAATAGAGAGTGCAGCCTAATGGCCCATGCTGTCTGCCTCTCCAGTGCCTATGCCGCGTTCCAAAATAAATCTCCCTTTCAGAATGCAGCCTTCACGGCCAAATAAGGAGTGAATCCTGCATCCACAGTCCAGCTCTGGCCTGCCCTTCCCAGTTCCTTCAGGCTATCCTGTGTCCTCTGAAAGAGGAGCAGTCACTCTAACTTGCTTGCCCTCACTGTCAATAAAAGTAACATCACCTAATCCGGACTCCATGTGAAGGGGTGGGAGGAAAAGCCTTGCCAGGCCTGAGACAGATGTTAGAACCTGGAATGTGGCTTCAGTTTCAGAAAGATCACTGAGTCATTTCTCAGGTTCCCAATGAGTCTTGGGCTCTGATGAGTGGCACATAGAAATACCCCGTTGGCCACTTGCTTCTTGAGCACTTTACTCACAGAGAAGCAGCCAGTATAGTCTCTTGCTGTCAGTGCTCAGTAAATGTCAACAAGTGGTTTTCCCCTTAGTTTCTTCTTCCTCTTCCACCTCTTAAAGGTTGGATTTTCCTCTGTTCTCAGCCCTCTTCTCATTCTGGGTTCTCCTCTGTGAATATTAGCCACACACTGTCCTGAGCTGCGGTTGAAATGTACCTCCACTCAGTCTGTCCAAAGCAAGCAATCTAGGGGCGCCTAGGTGGCTCAGTGGGTTAAAGCCTCTGCCTTTGGCTCAGGTCCTGATCTCAGGGTCCTGGGCTTCGGGCTCTCTGCTCAACAGGGAGCCTGCTTCCCCCTCTCTCTGCCTGCCTCTCTGTCTACTTGTGATCTCTCTCTCTCTGTCAAGTAGGTAAATAAAATCTTTATTTATTTTTATTTTATTTTTTGGTAAATAAAATCTTTAAACAAAACAAAACAAAAACATTCAAAGCAAGCAATCTACCTTTTAATTAAGTCCAATTTCAATTTTAGAGATATTCATTCAAAATTGCACCTCCTCTTGTTTTCTTTACCAAGGAATGAATGGCACCATCATCCATGCAGAAACCTGGGAGCCCTTCCTGGTTCCTCCCTCTCTCTCTTACTCCCCTCCTGCTGGGAAACAGTTATCCTATTGTTTTGACCTCTGCAGTCTGACCACTTTTTAAAGACCCATCGCCTTATCTTTTACCTATTATTTGAACTGCCAATCTGATCCCATCAACCTCCTGATTCAGACCCTTCAGTGGCTCCCCATCACTTTCAGAATAAAGTGAGTTCTTGAATATTCCTTCAACATCTTTAACATAACCTTTCGCGATCTGGCTTCTGCCCATTTTTGTAGCCTCACCGCTTGCCACTCCCTCTCATTCTACTATTGAATTACACTGAGCTATGTGCTGTCATTCTCATCTCTACTCTCCTGCAAAATCCAGCAGGGGAACCCAGTTTCAGGCCCTTGCCGCTAAAGCACCACCTGTACACGTCAGTATTAACTGTGCTGTAATTGCGGTTACTTTCCCCACCCAGTTCCGCTAGACTGTGGCTCCTTTGCTGTAGGGATTGTTTTTATTAATTTCTGTATTCCCCATACCACATACCATGCCTGGCCCACAGTAGGCCCTCGTGAAGCAAGAGCATCACAGAAGTGAGAAGTACAAGGAGATTAGCTGGGGATGGGAGCCTGGTCATCAGCCCATTCATTCAGTTATTGTCATATAAAAACACCTAATGCATTCTGGGCCCATCCTAGATCTTGTGAAAAGCAAGATGACAATCCTGAGGCCTTCAGGGACTTCAGAGTTTATGGAGATACAAACATGAATGATGTAAGTGTAGTGATCATTATACATATGTTATTTTGAGAGGAAAGACAGAAGGGACACAACCTAACCTGAAGGAGGAGAAGTGGGGAGTGTTTAAGGCAGTGTTCTGGTAAATAATAAGATAAGGTAAATAATGAGATGGAAAACAGGAATGATGAGTGGCAGGAGAGTTCAGTTCCTTCATCTATTAAATGGGATAATGATAGCCCCTATTGGCCTGGTGGGAGGATTCAGTTACATAAGTGTCTAGTATAGTGCCTGGAGCAGAGTTTGGTTCATTTATCCAGTTATTCAACAGATATTTACTGAACTTGGGAGTTTCTGCCAGGCACTGTTTTAAGAGCTGGGGATACAGTGGGACATAAGAAAGACAAGATCCCTGCCTTTGTGGATTATGTAGGGGGAGACCGGCCATAAACAACTGTATTTACGAGACAGATAAAAACATGCAAACATATGAAGTAGAAGGGCTTTCTGGTTATGGGCTCTGAAGGAAAAAAAGGAGTAAGGGTACAGATGATGACGGGGCAGGGGAGGACTTTAGATGAGGAACTTGGAGATTTAAAATGGGAGCAGATGGTTCATGATCTCGGGGTCCTAGCAGCCGCCTGGGGTAGGGCTCCATGCTCAGCGGGGAGTCTGCTTCTCCCTCCCCCCTGCTCCCCCACCTTGTGTGCTCGCGCAAGCTCTCTCTCTCAAATAAATGAATAAAAATGTTTAAAAAAGAGGAAAAAAAATAAAATGGGAGCAGAATTCAATAGTGACTTAAATTTTTTTTTCTTTTGGATCTAATTAGAAGAGTCTAAGCCCCCACTGGCCATGATTGGCGGAAATTCTATTATCAATCACTTTAGGGCTCCCTCTCCTTCCTTAGATTGTGCAGGTGTACCAGGAGGTTCACACCATCTCCTTGTCTCTCAGACCTTGGATGTCTGCTGCTATTGCTTCTTATGACCACACGATGCCACTGTTGGGGTACCAGTGTCCTAGTTGATGTCTCAACACCCCAGAGGTCTCCTTGTCCAGCTCTGTGTCCCTAAATCAGGGGTTCTTCCATGGAAGCTGGCTCTGTCGTAGCTCCATTTCCTCTGGAGAAATTCAGGGCTCATCCCTACAGGGTTCCAAGCCTTAGTATGTAGACTGTATCAGCTCCCTGGCAGCCACTCCTTTCAAGACTGTTCCATCGTGGAGGGGCTGGTCTGAGCAGGCTCAGTTCTCTATCCCCAAAGAAAAACAAATTCTTGTTCTTTTTCCAAATCCTTGGAAAATATACCCAATTCCAATTTCGTCCTTTCAACTCATAGACAAAATTAAGAGCTCAACTGCACATTTCTTACATAAGATGTCTTGATAGCTCATTGGGAATCACATGAAGGCTCAGAGCCTGGACTCTGACCTCTAGGAACCTAAAGTCTTGGCTCACTTGGGGGCGGGTGTCATTTTTTATTCCTTCTTGATGCTTCTACAGGAGAAATAATAAAAATCAAGTTAATACAAAACTAGCTTAATTTCTTAATAGTTCTCTTTGTTTCATTATGTGCTCTGTCATTACCTCTATTGCTATGATTATTAATATTATAAACTAAAGGGAGTGGAGACTGACCCAGAGTACCCTCTTGTCTTCCAGCATATGTAGCACGTAGGTGGCTGCTCTAAGCAGGGGGGAGGCACACTGGTGGATTACCAAAATTCAGAGTTTGGTTCTCAGTTCTTCAGACCAGAAGCACAAATTTATTAGGCGTTCCAGTGTGATTAGTCTGAGAGACACTGATCTCAATAACTGACCTCAGAAGTACTGGATTCATTAATTTCCCGGAGAAATCCAAATGCGAAGTGAACTAGCATAATCTAGCTAGCTAGTCAGAACATTTTCCATTCTGCAACATGGGAAGCCAAAGTAGATTGTAAAGTGTTACAAAATAGAATGGTAGAAATGGGATGGAGATAATCAATAGGATTATCCAACCTGGTATGACCATTTTCTGCTGTGGTATTCCTCCTCCATGGGTAAAAATACATTCCTGGTAGGAAATTTCTTCTCTTAAGTACTGGATATCCTTTTGACTTTCCTTTATTGAGAATTGAATCATATAACCTCAGCTTTGTAGGGAACTCAAAAGCCATCCAACCCACCTGCATGTCCAACACAATATCCACTACCATCTTGCTGCCTAACCTTAGTTGGATAAGGATAAATCCTTAGTGCTTGGAAAAGCCAGGTGACAAGGAACTCTCTACCTCTCAAGCAACTCTATTTTTGGACAAGACTGATAGGAAACTTCTTTTTACTGAGATCAAAATCTGTCTTTATGGTTTCTCCTATTGGTGGTTGGCTTCCCTTCAGCAACATCTGTTAAACAAAATTTCTTTATTTCTATGATGTGTATGTCTTTGGAGTCCAATTCCAGCAGGCCACATAAGACTGATTCGTCTAAAATGTCTTCCACACTATTTCCTCAGGCCAAACATTGCTGGTTTATTCAGCCATTCCTTGTGGTCTGTTATCAAATCCTGGCCATTCTTTTGTGGATTGTTTTAGTCTACTCATATCCATTTTGAATAGGGATGTGTCAAGGTACGTGGAAAGAAGAATGGCTTTCATAGTCAAAGATATCTGAGCTTCATTGCTGGTGAACGATAATTTCCTTTTTCCAGCTCTCTCAGAAGGATTAAATAAGATTTTTTATTTACTCATTCATTTTACCTTTGTTGTAATAGGTGATGGAGATGGATGGTATATTACATGGATAGGGTTATAACAGAACTGTAATAGAACCCTCGTAGAACTTATATTAAACTGGCAGTTGTAATAAAGTTTTAAATAAATGCTATGATGAGAAAAATATAAGGTACTATGGGAGCATACAAATGGGGCCTCTAGCCCAGCAGGGTAGTAGTAATTACAGAGGAAGTTTCCTGAGGAGAAATGATCATTTCCTTCTAACCTGATTTCTATTTATTTATTTTTTAAAATTTATTTATTTATTGAGGGAGGGGAGGAAGAATATCAGACACCCAGCTGAGCCAGAGCCCAGTGCAGGGCTCCATCTCACAACCCCAAGATCATGACGAGCTGAAACCAAGAGTGGGACCTGAACTGGCTGGGCCTCTCAGGAGCCTCGTATTATTTCTTTTGTGTAAGTTTCTCAAGTGACTTTTCCTTTTTAAAAGGACCTGCGATATTGTGAAAAAAAACCACACACACACACACACACACAAAAACACAAAAAAACAAAAACACTCCTCTGAGTATCTCATCAAAACACTAAATCCAACATATACCAAACTGTGTGCTTCTTTTCTCAAAAGTCAAGATTCTCTTCTGTATTTACCTTAGAAAAATGTTACAACCAAAGACCTGGCCCTTTGCCCCCACCCCACCCCAATCCCTACATCCAATGAGTTACCAAATCCTGTAGATTCTTTATTAAGAAATCTTGTGAATTTTTGTCTCATAAATAACTAATAAATTTGGGTCACTGTGAAGACTTGAGAAGAAACCTTGCCCACTGAAAAGCAGAGCTGAGAAATGGAGAGACATTGAATATCACACTTTGCTTGTGGACAAAACAGAGTTAATAAAACTATCTACTTTGTTATGGATCAAGGAACCCACTTTATAGCAAAAGAGGTGCTTCTGTAGGCGCATGAACACAGGACCCACTGGTCCTATCACTCTCCTCACCATCCGGAAGCCACAGCCTGACAGAGTGTTGGAATGGCATTTTTCTTTCTTACTAACAGCTTTATTGAGATACAATGCATGTACCCTAAAATTCACCTTTTTCAAATATACAATTTAGTGATTTTTGTCTATTCATGAAATTGTGCAAGCATCAACATTCTTATTTTTAGAACATTTTCATAAACTCCAAAAGACACCCTATACCCCATTCCTGCCTCTCTCAAGTCTCTGGCAATCCCTAATCTACTTTGTGTTTCTATAGATTTGTCTATTCTGGACATTTTGTATAAAGTGGATGATACAATATATGCCCTTTTGTGATAGGTGTTTTTCACTTAGCCACTGTTCTCAAAGTTCATCCACACTGTAGACTATCTCAGAACTTCATTACTTTTTACTACTGCATGATATTCCATTACATAGCTATGTATCAAACCAAACCAAACAAAAATCCCTACGACCTACTTCGTAGGTTTGTTGTGAGTTAAATGAGTGGATATGTGTAAAATGTATAGGATGGTGCCAGGCCTGTGAAAGCTTAATGTTCATGGTTGGGTTTTTTTTTTTTTTTTTAATTTTTAAAAAGATTTTATTTATTTATTTGACAGAGAGAGCAGGAGAGCAAGCAGGGGGAGCGGCAGAGGGAGACAGAGAGGGAGAAGCAGGCTCCCTGGTGAGTAGGGAGTCTGATTCAGGGCTTGATCCCAGGACCCTGGGATCATGACCTGAGCTGAAGGCAGGTGCTGAACCAACTGAGCCACCTAGGTGCCCTATTCACGGTTGTTTTGTTATGATCACTTGATCCCTAAATTTAGTCAGGCAGGAACCCAGCACTTGCCACAGACATTTTCATTTACGTGAACTGGTAAACATACTTTCTGTTTAACCCTGGTTTTAGCTTTTTTAGCGTATTTGGTTTTCCCGTGCAAATGAAAGATTCCTAATAGACACAGCACCATCTAGCACAGTGTCTGGCGCAGAGTAGGCATTCACTGGATATTCGGAGAATATGCAGATTTATTCCAGTGAGGTGCTGGGAACACAAGGATAAACAAGAACCTGCCTGAAGGAGTTGGCTCTTGGGTGAGCCCTGTTTATTGTTCTTTGGAGCTCTGTTGTTTCCTCTAAGGGCCAATTAAGGCATAGTAGAGACAGTGGCTGGGGCCCACAATCCTTTCTGGGCCATAAGAGTGTTTTATTTTTTTTTAATCGAGAGAAAAAATGAACTTCGGGGTAAAAAAAAATGTTTTAATATTATATTGGCCTTTATACAAACACGATTGTAAAATATAATTTTTTTTTTTTTAATGGATGAAGGAGTCCACGAGGGCAAAAGTACCTAGAGCCCCTGGAAGCCACAATGTAGTCTCGTTTCCTTCGTCTGTCCTTTGTCTTCTTTCTCCTTGGAGTTTTCATGATTTTTTTTTCTCTCACACATTCTCACATACTCAGTGCCTTAATTTGAGTCTAATTTTCTCTTTGATCTGATACATTATTTCTATATTCTTGGGCTATTGTTTAGAATTAACCTCAAATATTTTTTGTGAAAAATGTTCTAGGCCTACTTTATGTCCTTATTTATTTTTAAAATGATTTTATTATTTTGTAAAAGATTATTTATTTATGAGAGAGAGAGAACATACGAGTGGGGAAGGGGTTGGGGTTGCTGAGGGAGAGGAATATCTCCAGCAGACTCCATGCTGAGCATGGAGCCTGACTTGGGACTCAATCTCACGACCCTGAGATCACTACCTGAGCCCAAACCAAGAGTTGGAGGCTTAACTGAATGGGCCATCCAGGCACCCCTATTATTATTATTTTTAATTTTAATTTAAATTCTAGTTAGTTAACATACAATGCAGTATTGGTTTCAGGAGTAGAATACAGTGATTCATCACTTACACATAACACCCAGTGCCCATCACGAGTGCCCTCCTTAATACCCATCACCCACCATCTAGGTGGTGGGTGACCACCTGATGACCACCTCCTTCCATCAACCCTCATTTTGTTCTCCATCATTAAGAGTCTCTTATCATTTGTTTCCCTCTCTCTAAAAGATTTTATTTTTAAGTGTTCTCTACACCCAGTGTGGGGCTCAAAATCAGAACCCCAAGATCAAAAGGTACATACTCTACTGACTGAGCCAGCCAGGCATCCCATTTCCTTTTTTATTAAAGGGAGTGACTGATTCATTGATTGATTGATCTATCTATATATTAAATTTTAATTCCAGTATAGTTAACATACAGTGTTATATCAGTTTCAAGTGTACGCTCTAGTGATTCAACAGTTCTATTTATTATTCATTGCTCATCATAATAAGTATACTCTTAATCCCCTTCACCTGTTTCACCCATCTCCCCACTCATTCCCCTTCTGGTAACCATCAGTTTGTTCTCCATAGTTAAGCGTTTGTTTTTTGATTTGTCTCTTTTTATTTTCCTTTGTTTTGTTTCTTAAATTCCACAGATGAGTGAAATCATCTGACATTTGTCTTTCTCTGACTGAGTTATTTCACTTAGCATTGTATTCTTTAGCTCTCTCCAGGTCATTGCAAATGGCAAGATTTCATCCTTTTTTATTGGCTGATCAATATTCCGTTGTATGTAGGTATATCTTCTCTATCCATTCATCAATTGATGGACACTTGGACTGCTTCCATAGTTTGTCTGTTGTAAATAATGTTGCTATAAATTTAGGGGTGCATGTATCCCTTTGAATTAGTGTTTTTGTGGTTTTTTTGGTAAATATCAAGTGGTGTGATTACTAGATCGTAGAGTAGTTCTATTTTTAACTTTCTGAGGGACTTCCATACTGGTTTCCAGTGGCTGCACCATTTTGCATTCCCACCAAGAGCGCACTAGGGTTCCTTTTTCTCCACATCCTGTTGTTTGCTTTATGTCCTTTCTTGATCCATGTAACCATACGCACGCTGCCCTCAGGCCCTCAGCCACCAGCCCTGCTTCCTGGATCAAGAGGCAAAGCCCTAATAGTTGCCACATTTGTCTCCTCTCCTAAGACTGACTGTTGTCCTGGCCATCTGGGGCTTGGGTTGAGCTCCGTTGCACCAGGCACTATGCGAGCACTTCTGTAGCACTTCTAGTACTCAGGTCCAACCAAGCAGCTGACCAAAGGGACTATTCCCAGGTTGAATTGGTTCCATATGGCCCATCAATCAACATTTTTTGAGAAGCTATAGCCAGCTCACCTGTTGCACCATCTTGTGGTTGTTTTCCTTCCTTCTTTGCCTCACTTCCTTCCTTTTTGGGATGGTTTCAATTCTTTCTTTCCCCTCACTCGTGCTTTCCTGAGATTGCACTCTCCAAGAATTTGTCACAAATAGGTTACATTTATTAACACCTTCTCTATGCCAAGCTCCGTCCTAAGATTTTGCATTGGATTATCATGTCAGCCCTATAAAGTAGGGATCATTATCATGTTACTTTTACAAAAAAAGAAAATCAGGCCTAATATCACAAATTAAGTATTGCGTTTGATTGTTGTTTAGATAATTCCCGATTCAAGAACCTCTGGATCTTTAGATGTTTATAATTGATAACCTATAAACTAATGGAGGACCTGATGTACCACAACACATGGGTCCACCCATGTTTTGCATTTCTATGCTGTAGTTTGAACTGCCAAGTCTTTAAAATTCATGAAGAAATATTAGATCACAATTTTCATCCTCTCCATAGCAACATTTAAAAAAATATTTTTCATCTGCCGTTTATTTTGCTAGTTCCTTTCCTCCCTTTTCCCCCCTCAGAGTAACTTTAAGTTTTGTACAATTTTTTAAAACTACTGCTTATCATCATTAGAAGAGGGGATTTCTTGTGGACTATATATGGAGAATGTTCACTATATGGTGAATGAGCCAGGGCAATTGTCCAGGCTAGCAGGAATTCTTTTTTTTTTTTTAAACTTTATTTATTTGAGAGAGAGAGAGAAAGCATGAGAGGGGAGAAGGTCAGAGGGAGAAGCAGTCTCCCCATGGAGCTCGGAGCCCGATGCGGGACTCGATCCCAGGACTCGATCCTGGGACTCCGGGATCATGACCTGAGTCGAAGGCAGTCGCTCAACCAACTGAGCCACCCAGGCGCCCCAGGCTAGCAGGAATTCTTATGACACAGAGTTGGTAGTGTTAGTTTTTCCTTGTCTCTAGCAATTAATGCAAAAGTTCTCTTCTGCTTCCTGGAATTACTTGCTGTAAGATGATTGTCTGTCAGATTCCATGTTCAGCCCTGCAAGCTCTACTCCTGTAAGAAACAAACTCCTAGTTTTAAGGAAGCTCCTCGGGCCAGCAGACTACAGACTCTATTCTCATGGTTATACACTAAATTCTGTGTCTTCTGCACAAGGATGTGCTCATTCACTTTGGAGAAGTACATTCTGCCAGCTCTGCACATGTGCATCTTCTGTGATTTGCGGTTGGGATCATCCTTGCTTTGATCGTCACCGCCTTCGGCAGCACTATTTGTGGTTTGGGCTGTCCCATGTTTCTTAGTTTTATCATAGATGGACAGAGTTTGCATTTATGTTCCTCTTTCCTACTTTAAGGTTTTTTCCAAGATGGTAAGATGATGAAAAAAGTATACAGGTAGAGCAAATATGGGGTGTGGTGTAATAAGTATGTACCATTTCCTTCCCCCGACAGTTTAAGAAACTTAACATTGATTTTATAGAATACAGGTCCAAAGAGGGTGTTAGAATCATCTGAACATAACACAAATATTTCTGAAAATTAAAGGAAACTATAACCTCATCTAGGGGAACACTGGGGAACACGAAGCCAGAGTTACTAGTTACTCCAGAAACTAGAGTACTTAGTTTCTCATACAGCATTCCCATGTAATTAATAGATAATACATACGAACACTTCCTGATGGAGTTTTAGCTAAAATTTTCTAGCCCTTACAATTTGGGGGGATTAATTTATAGACTTAGTTTTTCCTTAGAGTCATAACTTGAACCTGCTTACTTTTTTTATATATACATAGAGATATACCTACATAGAGATTTTAAAACATTTCAATGTTTACCTTAGTTGAATTCAATTTCTTGAAAGACTGAAAATCTATCTATATACCCATGTACATATATACTCATATATGTATGTATGAATAAACTCACACATACACTTACATATCATATATAAATATACACACATATACAAACATGCATATATTTTCTACCTCAGGAAATATTTCGTAAATATTTCTTTAATTTCATTATATTTCATAAATTTCCCAAACCAGTTAAGAATGGCAAGTTATAACTAAATTAATATAACATTAAAATGAAACCAAATCAATACTGAAAATTAATAGAGAAATAAAATTACATTCCTGAAAACTTAAATAAGCAAGTTTGTGTAGAACAGTGTTTGTAATTGAGTCGTGAAGGTGGAATAAGAGGCATAGGAGTGGTGGTGTTAAGAGCTAAATCCTCATTTCCACAGTAGAAAAGTAAAATAAAGTTAAAACCAAGAAATAACAATGCGAGCATTTTACATGGAGGGAAATAAAAGAAACCGATAAATGGGCTGAGAGTGGCCCCTTTGTGGGAGGGCAGAGGACAGCCCTTCATTATTGTAGGACTTAGTGCCACTGACTTGTTGGTCTGTGGACACATAGGACATTGACAAAAATAAAAACGTGAATGTAAAGAACAACCCAAATGTCCATCAGACAGAAGGGTGAATAAACAAATTGTAGTGCACCCACATAACGGGATAGGATTCAGCCTTAAAAAGGAATGAAGTGTGGAGGCATGCTACGACATGGATGAACCTTGACATTATGCCAAGTGAAAGACACCAGTCACGAAAGGCCACATATTGTGTGATTCCATTGTATGAAGGTCTAGAAAAGGCAAATCCACAGAAAGCAGATGCGTGGTTCCAGCAGCAAGGAGGAGGGAAGAATGAGGGGGGTTTACTTAATGGCTATTGGGCCTCTTTGGGGTGATGGAGATGTTCTGGAATTAGTTGTGATGGTGGCACAATGTCATGAATGTCCTAAAAGCCACTGAATTGTACACTTAATGTCAAAATGTCCTCCATGCTATTCCGTATGTTCCACATATAAGTGAAACCATATGATAATTTTCTTTCTCTGCTTAACTTATTTCACTTAACATAATCCCCTCCAGTTCCATCTATGTCAGTGCAAATGGTGGGTATTCATCCTTTCTGATGGCTGAATAGTATTCCATTGTATATATGAACCACATCTTCTTTATCCATTCGTCTGTTGAAGGGCATCTCGGCTCCTTCCAGTTCGGCTATTGTGGACATTGCTGCTATGAACATTGGGGTGCATGTGCTCCTTCTTTTCACTACAACTGTATCTTTGATGTAAATACACAGTATAGTATAGAGGACATTAGGAGAAGGAAGGGAAAAATGAAGGGTGGGAAATCAGAGGGGGAGACGAACCATAAGAGACTATGGACTACGGGAAACAAACTGAGGGTTTCAGAGGGGAAGGGGGTGGAGGGATGGGTGAACCTGGCCATAGGTATTAAGGAGGGCATGTATTGCATAGAGCACTGGGTGTTATATGCAAACAATGAATCATAGAACACTACATCAAAAACTAATGATGTATGGTGACTAACATAAGAAAAGAAAAATAAATAAAATGGTTAAAATGGTGAATTTTATGTTATGTGAATTTTGCCTCAATAATAAAAAAAAATAGGGAACACAGTAAAAACAAAAACAAAAACAAAAACAAAAAAACAGTGTCTGTAAGTCCAGCTAATTTTCACAAAATCAATTCACAAAGGACATTTCACTTTTATCTCATGATATCATTTACATTTATTTCTCCCAAGTATCAAGCCAGATGTTATAATTTTTTTATATAAACGAAAATAGAGAACATTTAGAAAACTTTTATTTTTAAAGATTTTAATTAATTAATTTATTTGGCAGAGAGAAAGAGATCACAAGTAGGCAGAGAAGCAGGCAGAGAGAGAGGGGGAAGCAGGCTCCCCGCTGAGCAGAGAGCCCGATGCGGGGTTCGATCCCAGGACCCTGGGATCATGACCCAAGCCGAAGGCAGAGGCTTTAACCCACTGAGCCACCCAGGTGCCCTGAACATTTAGAAAACTTAAGTCATGAAAAAATTCTGGGCCTTTCAGTTTTGCCATAAATAATAACTGATTCTTCTTATGGATTAAAATATGCCCTTTCCACATCCCCCAAATGCATTGTCTGTAATTTTCATAATTATGACAGAGATAAAGCATACGTGGCCATTTTTAAGAATTAAGGTTCATAGATAACTTATCTCACCAATAAACATTTTTGTGTTTTAATTAGCAACATCAAATAAATACCCAAATTGAATGATAATATACCTTTCAGTTCTGTTATATTATATGCTTTACCACAGTATTTTTGGGTTAAGATAAAACGTTTAGAATAAAAGTTACCAAAATTGGAATTGTGCAAGTTAATTTAAGAAACTTTGTAAAGGAATTTTACTAAAACAGGAGTTGTGATAGATTCCCTTCCCTTCTTGATTCTGAAACAGCTCTTAAAGTACAATTGTTAACTGGCTCAAAAGACCCCTCCCCCATGTTTCTCCCTCTAGAATCTCTGTATGAGAGAAACATCTTGATAATTGTCTAGATATATTTCATTTTAAGTACCTGTATTTTTCTCCCTGATATGTTGGTTGATTCAGTCTATCAAGATCATACTTATTTCTGAAAGAAAAAATTCATGAAAAAGTCATTCTGGAAAAAAAAAAACAACTTATGATTTTAGGAATGCTTTAACTCATGATGGCATTTTACTCTCCTTAAATGGACTCCACCTTACTTCAGTGTACTTGAGAACCATAGATCATTCTAAACACATAAAACTAACAGTTTTAAAAATTGTTTCACAGGCAAATCACACATTTAACCAGAACTGATAAGACTTATAATTTCTCAACTTCTCGCACATATAAATCACACATTCATTCTGGTCAAAACACACTCTTTAAGAAATAAGTTTCAGAAAGGAGTTTCTCATATTTATGAATGGAAATTTAATGTTCCCAATTAACTATTTTTAAACATTTGTGTAAAAAGCATCTATCCAAGCAATTGTATTTTGGAAACGTCGTCACATAATTTCAAGGTCAGAATACCCTTTCTTTCTCCCTACTCCTGTTACTTTCCCCCATGGACAGAAAGGTTACATATACATATTCCAAATAGAATAATTCAGAGTTAAAAGCATCAGTTTACAATCAGCATAGGCACAAGTACTTTTCGCAAGTACAATTTCAATGTTTTAACTTGTTTCCAGTCTTTTCTTTGCCATTCCTTTAGAGAGGGTCAATGAATTTGGAGACTATACATATCTACATTGTTATCCCCCCTCATATTTAAAACCTTGACTTCTGTCGAATTTCTTTTGCCAAGTTAAAATTTTTCATTATTTCAACTCCTTTCTGTTTTAAAGTTGACATGTAGGGGGCATTTTACATAAAGTAGGGATTATTACTTCCTTGATTTGGTAGAATTTGCTTTTAAAACTTGCAGAACGTTATGTGGATTTCAAGTAGTTGATGTGCCCAGGGATAGGCAAGAGGATCAGAGGATAGAAGCCTTGGCAAAAGGGAAAAAAACCCAAATAATATCCATTGAGGGAAGCCTGTAAAAGACCTGGCAATCTCATGCAAGAACAAACTTTGGTAATAGGAAATTGCTGATCCTTAAATGATGTAGACTCAACAGAGGCCATGGTGAAAACTGTGGCAGGCATGAGATATATTTGTAGAGGGGGGTGGAAACTGCTTCCCACCACCAAATAAGCCTACTGTTATGTTAGTTCAGTGAACAGGTGAACTTCTGGTAGTGCATACTAATGGAAAGAGCCCCCTACATATCTATACAAAGATGTCCACTATGATTCAATATCATTCTAGGACTTCTCCCCTATGTAATAAGATAAGAAAAAAGTATAAAATATGAAAAGGTGTTATTAATGTTAACTTAGCAAATGTAGAATATGAATTGTATGAGTCCATTAAAAATATATGTGTACAATATATATGTCATTGAAAATGATTTACTTTTTGGGGCACCTGGGTGGCTCAGTTGGTTAAGCATCTGTCTCATGGTTTTGACTCAGGTCATGATCTCGGGGTTGTGGGATCCAGCCCTACATTGGGCTCTGCCCTCAGGGCAGAGTCTTCTTGTCTCTCTCCCTCTGCCCCTCCTTCAGTTCACACAGGTGCATGCTCTCTCTTAAATAAATAAATATCAACAAAAACAATTTACTTTTTGGCAGTGGGATGGGGAAATATATGCTTATATTTTTACATTTTCTATTCTTCCCTAATTATTTGCATTTGTGACTATGTTTGAATTTTGGTAATAAAAAATGGAAACTCTACCTAATTCAGAAGTTCTTAGGCTAAGGGTGCCTGGGTAGCTTATTCAGTTAACTGTCCAACTCTTGATTTGGGGTCAGGTCATGACCTCAGGATTGTGAGGTCCAGCCCCGCACTGAGCCCTGAATTGGGCTCCATGCTGGGTGTGGAGCCTGCTTAAGAATTTCTCTCTCTCCCTCTACCCACCCCCTCTCTAAAAAAAAAAAAAAAAGTCCTTAGGCTATAAGTAAAATAGCTCCATTTTTCTGACTTTTAAGTATATATAAATACTTGATACAATCACTGTCCAAAAAATTGTGTATTTCTTAAGCAAGCTGTACATATCTTTCACAGCAGAAGTATGAACAGAAATCTTGAATTAAGAATTCTGTAACTTTTTTCTTTATATAAATTTTGGCTTTTATTCTTTCCTTTTTGTCTTGTAACTATGGGAATATGCATAGTCCAGGAAAATTCCATTGTGAAGAGTTAAGCAATCAGCATAGAAGATAATACCACAAAGGGAAATACAACATTGGCGATAATGAAATTTCATGCAGCTATCAAGATGATGGCTTAAAATAATTTTAATATGCAATGATTTAAAATATGAGAAAACCAAATCATTTACGCCGTATGAGCCCAGCTACATCTTAAAATTAAAATGTGCCTAGGAGGAGAAAGAAACACCAAAATGTTAACAGTGATGAGAGGACAGGTCACATATTTTCTTCTTTATACTTTTTCCTTAGTTTCCAAATCAAGTTATTTTTGAATGACTACCTCTTAGTGTTGTCAATAGGAAAAAGTAAATATTTTAACAATGTTAAACAACAACAAAATATAGGTTCAAGTAAATAAAAGCTGTCAGAAATGAGAATGGAATTTATGAGTGTGAAGCAGAGGTGGGAAGAGAGAGGGAATTCTGTGCTGACACATGGAGAATACGAAGAGTTGAAGAGACTCTATTTAGTAAGACGACCTCATTTGATTTATAGAGAAGTGTGTCTTGATCCTGTACATTTCTTTTTCCAGTATCCAGATCAGGGACTTTCAGATTGTGCTGAGAAGCCAAAAACATGCAGAGGCTAGATCGTCTTCGGTTAGAGCCAGAATCTCTGCAGGCAGCCGTTCCTCTCCTGACAGAGCTTCAGTCGTGGAGCGCTCCGGTGGTCGGGCTGAGCAGGCTCATCTCCATCTTGTCAGCACGTAGAAGAAAATAAACCAGCCGGCATCTGAGTTACTCACAGGGAGCGAAAGCTAAATAAAGAGGCGACAGAGTGGACGTGGGTGGTGATGGCATGGATCCTAAGCATGGCTTTCAAGGCATAAATACTTATGGTGCACAGAGTATCTACAGACTGGGGATGTAACTCAACAGACAGCATGGGAAGACAGGAGTCTTCCCTGGGGAACATCAAGAAAAGATGGCCACACCCTATATGATCAGCAACCTCTTATACACACTGCATTTAAAGCAGTATCTCAAAAAGTAAGCTTGTCATCATCCATTCCATTTTCTTTTTTCTCCCTTACTTCTGTTAAAGGAGAAGCCCCTTAGGGGCCCCTGGGTGGCTCAGTCAGTTAGGCATCTGCCTTCAGCTCAGGGCATGATTTCGGCGTTCTGGGATCGAGCCCCACATCAGGCTCCCTTCTCGGCGCGGAGCCTGCTTCTCCCTCTGCCTCAGCTGCTCCTCCTGCTTGTGGTCTCTCCCTCTCTCTCTCAAATAAGTAACTTATTAAAATCTTTTAAAAAATAAATAAATAAGGAGGCCACTAGACTGAGATAGCTCTAATACTGGGGCAGCCCACCTAAGCAAACCCAACTCTAAGCCTGTAAATGCTTAAGGTCATAAAATTGAAACCTAAGGACAACCAGTCACAAACAGCCAGCTAGGCTTTAAGCAATTGCTAATCAATAATTTCCTTATCTTGCTTCTAGACTCTCTCTATATAAGTTTTTGCTCTGGCTCCTGTCAGGGAGTGCTTCTAGCCACTTCCGATTTGGTGCTATCGGAATGGATAAATGCTTAAGGAAACTTAAAAACTTTAATATGCTTGGGGCACCTGGGTGGTATAGTTGGTTGAGCCTCGGGACTCAGTTTCAGCGCAGGTCGGGATCTCAGGGTCTGAGATCAAGCTCAGCCTCCAGCCCCGAGTGAAGCCCCATTAGGAGCCCCGTGTACAGGCCTGCCTACGGCTCCAAGCTTAGTGCAGATTCTGCTGGAGATTCTCTTCCTCTTCCTCTGCTCCCACCCCCCAACTCTTTCTCCCTCTCTCTCTCAAATAAATAAATCTTTAAAAAAACTTTAATATGCTCCGCTGTCCCAATTCCCAATGCTCAAACATTTTGTCTCCTCTGCAGTCATCTCCTATATACAATTAGCCAACAAATCTTGAAGGAGCTAGGTATGCAACATTTCACAAATCAAGTCCCTTATTTCTGTTACATTGCTGTTATCCTCATTTAGAATCTCATTGTTTCTCACATGGGCTCTTGAAATCACCTCTTAAATGCCCCTACTCCAATCTATGTGATATAATCAGTTGATCAAAACACTCTTCTTGATTTTCTCAAAAACTTGTGATCTCTTCCTCTTAGCCAAAGTTGCATTCTTGTGTGATACTTGTTATATTCTGTTTGTATAATTGTTTGCTTCCCCACTATACCGTTAACTTTTTGAGGGCAAGAATATATTGAATTTATCTTTCAGTCTTTCACAATGCCACATGTATTTTAAAGTCATAACAATGCTTGTTTCATATAATAGTCGGCCCTTGGTATTAATTATTAACTTAGCTTCCATATTCTCTTACCTCAATTCCAAGAAGCTCCTTCTAAAAGCATGCCTTAGATAAAAGAAATGAGGCTGATGCTTCCTCTCTAAACCAGAAAAAACCTACTTCCTGAGCACCTGTTTCCTCCCATGTCTTCAATCAGTGGTGGCAATACATCAATGTGCAGCCCATCCAAAATACTGAGGTTATCATCCCGTTTCCATAATTGCCTGTTTGCTGGTACGTGTTGGCACCTCCATTTCTGTTGGGGATTGGTGCCCATGAAGTGTTTACTACTCAACACAAGTAGATCCAGCTCCTCCACTTCGATAGACCCAAGTTCTTAACTGCGTGTAGTTCTGGACTGACTGCAGTTATAAACTCACCACCATGAAGGAAGCTCTGCTTACATGTAGAAGCTCTTTGCTCTTGCTAGGAATCTCTTTTCCTGGGCGCCTGGGTGGCTCAGTCGGTTAAGCGGCTGCCTTCGGCTCAGGTCATGATCCCAGAGTTCTGGGATCGCATCCCACATCGGGCTCCCTGCTGATAAGGGAGCCTACTTCTTCCTCTCCCTCTGCTGCCCCCCCCGCCCCCGCTTGTGCTGTCAAATAAATAAATAAAATCTTAAAAAAAAAAAGGAATCTCTTTTCCTCCTGCTCTCTTCCACTCTGCCATTGCCAGTGCACCAGTGTTCTGCCATAGAGTTGAACCTCTCTGCCCTTGCTCCAGCCATGGTTGAGGGTGGTCTCACCATGCTCCTGGAAGCTCACTCTCACTTTATAAGGCCTTTATTTGAGAGAGAGAGAGAGAGCGCGCGCATGCGCGGGAGCGCGTGCGTGCGCTCACACACACAAGTTGGGGGAGGGGCATGGGGAGATGGACAAGCAGACTCCCCACTGAGTGGGGAGTCGGCAAGGCGCAGGGCTCCAGCCCAGGACCCCAAGATCATGACCTGAGCCGAAGTCAGACACCACCCAGGTGCCCCTCAAATATTCTTATTTCAGAAGGAGTGTCTTGTGTTACAGGATTTTTCTGTCCTATAAAAAACTCAGTGCAACCTTTCTCTCAAGGGAAGGGCTGGGATCTTGATCTTTTCTCCAGGTTAGTGAGTTGGAGGACTTAACAGAGTACCTCAAATAGACTCATGGCTCTTTGACTTGCAAGCATATTACTCAGACAGACCATTAAATATACTAAACATTAACATAGTGGGGGGTGGGGGGAGGTTGTTCCTCTAAGCCTTTGCTTTTAGCCATTAATATAGTCCCAGACTTCCAAGGTATATAAGCAAGTAAGTATAGGGTACTTAGTTATGACCATCCCCTCTCCCCCTTTTTTTTTCTTCTTGGAGGACAGACACAGTAAGACTCATATGTTTGCCTAGTACTTTTCAAGTTATACTAATGAGAGGGAGTTGAATAGGAAAAATGGAGCTCTGATCTAGATTAAACAAAAGTCAACTTAAAGCTTATTTGAAGATGGCAGAATACTGAAACTCTAATAGAAATACCTGAAAACAGAAGAAAAGCTTCCAAAACAAGACAAGAAATTTCAATACATATAGATAAAAGTAAAACATAAGTATAATGATAAAGAGCTTAACACCATCTGCAAAGAGCAAAGCTACAAAAGCCAAACCCTAGAGGGACTCTCTGCAGTGTGGTAGATGCTGAGTGATTGCATTTTCCAGCACCCCTTAAAGGGGCAGCCACATAGATCCAACTAGAGTTACGTTCTAATTTACTCGTCCTGTTTCCCCAGGTCATAGGGCTTAGGACTAAGCATTACATCCAAACTAGGTCAATCACAGTCCTTTCTCTAGACCCGTGGTTCTCAACTAGACATGATTTTGCCCCCAGGGGACATTTGGCAAAGTCTGGAGACACTTTTGAGTGTCACAACAGTCATCTAGTAGGTAGAGAGGTCAGGGATGCTGCTAAACATCTTCCATTGCACAGGACAACCCCCTATAATAAGGAATTAGCCTGTCCAAAGTGTCAGTAATGCTGCAATTGATAAACCTCACAATTGATCAATCCCTCATGTGAGTAAGCCTTACCCAAAGTGTACTTAACATGGATATGTACAATTAAAAGTTGGATGAGGGGCGCCTGGATGGCTCAGTTGGTTAAGTGTCTAACTCTTGGTTTTAGTTCCAGTCGCGATCTCAGGGTCATGAGACTAAGCCCCATGTTGGGCTCCCTGCTCAGCAGGGAGTCTGCTTGAGATTCTCTCTCCTTCTCCCTCTGCCACTCCCCTCCTCTATTATATAAATAAAATCTTTAAAAAAAAAGTTAGATGAAAAATATTTCCCTGGTAGGTGATGGTGAAATGGGGGAACTTTAAGTTTGACTTATTCTTGAGTCAGTGAGAATACATTGCCTAGAATTCACAAAACATTATAATGAGATAAGTCGTAATTCAGATAGATTGGTAGAGAAAGAGTTTGGTTTATTTATTTTTTTCTTTTCTTTTTTTTTAAATTTATTTTTTTTCTTATGGTTCTTTCTCTACAGCATTCAACATAAGAGACTGTGTTGAAGCATTAGCTGAACGGTTTTTACTGTCAGTCATAATGAATCCCTTACTCAATCTGGCATCCAGTGATATAGAATCAGCTACTTCAGTTGTGAGGACTCTATTGTCTATTCCTCTGCCTATGGTGCATAATGGAAAAAGATGCAAAGTTAATTTAGGGTAAACTTTTGCCCCACTGATTATATTACATTAACAACAGGGGCGCCTGGGTGGCTCAGTGGGTTAAAGCCTCTGCCTTCGGCTCAGGTCATGATCTCAGGGTCCTGGGATCGAGCCCCACATAGGGCTCTCTGCTCAGCAGGGAGCCTGCTTCCCCCTCTCTCTCTGCCTACCTCTCTGCCTACTTGTGATCTCGCTCCTCTCTGTCAAATAAATAAATAAAATCTCAAAAAAAAAAAAAATCCTTCACTATTAAAAAAACACAAAAAACAAAAAACCACCACCACCACAAAATTCAGGTGTGTGTGCAAATATTTTCACGGGAATTTGGGGAATTTTGTTCTTTTTCTTTTCAGAAGTGCTAGTACCCCTTATCAAGACACCTATTTGAGCCTTTGTTATAATGCTGTAGGGTTCTGGGATGTGTCAACCAAAAGGCACCAATGAACAAACAATATCAGAACCACCAGCAAAGCGAAATAAAAGTAAGCAAAAGTATGTAAGATCATTTGCAAGAAGTGATTTTTTAGGAAAGGAAACTAAAGGACAAGAGTATGTATATATGTATGCATTTTCAGGGGTATTTAAGAATTATTTTTAAATGTTTTGTTATTGTGATTTAAGTTGTGATTACATAAGAAGAAGAAAGAGATACAGTGTAAATCTAGTGCAGATAAACGTCACCATCACAGCAGGAAGTTAAAGGGGGCTTAATGATGTAGAAAAGAGCATTAAGGCCAGTGTATGTGACCAGGCTTGTCAGCAGTGTGTCTGAATGTAACAAGGATTTTTTTTTTAAAGGTTTATTTATTGGTGGGGAGGGGCAGGAGGAGAGGGAGAGAGAGAATCTCAAGCAGACTCCCTGCTGAGTGTGGAGCCCAAGGTGGGGCCCAATTTCACGACCTCCCAAGATCTTGACTTGAGCTGAAATCAAGAGTTGGATACTTAACAGACTGAGCCACCCAGGCGCCCTGTAACAAGGTGGATTTTAAGACAGAGCCTCATGCTCACTTGAGAGTTGTGCCTCTCACAACCATAGTTGTGTCAAAGCAGCCACTTTACCATCATAGCGCGTGGTTTGCTGGATTGTCCAGCTCAACCAAGACCCAGAGGAGGGAACAGAGAGGGCTTCTGAGATGGGAGAGTACTGAAGTGCTTTGGGGAAGCTCGCTGGTACCTGGGGCTCCAAAGAGTGATTTCTGGAGGTAGATATATTTCTGGAAAGCATTAAGCCCTGGAAAAGGCTTATGGATCATATTGGAGCTACTGAATATTTCTATGACTTTTTTGTTTCTGTTTAACTTTCCAGGAGATCGCCAAGAGGGGTAGAGATAAAACAAAACTCACAAGTCAGTAGGTCCTGAACATTACATTCAGCTCCAGTGGATTGGAGAAGGTCAAACAAATCATTGTTCTTACAGTGGGGATGGCAGTTGAGCCGCATGTAGGAACTTATCCAGCACACATTTCAAACATGTTAGAGTAACTCAGGGCTTGCTGCAGATGTGTTCTCAGACTTAGCGGTGACTGTTAGGAAGAATGGGGGTGAGCAGAGGACAAATATAAACATTTTTCTGGCCGGGTAGTGAACACTAGATGCCTCCTGTGTTCAGAATGGGGGGTTAGGGCTGGCTACCATGTGACCTAGGATGGGAAGCTATTGGTTTTCCCTGAAGGTGCCAGAAGCCAAGGCCTTTCAGGTGAATAAGGGGGTGTGGCTCACATCTGGGGTCAATTATACGTGCATCTGAGCCAGCTCTCAATAAGGGGGCCCTGAGCTAATAAAAATAAGCATAAGATACTGACCCCTTTTATTGTGTTATGCTGCTCCATTCTTATGAATCTGTATAAGCTTTTAAACCAGAAAAATAGCTCTTCTATCATCCCCCTCATTGCCATTCCTCTTCCACCAAAGACTATGCTTTTCTGGCCCACAGTAAAGGGGTTATTGAACATGCCATGCCTGCCAAGGGTCTTGTTAGGCACTACTCCCTGGATGGCTTTGCCATGATTGCAGGAACCAGGTTGCCTTTGGAATCAATGGTTGTTCTCTCCCAGCCCCTTATGGCTGTAGGAAACCAGAACCTTGTGAAACAAATCACCTTTGAGCAACATCACAATGGACCTTTGGTTAGTTCTGCCATGTAGATAGCCTCAGGTTTCTAGTATACTGTTCATCTGGGTGTCACTCATTCCCCCCCCAAAAAAAAAAACACCAAGAAAGGACAATTCCTGTGTCAGTTCTTTTTTGGGTATGCCGTTTGCCCATTGCCTCAGGAACCCCTGGGATGCTCTTTTGTTGGAGGGTTGTCCTAAACATGTCCTTAATCCATGCCTTGTTTTGCAATCTGGGGAGACGATAAAACAGTCATGTCTTCACAAGTCTGTATCCCTGTGAATAAGATGATAGTGGTTAGTGAAAATTGATTGATGGTATTGATTTTAAGCAATACTATTTTGGACTGAGGAAAGTATGAGTGTACCCCTACCCTGGGGCTATTTTGCCCTGTCCTGCTTTCTAGGATGCATAGAAAACTGATACTCACATGCTCCTGCTTGTGTCTTGTCCATTGTATGGAAAAAGTAACAGTCCTTACAGAGGCTTTGTGTCCAGTGGAACTGGAGTGACTGATTCATTCTGGTCTGCCCAGGACAGTGCTTATTTTAACACTAAAAGTCTTGACTCAAGGAAACTCTTCAGTCTCAGGCAAATCAGGATAGTCGGTTACCCATCCTGAATAAATAGAACTGAATACGGCTCTGGTCAAAGTGTATGGGACTAACAAGATTTATGAGGTCTAGCATTTTTTAAACATTTTTTTAAAATTTAAATTCGGGCACCTGGGTGGCTCAGTCGGTTAAGCAGCTGCCTTCGGGTCAGGTCACGGTCCCAGGGTTCTGGGATTGAGTCCCGCATCAGACTCCCTGCTCAGCGGGGAGCGTGCTTCTACCTCTGCCTGCCACTCCCTCTGCTTGTGCTATCAAATAAAATCTTTTAAAAAACAAAATTTAAATTCAATTTAATTAACACAGTGTATTATTAGTTTCAGAGGTAAAATTTAGTGACTCGGTGCTCATACCATCAAGTGCCCTCCCTAATGCTCATCACCCAGTTACTCCATTCCCCCACCCACCTCTCCTCCAGCAACCCTCAGTTGCCTATAGTTAAGAGTCTCTTATGGTTTGTCTCCCTGTTTTTGTCTTATTTTTCCTTCCCTTCCCCTATGTTCATGTTTTGTTTCTTAAATTCCACATATAGTGAAATCATATATTTGTCTTTCTCTGACTTTTTTCGCTTAGTATAATACCCTCTAGTTCCATCCATGTCGTTGCAAATGGCAAGATTTCATTCTTTTTGATGGCTGGGTAATATTCCATTATATATATATATATATATATATATATATATATATGCTAACATTTTAAAGAAACTGCCATATAACTCTAGGTGAATATGTTCATCAGCAACTCATGAAGGGCTAAACTGTGAAGGGCTATCTTGTGAGGAATGATTGCTTAAAATAGGATATTGAATTAAACCACTATGAGATTCATTCAACAAATATTGAATACCTACTATGTGCCAAGCACTTTTCTGAGTATTAGAAATAAGCAGAAAAAAGTCCTTTCAGAGAACAAATTTTCAGGAATATAATTAGAGGCGGGTTGGCATGCATTTTCTGAACGAATTGTGGGATAAATGAGCATAATGGTCAAACCTTCCCAATATCGATTTGGTGAGGATGCCCGGGAAACCCATTAGCAAGATGTTTTCATGTTTTGATGATATATCCTACTATTTTCTAATCTTGATTGCACATCCTATTAAGAAAAATGTTGGACATGGGACCTCAATATCTGTATATTTATAAATTATAAACATGTTCTATTACACTAATAAACGCATACACAAAATAGAAAATAAAGGCTGTCCTGAGCCCCCCCTGAAATGTGTGCATCCAACTTCAGAGATGGCTAATGACCTATGTCAGTTCATAGATGATGTGATAGTGGCTTCTGTTAGAATGCAAAGAATATCTGTACAGTTCAGACCACCTGCATCTTCACACACTGATTCCACCACAGTATGCACCCTCCTGGGTCTTCAGGACGTGTGTGACCATTGCCATTACCAAAACAAGCATTCCTAACAGTAGAGAGTTGGACCCTCTGGGGTCCTCCTAATATGCCCTTAAGTATTAGGGTATTACCAAGCAAACCCAGAAGTGAGTGCTACCTTGGGAGCAAGTAAAGTTGGATAGTTATAAAGCCCCAGGTCAGCAGTTGGCAAGTCCACTGTCAAGGCTAAGGGCATGATGGCACAATTTTGACAGTTTGGAAGACTTTAATTATAGCACAGGGCAGAAGCTCCCTGAAGCATCTGTGTTTTGTACAAGGCTTCTCTAATAGGGGAGTCAAAATAAGTGGGAAAAAATGAGAAGTTGTACTGCAAGATTTTTTTTTAAAGATTTTTATTTATTTGACAGAGAGAGACACACACACAGCGAGAGAGGGAACACAAGCAGGGGGAGGGTGGGAGAGGGAGAAGCAAGCTTCCCGCCGAGCAGGGAGCCTGATGCAGGGCTTGATCCCAGGACCCTGGGATCATGACCTGAGCCGAAGGCAGACGCTTAACCGACTGAGCCACCCAGGCGCCCCTGTACTGCAAGATTGTTATTAACAGTTTGCTATACAACCTATCATGACTGAGTCCTTCGTTTCTGGATCATCTGAGACAAAGCTGTTTAATGGTAGGAAAATAAATTTCCAGAAAATTGAGAAAAGACATTGTTAGGGGGGAAGATGTCTTTCCCATGCCTCTGGTATTCACAAGAGGGAATTTTTTTCCTAGCCTGCCTAGACAGTAGGAGCCCTGCTGATTGTACTTGACTCCCTGGGCTTTGTTGTTTAGTTACCATACAGTGCAATATTGGTTTCTGGAGTAGGATTTAGTGATTCATCACTTATATACAGCACCCAGTGCTCATCACAACAAGTGCCCTCTTTAATACCCATCACCCATCTAGCTCATCTCCCACCCACTGTCCCAACCCCATAGATTTTCAGGATGGACTGTAACTAGGTAAATCTAATTCCAGAGTTTGGGATTGGTAATCTACTTTTGCCACACATAAGCCATGTACATCCAACCAAGCTTTGTTAGTGAAAGTGGTTTTTCACCTCTGTCTTAGTCCTTCAGAAGTCAAGCAGGGAAAAGAGATGTCATTTATTGGGTCTTTTAGTATCTCAATATTATCAAAGTTTCTTTATAAAACTGTACTTGGAGGTGTTCACTTCTGGGGGTCATTGTACAGGGAGTACAATGTAATGTAATTTGGACCTAATGTCCAAATTAGAAAGCGGCTATGGAAAATTATATGGAGAACCGATTCCTATGGATTGTGAACATAGTGAGTAGTGGTTGTGAAACAGACAGAGCCTATGACAAGATTATAATTGAACAATGCTTTCCATGTCCAGAATGTCCAGAATTCCAGAATCCTAAAGGATTCCGTAAACATTGTTCAAAATATGTCCTGCCAGGGAAAGAGAAACCACCTCATAAATGTGAATTTTAACAATTACCTTTTAAACAATTACCATGACTAACTATAACCATGTGGACTCGATAGATATACCTCCGTTCTGTCATTTTTTTTTTTCTGGAAACATAATACCACTAAGAACTCCTACAAAATATCCTCTTAGTAGTCTTAAAAATTCCTCCCCTGTCAGGCATTGTGCAGAAATCAGCCTTATACCAATGCTTTACAAGCTATGCACATCTCATCTACTCAGGGAAGCATGGAGGAAGGGTGTAAGATTCCAGGACTCTGCTGTCAAGCCCTACAGTAGAGTAACTTGGACCTACTAGAATCATTTATAAAACCATCCCCGAGACAACAAAAATCCTTACTATGTGTTACTTGTGGTTCTTAAAGATTGTCCTCACTTGCTGAAGGAAAATATTTCTCTTTTGATACACCAGCCTAGTGTTTTAGAGAGAGTGCAAGAGTTGATTTTAAAAAAAAATGGAGCGGTGCCTGGTTGGCTCAGTTAAGTGTCTGACTCTTGATTTTGGCTCAGGTCATGATGTTAGGGTTGTGAGATTGAGCCTTGCATGGGGCTCTGTGCTGAGTGTGGAGCATGCCTGGGATTCTCTCTCCCTCCACTCCTCCCCGCTCTCTAAAAAAAAAAAAAAAAGTAAAAAAATGGAAAATATGACAGTTGCCCTTGTGATCAAGAGATAACTAAATGGGTGAGGGTTTCCCAGGGCCCTGCTGAGTTTTGCTGCACCCTAGGTCAGGAGAGTTTTGGCCAGCCTCTAACAAAGTGTGCAGGGAAGTGGTACCAGGTAGTCTGTCATCAAAAAGTAGTAAAATATACATCAGTCCTCTTTGAGGAAAATATGACCATACTTCTATCTGGACACAAGAATGAAGTTTTTTGTAAAAAGGATTTTATTTGAGTGAGAGAGCATGAGCAGGGTGATGGGAAGAGGGAAAAGCAGACTCCCTGCTGAGCAGGGAGCCTGATGTGGGGCTCGATCCCGAGACTCCGGGATCATGACTCAAGCCAAAGGCAGACGATTAACTGACTGAGCCACCCAGGCAACCCACAAGAATGAAGTTTTACATGATTTTGATTTAAATAAGCTTCTAAAGCCCCATGTGGCAGTTGCTTCAGCACTATCTTGCTCTTGTCTTTGAGTTAGAATATGAGGATCTTTATATTCTACCCCTGAAGTATACTCTTGGAGTGTGTGCAACCCTTGAAGAAAAGCGGAATGGCCAAGACAATAACTGCTAAGAAGTCTCAGACCACCTTAATTAGTAGAACAGAAAAAAACACCAAGTGGCTTCTGAATAGGTCTGCCACCATAAAGTTTCTAGAAAGTTACTGTGCTAGGTTGCTTGCAAGGTCACCAAATTGGGTTGCCTCAAAAGTCTCTTGACACTTCCCTAAAAGTCTCTAGGACCTTTGTGGCTAAAGCAAAGACTCAGGCACATGTGATCAACAATTAAATGTTGATTTAGTTTCAAGTAGACATTAAAAGTTAATTTTTAAAAGCAGGTAAAATCGTGACTCTCATACAGATATTAATAAAAAAAAATGAAAATTTTATTTAACTCATTCATGAAGAAACTAGTGATGTTTTATAACCAGGTCAAAGGAGAATCCCCAAGAACAGACACAGTTATAGGTCAGAAATATTGTAAGGGATGTGCAAACAGAGCCAAAATTGGTTTTATAGTTCTTTCTTTCCTGAACAGAATTTGTTTGCATGTCTATGGGCAAGAATTCTTTAGCATTGTTGTTAGTTATCTACATTTTACAGAATCAGAATCAAACAACCCAGGTGTGCTTTGGAATGACAACACATAATTTTCCATCTGAGCTCAAATTTTTCCCTATGGTTTCCCCACTTCTGATCAAAAAGAATCTCAAAGATTCTTGATCATAAAGTGAATCTGGCCTCATTAATCTTGGCCTGATTATTTACATAGGTGCAGTAAGAATGTTTACCAAAAGGCCTTTTTAAATTTTGTTGTGCTGGAGGTTTCCATAAGGAATCTCAGATTGGACTTCTAAAAGCCTCTATTACTTGCTATCCTGAGGCTAGGAGGCCAAGTCCAAGAAACTTTATCCACCGGATTAAATCTGCAGTATCCATCCATTCTGGGTGACTTCCTCTCTCTTAGAGTCCTCAAAGAATCTGTATGCTCTTGGCCTGCCATGAAAGTGACCTTCCTTACCAGCGCTAAGGCTGGAACTTGTAAACCAGTTTCCATAAAGTCAACCTTAGTTCCATTAAAGTGACTGATCAGGAGCAGGCAACAACTTCTCCAGGTCAGCAGGGGGCCTCTCCTCCTTTGTCCTGGTGGCCATGTCCACCGGGAAGGGCTTGGCAATGGGGTGGCTGATGGCATAGGCAGTCTGTCCTCCATAGAGCTGCTACCTGGTGGCTATGGACACTAAAAACATAAGACTTGGAGCAGCCAGGAGTTGGCCCCCCAGGGTCTGAGGACAGTCCCCAAACAGAGTGCCCCTCCATCCGCCCCTGGTTGAAACTTTTTCCAAAAAGGACAAAAGGAGCTCAGATCAGTTGTCCTTAGTGCTCCTGGTGGAAATTATGTGGTAAAGTCCTTCCCAGAGATAATCTTTAGAAAACTTCCAAAAACCATTCAGCAGGAATATGAAACATGAACAGGGAGGACCTGTAAACTGCCACTTCAGTATTTAGGATGTGAGATTTTGAATTTGAGCCACTTTCTACCACCATTCTGATTCTTGAGTATGGGCCAGCGTGTGATTGATGATTGCTTTTGTGCCCTGTTTAGGAAATTTTTGCATACTCGGGGGGAAATCTTGTCAGATCTGTAGAGGAAAGTTTACTTCACTGACAAGAACATTAGACCATTGGGTTGAGTCTCAAAATTGAGAAATTAAAGCAGTACATTAGAAAAAAAGGAAAAAGAACAATTTAAGCAGAAAAAATATATTATAAATCCAGTGGTAATTTGGACCAGTGAAATACTGCACTAATTGGGAAGTAATGCATAGTAAGAGAAAAGTTTGAGAGTTCAGGTATGGGGATTGCCCCCTACTATTCATGGTAAAAATTCAGAGTCTAGCTGTAGGAAGTGATCCAAATATTGCCCCTGAACTTTATGAAATATTTCTCTCCAGAGGAAAGAAGTGGAAAGGCTTCGGTGAAACACATTCTCTCTAAACATGATACAGAAGTTATATCTGTTGATGATCCAAATGTCCATCTGGAATTAAGCTAGACATATCCTATCCATTTCCGTCTCTACCTCTTTCACAAAGACGGTCCAAATCATGATGTTTTACATAATATCTCAATATATTCATGTTACAGATCGGATGTTGGTTATGTCCAAGGGATGCTCTTCATTGAGGCAGTGCCCTTTCTCAATTTGGAAGAGACAGTTGCCTTCACTGCATTTGGAAGTTTCATGAATAAGCCATGGCAGTTGGCCTTTTTCTGTGCAGATTACAGCAAGATATTGAACATCTGAAGTATTTTTTGAGGACAGTCTCTTCAAACTGTTTCTTCATATCAAGTGTTATGGTCTTAAGCCAGACATACACTTAATAGACTAAATCTTCATACTGTATCACAAATCACTACTCTGCTTGGTCCAGCTTGTTCATTCTGGAATGTAGTTTGCAGAGATGGGGAAGAATTTTTATTTAGAACTGGGCTTTGTGTCTATAATGAAGGATATTAAGAAAGACAGGAATAATTGTACTGCTTTGAACAGCTAATCTTCATAAATAACAGACTAATTGAAATGTAAAAAAGTATTTTTGGTAGTAATTTTTTGCTTCCTATGTAAGAAGCATGGAGGAAAGTTGGAGAAATCCAAAAGAATCAAGAGATGGAAAACATCTGGAATGTTGTGTCTGAAGTACAAGAAATAAGTAACCTGTTGACAATATTCTTAAGAAAAATATTTTTTAGGGAGAGACATTTTACAAAGGAAAAAGTGTAAATGGCTAATTCATACTCCATAATTTGTGTTGAACAGTCGAAAGCATTATTTTAAAATAGTCTCTTGGGAAAAAAATAGTGGCTCGTAGTACCCAATTAAATAAACATCATTCTCAAGTATGACATTCCCGATAAGGCCTTGGTTGCACACCTATTTTTCCAATTATATCTAGTAAAAAGGTAGATAAATTATTATTGAACCTATGCAAATAACTCTATTACCATTTAGAAGTAAAAATATGTAATAAAAGTTTCTGAATTTGGGATGGGAAGTCAGGTAGGGAGAATATCATTTAAGAATATTCCATTTCAGGAGCGCCTGGGTGGCTCAGTGGGTTAAAACCTCTGCCTTCGGCTCAGGTCATGATCTCAGGGTCCTGGGATCGAGCCCAGCATTGGGCTCTCTGCTCAGCAGGGAGCCTGCTTCTCCCTCTCTCTCTGCCTGCCTCTCTGCCTACTTGTGATCTCTCTCTCTCTCTCTCTGTCAAATAAATAAATAAATAAAATCTTAAAAAAAAAAGAATATTCCATTTCAGTTCACATAATCAGAATCCACTAAATTGTTATGGGTTATAGATACCTTAATAAGAAAGAGAAAGGGCTTCCTTTTAACACCCAGGAAATAGAACATTAAAATAACGTCAACAACTTTCCAAACAAATAGCTACAATCATCTCTCATCGGTACATTCAGTCCTGTGTAATCAAGTCTTGTTTGGCTGGATCTTAGGTTGGCAGTGTCATGAACCCACTGGCTTCTTGATTAAAAAACGTCCTGGAAATCTTGACTTAGCACACTGTACAGTCTTAAAGTTGTTTAGGCAATGACATCAGAAGCCTGTACCCAAGATCTATTAAGTTTAAATTACCTGGTAGAGTCCTTTCCCATGGGCCCTGAGATCATGCTTCTTTGTTGAAGATGTGAACTCTGGCCCGCAGCTGATTGCAGAGCCTTTGGGGAAGCATCCAAGTAATACCAACACTATCTGTAGATGCCAGAGACTCAAAATGACTGTGGCAATTACTGAAGAGTGTTCATAACAAGACTGATGCAACTGACAGAGAATTTTGGTTATTTCTATGTCATGCAAAACCAAGGTGATCCAAAAAAATAAATAAAGCTTTAGTCAACATGTCTATACATATAATGATGAACTCTTCTTCCATATTCAAAGAAGATAGTGAATATGACAGCTGATTTGTAATAGTGGATGAGCACGCTTTTTACAGAGGAAATATTCTTGATATACACAAAATTCCTGAGGCATAACATATGCAATACACTAAGAATATACCAAAAATATGTCAATAATATCAAGTAAATCAGAGTAGGTCTTAAACATCAGTATTTTAATAAAACCCTACAGATAAGTCTGATGTTTATCCCCAGATGAAAATGAGTGTTCTAGAAGATGTGAGGTCCAAATGAAAGAAGTAAGGTTCCAACCACGTAAACATTTAAAATAATAACTGAAATTATAATTGGTCACACTGCATTCTTGTTGCCAACATAAGGCAAAGCGCATCAGGACACTGATAAATAGAAACATCGAAAAATCTTCAGGGACTTCCCATAAAGCATTTAGGCTCTAAAATATTTACATTAATAATATTTTACCTATATAAATTTAACCTAGGGAAGGCTGAGCATCTTTTCTGATTTGAATGACTCTTTCCATGAAACTCATCAATAGTAACATAACAAATGAAACCTAATTTTTTTTTAACACCTCTCTTTTATAGGGTAAAAGAACAAGTCTTTGGATTTTAGAGAGGCAAAACCCAAAAGTTGTCAAGAGATTTGAATGATTAAGATAGTATCATGGGTACCTAAGAAACAATGGTTGGCTCTATTTGAAAGTGACAAAACATCTAAAAATAGGCATGACTATAAGAACCTTAGTTCTTTCATAAGTAAAGAAACATTGTTTGCTTTTGAAAAATAATCAAGAACATAATAAAGTTAACATAAAGCACAGAAAATTATTCTGGTAAAACAATATTTTGTAATCTCAATAGTTTACACAGAAGAAAGAACTTATTACAGAAGAAGGCAATAAACAGTAAACCAAGGAAACGAGACCATCAAAACTGAGCAAACTTTGCAAAGACCTTAACACATTTCATAGCTTTTCAGACTCATGTTTTATAAAGCAAGGCAAATAAAATGTATTTCCAGACAGAAAGTGGCATGGTGGCTGCTAGGGTCTTAGGGGCTGGGGGGATTGGGGAGTTACCGTTTAATGGGTACAGAGTTTCAGCTTGGGAGGATCAAACTTTCTGGGGATGGATGGTAGAGATGGTTGCATAACAATAGGAGTATACTTAATGCTACTGGACTGTGTATGTTAAAATGATAAATTATTTCCAAGTTTTGTTCTTCATTTCATATTCTGGAACGAACTCAGACGTTATTTTAAGACGCATCTTGGGGCATCTGCAATGTCAGAACTAGTTGTACAATATTCTTAAGATGTTATTACTATGCAATGCATTCATTGTTGCTATCTTCAAGTGATTTAGTAAATAAGAATCATAAACATTTCTCGATTTCAATTTCTAATATGGTAAATGTGATAGTTAAGACCCCCCACTCCACCCCACAATTTCCAATATACACATACACAAAGGTTTTAAGTTACCTAAAGCTCTTGGAAATGACCTTTTAAGCTGACACAGTACAAAACAAAATTACCATCGAAATAAGAAGTTTTTAATTTAGTAAGCACAATTTCCACTTTTTTCGTGTTTAATGTTTAATCTTAAACATAATGAGTAATGTTAACTTATTTTGATCAGTAAAAATCTGTAAAAAAAGAATATCCAAGTAGAATATTGTTAGGAATTATACTTAACACTAGTAACTCAAAGACACAGCTGTTATTATTAACCCCCAAATATTAAAGTAGTCATATTTTCTGAAGATGTATTGAAATTTATGTACTTGAAGTCTAAAAATGTTATTGAGTTGGTTCCTATAAGAATGTTTTTAAAAAATGTAGCACATTTAAAGTATTAGAAGTTCAATTTCACTGCTTTCTGGGAATTTTAGGAATATTTGCTTTATATAAGCATTTATTTATCCCTATCAGCCAATCAGAAAAGAATTCTTTGTAATCAAATATATTAATAGCCTCTGGTGGTAGGAAAATATTATCTAGTCACACAATGAAGAGATGAAAGCCTTTCTAAACTACAGGCACATAGACATGCAGAGACAGATAAAAAGAGCTTATAGCTTCAATTCTAAAACTTCAGTCAAGAGTAAGTCCAGAAATCCCAAATTCCACCAGTCCTGGTATGAAAGTTGCCTTTCCCAATGGGCACAGAACTCAAAACAGACAAACAAAAAAGACTAACAATCCAGATTCTCTGTTCTTTCTCACCCAACAGAGATTAGATCTCTATAATCTATTAATCCATTCCTAAAGATCACCAAATGGTCAGACCATAAAAGCAAATTCTCCATCATTGCTGCTACTAATGAGTACTGGCTATAAATGAACCAAAACCAAAACATGAAATTAGCAGAGAGGAAAATTAAAATTAGAAAAATAGCAAAGATGCCTTGTCACTTTGGATTCCCCTCCAGGAGCTGTGAAGAGCTGTGCCCAGGCTTAAGCAGGCCCATAGGAGGTACACTTCTCTGGTGGCAAAATTTACCTGGCTCTGTCAGATGAATCCACTGGGCATCCTGGGGAAAGAACTCCAAAACTGTAAAAAGGTCATTTTCAAAATAAGAAAAAAAGGATGACTCTCATGCACATATAAATATATATTAAAGATTTAACTCATTAATGAGGAAGCAGATGAGGTATTATAACCAGTTTAAAGGGGAATCCAAAGAACAGACACATTTATGAATTAGGTATACTGAAATGCACATGCATTATGGAGCCTAAATTGGTTTATTTTGTGTGTTGAGGGGGTAGTGAGGAGTGGTGTCAGAGTCGGGTGTTTTGCACTGCTATTACCTCCAACTCTGAGCTGTAAAATAGCTCCAATAGAATCAGAATCAGATAATGGGAAGAGTATATTATAGACAATACATATTATTGTTGAAGCTCCAATTTTTTCCTACATAAGGTTATCATTAAGGTTGAGATTCTGATGCCACTCCCTGTGCTAGGAAGATGTGGTCCTACTGGACCTGCCTATAATTCAGCCACTCCCGGGCCTGCTTCTGGGAGTGACTCCAGGATTATGATTACCACCTCCCCGCAAGCCCAAGGAGCATACCCCACAGCTTTCATCCAATTAGGCCAGGCACTCCCACCTAGTATCCACATTATCCCCAGGCTGGCCACCTATATGGGGGGGAAAAATCAACTTTTCTCCCATGTTTCCACCTAAACAGAAGGTTTCCCTTACTTCTCTGAAGCCCAGTTCAGAGTCATGGTGAAAATGTCCAATCTCACTTTTAAATGGCTAAAAAAAAAAAAAAAAGGAATATTCACAAAAATATACCACAATAAACCGTTAATAAGGACAGATAAAAAAGAAGGCAACCTGTCATTCATGTTTAAAATAATGCTCAAAAAGAAGATGCTTCCTTCTCCTCCAGGGGCTTTAAAATGAAAATCCCATGGGCGCAGCGTGGAGCTAGAAAGCACATGTTAAAATGAGAGACATCTTGGATGCAGCCGAGGCCCAGAGGAAAAGGAGAAAACAGTACGTGACAATTCCCCTTACTTCAAGGCGGGTTGCAAGGCCACCTGCAAGGACCTGCAAAGGAGTTAGTTGAAGATAGTCTTGTGACCCTGAGATTAATACCAGGAATTTGAAGAGACTTTGGGAGAAATAGATGAAGCACTGTGGCCTTTCCCCTCCCACCTCCTCCCCCTTGAGGTGGCTGAACTCCTCCTCGGCTCAAGTCTCAGAAGGGGCTTTCAGAGATTATTTGGAAAACCATGCCCCTTAGAATTGAGAGGGCCAAAGCGACTGGTATTGGACACATGCTAGAGAAAATTAAAAGCAGAAGGCCATGGCTGGAGTCGGGGTAGGAAGAGGATTGTGTACACCACTAAATGCAGAACAGAAAAGAGCATGCGCCCTGTGGGTCACATGGGGGAAGGGAGAAAATGAGTGAGCAGGAGGGTTGTTTTCAAGGACTGCCTGCACAAGTGGGCTTTGTGCCAGAGGCTGAGGCTGCTAGGCAACAGGGGGCTGGAATCAAATGCAGAAGCCAGTGGAGCAAGTGGCCAGCCAGCTGTTGTCCACTGTTTTCAGTGGAGCCATCCCTAAGCCCCCCTCCCCACGCCCCCGCCTAAGTGCCGCATAAGAGGAGGAGTCCATAGTGAACATCTACTGAGGTCCTGGAGATCCTGGAACACCACCTCCGAGGGCTGCAGTTCCCCTAAAGGAAGGCCCTTCCTCCTCCCTCTCCTTCCTCCTTCCGTCTCCACCCCAAGCCCTGTAGGACCCATACCCTAGAGGGAGTGGGAGAGGAGCAGGAGAAGCATTAGGTGGGAAAGCAAAGAAGCCAGCTGTGCCACCCTGCTCCTCTGGCGCCGACCTCCCTTTCCCTCACCTCAGGCTTCCAGCCTGAATCAACCTAGACTGGGGAAGTGGAGGAATGAGAAATATTTGCCTTAAATGAAATTCAGAGCTTCAACTATTACATGGGGCTGGACATTTTAATGACTGAAATGAGACTGCTTTATGACTAAAATTGACTGGAGGACTTTTTTTCTAAGAGTGTCTGGAAAAACTATAGGGACCCACCTGAGAAACCAGCCTCTAAGGGGGAGCAGGGACAAAAACGAAGTTGCTTTATGATCACATCCTATCAAGGCTATCCTTTTTAACATAATGGCTATACTACAGTTTGCTCCAAAGACAGCCTCTTTCCCAACCTCTAGTAAGCCAACCACTATCGCCCTAAAATGGCCCCACAGGACTTCAGAAATTTCCATCCCCAGCATATCCAAGCCAGAAAAAGGCCTGGAGGCTATAAGAAACTGGTCAACCACATAGGACAGAGGAGGCAGGCAGGAAATAATAGCATGATTTCATATCTTTTGTGGGATCTTCTTGTTTTAAATATTCTATGAGATTCCTCAGACAGAAAGTTCTAGAGCAAGGTTTATCAGAGGAGGAAAAACAACAATCCTGGCTCATCCAGTTAGTTGGTCAGAACCATGGAGAAATCAAACCAGAGGATGCAACAAATTCTAAGAACTCACAAGGCAGTTCTTTGTACTTTGTGAGACTTATATCCTAGGAAGCTGCCAAAGAATCTTTGGGTGAATTCCAGAAACACTGAACCTTGGAGTGGCAGTGGACACCAGCTAGCCTTTTCAACCTCCCTCCTGAGACCAGTAATGTCCTCAAACCAATCTCTGATACAAGTTATGGGTTGAGAAGGGAATTAGCTTCAAGGATCATGCGCATGTACAATTTCAGTGTAAGCTGTGATGTTTATTTCTAAGCACAGTGAATGTGTGCATTTACTAACAAAATAGGTGCATTACAATCATTTTCCCCTCCATAATATGTTGAAGTATCTTAAAACATATGTGAAGAAGAAGGTATTGTGGAGTTATAGGTGCTGATGATTTCAACATTCCTTCAAGATCTGTCATTTACCTGTGTATGATAACCTATTGTATTGGGCTGGGTGATTTTTTAAATTACTGGGGTATCTCTAAAGAACAGATGGAGTGCTGCTTACATGGAATCCCTGCAGAATGACTGTGGCAGACTCTATGGGCTGACCAGTGCAGCTGCCAAGGAATGCCTGTACAATAATCAGCATAAAAAGGGGGGAATGCAGCTCCTTTGGCTAAAAAGGAACTTGGATCTGAATAACTAGAGAGGGAGAATTCAAAAACTGTGTCCTAAGTATCAGTATTTCTCAACTGTGTCCTAAGTATCAGTATTTCTCTTTAGTGTGTAGAGTAATTAACTGGGGATTTTGTTAAAATGCAGGTTCTGATTTAGAAGATCTGGGGATGGGCCTGAGAGTCTTCATTTCTAACAGCTTTCTAGGGGATGCTGACACCTTAAGAAGGGAATAAATTGAAGAAGAGATAGAAAAGAGGGAAAATGGAATGACAGTGGAATAGAGGATCCTAAGCGCAATACTCACCCCTGGGCATGTTCTGAGACCCCTTTGTGGGGGAGGGGAGGCCCCTTAGATTCTTCCACAGCTAAATCTCCTTGGAGGACCCCATTGCAGAATCCCCGCACAAGAACAGTACTACCTTACTTATCTTGGATCTTTGTGGCATGGAGTTGGGAGTAGGATGTCCCCCCCTCCTACATTTGAAGGAAAATGTCATGGCTCCCGGGTAGCGAAACCCTAGCAGCAGCGATAGCAGTGTCCTAGGACAGCGGAAGTACTCCAAGGTGTGGAATGGAGGAAACAATGGCAAGAGTCACACAGGAATTCATGGATTGCGTGCATGAGACATCACTGTTAAGTACCAGAAATAAATTTCTGGCGAGGGGGCTTTTAAGGGGCATAATAAGGGAGAGAAAATTGTGACCTCCAAAGAACCACATGTGTGCTTTGTAAGGGCTAGTATTCACGGAGGGCAGCAGGGCAGACTGTGTTGGCCAGAGAAGCAGAAACCTCCCACAGAGAAGGCAGCCCAGCCTCACCTCCTCCAGCCAGCAACCCCCTCCTCCCCCAAGGAAGGAGGCACTTGCCCGTTTGCTTTTCCTTCTTCCCCAACACTAGGGGGAAGAACTAAGAAGATGTGGGAGTACCTGAGACTCAGACTGTGCCCCTTTCTCTCCTCCTCTCTCCTAATATATTTTTTTAAAGATTTTAAACAGTTTTATGTGAGTTTTCATCCTTAGAACCCACTTTTCTATTGCATTTTCTTGATTTATAAGATCTTTTTAAGTATATTAATAAAATGAGAACTTTCTTGTGGAAAAAAGCCCAATAGCTTGAATCTTAGAAGTGATTAGTTATTAGCAACAATAATGATGGCAGCTAACCTTTATCAACCACTATTTTCCAGATACTCTTGTTAGATATTTTACACGGAAGCTCTTATAATGCTCCTTACGACCCTGTGAGGTAGAAATCGTCATCATCTCAAATTTACAGGAAAAGGAAACTGAGATTTAAGCAGTGTAGACCACTTGTCCAGTGTACCCCAGCTGGATACTGGCATCAAGATTTGAACCCAGGCACTAGCTCTGGAGAAGGAAGCAGGAAAAGTATTGGGGTCTTGAGAATGCAGAGGATCTTGGAAAAGGCCACAATTCTTCCCCCCCCCTCTTTAAAACAAATATTAACGGTGGGAGATTGACTTAGGGTAGGTACTGAGCAGAGAGTGCTAAGGGAAAAAGAGGGGGCCACAGAGCTTACTGTGTGAAGGAAGAGAGCCTCAAACACAAATAACAATGTCATCTTCAATATTTGTGTGAACTGTGAAGAAAATTCGAAGGGCGTCTACAGGATGGAGGACAGTTTAGACCAAGGGAGTAGGAAAGGCTTCTCTGAGTAATAAGTGTCCAAACAGACACCTGACAAATGAGTAAGTTAGTCAAATGAAGTGAGGGAAAACATTTTGGGCCAAGGAAATTGCTGGTGAAATAAAGTATTCCAGGAACTTTCAACAAATGAAAGATGCAGGGTAGGTCGGTAGGGAGTGGAGTAGGTAGGGACATGTTTAAAGTCTCAGGAAGGGATCACAGGGTCTCTACCCACTACTGGGGTAGATTAGTGAGAGTTTTGGCATTTGGGGGCTAAAGTTTCAGGATATGATATGCCAGTCAGTTATGGGTCAGAAAGAGGTCTCTGAAGGTGTGAGGATCAGGGGTCCTGAGGTAGGAACTAATCTTGGGCGTTCTCTGTCTCAGAGGCTCCTAGTCCCATGGTAGATTCTTCAGGTTTCTGCTCCCTCTTCTCACCCTTAATCTGGGCAGATCTTGGGTTTTCAAACTGTCTGGTCATTTCCCACCTGGCCCTTTTCTACCTCCCCATCCAGGCATTTCCCCTGTACATATGGAAGGAATAGCTCAGTTTTCTCGCCTTTGCTAGAACCAACTTGGGCATTTTCTGCCTTATTCCTTTACTGAAAACTATTTTTCTTTCCTGAAATTCCATTTCCTATATATATTCACCTGAAAAAATTCTGGAAGTCTAGATAGTAGTCTAGTTCAGAGTGTACTTCTACTTCCTTCACAAAGCTTTCCCAGGTTCCTACAATCAGAGCTCCTATGTTGTCCATTACTGCCCATCCAATGGTAGAATAGTCTGTCTGCCTTACAATATTTTATGCACACCTATGTCTTCCAAAAGTTAGTGAGCCTGTCCAGACATGAGCCGTATTATATCCATACCTTCATAGGTCCAGCCTCTTGTTTGTGCTTTCTTCTCTCCTTTCCTACAGCGGGAAATATTTGTTCAGATTAATCAGTAGCTTGGCCAGTTTTTAAACCCCCACCTCCTAGCTGTATTCCCACTACTCTCTGAGGGTGAGAGTCACTTGGGTGCTTGTTAAAAAATCAGATGTGTGGATTCTACCCTAAACCTAAAGAGTCATATTGTTCAGGGGCAAGAGAACCAAAATTTGTATTACTAACAACTGCCTCAGTTTATTCTTGTCATGACAGAATTTGGGAAAATGCTACTGAGTATTATTTAGGTCAGGGAATTATCAGGTGCACCCTAAGCTAAATGTTTGTTCACTGGCCTTCCCCTCCCCTCACCCCCATGTAGCTGAACAGATGTTGACACAACAGGACTTGTTTTTCTGAAGCCTCCAGCCCTTTAAAAGGGAAGGAAGGAAATATGTTTTAGATATAGAAGTGTGTTCAAGATGGATGTTTGGAACTCGGAAAGGAGCCTGGATAGAGACCTAGATTAGAGAGCAAATTTGCATAGATTAGACCAGAAACCCAAATCTGGGAGTTTGAGCAGAACTGGAGCACCTAATGAGACCAGGAATGTAATCCTCACAATTGTCCTTATAAAGTAGGTTTTATCTACATTTTGCTGATTAGGAGACTGAGTTTCAAAGAGGTCAAGTGACATAAATCACAGAGCTAGTAAGCATAAAAGCTCCCAAATTATGTTTGATTGTGTACTCATTTAACAGATATTTATTGGATCCCATGTACGCGGCATCTTTGTCAAACATAATCTATCCTTTTCTCTAGCATCTTTTAAGCTTTTCTCTTTTTCTTTGGTTTTCTAGTTTGATTATGATGACTCTCGGTGTTGATTCCCTTTGTATTTGCTGGGATTCACAGGTTTTTTTTTGAATCTGTGGCTTTAGTTTCTTTTTTTTGAAGCTGCCCTAAGTTCCCTGCCATGTGTCTACTAATAAGACTGAAATTTTCATAACAATCATGGAAATGATATTCCTTCACTTTGCCATATTCTCTTGTGAAGATTAAAGTCGGAAGTTCCTTCCCCTATGCTTGGGGGTGGCATGGAAGATACCTTAGAGCCTATTCACCACAGTCTATTGTTAGGCTCCTAATTTGGATTTTTGTACACCGGGACTCACAACGCAGTCAAAACATTCTACATTGGGGAACGTGCAAGTGCCTTTAGGGCAAAAGCAGCTCCCATGCCTTTTCAGGGGTCTTAAGTCCTCCCTTCACTTTTGGGCATGATAATTCCTTATTGTTTTGTCATCTCTTCATTGATCTTAAGAAAATATTTCTTACGTTTCGTCCGGTTTTTCTCTCTCGAGTTGTTTTCAGCCAGAGGGTTGATCCAAATAACGTAGCCCACCATTACTGGGAAAAAGAAGTCCTGATTTAGTGTTTAGAAGATCCGTTCAGACTGCCGTTTGGGGAATAGTCTGTAAGGATGCAAGTGTGGAAGCAGAAAGATAAAAGTAGTTATTTTAGAAAACCAGGTGAGATGATGGTGCCTTGGTATAAGGTGGCGACAGGAAAAAGGGTCACACAAACATTCAAAAACATTTAAGGGGGTTATGTCATCATTTTCTCTCAAGTGTAACAGATAAGGCAAGGGCTGTATAGAAGCTCATTAGGACTCTGGAATCTACCAGGTGCTGTAACATTCCAGTATTTTTTTACCCTTCAGCTCCCCTGCAACCATACCTACCATCAGACGGCCAGTTAAAACTCTCTCTGTATAGTCTAGCTATAAGTTTTTAGAGGACAACCGCTGAGCTAGTGAATAATAAACTTCCATGCACTACATCAACAATATAAAAGATTTCCCATTTTTCTATTGAGAGTACAGTGGGGAGGTGGATCTCCAGCCTCAGATGTGGATGTCCCACAGAGTCATCTCCAGAAAGAAGTCACTTAAGACAGTCTTCCACTTTGAATTGGGTTTGTGGCTTAACTATCCTCTCAGACACCTTTCATTTTCCAGGTTTGAGAGGTTGGTGTGGTTCTTAATGCATTTCTTTAGGTCACTGGCACTGTGTTGCAAACTAGCGGTCTTTGTGTTTCCTTCCGTTCACCATACGTCATCTTCATTTAGGAGGCTCAGCCAGGTTGGCCTGGGTTTTCTTGTTTCGCCTCCTCTGCTGTTCTGCAGTATTTAACTGGAGCCTTGATGGGGACGTTCCTATCTCTTCCAGGAGCCCACCCATGCCCAGATTTAATACCCTAGATCCCCAGCTCCCTTCCCTACACCCACAGGTGGATCACTGCCTTACTCCCTGACTTCATTTCATGACACTTTCTCCGCTGGTTATTGTGTTCCAGCTTCCTGGGGCCTCTGTCTCCTTAACTCACCAAGGTCATTCCTGCCCTAGAGCCTTTCCCTCTCTATTCAGTCTGCCTGGAAAGCTCTTTCTCTAGACCTTCCTGTAACTGACTCCTACCCACCATCCCAAAGTCCCTGAATCCTCTCTTGGGTTCAGCATCCATAGATTAAATGAACACCTGAGTTATGTAGATCCTGCACACCGATCAGAGGAAAGGTTAAGCACGTTATAAAACAATAGGGAGGGCAGGCAAGCCAGTCTAAGACACAAGATAGAAGGCACAGCCTCATTCCCGAAAACAAAGGAGTGGCTGTTTTGCCTGTGCATATTTGATACCACTAAGCAAACCAGTCCTTTCTAACTCTGCTGTGGTCTGAATGTTGTGTTCCCCAAAATTCATATGCTGAAACCTAACCCCCAACGTGATGCTATTAGGAGATAGGGGTCTTTGGGGGGTGATTAGATAGTTTGGGCAGAGCCCTTATAAAAGGGCAGTGCCCTTATAAAAGAAGCCTGAGGTAGCTCCCTTGCCCCTTCCAGCATGTGGCATTACAGAAGAAGATGGCCATTGAGGAAGCTGGCTCTCACCAGGTACTAAACCTGCTAGCACCTTGGTCTTGGACTTCCCAGCCTCCAGAACTATAAGAAATAAATTTCTGTTTATAAGCCACCCAGTCTACCATATTCTAGTAGAATGGAGCGAGGCTCCCAATTTCTAAATTGACTATTAGTCTGAGCCAAGGCAGGCCCCACAGAGAGGTGTCAGGGATGCCGTAGAGGGACCTGGAGACTTTAGGCCCAGGGTGAAGAGCATCTGCTTCCTGGACTTTACCAGTGAGGAGGGATGATTTTTGAGTCTGGGGACTTCATTTTGTGGGCTCATCTAACCATTACTTCTGTTACCTTTTGTCACAGAGTCACATCCTGCCATAATGTATCTTTATTCCAGACTGGCCAATTCTGGCTTCACTAAAATCTCAACCAATCTGTTGTTCCTACTCAGTCATTTACTTGATCTATGACTCTGGGCAAATCATTTCACCTGACTTTGAACTTTGCCTGTAAAAAAAGGGGATAAGGCAAAATATCTCCCAACATTACCAGGATTGTTGCAGGGAGGGGATTAGAATAGGGGAAAGCACTTCGAATGGGTTAATGAGCCATAATGTGATTAGGAGGTAGGATTATGATCACAGCTATCTGCATTTTGTCAGCTCACAACAATTACAACCTAACCCAATAGTTACACCAGTGTCTTCCAAGTCCTGCTGAGTGAGAGGCCTGCCAGTCATCAAAACATGTTAGAATCAAGGCTTACCCAGGCAGCTACTTCTGGACTCCACAGCAACACGTGTTTTTCCTGTCCCTGGTGAGCGCCCCTCCCTGCCAGAATAAGTGAGCACGCTGGCTCTCTGCCTAAATCCCGCCCCCCCCCCCCCCCCCCACTCAGGAGAACTTTCCATTCCTCTGCTGCTTGCCCATCTGTCCCCCTTCCCTATGGCTCACTCACTCAAACTGCCTCCTCCCTTTCCTCTCCCTTCCCCTCCTGGGGTCCCAGTCCTTCCTCGCCTCCCCTGCGCTCACCCTCCTCCCTTCTCTGCGGCTTCCGTGTCCCAAAAGCCCATTTCAGCCAGCGACCCTTCTGTGCATCAGCCTCTCTCCCTCTCCTTTCAACCGTCCCGACCTCAGCCGTTTCCCCGCGCGTGGTTCGGATTCTCACCACTAGACGTTGGAAGTTCAACGCTTTCAGGCGCCCGCCGGTTGGGGGGCGGGGAGAGTCCAGGGGGCGGGGCGGCCGCGGCCCGGAAACTTGTAAAGCCTTATCCCTAGGGCTGGCCAAGGGCAGGTGACCCGCAGGTCGGTACCAACGGGAACCTGAAGGTGTGTGGCAGGGCCTGGCACCGAATCACTTACCCTGAGTACACCTGCGGCTCCTCCCGAACTGGCTTGGGTCAGTCTGTCCTTCAGGCCCTGCCCTTGAGATGGCTTACTGGGAGGCAAAGACCAGACCAGTGGGCCCCAGTACCCATCCCTGGGGGCCGTCTGGATAAAATAACGGATTTTGTCATTGCTTTCCTAACTGTTAAATCATAACTGTTAAAGTGATTATTTGAGGAACACACTAAATATGCTGATAATGAAATCGTACCTCTATAAGCGCCAGCAGTATTTGCTCCTTTCAGAGGCCCAAAATCATCCCAGAAGCAGCCCATTCAAGCTGGGTAATTCCATAGACAAACTAAGCAGAGGCCTAGGGTACCTCCCAGGGAAGATTACACTTTGAACACAGATATACAATTTTACTCTCCTTATAAAGCCCACTAAAACAACTGTAAAGGGATTTTTTTTTTCTCCTAATGCATTATTTGCAATATGAATGAAAGTGAGAGGAAGCTAGGAAATAGGATTTCCTCATCTATCCTAGGCCAAGATGTAGAACACATCCCCATCTCCTATGCTCTTTTACCCTCTGGCACCATGCTGAGCATTGTCCTGATCCCTTAACTGACTTTAAAGGGATTTTTAAAGGTATAAATCCTCAGAGATGGTAAGAAAAAGAGGAGGTGACATTTTGGAACCTGAAAAATAGATGGACAGGTGTCTAATGACTTAATAGAACCTATAACAGTACAGGGTAAGCAAAGAAGTGCCACAACTAAATAATAGAACTCTCAAAAGGCCTAAGAATTGATGTTCAAGATGTATCTCTGGAAATGGAATAGAGGGAAAATAAAAGAAGATTGGTTGAAAGCTATTGAGAAGATGGTACTGCTCTTTTTACCAGACAGAAGCAGGAGATCTGTCTGGAGAAGATAAAACTGAAGGTCCTTCAGGCACAGCTGAAGGACAGGGATACCACAAAACACATGAACACTTAAGTCTACCAAAGGCCTAGTAGCCCACCCCACTCCACCCTGCGGTCTTCTCCCACTGGCTCCCCAGATGATTGGATCCACGCCTTTATTCTTTATCCAGGAAATAGGAAAAGTTTTCTCTAGGAGATCTGATCAGCCCAAAAAGAAAGACTTAAATATCCCAGCATCTGGGTTCTCCAACAGCCCAAGCAGATCATTCTACAATGAATCTCCAGCTTGCCAAGCTCCATCCACCGCTCAGAACTTACCATTGGCTAGTAGTCCTCTACTATTAAATTACATCTTGTGCTTCTGTGAATAGGACTGACATGTATAGCCAACAAAATTACAAAACTGACAGCCACTATGTAAAGCAAAAGATCAGAAGTCAAATGACTTTGAGGTTCATAAGAACACCATCTTCAAAATGCTGGTAAAAAAAATCCTGACCTAGGGGTGCCTGGGTGGCTCAGTCCGTTAAGCTTCTGCCTTTGGCTCAGGTCATGATCCCAGCGTCCTGGGATTGAGTCCCACATCGGGCTCGTTGCTCAGCAAGGAGTCTACTTCTCCCTCTGTCTGCTGCTCCCCCTGCTTGTGCTCTCTCTGATAAATAAATAAGTAAATAAATAAATAAATAAAATCTTTTAAAAAATCCTGACCAAACTATGAATCCAACATGAGGTAGAATTAGGCATATATAGACAAGAAAATTTTCAAAAATTTACCTTCCATGCATCGTTTCTCTAGAAGCTATTACAATATGTTATGGCTGAGACTAAGGTAAAGTGAGCGAGGTACTTTTTTTTGCTTTGGGCACAAAATTTAAAGAGGCACCAGAAAATTTAGTGATTAGAATAAGGAATATTTTAATGCAATATTAAGAAAACAATAAATGCAAAAAAGAAAATCCATGATGAATGAAATATCAAGAATGTAAAATAAAGATAGGACCCAACAGGGCTGGGATTATGGTGAGGGGAATGAGGCCAAGTCACACAAATGCAGGTGTGGGTCCCATCTTTATTAAACATTTTGATATTTTGTTGGTTATACAAGTCAACCCTGCTTTATGTGGGACAGGACTACATAGGGACATGAACACAAAGAGGTGAGCATCATTGGAGATCACTCTGGAGGGTAGTTATCATGATAACAAAAGTTATGCTTTTATTGGGTGGAAAGGGGGGTATAGGAGTGTGTATGTCATGTGGGCTGGTAGTAGAAATGGGAATTAAACCCTTATCTTCCATGGTGGATAGTCAGTAGATAATACTTCCAAAGAGGAGAACCAAGAAGTAATGTTAGCATTTTATTAAAAGATATGGGATAAATACTAAAAAAATAGCTAAAAGATTTGAGAGTGATTCCTTCTGGAGAAGGAGAAATGGAGAGGGGTAAGGGGAGGGGGCTGGGGACTGCTATTTGTCTTAATGTTGTAGAACTAGTTGACTCTTTATGTACATATATGACTAATAAAAATTATAAGTAAATCAGTGTTTGACACTTCAAATAAAAGTCTCTGAAGTACTCATCATGGGGAAGGCAGAGGTTTATTGGACTTTACCACATGATGTTATGATTCAGTATTATTTTTACTTTGGGTTAGATAGGGAAGTGGGTGCTAAAATTGTCTTCAGTGTCTCAGGGCTTCTAACAATCCTCTTGCGCTTGTACATTTTCCAGGGGAGAAAGCTGCTCCATCTCATGTGACCCTCACAACTACATAGCAAGACATGAAATACCCTCAGGTCAAGGATACTGGCAGATGAGGGAAACTGAGGCTCAGAAAGGGAAAGTAAGCAGTCAGAACTAATCTTTCTGTATTAAGTGGCATTGAAGTAGACTGGGTACCAGATCCTTCCAGGGAGACCAGTTTTCTCAAGGAAACTGGTGTTAGCTCCCTACACTGTAGCTGCTTTTTGGTCTCCTCTGATCAGATCCCCACTTTTGCCGTCTAGTTCTGGTTGGGCCTGCATCACCATTCCAAGTTGGTGGGTGCAGCTCTTCCCTGACATGTGTGGAGGGCCCTCCACCTCTCCAGCTGCCATAACTAAACATTCCATGCTTAAAGCCAGACTTTTATGCCTCAACCACCCCATTGCTCTTGCTCTTGACTTTCCCGGGCTGAACTACAGGTCCACACATCTAGGCAGCCTGAGGGAGTGTCGCTCATTACTCCAGGGATGACCAATACTGCTAAATTTAGAGGGATTGGGGAGTTACTTCTGGTTTGAGAAAAGGGATTTTCCCCCTGTCCACAAACTGAGTCCCACCTTGAAGGCTCTACCCCCGTCCAAGTGAGGTCTTTGCACCTGCCTCTCCCTGCCCCCACATGATGTTGTGGTCCCGTTTCTTGAAACATAGATGGGATCGTGTATCTGACTGGGAATGTCTTGTGTTTCTGCCTTTCCTATGTTGCTCAGAGCTTCCTTGTTTCACGCCGGGACGGCCTTATCACTCAAGCCAGCCTTATCGTTCAAATGTATATTTCTCAAAAGCCCTTCCATGTCTTATCTCTTATTACTTATATGCCTAGGAAGGTTCTGGGGCTCAAAGCTGGTTAAGACAAAGTACTCCTTCGGTGGGCCTAAGTGGCAAACTATTTCCTTCCCTCAAAATGTGGCTACATGGCTGGGCTAGATTCTGTTTCCAAAAGACAGGGCCCTACCAAGGGGAAGGTGTTGATCTTTGTGTATGGTGCTAGCAATGGACAAAGAATCTGGCTGGCCAAGTGCCTTCTTAGGTTGGGGGATAGGGAATAAGCCTCAGAGAACAGTGTACAGCTAAAGGGTATCACTAGAATCTACAATAAGGGCTACCATTTCCAGGAGGTCCCTCTTCTAGGCATTATATCCCAGCAACAAAATTTTGACCCCAGCTGGGGCCCGCTTTCTTCCTCAACCTTTATATTTGCTTTCCTCCCCTCTCACTTGTCCTCTCCCAGAAATAACTTGAAGGAACAAAGTCTTTCCATAAAACATCCCTTGCTTCTCACTAGTCAGACCTGACTAACCAGACCTGACTAACCAAAACCCTGGCTTGAATCGTCTACAAAAGGAGTCAGCTTTTGGCCTAAGGTCCTCCTTTGTTCACATTCACTGTGATGCTTCCTCTTCTCTGGTTTGACCCCATATCTGAGACTTAGCCAGGAAACCTGCTTTCTTGGAAGGTTTGAGGGAGTAAGATTTTCAGGATAGTTGACCCCCTCTTGTTTTGGGGAAGTGAATCTTCAGGGGCTTTCCTCCGGGGATAGTGATTCTAGAAGTGGGGCTTGCTGAAGGATCCAGGTCTGCAAAGTTATAGACTTACCTGTTTTTCTACTTTGAGCCCTGAGAAGAGTCCAGAGTGGCTCCCAATTACTCCCAATTCCCCAGCCCTGAATGACCCCTCTGGGAGATCAGAATCAGGATGCATAGTGAAAAGAGCATGGGCTTTGGGGTCAGGCAGATCAGGATTCAAATTCAGACTCCACCACATTCTAATACCATCTCTTAGCAGGCCCCAAGCCTCCTATTGGACCCAGCGTTCTGCTCCCCTGAGTTAGGGGTAGCCTCTGCAGAGGACCTTATTTCCTGGTGCTATTCCTGCATGTTGGTCTTAAAGCAATCTTGAGCCTAACCCTTCTTATACTATATGCCTGCTACAATGATAAGCACTTTGAGCATTGTTTTATGTAATTCTCAAAATGGCAATGTGAATTATGATTCTGACACTAATTACCATGTATTTTTTTCCCCACACCACCAAGCAATGCTCTGATACCAGCTGAATGTCCTACAATTTAACTCAATCCTGACATTATCTATCTAGAGGTAGTGTCAGATCCCACAGATTAAGGGCATGGTTGTGCAATGGCCCCCTTACTTCAGATGCCAATTGCAAGTCCAACTTGTCACCTGTGCTTCTGACTAACTGTTTAGATTGGAGGTTCCAAAATCCCTTCCTTGGGTTCAATTAAGTTGCTAGAGCACTCACAGAACTCGAGAGGCATTTTACTTATTAGATCACCAGTTTATTATAAAACAATATAACTCAGGGACAGCCAGATGAAAGAGATGCACAGGGAAAGGTCTGGGCAAAGAGCACGGAGCTTCCATGTCCTCTCCAAGTCTTCCATGCCACCCTCCCCAATCTCCATGAGTTCACCAACCTGGAAGCTCTCCAAAGCTTGTCCTTTTGGTTTTTATGGAGGCCTCATTATGTAGGCATAATTGATTAAATCATTGACCATTGGTGCTGGAACTGAATTCCCAGCCCCCCTCCTCTCCTTGAAGGTCAGAGAGTAGGGCTGAAAGTTCTAACCCCCAATCACCTGATTGGTTCTTTTGGCAACTGGTCCATTCTTTTTTTTTTTTCCCATGTTTTTATTTAACTTCTAGTTAGTCAACATATGTGGTAAAATTGGTTTTAGGTGTAGAATTTAGTGATTCATCACTTACATATTCATCACTTACATATACCCAGTGCTCATCACAAGTGCCCTCCTTAATGCCCCTCGCCCATTTAGCCCATCCCCTACCCACCTTCCTCCATCAGTCCTGTTTGTTCTCTAGTTAAGAGTCTCTTGTGGTTTGCTTCCCTCCCTCTCTCTCTTTTTTTTCCCCTTCCCCTATGTTCATCTGTTTTGTTTCTTAAATTCCACATATGAATGAATGAAATATGATTTGTCTTTATCTGACTGACTTATTTCGCTTGGCATAATACCCTCTAGTTCCACCCACATCATTACAAATGGCAAGATTTTATTCTTTTTGATGGCTGAGTAATATTCTGTTACAGATATACATATACATATATATATATATATATATATACACACATACATATACATATGGTGTGTGTATATATACATCATATATATATGCTGTATATATTTATATATATACACGTGTGTGTATATATATATGTGTGTATATATATATATATATGGTGTGTGTGTGTATACCACTTCTTTATGCATTCATCAGGTAATGGACATTTGGGCTCTTTCCATAATTTAGCTATTGTTGATAATACTGCTATAAACATCAGGGTGCATGTGCTCCTTCAAATCAGAATTTTGTGTCCTTTGGAGAAATATTTAGTAATGCATTGCTGGGTCATAGGGTTGTTGTATTTTTAACTTTTCGAGGAACCTCCATACTGTTTTCCAGAGTGGCTGCACCAGTTTGCATGCCCACCAACAGTGTAAGAGGGTTCCCCTTTCTCTGCATCTTCACCAACACCTCTTGTTTCCTGACTTGTTAATTTTAGCCATTCTGACTGGTGTGAGGTGGTATCTCATTGTGGTTTTGACTTGTATTTCCGTGATGCTGAGTGATGTTGAGCACTTTTTCATGTGTCTGTTGGCTATTTGGATGTCTTTGCAGAAATGTCTGTTCATGTCTTCTGACCATTTCTTGATTGGATTATTTGTTCTTTGGGTGTTGAGTTTGATAAGTTCTTTACATATTTTGGATACTATATTCTGCCCGTTTCTTAACTGGATTATTTATTTTTGGGGTGTTGAGTTTGGTAAGTTCTTTATAGATTTTGGATACTAACCCTTTATCAGATATGTCACTGCAACCAGCCCATTCTTAAAGTGACCTAGGGCCTTTGGTAAAGTCAGCTCATTAACTTGTCAAAAGGCACTTTTTGGCTCTCATCACTTAGAAAATTCCATGGGTTTTAGGAGCTCTGTGCCAGGAAGGGGGATGAAGACTGAATGTACATTTCTTACTATAAATCACATATCATAGAGGTTAATGTAATCATCTGTGGTTTGTAGCTGAGACTGAGTCACTGAGATAACTTGTACAAAATCACACAACTTTTTTTTTTTTTTAAAGATTTTATTTATTTATTTGACACAGAGAGAGATCACAAGTAGGCAGAGAGGCAGGCAGAGGGAGGGGAGGAAGCAGGCTCCCCGCTGAGCAGAGAGCCCGATGCAGGGCTCGATCCCAGGACCCTGAGATCATGACCCGAGCCGAAGGCAGAGGCTTTAACCCATTGAGCCACCCAGGCGCCCCAAAATCACGGAACTTTTAAAAGGTAGGTCAGGCCCATTGGAACCCAGGTCTTTAAGGCTTCAAAGACAATACAGCATGCCTGGAAAGAGCAAAGGTTTTGGAGGCAGACACCTGAGCTCAGTGTTGCCCACATTCCAACCTCAGGACCTCATGTAACTCCACTAAGCTTTCTTGGCTTCACCCTCCTCTTCTAAGAGAAATATTCTGTAGGAGAGATCTGAGAATGAGGTGAATTGGTATATGTAAGACGCCCGTCACATGGTCCCAAGAAGCGCTAGATTTCCCACCCTCCCCTCCATCACCCCACCTTCCAGCCCAGACTCTGTCATCTTCCCACTACATCATGCTGTTCTCAACCCAGTATCGGAAACCAGGCAGGAACACAAATGAATGATTGAAGAGAGAAAGCAGTTAAGTACTATAGGAACAGATAAGCTTTGTGAGGATGACCAAGAAGGACTTTGTAGAGATAGAGATATTAAATCTGGGCCTGAAAAGTTTGACAGATTTCAAGAGATAGAAAATGGAAGAAGGGAAGTCTCTGAGATTCCACATCAGGTCGCTAGACAGGGCCTGGGGAGGAAGATGATGGATGTGTAAGTATTCTATAGACCAAAGGACCACACAGTGTGAAAACATGTTATTCAGGCCATGCTTTTGTGCTAGGTTCTAGGCTAGCCCTGGGCCACAGGACTTTGGCTCATACTCCAGGCTGAGGCTGGACTTGGAGCCCTACCCCACAGAGCTTCCCACTGCCATCTGGTGGTCATCAGGAGCCCAGGCCCCAGCTGGAGGGGCTGGCAGTAGAGCAGCATCATCAAGGCAATCTCCTTGAGAGTGCTGCAAAGCCTGTGAGCAACCCTATTTCCACCCCCTGGAAACGTTGGCATGAGAGAGAAAGGCCCGATATCTTGCCTTCAGCAAGTCAGACCCGCTGGGATTCTATTTTTAACCAGCACTGTTGTCGTTGACAGCTTGGAACGCCTTCTCCCTCCTTTTATTCCTGCGTCCTGCCTCTTGCAGCCCAGGGCCCTGTAGGAAGGATGGATGGGAGCAGCCTCAAGCACTGGTAAACAGAAGACCACTCTCCTTTCTCACTGTCCTTCACTCTCCACCTGGCCTTTGTCCAACCTAGTTAGTAGGAAGAGTTAGAGGTGGTACTGTCTGTGAGATCAATGAGGCTTAAATCTCAGGGGTCCTCACTGCACAGGCACCTTCCAAGGCTCTGGTCAGTGTCATAGCAATTTTCTATTCTTTTTCATAAAAAAAGGACACCCAGTTTTATAAGCTCCAGGCCTCACAAAACTTAGGTCTGCCTCCTGATGGCTTCTTTCCCATCTCCAGCTCAGTGTCTACTTCAATAGGATTTTTTCTGTCTTGTTATAATTTATTGTATGACCTTGAACAGCTTTCTTTCCTGCTCCGAGTCTCAGTTTCCCCATCTGTTACAAAACAAAGTGTCAAGAAAGCCTCCCAACATATCATACTTCTGATTACCATGTATGCTCTTTGGTGAGGGCATCTGTTCTTCCCTGTCATTGTGTGTGTGTGGAGGGATGATGTTGCTGTCTCTGCCTCTTTCTGGGGCTGGATCAGTCTTACAATCAAAAGGGGGCCAGGCTCTGGGATTCCTCCTGTTCAGATCTAGCATCCACCTCCCCCCTTTGTTGCTGGCCAGTAAAGGTGCCTCCACAGGCAGAAGCTTAGCCAGATTCTGACGCAGAGAAGAGTGCATTAAAAAGGTCCCACTCTTTAACCTCTGTACACCTATCATGATCTGAACCCTGGAGTTGCAAACACACATTGAATAAACCGAGGCTTATGATACAGTGTTTCCTCTTACCATGTCAATAAAATGTGAGTAAGTTTCTATTAATATAGTACCTTCGCAGTGGCATGGCTTCAGGAGACTATCCTAGGATACATGTCATATATCATGGATATCCTGCCCCTACCCCCACCCCCAGATACTGTGTATGACACTGGCGTTTAGGTGAATCCAGGAGGACAACCCAGAGAGAATACTCACATCCCCATCGAGCCTCAGACCACAGGCTTCTTGGCAGGCGGTCATGCATAGGAGCGAGCAGCAGGAAGAGGGACCTGACAGGGAGGATTCTATAAATCCTGTGCCCCTCACCTGCCCCCCAGAAAAAGTCCAGAAAGGAAGTTCAGGAGGAAGCCAAGTAATTTTTATTTCTTGAAGAGTTGGGGTGAGGGATGAGGGGCAGAGCCATAGTACAGAACTGGAAAGGAATGAAGGGACTTTGCAGAACAGCCCATTGGTTAGGGAGGTGTGAGATTAGGCTGGTTGGTATTTTCAGTGCTGAAATGGGGAAGGGCACTGTGAGGTCAAACTGGGGTGGCCTGGAGCATCTCAGGAGTCAGTACTGTGCCAGGCTCTGGAGCCCTAAAGAATCAGTGCCATTACTATGTGTGTATGAGAGGCAGGCCAGCCTCCCTGAGTTTCCACTATGTACAGATAGTCCATTGCTAGGGATGCTGTGTATGTGCATGTCTAAGGTCAGCGCCATGTTTCTGTGTGCCACGCTCAGTCCCTTATCAAGAGTGTGCCTAATTTCCTGTGTGGGAGTCTGCTTTGTTTCTTTTGTGTCAGGTAAGCCAAATGTGTGTGTGTGTGTGTGTGTGTGTGTGTGTGCGCACGCGGGGGCACTGGGATTAGTCCATGCTTTTGCGTGTCAGTCTCCTGTGTCAGTGGGTGTGTGTCTCTTGTGTGTCTGGATGGGTCCCTGATTGTAGGAATGGGTGTGTCCCACCTCAGCCTCCACTCCTCCTCTACCCCTCAGCCAGGCCCTAGTGTGCTGATGGTGGTGTAGCTCAGTCTGGACAGTGAAGCAATGGAAGGCGTGGGAGGGTCCTCATCCGGAAGAGGCCTGGGGCGAGCGCGTGGAGGCCTGGGACAGCAGCGGGCACATGTCTCAAGGCAGGCCTGGCGAAAGCGACGGTGCATGAAGCAGTAGACCAGGGGGTTGACACAGGCTGAGGCATAGCTCAGCAAGTGGATGAAAGAGATCGGCGCTCCTGAAAGTGCGCGGTGTGCACCAGAGCTGTCGAAGGCACGCCACGTGTTGGCACTATACAGTGGCAACCAACACAGGAAAAAAAGCACAACGATCACCAGCAACATCCGCACCACGCGCTTCTTAGCCAACAGCTTTGCCTGGTAGGGCCGGGGGCAGCCTCCTGGCCCAGGAGTGGGCGCGGTCAGCGCGGACAGCTCCAGGGTCTGCCGCGAGCGCGGAAGCTGCACGTAGCAGCCGTCACCATCCTCTCCAGCCAGCCCATTCTCCGGCCGGCAACGCCCATTCGGGTGGGCGGGACCTGGGCACAGAGGGTGGTGGTCAGAGCCAGGGCTGAGTTCTCTCAACCTCCACCCCCACCCCCACCAGACCCCTATTTCCAGCCTCCTTGCCTACTCAGGCTGTTTTCTCCTCCACCCCGTCTAGGCCCCGCCGCCGCTTCCCAAGGCCCGGGGCGGGGTGGGGGTGGGAGGCTGGATTTCACGCACCTGGTCCCGCTCCATTCCGCAGCCCTGCTTGGCTTCGAACTCGGCTCTGGCTCTCGTTGTCTCTGTCTTCATCAAAGCGAAGCCCTAAGTAGAGCTCGCGGGAGATGAGCCCGTAGGCCACAGCCATAACCACACCCGGGACGAAGAACAAAAGCAGGAGCAGCAGTACAGACCTGGAGACAGAGCAGATCACCCAGGTATCTGTCCACCTGTAATCACAGATGGAGGAAGAGCCAGGGATTGTTTCTAGGGATGGTGACCAGGTCCCTGAGGTGGAAGTAGGATTTGGGGGTACTGCTGGGAAGGGCTAGAGAACTGGGGAGCGGCCCCAAATGGGAACCCAGGGTGGTAGGTGCGGAAATGTAACTGGAGTATTGGAGCAACCGGAGGAGGATTCTGGGGACTGGTAGTAAGTAGCTGATGGAGAAGGGAATCCCCAGAAATAGGTAATGGGCACCCTCACCAGGTTTGGCGGACACGCGCATTGGGCCAGCGATGCACGCACTGCAGCACACGGGACCCTCCTGCTGGCTGTACGGCGGTGTACACCGGGTAGGGCACCATGAGCAGTCCAGAGAGCATCCACGTGGCTATAATCACACGAATTGCGTGGGAACGCGTCTGCCACACACGTGCCTGCAGCGGTCGGCAGATGGCACTGTATCGCTCCAGGGCGATGGCCACAAGGCTCAGTGTAGACACACTCACAGACACCCCTGAACAAGGGAAGAGGAAGGGGTCACTTAGGAAACTTGTATTACACACTCAACCAGTGTGATTTTCTCAGGCCCCATGAGGAAAGACCCTTATGTATGGCAAGGACTTTAGGAAAGGGGGGGCAGGGGGTTGTCTCACCTACCCATGAGGTAGGAAACCGCTTTACAGACGACTGTGCCAAAGATGAACGTGCCCATGAGATTGGGCAGGAGGGTGAAGGGCATGCAAGCCACAGCCAGCAGGAGGTCGCTGACTGCCAGTGAGAGCAGGAAGGCGTTGGTGACAGTCCTCAGGCGGCGGCTCAGTCCCAGGACCACGATGATGAGCACATTTCCTCCAACACTCATCAGAAAGATCACTGCATAAAGAGTGACCCTAATGGCCAGCTCCAGTTCTGGGTAGGAAAAAGGAAAAGTGGCAGTAGGGAGTCTGGCTCTCACTCAGCTAGACCCTCCAAACCCACTTATTCCCCACCTCGGCTACCCAGATAGATCCCTCTGCCTCCCAGGAACACCTCCTCCTACGCAGTGGGTGGTGAACTTGAATCCTTCAGGCTTCTAACCCCTTGAGGCTTACTGAAATTGGCTTGACTTCTCCTCTCCTTAAGAAAGTCTGTCTCTTCTCAAGCTTTGCTCCAAATTCTCCCTTCTCTTTACAGCTAAATTTCTTGAAAGGATTATTTGCATCTCCTCATTCACCCCTCAGTCCATTATAGTCCAGTGCCCCATCTGTCTCCTCCATGACCATTTGGACACTTCTTCCCAAGATCATGGAACTTTAACTGCCAAATCCAAAGGTCTCTTCTCAGCTTATTCTACTTGATCTCCCTGCAGCATTTGGCACTGTTGACCACCCACTCCCTTTTGAAACACAGGTCAGGTCATGTCCTTATTGTCTAAAAACAAAACAAAACAAAATAAAAAAATAAAAACAAAACAAAAACAAAAACAAAACAAACCGAACTCCTTCACCTGCTCTGTACTGTCTGCAATCCTCTGGCATGTCTTCCGGATCCTCTGAGAACTGTCCTCTTCCTCCTCTCGCCTCCTCTTGCAAAGTACCCACTTAAGCCACCAGATGACTCAGTTTCTTGAAGGCGTCATGCACGCTCATGACTTCCTCCCTCGCTAACAAGGATTTCTCAGTCTGGAATGTTCTTTCACCAGCCCCCATCACAAACTTGTTTTCTGTATCTGGTAAATTCCTATTCACTGTTTCCCTTCAAGACTCTGATTAATGGCCCCCTCTTCTGTAAGGCTTTTCTAGATGCCTCATTTGGAGTTAATCTCTCCTTTCTCTAACCTATGCATGTTCCTTACATATCTATTAGAATGCTTTTTCTTTTCCGCCTTGTATTTTAATTATCTCCAAACATTCATTCTCACTCAACAAACATTTACAGAGGACTCCCTTTATGCTAGGCACTGGGGACAAAGAAATGAATATGACAAATTCCCTGCCATATGTGAGCCCCTGATCTAGAGGGAAACTTGGATATATAGACAGATAAGTGCCACACTGTGTGATAAGGAGTGATGCTGAAGAATATACAAAATGCTGTGGGAGCTCACAGGGGCGACATTAGTGTTGCTGGGCTACACAGGGCTGATCCCATTCATTTGTGTTATTGTCTATTGGGGGATGGATTCATCTTTGCATCTCTATATCACAGCCAAGCAGACTCAAACGAAATTTAATTGAATTAAACTGGACTCAGTCATTCAAATCCATGGCCTCAGCATGAGGGAGACCAGAGCTTGAAGGGAGAGAGGGCAGGGACAGAGCCTTCCAGGTTGTGGGGAAGGAAGGGCAGAGGGGCAGCCCCCCTTTCAGCAACCCCATACATTGACTCTTGCCTTAGGCTCTGAATTAAACTGTTTTCATAACAATAACCAACTTACTCAGAAATGGTTTCAGGCATCTAGTGCATGCTGTGTACAAGAGATCCCTGAACAGAACCCAGCAGTGACTTTACTTGCTCAGATCACACAGCTAAGTAAGGTGCTGAATTGGAATGGCAGCCGAGTCTCCAGATCTCTAAAATGCTTTGCCTCCTACTAACTTCCTCACCCCTCTGTCGTTCATAATGCTGCCTCCTTCTCCCAATCAAATCTCAATCTCAGTGCCTCTTTCTGCCTCTCTGTGCTCCAGTGTGGCATTGCTCGCTGTATTAAGTTTAACTATTTCTCCCCCCAGACTCTGAGCTTCTTGAGGACATAGGCAGGGCCCATCTTGTTCTTCAACTTACCCTTGGCACTTAGCATAATGTCTGCGCATAGGAGGTGTTCACACATGCTGGCTGATGGATTTTGAATGAATCTCTGTCACTTTCCACACAAATGCATCTGCTTTGTCCTTCCCCATTCATGCTTCACCTCTGTGCCTCTAAAGCTCCAGCATGCCCTCTTCTCTTTGCCTCTGTTTCTCTGGAGACGCATGTCACCCCCTCTTCAAGGAGGGCTTATGTGTAGCAAATTTGAGGGGTGTGTATGTATGTAAATAAAGAACATTTATGAGGGAGAGCTCTGTCACAGAGGTCCTTGGACCCAGAAAAAGAGCTGGTAGTCTATCCCATACTTTTTGTGTCTCCTCCCAGTCCACTGTTCTTCCTCCCAACCCGCCCCTTTCTTTAATCTCTCTAGTTCTATCATCTTTTTCAGATCCTCCCCTGGATGTCTCTTTTCAGATAGTTTTTTCTTTTTTCTTTTTCTTTCTTCCCTCCCTTCCTTCTTTCCTTCCTTCCTTCCTTTTCTTTTCTTCTCTTTTTTTTCTTTTAGAATGTATTTATTTGAGAGAGAGAGAGAGAGAGAAAGAATAGGGGGAGGGACAGAAGGAGAGGGAGAGAGAATCTTTAAGCAGATTCCTCACTGGGCAGGGAGCCCAAAGCCCACCGGGAGTCCTTCATCCCAGGACCCTGACATCATGATCTGAGCCGACATCAAGAGCCAGCTGCTTAAATGAATGAGCCACCCAGGTGCCCCTTCAACTAATTCTTGAATCAATAACCACACCTCAAGTTGGTACAGCACTCTAAAGTATAGAAAGCACATTTCTCATTCATTCATCCAATTGATGTGTCCCATGTGTGTCCTTGAACTTGATGGAGCAGAAAAATGAGACTATGCCCACCCTTATGAAGTTCCCAATTTGCATGGGTCTCCAGAAAACTAGAATCCCAGTAAAATTGCCTAGCACTTTGTGGTTTTGCTGGGCATTCCCAGCTATTACCTTATTTCCAGCCACCGCTCTCTCTCCAAGTCTTTGCTGTTGAACAGTTAGGAGAAGTGAAAAGAAATCTTAGAGCTAGGAGGCTGGGGAGGGGGAAGGAGGGATGAAAAGGTAGAGCACAGGATTTTTAGGGCAGTGAAACTATTCTGTATGGTACTATGGTGGCTAGATGTTATTACATATTTGTTAAAACCCATAGAATATATAACAAAAAGAGTGAACCCTAATGTAAACTATGGAATTTAGTTGCCAATATATCAATATTGGGTTACCAAATGTAACAAATGTATTGTCTTAATATAAGATATTAAAAATAGGGGAAATTGTGTGTGTGTGTGTGAACTCCTTGTACTTTTCATTCAATTTTTCTGTAAACCTGAAACTACTGTAAAAATAGTCTATTAGTAGGATGCCTGGGTGGTTCATTCTGTTAAGAATCCAACTCTTGATTTCAGCTCAGGTCTTGATCTCAGTGTGGTGAGTTCAAGCCCTGTGTTGGTCTCCATGCTAAGCGTGGAACTTACTTAAATAAATACATACATAAATAAATAAAAGTCTATCAGATTTCTCAAAAGTCACAAAAAAGCAATTGGAGCGAAGACTTGTGTGTGTGTTTCTGTCTGTATGTATGCATCCCTATGCGTTTGTGTGGTGGAATAGGAGTGATCACAGTGGCTTCAACAACTAGCAAGTTAAGGTAAGGGTGGAAGAATGGGAGACGCGCCTTACAGAAATCAGTGCCTATTATCTAATATTATAGATATGACCGGTGGGCATCATCCTGCTGAGCCAGAGAACTCAGAAGACCATGAGAGTTCATTTCTGCTTCTGGGGTCTAGGGAATCTGCATTTCTTCTGTCCAGATGATGGCAGAGAAGTATGAGCACAAAAATCCAGATAATGTGCCATAAAGCAAAAATCAGGACTTTATAAGAAATGACACTGAAGCTGCTGATGCCTCAAATCCTGCCTTCCACTGGTATGTTGGATCTGGTCACCCATGAACACAGACATCAAGGTAATACCCATGCATCTGTGGTGAGCACTGATAGCATCCACCTGATTGTGGGTAATAGCTGGGCAAATGGGGATACCCGAATGTCAGTGGGTACTAACGAAGGGAGCAGAAATAATATGGAAGGATGTGTAGGTAATATCAGAGTGAAAATTGGGTAACACTTTAGTTTTTGAGATAATATCTGGGTGGGTGAGAGTAATACCTATTTTTGTGGACAAGGCGTGAGAAGGGTAACAGCTAGATGTCTGTAGGTAATGCCTGATTGAGTGGGGGATACATGTAGCTTTAGATAATATCTGAGCAAGTGTTGTAACATTGGTTCCAATTTTAGTATAGGTGATGCTGAAGTGAGCAAGAGCAAGACCAATTGTCCCATTTGAGTGAACAAGAGTATTATCTCTAGATACGTCTGTGGATAACATCTCGTTTTGTAGATAACAAACACAGATTACATCCAGAGGTCTGAATGTGAATAGGGGAGTATCCAAGTGATGACGGTAGCAGCTGAGTAAGCAGAAGTAATATCCAAGTATGTGTGGGCAATAATTAAGTGGGTATGGATGTGAGATGTTAACACGTTAAGATGTTAGCTGAGATATGAATCTGAGCGAGTACAGTAACCGAGTGCCTGAGAGGACACAGGTAGCATTTGAGTCTTTGTGGGTAATATCTGAATGTGTGAGAGTAACATCTGTGATTTTTATGAGTAATATCTAGAAAAGGTTGCTTAGGTGACCACGGGCAATATCTATGTGTGGATGATAAAACGAAAGGAAGTGTGTTTGGTGGATGAGTGACATCTAAATAACTGTGGGCAATGTTCAAGTAACTGTGGGTGACATCTATTTTTCTGTGGGTAGCATCCGAGTGAACATTAGCACTCAGGTCCGTGTGGGTAGCATGTAAGACTAATATGGGTGGTGTGCCTGGGTGGCTTAGTCGGCTGAACGTCTGCCTTCGGCTCAGGTCATGATCCCAGGGTCCTGGGATTAAGCCCCTCATCGGGCTCCTTGCTTAGCCGGGAGTCTGCTTCTCCCTCCCCCTCTTCCTCTGTGTGTGTGTGTGCACTCTCTTTCTCTCTCTCTCTCAAAAAAATTAAAAAAAAAAAAGACTAATGTGGATAAAATCCACATTTCTACTGGTAACACTGGAGTGAGCCTGGCTAACAGGTATCTGTGGGGGTAATATCTGAGTGAGTACCTAATGGTCTTTGTGGGTAACTTCTGACTGCCTGGGCAACAGCCAACTAACTCTGTGTGGATAACAACATCCAGATGAGCAAGGCCAATTCTTGCACCTGTGCTCTCAATCACTTCATGATCTGCTTTCTCAGGGTCCCCTGCTCTGCTGACTATCCCTGCTCTCTGCTGTACCTTCAGTCTTCCTCTGTCTTGGCCCATTCTGCATCAACATTTAAAACAGACTCTTGCATCTACTGTGTGTGCACACACACCCCCCCAAAGACAGTTTCCCCACCCCACACACCATTCCTCAACCCCACGCTATTTCTAGCACTATCCTATTTTTTCTTTGCCTCTCTGTCCCTACCAAACTTCTGGAAAGTTTTGTCTACACACCCTGGTTCACTTCGCAGAACCCCCTCCCCCACTGTCCCAAACTTCAACCTACTGTAGCCAGACCTTAACACCCATAACTCCTCCTCGATAGGAGGTCCTTGTTACTGGATCTGAAGGATGCTGTTCTTTCCTTATTCGACTTATATCAGCAGCATTTGACATCACTTATCCCACCTTGCTTGAAATCTTTTCCTTGTCTTCTTGTCTTTCTGATGGTTTCATCATGGACTCTCCTTCCTTCACTGGCTTTTAAATATCAGTCTTCTTCAGGATCCTGCCCTAGGACCTCTTTTCTTTTCATCCTGCACAGTCTTTGTATGATTTTACCTATTCCCATGCCTTCCGTTACCTCCTGTAGGCAAAGACCTTTTAGGTCTGTATTTCCAGCTGGTACCTCTCCCTTAAGTTCCTGACCACCAGATTTGACAGCTCGCTGGCCAACTCCACCTGGGTATTTCACCAGCATTTAAACTTAGCAGGTTCCAAATCGAATTTATAATCTTCTCCTTCAAACCTGGTTTCTGTTCCTTTGTTCTCTATCTCATGATATAGCACAAACATCCATCCAGTTGTCCAAGCCAGAGACCGAGACGTCATCCCTTGACCTCTTCCTCCCTCTCCGTTTCTAATGAATCACCACATTCTGTTGTTTCCACTTCCAGAAGTGCCTCTCGAATCCACCCACTTCTCTCCATCCCCACTGCGAATACCTTAGTCTAAGCCCATGTCATCTTTCACCAGAGTAATACAATAGCTTTCTAAACTGTCCCCCCAACCCCCACCTTTCATGTCTTCTACTCCAATCCTTCCTCTCCACTACAGAACTAATCCAGGCTGTACTACAGAGCCTTTCAGCAGTTGCCATTGCCCTCTGGATAAAAATTCACTCTCCTGGAGTGCCTGGGTGGCTCAGTCCATTGTGCAGTTAAGTGTCTGTCTTTGGCTCAGGTCATGATTTCAGGGTCCTGGGATTGAGTCCCTGAGTCGTCCGGCTCCCTGCTCATCGGGGAGTCTGCTTCTCCCTCTCTGCCCCTCCACCCAGCTTGGGCTCGCTTTCTCAAACAAATAAATAAAATCTTAAAAAATAAGCCACACTCCTTAGCCAGGTCTATGAAACTCTTCGTAAACCCTCTAGGCTGGTCTTCATCCTGAGTGTTCCTTTTTCCTCTCTTATGGTGTGTGTTTCAGGCTCTTAGAAACTGACACACTGAACGCAAGTACCATGGATTTAAACTTTGGGTGGTTAATCATACTGCTCCTCTGCTTAGAATGCTTTTGGCCATTCTGACCCCTTCACGTATCTGGATCTCCCTCATCTTTTTTATTTTTATTCAGTTATTCCTCAGGAGGCCAGCTTTGATTCCCACGGCTAAGCTAGGCTAGGCTAGGGCCCTTTTCTTTGTTCCCACAGCCTTCCTAAGGCACAATCCCACTTTGCGCTGCAATTCCCTGCTTACTTGTCTGTCTCTCCCACTAAACTGTGAGCTCCATGAAATAGGAACTGTTCGTTTTGGTACCTAGCACTATATCTGGTTCAATAAATATTTGTTGAATGAAAGAATCTAAGTGAAAGTGTGTAACAACTGGTCTGAGAAAACATACATTATTTTGTGAGGTAAATACTCAAGTTAAAATGTATTCCCATTTTCCGTTCTTGAATGTGGAATAATTTCCTTATGCTCATCACTGCTCCATCTCTTGGAATCCCCCTCCTTCCTTTTCTGCCTACTGAACTCCCAACTTCAAGACCCAGCTCCTGGGTTCCCTCGTCTAGGATGTTCTTGGATTTCATCTCCTTTGGTTGCCCACAGTTCAGACCCTCTCCTGGGACTTCTCATGCTGACTGTTATTTTCCCACTGATTTGTTTCCCCTTTGCACTTGACTATGGACAGATGAGGGTCTAGACTGGGTCTCTTTCATTCCTGTGTCCCCAGCACTTAGCCCAGCTACAACAGTAGGTGTCCAGAAGACACTTAAGCAAAGAAAAGGTGCAGGAAGAGAAAACATATATCGTGAGCTGGGTTATCAAGAAAATGCGGCTGTTGGCCCGTGGGAGGAGTGAAAAGTCATTTTGGGGACTGAGTAAGTGGAAGAAGTGGGGGTGGGGGGGAGATGGTGGCACAAGGGATAGGAGACAAAGGGTGAAGTCAGGCTCTAAAAGGAAGAAATCTCAGGAGAGGCAGGTTGGAGAAGGGGCTTGGAAGGGACTTGAAGACAGAAAGAGAGAGGGGACAGTGCCTTGATTAGAATTCCTACCTTGGGAGGCAGGAGGATTTGAGGAGGAGTGAAATGGAGACAGGCAGCTCTAGGGAGCAGCCCCCAGTGTCCAGCCTAACTCAGGTTTGAGGATCTCTTTTGGGAAGGCTGGGCTTTGGGGTGGGGGACACTGGAGATTATAACTCTAACTTCCCATTTAAGCCTTCCATAGTGCTCCCTCTCTCAACCAGCCCTCTTCTTTTTCCCAGTCTTGCCTTCTTTTCTTTCTTTCCTTCCCCATTATGGCTCTGTGAACTGAATTTAAAAGGAAGAGAGACCTGGAGGATAGGCAAGAGGAGGTCCTTGCTTCTTGACCGTCTGTGTCTAGAAGGGGGCTCTGTGTTGGGGAGGGGGCTGTGTTTGGGGGTGACCAGTAGGTCTGGATGCGGCCCGGAGACCGGGGTGTGAAGGGGCTCTTATCAGGTGGTATGAAGCTGTGATGGGAGTTTTTATGAGCCATGGGGTGGGGGGTGGGGGGGAGGGCAGAACTGTCGGTGGAGCTGTTTGGGGACTGAGAGGGAGTACTGTGAGCGGATGGTGTAGGCGTTTGAGGAGGCAGTGGGGGCCTCTATCAGTGTGGGGTGCAGGGAGAAGGACTGGTGGAGGGGGTTTAGGGGGGCACCCACCTCGTGTCCCGGCTCCGCGGATGCGAGGGGGCTCGCAGGTGAGGTTGCCCGCACCGCTGCTGTTGAGGAAGGGCCCCCCCGGGCGGCACAGGGAAGCCCCCGGCCCGGTTCCGGACCCCTGCGCGCTCCGGTTCAGCTTTAGCAGCTCCATGGCCCCGGCCCAGCCACCGCCTCCCTCGGCTCGGCCGGGCGGGCTCCCGCTGCGGCTCCACCTGCTCCCGCCGCGCTTCGGGCGGAGGCTCCCGCCCCGCCTGGTCCCCGCCCCCAACCTTGGCCCCTGCCCCGCCGCTCCTCCTCTGTTCGCCCCGCCTAGGCTCGCCTCCCTCCCAGGCTCGTCAGCCTCGGTCCCGCCAGGTGACTCTCCGCCCCCCTCCCACGCTCAGGACATCCACGCTCTCCCTACCCACCCGGACTGTCCCTCAGGCTCGCCCCCTCCCTACTCTCTCCGGTCTTGTCCTAGAGATTTCCTTCCCGCCTACTCCCCTTCACCACCGTCCCGGTGCGGCGGAATTCTTGGGAGTGTGCGCGCGCGCGTGTTTGTGTGTGTATGTGTGTACGCGCGTGTGCGCGTGTGTTGGCGAGGGTAGCGGTAGGGGTTACGGGTGGACGGAGGGGTGGCGGGAAGGGAGGTTGCGGGGTGGGGGGAGTGGTGAAAGGGGTTGGATGGGGCGCGGCTGCCATGGGATCTAGCATTTTTCCCTGGTGGGTCAGGGGACGTGGAGGTGGCCTTTAACACAGTGGCATCAGCCGCAGGTTACTGTACTATGCTGCAGTGACCGCGACACTATCGCTTCAGAGTTCCCAGTATCTCCTCGCCAAGAGGCTGGAGTAGTCCCTGCATCTGCTCCCACACCCTCCACCTCCTACCTCAGGGCCCAACACCCAAGCTTCCACCCGAAGCTCCCAAGGAACCCTCCAGAGCGGGCAAGGACGGCGAGGGGGTGGTGGCGGCGGGCAGCATTTGTCCTCGGGGAATCTTGGCGCGCAAAAGGGCTGCGCGGAGGTAGAGTCTGGCTTGGGTGTGAGGGCGGCATGGGTAGCAGGGAGAACAGCTTGGAAAGAACGGGGGAGGGGTGGGCTGATGGTGGGGTTTAGTTCCAATGCCGGCCCAGCACTGACACAAGAGAGAAGGAGGCGGCTGGCTCTCCTGGTCTCCAGGCAGCGCCCACCCACACCGACATGCTGACGCTCCCTGTTTGCTCTCCATGCAGGTGGAGCAGCCTCTGTGGGGCGTCAGGTTCCCACGAGAGGGGACCGGAAGGGGGGCCAGATCACTGGGGTGCAGCGGGAGCAAAGCTTAAGGGGGCATGCACTGGACTCAGGTGGTGGGTTCAGTTCCTCTGGCAGGACTTGCCTCCACTTATATTTCAGCCCTGCTGGCTATCCATTCTCCTCCATTCCAAGGAAACTCCAACATGACCTTGAAATTCCACTCTATGGCCCCCAGCAGTATTTGTTAGAGGTGGGGGCATCAGTCAAAGAGCAGATCAGACTGTGAATGAGGTCTGAGTTTATGGGGAATTCAGAGAGCCCTATCCAGTTTGTCTATGGGAGAGGACCAGTTCCAGATAGCACTGAGTTTATAGGGGCTGGGGCACTGAAGGAGGATTTAAGCCTGAGGTAGGTGGGGATGTTGTCACCTGTCTCCCCCCACTGCCCCCCTCCTGGCACTGCCTGCCTTCCCCGTCAGAGTGCCATGGACCAGAAGAGCCTGATTTGCTGTTTGTTCAGCTCCAGCACAGGTGGCATCTCAGATAACCTGCTGGACTTTTCCCACATTGGATAACGGTGGGGTGTGGGGGCGGGGAGCAAAGGAAATGTGGGAGAGAGAGAGGAGTGGAAATAGGAGTAGACAGGCATTCACTTATTCAGCAAAGTATGTGCCAGCTATAGGGCTGTGTACTAGTTGTCTGATATATCCCGTGCTTGAGTAGCTCCCACTCTCCTGGGGGAAAGTGACAGGTAAGCCAACAATTATATGCATCTGTGAAGATACGCAAGTCAGAAATTTAGGAGTCAGCCTGGCTGCCTTACTCCTTTAGGCACCTTCACCTGGAATAGAGGCTGTGACAAAAAGGCCGGACTCCCCTCTCCAAATGCGAGGGATTTATTTTGCAGCTGCCGAGAAGCTTCGGGAAGTCAGCCCTCAACTGCCAGCCCCTTGGGGAGTTGGCTGAGCCGAGGAATGCCTGCTCAGGCGATGTCCTGTTCCCTTCCCGAGGCATCCTGCATCCAGTGACCAACTCAGCACAGACGCATAAAAAGGTTCAGCCTCCTCACCCCAACAGAGGACAGCTCTGAAAGACGTGTACAGCTTCCCAGACGGAATCACTGCCCCGCTTCTCCCTTCACCCCGTCCTTCTTTCATCCTTGCTCTTGCACAGGTGTTGACTCCAGGAGCACTCCTTAGTAAACATCCTCCCCAGTAATCTCTGTCTCAGACTCTGCTTCCTGGGGAACAGAGCTGCCTCCCTCCCACAGTCAATCCATCATGAAGTCCTGTTGATTTTAGCCACTGAGTGTTCCTCAAATCGGTCTACTTACATCTGTGCTGACATTTCCCACTGTTTCTTGCACGGCTCTCCTAGCTTCTTGTGGTCCACCACCTTTTACTGATGGCCCCTTACATCCATCCTCCACCTTAAAGTCAGAGTGATATGTGCAGAACACAAACCTGACTGTGCCACTCTTCAGACCTTTGCTTTGGGGATAGAGGAAACCTTTTCACAGAGTCTCTGAAGCCTGTGTCTGGCTCCTACTGACCTCTCTAACCACCTTCTTTCGAGTCCCTGTGCTTCTTGTTCTCTTTGCTGTAGACACACTGGCCTTTCTTTAGTCCATTTGTGTTGTTGTTGTTGGATACATTCCGCCAGTTACATGGCTTTTGCACGTGGTCTCTGGAAACTTTCCTTCCTTATCTAATTAACTCTTGCTCATCCTTCTCATCTCAGCTCAAGGTATCAGCACTTCTCAGGGATGGCGGGCGGAATTATGAAATGGCACCAAAGGATTCTCAGTCTTGTACAGTCTCCTTCCCTAGAGGGGGAAGAACTGTAAATATGATGGTAGAACCTGTAAATATGATGAGATGCTACTTTCATGATCCTGTTATATGACAAAAGAGATTTTGCAGATGTAAGTAATGTTACTAATCAATTGACCTCAAGATAAAGAGATTATCCAACGAGTCCTAATCGAGTCGCAAGAATTTACTCTGGTTGGCAGCAGAAGAGGAAATCGGAGAGATTTGAAGAAGGAGAGGGATTTGACACACAGTTGCTGGCTTGAAGAGGGCGGGGGTCACGTGGCAAGGAATGCAAGGGGCTGTGGCTGGCTTGAGGAAGGGACAGGGCACAGAGCGGGTACCTGAGTGTGGGCTCTAGCTGAGAGCAGCCTCTGGTTGACAGCCAGCCAGAAAACAGGGACTTTAGTCTTATGCCCACATGGAACTAGATTCTGCTAATGATAAGAATGAGCTTGGAAGCGGGTATTCCTTCCCCCCTCTGCCCCCCTGGAGAACCTAGAAAAGAATTTCACCTGGCTGGCACCTTGACCTCAGCCTGGCGACACCCTGAGCAGAGGACCCAACCATACTGTACCAGACTTCTGGCCCCCATGCCTGCGACCTACTAAGTGAATGTTGTTTTAAGCTTCCAAATTCATGGTAATTTGTTGTAGTAGCAATGGAAAGCGAACACACCCCTCAGTCGCCGGAAGTAGAAAATACAAACCCTTGCAAGCTGTGCGAGGAAGAAGTGGAAGCACTGGAAATTTGCTAAGATTTAGAAAGATTTGGAGTAACTGCTATGGCAGCTTGAGGGGTTGGACCAGTTGGGAGTCCATGACGTAACTCAGGTGACAGATGATAGCGGCTTGAGTTAAAGTCATGGAGGCAGTGGGGAAGATGGATCCTGGAGCTATTTAGGAGGTAGACAGAATTTAGAGATTGCTTCCATGTGGAAGGTGAGGGAGAAGGATGAGATTAAGATGAATAAGGTTTCTGGTACCTGGATAGGAACTGTTTAGTGATCACCTACTCTGTTCAAAGCACGTTACTTTTAATTGTCACCAAGAACTATACATTTCAGTCCAATATGACTGATCACTATTTTAGCTGAAAAAACTGTGGCTCGGAGAGAGAGGGGGTTTAAGTAACTTGCCCAAAGCCACAAAACTACTAGGTGAAAAAGTTATAATTCAAAGCCAGGGATTTTGGACATCAGAATTCAGGTGCTTATACGATGATGTTTCCAAGAATGAGCAAAAGTTTTACTAAATTTCTCTGATCACCTTCTTTCTCTTATTTTACACAATAGTTTTTCCAATGTTTTTGGACTCGTAAAATCTCTCATGTCATCTCCACCCCCCTCCCCCAGCCACCTCAACTCACACATACCATCCTTTACTCACAATAAATAACCTGGCCTCCTACTTCATAGAGAAAATAGTAACCATCAGACAGCAACTCCCACCAGTGAATCTGTTCCATTTTGGACATGTTAAGTTTCAGATGCTTATTAGATATCCAAGTAGGAATTCCAGTAGGAAGCTGAATATACAGGTTGCATAGGAAGTAATGCAAACCATAGAATTAATGAGAGTGTGTTAAATAAAAAGAAATGAGGAACCAGGTCAGAAGTCTGGAAAAAACCATATTTAAAGGCTGGGTAGAGAAAGACTAGCCTGGGAAAGAGACCAAGAGGAGTAGACAGGAGAGCTGGGAGGAAAACAAGGGGAGCAGCCATCATAAAAAAAAAAAGAAAGGGAAAACAAAAGAGAAAAGAGAAAGGGGTGGAGAGGGAGAAGGGGAGAGAAGGAGAGAAAGGAGAGAGGGACAGAGAGAGAAGTTAATTAATTTCTAATGCAAGATTCCTAGGGGCAGGAAAGTATGGAATCCAGAGCACGTGTGGAAGGTTCTAGGTTTTGATAGGAGTAGAGACTCAATTATAAGAGGAAGTCAGAAGAGAATAATTATAGGTGAAAATAAGTCACGGCTGACCAGCTAGCAACTATTATTTCCTAGACTCCTTGGCGGCTGAGTGTGGCTTTATGACCATGTTCTGGACAGTGGCTGTGGGTAAAAGTGTTAAAGGAGAGGACTGGACTGTTTCTGCCTCCTTGCCCTTTCCTGCAGGTCGAATGTGAATGTGAGGATAAGCCATCTTCAGTCATATCACTAGGGATGGCAGAGTGATAAGGTGGTAGGAGTAGGGTCTCCAACACTCAAGCTGTTTTACTACCCCAGGTTCTCTTGTATGAAGAAGAAACTGCTCTTCTTATCATAGCAACTCGTTTTGTATCTTAATTAACATAGGAGGTGCATAGATTTCATGGGAGCTGCTGTCTTATATTTTCTATTTTCTCTGTGAAGTTGGAGATCTGGTTATCAGTGAGTGGTGTGTATGTGTGAGTGGACACGACTGAAATTTTAGTAGTCAGGATGGTTTAAGAAAACTGTGTGAAATGGGAAAGGGGAAGGACGCTAGAGGAATGTAGTAAGACAACTAGGAAAGTGTTGAGGACCCACTTAGGAGTTGGTGACCATGAATTTCTAGTGGTATCAGTTTCTCCAGCAGAGCTCAGATAGTCGGATGCAAGCATGGAGACTGTTGAATGCTCAGTTCATCCAAAGTTGAGATTTTGCCAGTTGGGCGGAAGTGAAAAACAAAGGGACAAGGGCAAAATAATGGGCCACGAAATCTCAGCTCGACACAGAGAAGACAACTATGAAGTGGGTAACAAAGTCTAAAGTGAGTAATAAGTAGGCTTCAGAAGCTGGAGCAGTGAGAAAGGGAAGAGAGTAGTGCAAAGATCTTATCGAGGAGTGTCAAGGAGCAGGGGTGTACTAAGAGTGAAGAAGCAGCATTGGTGAGCACAGGGGACCCCAAATCTGTGCACTGAGCTGTGAAAGGAAAAGGAGCCACTCCTTTCTGCAGAGGGTGTACCATCCTTACAGGCCTGCTAGTTTTAGTTAACATGGGAGTTGGGAGAAGGTTCAAAGAAGCTGATGTTGGAAAAGGGGTTATAGAGGGGGAAACTCCTCCGAGAAGCTTTCCTGGGTTAGGTGCCTCTGTGTGTTCTCCTGTGTACTTCCATAACATCTTGTATATGTCTTTATGGCAATTCTTACAGTTACATGTTGCATAATTGTCCTTTTGTTTACCTATATTCCAGGGCTCTGGCTCCTGTCATTTTCTCCAACAGGTTCTCAAACCACTCGCCACGTTATTCTCATTTCTTGTTTGCCCTCTTTATGCTCAAGGAACCTTGAATTGCTTATAGTTTCATAGTGCATTCCATGTTGTTCATTGCCCTCGTACCTTGCTCATACTGTCCCCTGTAACTAACTTCACATGGGCGATGGGGAGATGAGGGCCAGGAGGTGGTGGATATAGATTGTTTCAAGAAGATGGTTTATAAGAGGGAAAAAACCCCAAGTAAGGGGTAGAGTGAGAACGGGGAATACTATGAGCAGAGGAGGGTAAAAATGAGGGGCTAAGGGAGTGGAAGATCATTTCTAAAAATCAGGAAATTCCATCGATGCCAGGGATTAAGTCAGCCTTTAGGGAGAATGGGATTGCTCAGGATCAGGAAACAGGGGACCTTGGATCAAAGCAAGGAGGGAACTGCAAAGTCAGTATGGGTGGCCAGAGGAGAGACCTTGACCCTCATCCCGGAACAAGTCAGAAACCTAAGAGGTCAAGGAAGCAAGGGCAGGATGTCCTTGCAGAGGGCCAAGCTCAGTTCTGAGGGAAGTTGCTTTTTTGATTCAAGCCTTGATCTGCCAAAGTTGTCACGTTTTTTGGTGTGTGTGTGTGTGTGTGTGTGTGTGTGTGTGTGTTTGAAGGGGAGTGCTGGCCCACCTCCCTTGACTCTTATATCTAGAATAATTTACCTTTCCCTTGGGGAAGTCTCAATCACCTAGCTACTGCCACACCGGCTCAAGTGTGGGCACATGATCCTTCTTTCAATATTCTATATCACCACTGAGATAAGAGGGGAACGTTTAAACAACACTTCAGTAAATGTTCTGGGGAAACAACTAGAGAGGGTAGAATATAGTCCCTAATGTGCAGTCAGATAACTTGCTTTACGAGGGACTGCTTCTTCTAGGGGTCTTGCAGCTCACCAAATATCAGTGCTTTATCTGGGAAACCCAGTACTCACACACACGCACACACACACACAGAGTGGTGTGAGGGTCGTGGATGGGCTCTGCCTCCAGCGCCTCTGGCTCTGACCCACACGCACAGCTCGGATCCAGTGCTAGGAGAGGAGGCAGTCACAGTGTAGTCCTTGGGGTCCCCACTCGCCCACCGGCTCAGCCCCTCCCTCTGGGGCTCACTGGGCTTCCTTCTCTCCACATCCTTCAAGGTCTCTTGTCTGCCTTTCTGTGATGTGCAGCTCTGTTTCTGTGCTGAGCTCCTGCCCACACACTCCCTGCCCACGTTGGAGGCTCTTCTCTTGGAATAAGTAAAGAGGGCGCAGGCTCTGTAGACAGACGGGCTGGAGCCAGAGCAGGCAGGAATGTTGGTCAGAGGAAAGCAAGAGGGAAAGGACCCCCTTCCAGAGCCTGGGGCTTGTGCTGGGGAGAGCCGAGCACACACACAGGGGATGGCTCTCACTGATGGCCGCGCTTGGCTTCAGACATGGGCTCTCGCGGGTAGGCCAAGAGGGGCCTGGATCTCCCAGGTCAGGGCCTCACTTGAAAGCTAAAAAGGCCACAGGAAGCCTCACTCAGGAAGTCACCAGAGAGAGGGCGTCCATGAATGCACCCGAGCTACGAGCCTGCGGGGCCCTGTGGCACCTGTTGGAGAACAGCAAGGTTGAGAACAACAAGCCAAGATACTGAAACTGGAAAGGCAATGCCAGACACAGAGAGGGCCCGTGCGTGTTCGACGAAGAGCACAAGGATTTTTTCAAGCTGCAGGGGAGGGCAGTCCTGAATGCTCTCAGCCATTCGGTAGTGCTGCTCCCCCCAGGGCTGCCTCAGGCCATGACTTGGCACGACTTCCTCTGTAACGGCTTTCGGCATCATCACCGCTGCATTTTAGTCTTTGCTAAAAAATCAAGAGTGCTTACAAGCCAGTTGAGTCCACGATTCTGTCCCTAAGATTCCATTTCTCCTTGTCCCTCAGTTTCTAGTTCTCCCAGCTTTACAAGGCAGGAGGTAGGAGGAGGGGAGGGAATGGGAGCCCTGCGCCCTCTGCTGGCCAGACCTGGCATTGCCTGGACAGGCCTGAGGCCCAGAGCTGCTGGGCAGGGCCAGACCACCTGTGCCCCACTGCCTCAAAGGCACAACCCCGGCTAGAGGGTTAGGAATAATGGGCATAGTTACCATTCATTGTTAAGCAGTTGCTGCTTGTCAGGCATTGGCAGGCAGTTTACAGTCATTATCTCATTTACATTTTAATTCTCTGAGCATTTCTTTCAACAACCCTGAAAGATTGTGTAGGAGGCTGAGAGTCCCCCAGCTAGTAAGTGATATTTCAGAACTAAAATCTGACTATGATTGGCTCCAAGCTCTTTCCCATCTGTTGTGCTTTTACGCCAGCCTCATACTTGCCCTGACTTGGGGCTCGACTCTGACCCCAGCTCTAACCTGGCTTAACCATCCTTCTCTGATCTGAGCCTCAAGGCAAACACTAGCTTCAGCCTCAAGCTAGAATCCACCCGCCTGGCCTCCTGCTCCTGGCACCTAGTGTTTGCCCTGGATCTTTCTTTGGGTTGGATGGCCCTTCTCCCTGTGAATCTGATTTCCTCCCAAGCTTGATACTTAATTTCCATCTGTCTCTTGGGCAAGCAGCCAAACTCTCAGAAAGAAAAAGATGAAGTAGGGAGGTGGAAAAACCCTCTGAATGTGTATGTGTGTGTGTGTGTGTGGGGGGGGTGAGGTGGGAGTAGATGGGTGTAGCTAACTGGGAACATTGAGGAGGAGTGTACATCTCAAATCTTAGCCAGGAGGACATGTCCTGAGGTTAGTGATCCCAGGAGAGACGTGGGTGAGGCCCTAGGTCCTGTGGGAGGGAGAAGAGCTAAGCTAGAAGCAGCTGGGCTCTCAGCAGCAGGGCCCTTGGATAGTTCTTGTAGGACAATTACAGCTCACCCCTATAGGAGTCTAGCAGCCCCTCCAAAGCTTCTGCCCTCCTCCCACAGCTGCATGGGTGCAGATGGGAGAGCTGCTTCTGGCCGTTCTGCTCCAGAGCACTGGGTGGTCCTTTGTCTTTGGCCACAGCCCTGAGATCAGCATTTCAGCACATTGGGCAGGCTTGCTGGTGAAACCCGAGCTTTGCTCTGCACTACGGGCTTCTTCTCCCCTGGCCACCCCTGATATTGCTCGCAACAGTCGTTCTTAAGAGAGGTAGGAGCTTGCCTGGCCTCAGCTGCAGCTGAGGGGTCCCTTTACTTATCTCCCTGAAAGAAACAGTAAGGCAAACCTAGATTTTATTCCATGTGACTTGGGACCCCTGTGGTATTGGGCAAATTTCTAGTCTCCCAGAGCCTTGGTTTCCTCATTTTAAAATGGGCAGTAGTAGCATCTTTCTCATGTACTTGTGAGGATTGATTGAGACAATGCACATAACCCAGGACCTGGCATTAAATAGCTTCTCAAGGAGTCATATCTAATATTTTTAGTTGCTCTATGGACTTCAGTTTCTGATTTGGAAAGATAAGCATAATAACAATTTAAGCTTCCTAACGTTGTTATAAAGGATAATGAGGTAATGTACGAGACAGCAGTTATGAATGATTCCATAACAGTATGTAAAAAAACGGGACCTTTCCTTGGTTCCCTAAATCAGACAATTGTCATCTAAGCTTTTAACCACCCACCTTACAGAAAATTTAAGCTCATTTTATGTTTGCTGGCTTTCTTTCACTCTCTTCTCCTACAATTTAGCGTCTTGCAGAAAGTCTCTGTGGGTTTTATGTTGAACAGGGTATCTGGGGAAGAGGAAGGCCTGGGCTTGGAGACCAGGCTGGGTTATGGGGGTATGCACCCAGCCCAAGCCTGTGCTCCCCCTAGGTGGCGCTGCTCTGAGGCTCCAGTGCCAGTTTGAGCCAGGGTAATCTTCCTCCCCTTTCCAAAGACTCAATTCATAGCGGCCCCTATCCTGGGCCCCCTGTGAAAGTGGGGTCCAGGCTGTTTTCCTCCCCACAAACCCTGTGTTAGGTAGAATTTTGGCTCCTATTACCTTGCCCTCTGGTGTTATTCCTGTGATTATGGCAAAAAAAAAAAACAAAAAAAAAACAAAAACCCACTTTGTGGATGTAAATAAGATTAATAATCAGCTGACCTTAAAGTACAGAGATTATCTTGTTTTATCTAGGTGGACCTAATATAACCGCAGGAGCTCTAAAAGGCAGAGGTCTTTCTCAGCCTTGTAATAGAAGGGGAAGTAAGATATTTGAAGAATGAGAAAGATTTCACAACAACTTCATTGGCTTGAAGATAAAGGGGCCTCAGTTTTACAACCAAAAGGAATTGTATTCTTCTAATAACCTCAATGATCCTGGAAGCAGATTTTCCCCCAGAGGCTCCAGAAAAGAGGCCAGCTCACCCAACACCTTGATTTTGGCCTTGGAGGCCCTGAATAGAGGGCCCAGTTGTGCCCACTGGGCCAGAATTTCTGACTCAAAGAATTGTGAAATTATAAACGGGTTCTGTTTTAAGCTGTTAAATTCATGTTTATATGAATGAAACATGTTACAGCAGCAAAAGAAAACTAATACAATACTCAAGAATCCTATTCCTTTTCTTAGTCTTGGGGAATCTCCCCCAGGTTCAAAAGCTCCTGCTTCTTTAACTCTAAGGCCTCACAGACAATTCACCTAGAACCCCTGGTTGTCACAAACAAAAATTAGGGTAGAGAGTTTCTGAAAATTTCTATTTTTGACTCTGTAATTCAGAAAGCTGTGTGGCTTAGTTGGCTAAGCGTCCGACTCTTGATCTCAGCTCAGATCTTGATCTGGGGGTTGTGAGTTCAAGTTCCGCACTGGGCTCCTTGCTGGGCATGGGGCCTACTTAAAAAAAAAAAAAAAAAGGCTGTAAGTCTAGGAGATACAAAGATTTAGGTACTTTCTTATGCTGGGAGGAGGGATGCAATGGACGAAACCTAAATGAGTATTTCAATAAAGTTTCCTGCCACATATGTAAGTACTTAGCCTAGTACTTAATACACAGTAACTAATATTAATATTAATATTCTGCCCATCCTGCCTGTCCTGACCTAACACTATCCAGTTTGATCCCAAATTGTCAAAACAGTGCCTGTCATGCAGTGATGGAAATCACTCCAGTACTAGAGGACCCTAGCTTGGAGTTGCTGATATTCAAGACGTCTTCTGGCATGTGGGCTCCACGGTGAGGAATCCTCCTTATCCTGGAACTGCAGAGGCAGAGCTAGATGCACCTCTGGCCCCAGAAGAGTTTTGTTTCTGCATCCAGGACAGGGCAGATGGCCTTGTGTTGTAGACCAGGATTCTCTGGGGGTAGCAGGAGCCTCCTGTTCTGAGAGAGCCTTCTCTTGGGACAGGTGTGCATGTTGTAGTGTGTCAATGGAAAGCTTAGTCTCAGCTCCCTGAATCCATCGGGTACCACAAAAACGGCTTGTATAACATACCCACCCATTCTAGCTCAACACAATTGGAGGGCAGAGATGGTAGGAAAATCCCTTAAGAAATCAACACACATCTTTCTCCAACCCTGGGCCTTTATCTGTTTCAACTCCCATCTCTTTGATTGCCAGATATCTATTGTAGGACATACACTGTGTCAGACACACTTTTGGTCCTGAGGAGACAGAGATGAACAAGACAGGATGAATGCCAGCGCTTATATTTTGTGAGGAAGAGATCGCAAGTAACCACATCTTTTTAAATGAATTAATGTGCAGTGATCCTTGTAGTACCTCCTGATGCCTGGACCCCAGCCACAGCCTCAGTTCCTTTCCCAGTCTTTCATATCTGGGTGCATCTATGTCGCCTGCATCCACCATATCCAAAAGGATATGTCCTCAGTTTTGAGGACACCAACAGTTCTGGGGGACTGTCTCCATGACTACACACCAGCAGAGGCTCCCACACATCCTGCCTGACAGCACTGAGGGTCCGACCCTTCCTTCCCTTGCACTCCCTATAATCATCATTCTTGATATTCAGTAATTGATGATTTGGCATCTTGAAATCATGGGCCAGCTTGATCACCAGAGTTGTTTACATCTCCCCTGGGGTCTTGCTTTTATTCGTTCTTGAAAATCATATTACGAACTCTCCAACCACAAGCTCCCAGATCTTTGCTTCCTGCCCAGTAGGGGATGTCCCCACCTAAAACCTTTATGGCACTAGCGTAATAAGAGTTTTTTTTGCCCATGTTTCCCCTTGCTCCTTCTCCTTCCTCACCGCCCAGGTGCTTCCCTGTGTGGCCCTGCATGGAGGTGTGTCCCTTCCTCTTGGGGACCATAAGTAATAAATTCTTCTTTCAATGGCATTGACCTCTATGTGTCATCACTCAGTCATATTGATCAATTAAATCCAAGGTACAGTTTAAAATGCCACCTGGCACAGCCTAGACCAAAGACTGGCCAGGCCCTGGAGGAGCTAAAGTTGTGACCAGGGTGAATATGATTCGGAGATGATATCAGATTCCTCCCCAGAGACCCCACAACACTTTCTTTGCCCCAAGCCTGCAGACCTCCCTGCAACTATGCCAAAGTTACTTAAAAACTCCCAAACACTAATCTCCCATTGTTCCCAACCAGGATGTTCCCCTCTACCTCTATCCACCACCACTCTATATTTTGAAATACCATGTAGAGGGAGGGCTGGATTTCTGGCAGCACCAAAGCCAGCTCTAACAACTGACAGGGTAGAGCAGGACCAGGTGAGTGGCCTTGTGAACTCTTCTCCCCTTGAAATCAGTCCCGAACATGGGGTAGCCCTAGCCCCAGGCTCCAGGGCTGGGCCAGAGGAAGGAGGAAGGAGCAGAGGTGTCTGCTCTGGTCCACTAAGCTAGGTCAAATCACCCAGAGTTCACACAGTTCTGGATACACATTCTGGAATGAAATATAATGGTCAGTGTGTATATATGAAGATATCTATGAAAGCATGTGTATACTTACAACAGTGTGATGTTAACCGATAACCCAGCTTTGCCTTGGCTCAGCACTGATTCTCATCATGCTCCCCAGTCGCTTTGAATCAAACCTGCCAGCTACTACACAGCTCATGCCCCTTTCTCTGTGAGTCGGAATTCAGACAATTCATCCTGGCCCACCACTGGCTTCGCCTTTTCCTGTCACTCCCATAAACGTTTAGTGAGGAAGCAAATACTTTATTGAAGTGCAACTTGCAGGCTACATTTGCGAACTTCCCATATGGGAGGCACTTAAAGGATATCTTGGAAGAAGAGGGCTCTGGGTATGTTTCTGTGCGTTCACAAGTGTGTGCACACCTGTGGAGGGCATCTGTGTGTCTATAGTGTGTGAGTCTCAGTATATGGGTCTTTATAAGGTGCATGAATGAATGTGTACATATTATGTGGGTTTAAGACATACCTATGTTTGTGAGAAAGCATATGTGTCCTGAAAATGGAAACTGCAGAGTATTTTATATGGAATGCAGCCTTGGGTGCAGTGTGTATATATGCAACTGTGTGTGTGTGTGTGTATGTGTGTGTGTACGTGTGCACGCATGTGCTGGGGAACGGGAGACGAATGGGTGCTATACTCCTATACCTCTAGGTGCGCATATACACCCCCAATTCATTCCCATCTCTGTACCTAGCAGACAGGATGGCAGAGTTTCTGCGGGCAGGTTTTCCTACAACTCTATAGATTTCCTTGGAGGAATCCAGGGGCTAGGAATGGGTCACTCTGGGTGTGAGGGTCCCTCCTGGCCAGTCCTGCCCTCTCTGCCCTGAGAAGTTCCCTCCCCAGGCTCGCCCTCATCATCAGCTTCAGCCAGTTCCTCGGGCATTGGCCACTCTCGAGTCTGCCACTCGAGCCTTTCGATGCGGTAAGCGACCTTAAGTGCGCCGGACTCCAGCTCAGCCAGAAGGCGAGCAAACTTGGTCTGTAGATCATCGAGTTGCTGGTCAAGGCCTCGCAGGCGGGACTCTGTGGCTTCCTGGAGGGCGATCTCAGCTGCCTCGGCATTTACATCCAATTTGTTCATTTTGAGCAGGATCTCACGGCCCTTTTCCTCCATGACGACCTGGGCCTGGGGATACTCGCTCAGGACTTCCCGCAGGTCCTCTTTGCTCAGGCAAAACAGGTCTGAATACCCTAGACTCTTGATGTTGGCTGTGCGGCGGTTCCCAGACATGTTTCCTGTGGCCCACGGGCAGACACATGGGAGGACAGTTAGTCAGGAGATGTGTGAGGGGGTTTTTCACTCCTGAAAGGACCCCCACCTCCATATCTATGCTTTGGGGCCTCTCTTTCTGCTTCATTAATTCTTTCATTCAATAGTAATGTGACTGGGTGGGTAACAGTGATCTGCCTGCCAGAATTCACAGTGTACAGGCGATAGGCATTTAACGGGATAGTTACAAGACAGTGTAGCTGGTACAGTGTAGACCTATGCATCCAGTGCTGTGGGAAGATAGGTAAAGAGCCCCTAACAAAAAAGAGGCTCCAAAGCTTGGAGGAAGTGATGCCTGACTGAGCAGGAGGTCAGAGGGGAAGGGGGGGGGGAGCTGAGGAGGGGGTGGGAGGCATCTAGGCAGAGGGAGGAGTATGAGCAGAGGGATAGGGGTAAGAGCCAGTTAGGTGCTACAGCAAACTGTAAGCAGTCCAGAGTGGCTGAAGTACAGGGTAGGGGGAGAGTGGAAAGAGGAGGGGAGAGCAGGGCATGCTGGGTGTGGTAAGCCAGGACAGGGAGTTTAGACCTTATGCTGAGGGCAGTGGGAAAGTACTGAAATATTTTAAGCAAGGGAGCTGTATGGTATCATTCACATCTTAGGAAGATATTGGTGAGGGGTTGTGAGCAAGGTCGATCAGGCTGAATGCTGCAAAGCTCAGAGCTAGAAGGACTCAGAAGGGTCATAGGAACTACCCTTTGTGAGCACGTGCTGTGCACCAGACACTGCCATGATGCCTTACCCACAGAACTCATCTGATCCTCACAAATAACTCTGTGGGTTTTTAATATCATCCCTATTGGATAGATGAGGAAACTGAGGCCTAAAAAAGGGAAATTACTTGTCCAAAATCATGCAGGCAGCAGCTGACTGCTTCTAGGACATGGAGCTTGAGGGGTCCTTGGAGGACAGATGTGAGGCCTTTGGAACAACTAAAGAGCGAGATCCCCAGGCTGACAGCCTGTGTGGCTTCAGTCAGTGACAGTGCACTCACCCCTTGCCATGTTCTCCCATCCCCTGGGGCCTTAGTGCCTTTGCTTGTGATTAGGCACACCAACAATGCCTGCTGCACAGGCAGATAAAAGGAATCAATGAGCCAGCGTACAGCACCTGGCCTGGCCTGGAGTTGGTGGAGTGAATGGCAATGCCTTCCTTCTACCCTCCTTTCCATTTGGCTGTGAGAAAGTTCCTTGTACTGACTCCAAGTGTGTGTACTTATTACCTCTACGACCTTGGACAGTTTCCCAAACATCTCTCTATCCCAATTTCCTTACTGTGAAAGTACAGATAATAGTACCTACCTGAGTTACGGTGAGAATTGAGTGAGTTGGTACACGTGAAGCACTTTGAACGTGGCGTGTAGTGAGTGTGCAATAAATACTAGCTATTCTTATTACCATCTCTGTCACTTTCCACTGGTCTGTTGGTGCCTCGGGTTGACACTCACAGAGCACATCTACTTCCTCTTCCCACGGATCCACCTTGTACACTAACCTTGGCTCGGCTTCTTCTCAGGGGATGGTCCCTCCGTGTCCTGCTTCTCTTGTGAGCCCTCTAGTGACTCAGGTTAAGGCCAGGTCCGTAGGCCCTGAAGTACCATTTAGTCTCAGTAGAGGGTTCTGCTGTCCCCATCCCCTCCCCCAGCCCTGTCCTGGAACAGACGCCAAGGGGCCCACCTTTGATGTTGATGATGCTGATCTCCCCAAAGTAGAGCCCCGCACCGAGCACGGCGTACTGTGTGACACCATCATCTGCCACCACGGCCAACTGCCCCTCGCGGATGATGTACATCTCCCGGCCGATGTCCCCCTTGCGGCAGACGTATTCGCCCGGTGAATAGGTCTGGGGCTGCAGCTTCAGCACCAGCTCTTCCAGCAGGCTGGCCTCACAGTTCTGGAAGATCTGCACCCGGCTCAGAGTAGACAGGTGTACGGACACGGCCACTTCTGCCCGCAACCGCTCAGGCAAGTGCTGTAAGATGGCTATCTCGTTGGTCATCTTCTTGTTGATCTGCAGGTGCTGGTACCTGGGGGCAAGGGCAGCAACGGTTCCTCCCCAGCCCCCCACACGCCTGCCTCTATTCCTTCCATCAGGGTTCAGCTAAGGTTCGGCCAAGGACCCAGTCACCCTGAGATCTCACAGGGGGCGTGGGAATACTGGATCGTTGGCTGATGAATATCTTCACTCCAGGATCACTTCACAGGTATGTTTTGACCGCTTCTTCCTCACCCAGGGCCTGAAAGCCTCCATCAGTTGACGATGAATAAGACACCCTCTACCGACTTTACTCAAGCTTTACTCCACCCACCATTTAGTGACGTCTGGTACTATCCCACTGATACCTACCTCAGTCACCGAGCCCTGTATCTACCAGCCCTCTGCTTTAGTGCCCCCACTTGCTGACATTTCCTTTTGCTCATCCCATAATATGGACAACTATGACATAGTCAACTATCTTGTTGGCCATCTCCTGGGAAGTATTGCTCTTCTCCCTTCACCCCTTCCAGGGCCTTACGAGCCCTATTGGGCAGTGGCATTTTTATTCTAGATTATCCTTCCTTGTGTATGAGTTCCCGTCCCTATCAATCTCTTATCCAACCCAGCCCTCTAAGTCCAGATGCAACTAGTAGAAGACATTCTTTTCTAAGCCCCACCCAGTGGACACCCCCCCCCCCACACACCCATGCTCCAGGTGCCCTGCCTGGCCCGCTAGGCATTAAGGACCCAGCCACCTTCCTCGGGCTTTATTCAGAGCACCTCTCCGTGTCCTGGTGTGGGACATCCTCACTCACCAGTCAATAACCCGCCGCTCTAGCCGGCGGTTCACGTGCTGCTGCTTCATGTACTTCTTCACCAGCGCGTGGTCTGGGTAGAAAGCCGCATCTGCAGTGTTCATGTTGTAGATGACCGAGCTCATGCTCCCCATGATGGTGGCAAAACCCATGACGGCCAGCAGGAAGTCGCCCACCATGAAGAGGTACTCCTCCTCCCGCGCGGGCAATGGTGTGTCGCCCACGGTGGTCAGGATCAGCGTGGAGAAGTAAAAGCTATAGAGGTACTGGCGCCGCAGACGCTCAAAGCCAGGCTGCGCGGGGTCCGGGTACACCCAGGCGTCACGCCCGAAGCCGAGGTACCGGGACAGAGCAAAGTATAGACAGCTGTTCCAGTGGATAACAACGAAAATGTAGAGCATCAGCTTGGTGATGCGAAAGGCGTTCGGGTAAGCCGTGCGGGTCTCTGTGCGGTCGAAGGCCTCAAAGAGGCGGGGCACACGCAGAAAGCGGTTCAGCCTCAGCATAGGGGTGTGTGGGCCCAGTCGCACGTAGGCCACATCTGTGGGCATCAGGGAAACCAGGTCCAAGAAGAAACTCCAGGTGTGAACATAGCGACTTGAAATCCTGCCCTTGTCCACCACCAGGATGCCCTGGTCCAGGAATCCTGGGGATGTGGAGGCGGAGACAGGCTGGGGTCAGCCATGAGATGGGGTCAGATATGGGGCGGAGTCCGGGCACCTGCCTGCTCCAGTAATCAGGGTAAGGGTGGGCAGGCCAGGGTAGGGCAGGCAGACAGACATGGGGACAGGGTGGGTGTGGGCATAACCTTGCTCCAGGGTTTCTGGGATGGGCATAGGGGTGTTGTGAAGCATGGAGGCACGCGTAAGTGCTCTCGGAGAGGGGTGACTTCTTTGTGACTAAGAGGCCCTCTTTAGGAAGGTAACCTGGAACAAAGGGTCAGCCTTGGGCTCACTGACCTGTGTGGAAACGCACCACGATGTCCAGTAGGTATAGCAGGTCACTTGTGTAGTCCAGCACCAACCAGGCCACCAGATAACTGTGTTGCAAGTCAGGAAAGCAGGCTCTGCATGGAGGGGACAGGAGAGATTGGCTCAAGAGCATCTTCTGTGTAAGGGAATCTCCCCAAGGCACTCCCCACGCTGCCCCGGGCCCTCTCTTCTGTGCTGCCCCTCCTTCCAGCCCTGCCCGGGGCCCTGCCCCTTTCCTTGGTCTGACTCCTGAGCCCTTATCTCTGCTTAAGGCCCTTCTTTCAGCACCCTGCCAAACCTGCACACGATGATGATGAGGTTATACATGACTGGGAAGACCATCGTGTTCAGCCACCAGTAGTAGTAATCCCCAGATGGGTCTAGGACAGGCAGCGACGTCCTGTGGAAGGAAGAGGAGAAGCAGTGTTCCATTTTTTTTCACCAGACATTCATTGTTGAGTTTGTCACTGGGGGCATCAAGAAGAATCAGGCTCCATCAAGTTAGGTGGACAGATCGGACACAGGGGACAAGGATCTCTCACCTGGCCTTGGATGGGGCAGAGGGGCTAGACTCCGTCGTCTTTACTTTGCTGTCCTGGCTCATGCTTCCGTGGCCTGGTGCCTGGAAGTGGGATATCCAGGGCCTCTGCCTATAGTGGCTTCAGGAGGTGGGGGCTAGTGCCTGCCCACCTGCCTGTCTGGAAGAGGCTGCTCTTGGCCTCCAGCTGTGACTTCTCTGCCTGTGACTTCTGAAGCTCTTAGCAACCCAACCAGGGCCAGCCCCTACTGAAGGGGCAGAGGGAGTGTGGCTCCAGCGCCCTGCCCTGTCTCCCAGGGCCTGGGCTTACACCTGCCCAACTAAACATCTCTAATGAGGTCCCTGGAGAAGGTGGGGGTGCATACCTCAGAGGTAAGCCTGGGCCTTGTTTCTTCCCCAACCCTGCCAAGCTGAATGACTTAGGGGTCCTCTAAGTCAGGAGATGGGGGTGCCAGTGTAGGCTCAGACAGTCATTCTGTTTTACTTTGTGCAAGTTCTCTGCTTGGGCCTCATTATTTATTCATTTAACAACTATTTACTGAATGGCTCATTTGTGTCAGGTGCTGAATTAGTCTCTAGGGACAAACAATGCTTGTCACATCAAATGTGAGCTCTGTTTTCATTATCTGCACCCTTATCTACATCCATGCCCACTTTACCTCATTTTTTAAAAAAGATTTATTTATTTGAGAGACAGAGAGTGCACACACACACACACACACTCATGGGAGGGAGAGAGAGAATCGCAAGCATACTCTCCTCTGAGGATGAAGCCGGATGGGGGCTTGATTTGATGACCCCGAGATCATGACCTTAGCTGAAATCAAGAGTCGGACTGCTTAACTGACTGGGTCACCCAGGCACCCCCACCTTACCTCATTCTTACTGGATGAGTGTGATGGGGGCCATTCTCTGGGGGTTTTGCCCCATTCTTTCCTGTTATCTCTAGTACCTGATCTCATCAGCTATTCCATGTGTTATCTAGATTCCCAACCTCCTTCAGTTTTCCCTTTCTATGAACATGCTTAAGTCTCTCCCATACCAAAACAAACAAACAAACAAACAAAAACCCTGAAAATTCTCCCTCAACCTAAAGTCCCTTTCAGTTCTATCATCTTTTCTCAGTCAACAGATCATAATCAGACCACCTGCTATGAGGCAAGCCAATATTATGCTCAATATTGGGGATAAAAGATGAATGAAACACACTCCCTGCCCTCTAGAAACTCAGAGTTTGGTAGGGGAAATAGTCGGGTAGATAGGCAGTTACATATCAGTTTGATGGGTACTCTATTAGGTGGATATAATAGGGCTGTTACATTATAAGAAGGGTCCCACCTGAGCCTGGGCTCTGTAGGATGGATAGGAGTTAGGTCTAGAGATGGGGGAATGAAGAGCAGTAGAGGCAAAGTGCATAGAGTGTGCAAAGGCATAGAGACTAAACAACATGGTGACTGGGAGACATCAACTGGTTTCTGTAGAGAATGTGAGGGGCTAGGGGTGCAAGATGAAGCTGAATGGAGGACAGAGGACAGCCCAGGGACAGCTTTCTCAGCCATTTTATAAAACTGGGTTTTATTTTAAAGCAATGGAGAACCTGTGAAGTGTTTTGCATAGTTAAGTGATATGGTCAGATATGTGTTTTTGAAGAGTTTCATGGAAGAAATGTCTGTAGTCCCCAGCATTTTATTTTATTTTTTTTGAAATCCTCTTTTCCCATGGCTTCTGTGACACCATAATTTATTGTTTTTCTGTTTGTTTTTTCTTAGTCTTTTCATAAGCTGTCTGTCCATCCTTTTTGTGTTGGTGTTTTTTAAGACTCTGACCTAGGCCTTCCTCTCTTTCCATGCTCCTGGCTCTCTCTGGCCGATCCTGGTTGCCCACAGGATCTCCTTTCCCATCTACTGACTCCCAGGAACTCTGAGCTGCAGACCTATGTATACTACTAACTGCTTGCTGGGTGTCCTCACTTGGATATCCCAGTCACTTTAGACCATTGGGTCTATAATTGAGCTCATTATTTTCCTTCATCTCTTCTTTCTCTTGTAATCCCTCTTTCTGGTCTTTCAGCCCAAACATCTAGCATTAGTATTTATTATTATTATTACTATCATTATTACTATTGTATGACATTGTGGCAGTTTTTAAAAATGGTCACAAATTCTTTGACACTCCTCCCTTGCGACTGTTTCAACCAACAGAATATAGCAGGAGTGACTTCTGAGGCTGGATCATAAAAGGCCATGCAGCTTCCTTTTCGTTCTCTTGGGAATGCTCATTGTCTGGAAGCTCCCCATCAGGATACTCCCTCTTGGAACCTAGCTGCCACATTGTGAGAAGTGCAAACCACAAAGAATAGTCATGTCCCTGTACTATGTTTGACAGTCCCAGCTGAGCTCAGCCTTTGAGTTGTACCAGCGCAGGCATCAGACGTGTGAAGAAGAGTGAAGTAGCCTCAGGTGATGCTAGCCACCACCCTCAAGTCATCCCCAGGCATTCAGGTGTGTTATATGAGGCCCCAGGTATCATGGATGAGAGATACACCATTCTTGCTGTGTCTTGCTTGAGTTTCCAGAATCTGTGAGCATAAAGAAATAGTCATTGTTTTACACTACTAAGTTCGGGATGATTTGTTATGCAGCATAGTATCCAGAACAAACATATATATATGTAAAAGTGCACATTTCCTAAGTATACAGCTTGATGAATTTCATAAAGTGAACACATCCATGTAACCAGCACTCACAAGAACCACACTCTGCTCCCTTCCAGTCATTGCTTTTCCAAGTGTATTCACTAGCCTGGCTTCTAACACCATAGTTGAATTTTGCCTGTGAATGAACTTATATAAACTAAGCATCAGTTTTTAATCCTTTTATTTTCCTTTCATATGCATCTTGTCATCAAGCCCTGGTGCCCTACCTTCATGTCCACATGTCCATTTCTCTGTAACTTTACTACTTCAGTTTGGGCCTTATCGATTTGACCATGTATACAATTCTTTAGAGTTCTCTGTTATCCCGAGGATAAAATCTAAACTTCTTCACATGGTATACAAATCTCCAGTTCCTGACCTCTGTTCATGTCTTCAGCCTCATAGCTCAGTGTTTCCTCTGCATGTTGCCTGGGCTCCAGACTTGCTGTACTGATTGTAGTTCCCAAGGCACCTCCCCACCTGTTGTTCATTCTTCCTTACCTTGGTATGGGCTGATCCTTTGGGCTGAAACTTTCATTTCTTTTTCTTTTTTAAAGATTTGTTTATTTATTTATTTGACAGAGAGAGAGAGAGACAGCAAGAAAGGGAACACAAGCAGGGGGAGTGGGAGAGGGAGAGGCGGGCTTCCCACAGAGCAGAAAGCCTTAGGAGGGGTTCAATCCCAACACTCTGGGATCCTCACCTGAGCTGAAGGCAGATGCTTAACGACTGAGCCACCCAGGCGCCCCAATTTCTTTTTCTTTTTAAATACTTTTTATTTTAAACGAATTTCAGGCTTACAGAAAGTTGCATAAAAGGTACAGAAAGCTCCCGGAAACTTCTTAGCAATGTTCCCTTGTTATCATCTTATATAACCAGAGTACGATGATCAAAACCAGGGAATTAACATTGGTACAATACTTTGAACGAAACCACAGACCTGATCTGAAACTTTCATTTCTCTATCTTAGTTTACTATACTCTTGTTTCTCTGCTCAGACATCATTTACTCCTGAAGGCTTCCCTACGCCCCTTTGCCCTTCTCTCCGTTCATCACACAAGCCATGCTAAGTGCTGCTCCTTGATGGCAATTGTTACACTATATTGCAACTGTCTGGCTTAAGGGCTGAGGTCTTGCAGGGCAGATATTCAGATATTCTAATTAATTTGGCTGGAATCCTGCCTAGTGTGGAGGTGCTTGTTCCGTGTTCCTTGAGTGACTGAACAAGACGGTGTCCAAGGAGGATTACGGGGCAGCAGGTGGTGGGGTAGCTAGGAAGGGGCGGTCATGGGTCGGGTACAGTCTAAGCCATGCGCGCAGATGGGGTAAAAATGACCTAGTCTGTTTGCAGTCAGTCCTCTCTTGGGCTCAGCTTTTCCTCAGGCCCCAAGCACCTCCTGACTCCTCCCCTCAGACCTAACCTTCGTGCTAGCTCCGCCCCGTCCAGCCCACTCTTCCACCCTAACCACCGACAAGGACCACCGGCCCCGCCCCTCCACGCTAGTCTCCCAGCCACGGCTCTTTCCTAAGACTGGCTCCTGGCCTTTCCTTGCCTCTTAAAGTCGCATCCCTCCTTAGGTCCCGCCTTCTGCCCTCTGGTTCGACCTTTCCTCCTCAGGCTCCGCCCCCGCCCTACGGTCCTCCGCCTCCCCAGAAGTCTTTCCCTATGACACGCTGGAGTCCTTCAGAGGGGCGGGGTTTACAGCACGAAGAGGCGGGACCCGGGGAAGAGGCGGTACTCCTCGCTCGGAATGCCGTCGGCGACCCCGCCCCGGCGCTCGGCCGTTGCCAGGAAACAAGCCTCGACGCTCCGGCTCTGGCCGGGTCCAGCCAATGAGCTGGCACGCCACTGCCCAGCGGTGCGTCGCTGGGCGGTTACGTGGGGGTGCGCGGGGGCGCGGGTTGCGTGTGGCGCGGGGCGGGGCGCGGCTGGTGCGCCTGAGGAGCGATGGCGGCGGCCTGAGCTCACCTAGCAGGGCTGCGGCGATCGGGCCTGGTCAGGGTCGGGGTTCTGTGAGTGAACGGCAAGTATGAGTCGCAGGGCCCGGAGAGGCGTGTGAGGGGCTGAGGGACTGGGGAATGACGGCACCGGATTTGGTGACTCTGCTGGTTGTGAGGGGACAGGGTGAGGGGCCGGTACGTGGTGAGGGGCCGGGTGTGAGTGTCTAAGGTAGGGGAGCAGCATAAGAGCCTAAGGGTTAGCGGGCAAGTGAGGAGCTGGGCAAGAAGGGCTAGGGATGCTTTTCGAGGGGCCAAAGGAGAGGGACTTGTGAACACGGTTTAGTGAGGGGCTGAGGCACCTGTGGGCAGGGGTGAGGGAAACCCTGGGACCAGAGTGAGGGTGTACGGCCTTTGCGGGGAGGGGAGAGTAAAGGGCAAAGGCGGGAGCATGCAGGCTCGTGGGAAGTGGGTGAGGGAGTTGAGGCTAGGGCACGAGGGAAGGAATGAGGATTGTGAAGCTTGGATAAGGTTGAGGTTGGTTCTGGAGCCTACTTCGATGAACCGTCCTGCCCAGTGTCCTGCCTAGTTTCAGACCGAGTAGGACAGCTTGGGTGGAAGTGTTGTGCACTTGGCTTTTGGAGGACAGAAAAATGAAGGCGTCATGGGCAGTAATAACTATGATAATGAAAATAATTTTTGAGGCTTAGTTTTCAACCAGAGTAATCAGTGAAACTGCGGTTTCTCAAGTTCCTCTTTGGGGCTCCAGACTTGGAGATGGCCTTTCTCATGGAGGGTTTTTTGGCTGTGACAGCCTATGTTTGTTTTCTCTCCACCTGCTTCTGGGCAACCTTACTTCTCTGCTACTCCTCACCTGTGCTTAGCTGTGGGGCTCTGATGGTTGTCATCTAAATTGGACTAACCATTTTCAGTTGCTAATTCTACTTTCATGAAAGTCACATGGTTTGTTACGGAAACACTATATTTAGGCTCTTAAACAGAATGGCTTTGCTCTGTTTCTTACAGTTAAAAAAAATCCTACCTTATTGAGGTAAATTTATATACAATAAACTGCTCATATTTAAAATGTGCCTGAGTTTTGCCATATGTTTACATCTGTGAAACCATCACCACTTTGAAGATACTGAACATTCTACTGCCCCCAGAAGTTTTCTCCTATCCCTTTGCACTCATTCCTCCGTCCGTGACACATTTTTGGGTTCACTTTGTTAGTATCTTACAGGTCCTTTTCTCCCTGCCAACCCACACTACATGAACATTTTGAAAGTTCTAGACAGCTGGGTTGGCACTCGGTTATAATGGACACTTCACTTTCCTACCACTAAATTTTCCTCTCTAGTGACAGTCAGCCACAGGGCTCAGATACCTTACCCAGCCTCAGGGAGATTTAGGCTTTTCCTATCCAGACTATTATCTTGAGAATTAGGGGCAGCCCAATCCCAGGTTGCCATTCTGTTCTAGAGTCTCAGCCTCAGGACCAACTGTTCTGACCCATGGTATGTTTTCATTGCTTCTCTCTGGAGGCCATACATTTTCATGCTGGTGGAACCCTTGACCACCTACCCTGATGGGCAGAACCTTGTAAAACTGACATGTATCATAACGGTTTGGAGCAGTAATTCCTAAACACTGAGCCAAGGATAGTGCCAGTCCATAATAAAGATTTCATCTATCCAAGGAGGAAGGTGAGAAAGATAACATATGAAACATGAGTTTTTCATAAATATAAGTTCATTCTTAGATTATTCTTCTAGTGTTAAAGTACTTTCTGACTGATGAAATAATGTTGACAGTAGTTGGTGGGTTTTAAAGAAATGGTCTTATTTGCCAAAATAAGAAGTAACAAGCCTATTTTTAAAATTTTTTAGAAATTATTTTTACTGGTTCCTGAAATGGAGAAATTTAGAGTGATGATGGGTGGCTGTTGTTATTATGGTTGAGAAAGCCTAACTCTAGATAATTTCTGAAATTTGAACAGCATTCATTCAATCTCATATTTCACTGGGTTTCACTACCTGTGAAGCAGGCAAGGGCAGGAATTTTTACATTATAGATAATGAATCAAAATCGTAAACCGGAGGTCACATAGTGGTAAAGTGGCAAAGCTGAACCCAAACTTTGGTTTCCTGAGAGTGGGTGACTTGGAGGAAGAAGGTTTGTAGCAGAGAGTGAAAGCCATGTGGACTAAAAGGCATGTTAGGTATGGGAAAAGTTGTGATGACTCAGAGGACATTAAACCGGCAAAAAGCATTTTTTATGATTTGTAATTAATGTTGTTCCAAAAGAGATTAGAGGGACTTTGAGGATGACATAGAGATGAGGGTTCTGTTTAATATTGTGGCAGTGACATGGGAACAGGTATATATAATACCTGGATCATATTGTGATAATGGTAGGATGAGTCAAGTCATCAGAGGGTGCTTAGGGACTGTCTAAATTCTTGGGTGTTCTGGGGAAAGCACTGGGTTTGGTAAGCTATACTGAATTCTGTTGAAATAGTAGTGCGGTAAGTAAAATGGGTTTTGAGTTAGACATACAGCCCAGTGGTAGATCCGAGAAGAAGTAACCTCAATGAGGGTGGTGATGTAGAGATAGAAACATGTTTGGAGTACTATATGTAACCATTTATTCTGCATCTGCTATACACCAGGCACTCAGTGCTGGGAGAGAAAGTTCATTCATTCATATATTAATTCATGTGTTCATTCAGCACATACTTTTTCAGTATGTAGTCTGTCCTTGTGAAGCTTACATTTTATGAGATAACAAGGTAAACAAGACATGGTCCTCTGAGGTCTCAAGGAATTCTCAGTCAGGTTGGGAGAGGTAGATACATGAAAAGATAATTTCAATTTAGAGAGAGCGTGTGAAATACAAAAGCATATCATGGGGATATAGGCTCTCCCTGTGTCATACGTATTCTGTAGTCTACCATATATCTGCACAGGTATTACAGAGTTTTACATCCAAAACAGCACTCAGTGTCTTTGCTCTGAGAGCATGCCATTGTACCACATGCCCTATGTCAGTCCAGGCAAGGACTTTAGTGTCCTCTTCGTTCTTTCCGCTCCTTCACCCCTTGTATTTAATCACTCACTAAAATCTTAAAATCTTAATATGTTTCCCTCTAAATTATGTTCCTCTTCATCTCCATGGCTACATCTTAACTTTTAAAGCTTTAGTTTACTTCCTCCTCATCTCTCATATGGATTCCCCCACCCCCCAACAGTCTCCTGCCTTCACACTTGCTCTTTTCTAGTCTGTCCCTAGGTCAAGTCTGTCCCTAGAATGATCTTTCTAAAAATAAAAATGTAATCATGGAGCTCCTCTCTGCTTAAAAACTTTTGGCTCTTTGTGTTCTGTAGGACAACATCCAAATTCCTTAATATGGCATCATTTGGCCTCAACTCACCTCTCCAGCCTCATCTCCTGCCACTCCCTACTTTGTGTTCTAGCTTGAATAAATTGTGCACAGTTCCCTAACAAACATGTTACTTTTTTGAGCCTTGAGATCTTTGTAATAGCTGTTTTCCTTACTAAGAATACTTTTTCTTCTCTGCCCAGTGAACTTCCCTTGTTCTTTACGATAGTTCATTCTCTCCTCCTTTTTCTTTGTCATCATCACCCAAGAGGGGTGGAGAAAGAACCATGTGTGACATGGAGATTCACTGCTGTAAAGGGGAATCACTGTGATAGAGGTTACGTTATATAAAGGCTGTGTTGGAGTCAGGTGAGATTCCCTGCAAGAAGCAGAGGCTCTTGGGGAGAGGGGAGGGAGTGAGTTGGAACCACACATTGGTAGTCCATTTGTCTTATACATGTAGGCTGAGGGAAGGACAAGCAGGGAGTATATGTATAAGCTGAACTCTAGGTTAGTAGGCTCCTGTGAGATTCCCCCATTGGCG
>CM052884.1:51857328-51920984 GCA_028534135.1 Potos flavus | reverse complement strand
TTGGTCTTTCCCTGTCTGCTGTGGGTGTTGCAGGTGTATCCCTGCTTTCAGCTCCCTCCCTCTTTTGCCTCTCCCAGGGCAAAGGTTCATGAGGAAGGCTGAGCCACTTCCTGCCCTGTGCCTGCTATTCTGACGTTGGCGGACACCCTTGGTGAATGTGCCTATAAGGCTGTATTTTGTGCTATAAGGTGAGTGACTGACCTTGGCTGTTTGTGGGTCTGAAAGATCAGCTCATTCTTACCCCTTTTCCCCTGTGGCTGAGCCTGAAGGTGTATCTGGGAAGAGGGGTCTGCTCTTTATTCTAGACTTTGCAGTGAGAGGAAAGGGTGGAATAATAGGGTGGTGATTCCATTCTCGTTGTCTTATTATTCTCTTTGTCTATTTTTGAACTTTGCACAGTTAACAGGGAATGAGAGAGTCTTAAGTAGGTGACAGGAACACCAAGCTATGGTCTTCTTGTTTTTGCAGTATGTGAAGGGGGCCTAGGTTAAGTGTTAGCTTTTGTGTTCTGAGACCCTGATTTCAGTGTGGCTCTTCTCTTTGAGGTCTTTGAGAAGAGTTGGAGATGAGGGGGTGAAGAAAGGTCCTGGAGGCTATCCCCCTTGGGTCTGTGAGCCGTGCCCCTTGTTGGTCAAGCAGGGAAGCAGAAGTGGGCACCCCAGTTACAGTGCAAGGTAGGACTTGTTTGTTAATCTTTGGAATTGAGTTCTAGGAGCTGAAGGCAGTTTAGTTTTGGGCATGTTAGCTTTATTTTGCTGAGACTGGATGCTTGGCTCTTCTTCAGCTCACTAGAGTGTGAGTGTGAGGTGGTAGGGATGGACGTGTCAGAGCAGGTTAAATCTCCTCTCAGTCAGAGGTGAGGATACCTTGGTCAGATAGGATCAGGAGAGGGAAGGGAGAAAGGAAAATGTCATTTACAGAGCACCTGCTTTATGTGCCTGGTGTGCTATGTAGGTTATTTTATTTAATTTTTAAAACAGTAACAATGCTTACTTCATCAGGGATATATAGATAAGGAAACTGAGGCTCCCATGTATGAAGTGATTTATTTAAGGTCACACAGCTGGAAAATGGTGGACTGAGATTCAAACCAGAGCTCCTGTTTTACCTACTATTTTGTGTTACTCTTACTTGACCTTAGGACCTCTATTATTTTCAGTCCTCAAATGAGATATGATTGAGAAAGCATTCTGTAACCAGTAATGCTCTTGTAACAGTTAGGGTCCTTGCAGGGGGCAGATTGCACACATCTGGTTTGGGAAGAATTTAATAAAAGGATTATATTTACAAAGGCATGGGCAGAGTTTAAGGAAATGAACAAGGGGGGATGTAGTCTCCCACGGCTTCTAGCAGTGAGAGAGCTAGTAAAATGGGACCTTTCTTACCAGTATTCTCAACTGTTGGCTTTGCTTTCCCCAGCCCATGCTTAAGGACTTGAGCAGACTGCTGCTGGTAGCTACTAGAATGTAGGACTGTTTGGTGGTTTATAGGAAACCTTGTATGAAAAACTGAGCATCCGTTCTGTGGCTCTACCACCTCTCACTCCTTCTCTTCTTCGCCATCCCCACTCTCTTGGGCGAGTAAGTGTGGGAGGGTTCAGTGTATGGGGGGTGGTGATAGATACTAGCTTCCCCGTTTCAGATTTCAGATTTACCTGAACTGGCACCCATTCTTTATTACTATCTTCCTCCTTACTGAGAGAAAGTAGTATACCTTGGTTTCTCAGACTAGTTGTATATCTGATTTTTCTGTTAGTTATCCCCATCTTATTTGTCCACCACCTGTTATTTTCTTCATACTTCTTTTCCTCACTTGACAGACGTACTTGAGGCTCTCCGTCCTAAAATAAAACAAAACCAAAGGATAAAAACTCTTTCTCTTGACTCCTCACCTCCCACCCCTCCTAGCTTCTTTAAGCTATTGCCCTATTTTCATCCTTCCCTTTGTCACTGACTTTCCCATATTGCATCTTATACTTCTTAGGCTCTTAGTCATTCTTTAACTAATTACTTCTGTAAGTTTATCTAAAACTTGATTGCTAAAACCGAATGATCATTTTTAATATTCATTCTACTTAGTCTCTCTGTAGACTGTATATTTTGGCGATCTCCACTTTCTTGAAACTTCGTTTCCTTGATTTCTAGCTTATCATTACTGGTTTTTCCTTCCATTTCTGGCTACCTTCACAGTCCTCAAAGACACTCCTTTGCTTTCCTAATTTCTAGTTTTCCCCAGGATATCACTCTCAGTGCCTTTCAAGATCTGCTGTTGTCTTTGGATGATTTCATCCATCTCCATAGCTTCATCCACCTCCTATAAGCTGTTGATTCCTGGATATGTATCTGTAGTCTTGATTTCACTCTTGAGCTCAAGTATAATATTTCTGTTTGCTTTCTGGACATCATGGATATCCTATAGGAGTCTCAAAGCTCAACATGTCTCAAAGCTTAACAAAGTTTATTCATCCTCTTTTCTAAAACACTTTTGTTGTGTGTTTCTCACCTATTAATGGCATTATCTTTTACTGAATCTCCTATACTTCATATTAGGGTCTTCTCTTATTCTCCATCCACTTGTCAGGTCTTGTTGCTTCAAGTTAAGTGGATGCAGATTATCTGCATTTGCATCCCAGTCTTGCTACTTACCAGCTGGCTAACTTTGACAGTGTATTTAACCTTTGTAGATTTTGATTTTCTCATGTGTAAAATGGAGATACTGGTACATCTAGAGTTTTTATGGGATTTGAATGAGCTACTACATATAGTGCTTAGAGTAGAGCTTGGTATGTAGTAAGAGCTCAATATATGTTAGCTATCATTATTTTAAATTTAGCATTCAGTTCCACAAGCGTTTTTGAATGCCAGGCACTGTGTTGGCACTGTAATTGCAAAGAAGTATATATGGTCCCTTTTGAAGGAGCTTGCTATTATTGGCAGAGATATTACAGGTGTAAATCATTTCATTATCACCTGGGACATACTAAGATGAAGGTGAATCTCAGATTTATCTTTTCTAATCTTGCTCTTACCACCTTACTTCATCTGTCTCTTTCTGCTCCACCTTAGACTGCTATCTGACATCTTTTTTAAAAGCAAATTTGATCTTGTCATTTTCTTGTCTAAAAACCTCCTCTGTTTCCAGGGTGTCAATAGATAAAACCTAAACTTGTTAGCATGATACTCAGTGATAATTATAACCTTCACCCATATTTACCCTTCAACTCAATAATGTTTCTTTCTTCTCTAAGTAGTCTGTGATTAGGCCACCCCAAACTTGGAACTGATTTTCAAATTTGTCATGTTCTTTCACAGTGCCATATTTTTGTACATACTGTTTTTGATGTGAAGGCCTTTTCCTCTACTCTCTTTGTGGCCAGTATCTCGTTGCTAAAGACTTAAGTCAGACATCACCACTTTTCTGGAATCCTGTTATAATCTCTCAGGCAGAATTAATTGTTTTCTTTCATGTCTCTGTAACTCTTTTATAAGTACCTCTGTTTATAATATTCATTAGAGTTATTTATGCTCCCCACCCAAATGTTTTTATCTGTCTTCATATTTCCATTGATTACTTAGCAGAGTACTCAGTACTTTATCAGTATGGATGTACTTGAGTTAATCAGTGAGTGAGCTCTGCCTGCTGTTCATGATTGGCCCTGCCCTTTATTATGACTGTCTTTCCTTAAGCCTAGTTTCTACCTTCCTTTAGTTGTGAGTTGGTAATGGTGAGAGAGAGTATCTGAGTGGAAGGAAAAGTTGTTAACATAACCCGAGGGCAAAGAGTGGGGCTGGTGCCAGGTCCCTGGGTTCCTTCAGCCTTTGTTGAGCTTAAAGAGGAAGGACAACTGAACCACACCTTTCCTCTGAAGTTTTTGTACTTGTGAGAGATAATACTGCTGAGAGGGTGAGGGGTACGATAGAGAAGAAGCTGTGAGCTATGGTCTAGGCCAACAGCTATTTTAGTACTTTTCCCCTTTCTTTAGTGAGGGTGTCAAGTCATGTCCCCAGGAGTGAGTGTTGTATATATCTGGCAGGATTGGGGTATATGTGTGTATGTGGGAATGTGTCCCCGTGTTCTTTGCTGGAATGAAAATTTTTCTGCTCTTTTGGTTTGCTCTGGATTTCCACCTCTTATGTGTGTATTCAGCTAGTTAAGGGTCTTTTGGGTTATTTCCTATTGGGTGGGCTTCTAGGGAGGGACCGTGATTGGTAGAAAAAAATTTCTTCCTCGGTTGTCCCAGGTGGCTGGAGTCAGATCAAGACCAGGTTTCTTTTCTTTCTTTTTCCCTTTTCTTTTTTTTCTAAGATTCTATTTTTTAAAGTAATCTCTACACCCAGTGTGGACCTCCCAATGTGGACCTCCTAGTGTGGACGAAGCTTTCCATGCTTTACTGACTGAGCCAGCCAGGCACCCCAAGACTGGGTTTCTTTCTTTTCTTTTCTTCTTCTTTTTTTTAAAGATTTTATTTATTTATTTATTTGAGTGAGAGAGAGCACACACTGAAAAGAGGTGCAGAAGGAGAGAGAGAGAGGTGAAAAAGGAGAGGAAGAAGCAGACTCCCCGATGATTAGGGAACCTGATGTGGGGCTCAATCCCAGGACCCCAATCATGACCTGAGCCAAAGGCAGATGCTTAACTGACTGAGCCACCCAGGCACTTCAGGACTGGATTTATTGATCATTCATTCATTTGTTTGTTTATTCATTTATTCATTTGTTCATTCATTCATTCACTTAAGCATTCATACATTCAACAAATATTTACTGAGTTCCTAGGTATTGCTCTTAGTACTAGGGATACAACAGTAAATAAAACAGATAAACCTAGCTCTCAGTGAGGTAGCATTCTGGTGGGGAAGCTAGACAAATAAATAAGCAAATGAATATCTTTAGGTACTGAAACCTGCTAAGAAGAAAGTAAGATTAGGAAGCTAGAGAGTGAAGGTGGGAAGAGGTGCTTTTAAGATATAATTAAGTAAGCCTCTCTGAGGAGATGGCATTCAAAAAGAATGGAGTGATGGGAAGAAAGTGAAGATCAGGGGAAGAACACTCCAGGCAGAGGGAATAGAGAGTATTCAGGAAGACCTGTATGAGGAAATCATACGTGAGGATGAGGATGGTAGGATGTTAATACAGATTAGATCATATAGTGCCCTAGAGGCCAAGGTAAGGGATTTGAATTATTGCTAGTGTGATGGGAAATCAATGGAGGGTATTCAGCAGAGGAGAGATGTAACATAATTAGGGTTTTACAAATACTCTGTGACTCTGCTCAGTCAGTTAAGCATCGACTCGATCTCAGCTCAGGTCTTGGTCTCAGGGTCATGAGTTCAAGTCCCACATTGGGCTCCACACTGGGCATGGAGCTTACTAACTAACTAAACTAAACTAAACTAAACTAAACTAAACTAAAAATACCTATCAGGGGAGGAGGGTGGGAGGCAAGACTGGAAGCATGGAGACCAGATTGGAGGTTATTGCAATAGTAAGACATCTTTGAGGGTAGAGGTGATAGGGTTTGCTGATGAGTTGGATATTGGAATAACAAAAAGAAGTAAGGATGATGCCTGAGTTTTTGGTCTGCGCATGTAGGTGAATGTTGTTATCATTTCTTGAGATGAAGAAGGCTGGAGGAGTAACAGGTTTGGTGGTAGAAATGAGTTCTCTTTTAAACACAGTACATTTAAGATGCTATGGTGTGCATGTGTGTGTGGAATTTTCAGTGGATTGGTGGCTCTGGGTTCTTCTGTTGAGGAATGGAGAGAGGCAAACTCCTGTTGATCTCTTCCTTTCTCTATCTTTGAATTAGATTTGCAGGTCTGGACTAGGCAGTGATCTCTGAGCTCACTACTCCAGCCTGCTGTATCTTTTGGCTCCATGGGCAGCTACTGGTTCCTGCAGACCGGATGAAGCAGACTGGAGACACAAGTGAAGAAAGCCTCCAGCTGGCAGATTCTCAGAGTGTGGCCCTCTGGCCGCTAGCCCTGCCCAGCCTGCCTCATGGAGAGGATGAACTGGCTGAGCAGACTGGCCTCCCGGGGCCCTGGGCACCGTGTACCTCAGGGGGCCAGTCTGCAGACCCCTGTCATGGCTGATCCTGAGACCTGCCTCATGGTCTTCAAGAATCACTGGTCCCAGGTAGGAGATTCTATTCCAAATACCCTGATCTACTGGCTGCCTGAGTTCTTCCAACCTACTGTGTTCTCTCACCATCCCATTTAGTCATCATATCATCTTAGATTCCTGCAGTCTTCTTTCCTGTTTCTCCAGGTGGTGCGTATCCTGGAGCGGCAAGGCCCTCGGGCAGCTCCTGGGGGTGCAGATGATCTCAGTGCTGTGCGCAACCACACTTACCAGATGTTGACACTGCTGGTAGAAGATCGTGCTGTCCCTGCAGCCCCCACGGCCCCTGGGCCTTTGCTGGAGTTTGCTCTGCGTGAGGACCTGCTAACCCGTGTGTTGGCGTGGCAGCTTCAGTGGGATGAGCTTGGGGATGGGGTTGAGGAACGGCGAGCTGAACAACTGAAGCTGTTTGAGATGCTAGTGAGTGAAGCTCGCCAGCCACTGTTGCGACATGGTCCGGTTCGTGAGGCTCTGCTGACCTTGCTGGATGCCTGTGGCCGTCCTGTGCCCAGTAGCCCAGCACTGGATGAAGGCCTGGTGCTACTTCTCAGCCAGCTGTGTGTGTGTCTGGCCCGGGAGCCTTCATTGCTCGAGTTCTTCCTACAGCCACCTCCTGAGCCTGGAGCTGCCCCCCGTCTTCTCCTCTTTTCTCGCCTCGTTCCCTTCGTCCATCGAGAGGGCACGCTGGGCCAGCAGGCTCGTGACGCCCTACTCCTGCTCATGGCTCTGTCGGCTGGGAGTCCCACTGTGGGCCGCTACATTGCAGATCACTCTTACTTCTGCCCGGTCAGCACCTCCTGAGATGGGGGGTGGGGTATGGTTTGTAGACATTGGACAGCACCTTGCTGTCCAGAAGATGTGGAGGGGCTATATATGGGGTCCTTCTCCTTTAGGTAGTAGCCCCCTAGGTTTGAAAGCAGTACCTGGAGTTGGGTGGGGATGAAACATGGGCTTAGGTAGATAGCACAAGTACTAAGGCTCTTCAGGGGCTAGTGTTCCCAGGTGATATCCTGGCACATTCGGTAACTAAATATCTGATTTGATAATAGCTCTTTCCCTTATTCCTGTCAAAACTCTGGGTTAATAACTCCCCTGCTCCCCTTTTTTTATGTTGTCTGAGCTTTTGGTAACCTGTCCTTGGGGATGGCCCCCAGGTGCTGGCCACAGGGCTGAGTGCCCTGTACTCCTCACTGCCCCGAAAGATTGAGGTTCCGGGGGATGATTGGCACTGCCTGCGACGGGAAGACTGGCTGGGCGTGCCAGCCCTTGCGCTGTTCATGAGTTCCCTAGAATTCTGCAATGCAGTCATTCAGGTGGGACTGGGGTTCCCAGGAGGTCTGGTCTTTGGTCATTCTGGGGAGATAGGGGGGAAGGGGGCATATTCCCTGGAATTCTGCTATTCTGCCATCTTGGGGGTAGGGTGCCTGTTTGTACCATTCTACTCCCTTCCAGACAGTGGCCACCTCACATTCCTGCTCCCTCTCTCTTGCACCCCTACAGGTGGCTCACCCTTTGGTGCAGAAGCAGCTAGTTGATTATATCCATAATGGGTTTCTGGTGCCTGTCATGGGCCCTGCCCTGCACAAGGTGAGAGTTATGGGTGGCAAGGCAAATTAGGGTATTAGGATGAGGGGTGGTGACCTAAATGCCAGGACTAATATGGGAGGCAGTGGGCTGGGTACTCCTCCCTTTTTCCCTTTCTGCTCCTGCTTCCTCCTTAGAACTCAGGGAAAATAACTCAGTATATGTGCAGGGAAGCCCTAAATTTCCAAACTTTCCCTTCCCTTCGTCCAGACCTCTGTGGAGGAGATGATCGCCAGTACCGCCTATCTGGAACTTTTCCTACGGAGTATCTCAGAGCCTGCTTTGCTCCGTACCTTCCTGCGATTCCTGCTATTACACCGGCATGACACCCACACCATCCTTGACACCCTCGTTGCCCGTATTGGCAGCAACTCCCGGGTATGGCCCCTACCTCTGTCCTGGCTTACCTGGGTGAGCCATCTTCTCTCTCTGACCTTTGTTCTGGGAGGGTGTGCCTGCCCTTCTTTGGCCTTTGTCTCCAGCAATCACTTCAAAGTTAGGTGGCATTTACTTTCCAGTATTAAACTTTTTTTCATTTTGGATACATATTTTAATCTTCTCCCTTGCTTTTGTAATATATGAATCCAGAACATGGTTACTTTTTCTGGATAACTGGCTGCTCCTCATGACTAGAGGTTTTGCCATTGTGCTGTACTTGTAGCGTTGGCCTGAGGTTCTCTTTAGCTGTGTGTTGTTCTGTGGCCTGCTGTGGGTGACTCGAGATCACTGCTCCAGGTTTTGTGTCTGCTTTGATAGGTGATCTTGCTGCTACTGGTATGCTTAGCTTTTCTCCCCTTTGGATTTGCTGCATTTGAAGTGCTGTAACTCGGGGCACCCATCTGCCCACCTACCTACTTAAACATTCCCTTTTCATGAACATTTATAATGAATGTTCACTACATGCCTTACTGTTTTCTCGTACTAATGATAAATGGTAAACAGGATAGACATGGTTGCTGACTTCGTGGAGCTTCCTTTATAGACACACAAGCCCATTAATAGAATAATTGAAAATTGTGGTCATTGTTATGAAAAAACTAAACAGCGTGCCTAGAAAATAATAGGGTGGTCAGAAACCTCTCTGAGGAGGTGACATTGAGCTGAGACCTAAACGTCTTGAGGGAGTTTGTCTATTGAAGAACAAGTGGAGGAAGAGTCTGGGCATAGGGAGCAACATGCAAAGGATATGAGGTAGGGGTGAGCTGAATGTATTTGAGGAAATGAAAGACCAATATGAATGGAGATACAGTGAGCAAAAGGGAGAAGGAAATGAGATGAAAGTCGAGAGGTAGGTAAGATTCAGATCATGCATGGCCTTGTAGACCATGGTAAGAAGTTTGGATTTTAACCAATATATGAAATAGGAGTAAGTAGTTTTCAAGTAATGAAGACCCAAAGTCTTTCTAGGGGAATAAACCATTCGTTTAGTCATGGATTTTATGGCATTTATTTGGCTCTGCAACCATTTTTGTTTCCTTCTTATTACAAATAATTGAAGTTCCTTAGGTCCATATTTTAAAATAGAAGTTCTTGGATTACTAAAGTTTATGGAAAACTGTTCAAGATAATTAAGATACCTCGAGATACCTGTAGTCAGCCTCGTGGTAGGTGAGGTTTCGGGAGAGCTATGAATAACTGAAGGGTATAGAATAACTAAGGGTATCTGAAGGGTATCTGAATAACTAAGGGTATGGATGAGATATTCCACACTGACTCTGATGAGACCAGTGTCTCTGAACCAGGTGCACACTTCAGAATTTGAAAATGGCAACGACAACATATTCTAGGCTCTGCCTTAGCTTTCTTGAATTATAATACACAGGGTATATGAATCTTTACAATATTCCAAAAAGTAATTTCAAAACATGCATGGTTTAATTAAGTATTGCTGGTAAAAATCAGTAAGGGATAGGTGTCAAAACTTTAATTTTATAAAGATACCAAAAAAGATTTATTTCTCATTATGCTAAAGTTAAACCATGGTCTTATATCTGTTTGACCTGATGGAATGTCCTGTTCATGTTTTGGGACCATTGATTTCCTTCTTGAGGTTGATTTTTTTTTTTTTTTTCCTATGCCAGTCTCTATCCGTCTTCCTTTTGTCTTAATATTATCCTCACTTCTTTGATTCTCATTGTCTTTAGTCTTTAGCATTTGTTTCTATTAGTCTTGCATTTGGTCCTCTGGTCTCATAGGCCTTCAGGTTCTTGGGCTATTTCTTCTTGGTTCCTGCTGTTTGGAAGAACCAGATTGCTTCTGATTTCAGGATGCCTGGGTTAAATGTGAAATTGCTTTCCTTTCCATTGTTTGGCCTTTTTAGGCGTGATTCAGTTGCCCTGACTTTGAACTTCTTTAAGCTTGTCTTTTGTGGCTTAAAGTGAATCATGCTAACTCATCTGTCTGTGTACCTGACTATCTGTTTTAATTTTCTATTACTGTCGTAACAAATTACCACAAACATAGTGGCTTAAAACAACATAAATTTATTATGTTGCAGTTCTGTACATCATAAGTCTGACACAGATCTCATCAGGCTAAAATCAAAATGTTTGGTGGGGCTGTGTTCCTTTCTAGAGGCTCTAGGAGTAGATCTGTTTACTTGCTTAGTAGGGTTGTTAGTAAAATTTGTTTCCTTGCAGTTGTAGGACTGAGATTCCTGTTTTCTTGTCAGCTGTCAGCAGAGGACCATTCCCAGATTCTGCGGCCAACCAAATTCCTTGTTTCGTGGCCCCCTTCCATCCTTAAAGCCATCAGTAGTGAGTCAAGTTTCTCTCATGCTTCAGATTTCTTTTCCTCCTTCTTTCTGACTCAGATGGAAAAGGTTCTCTGTTTTTAAGGACTCGTGTGGTTTGATTGGGCCTACCTGGATAATCCAGGCTACTCTCCCCATCTCAGATTCTATAACCATAATCATATCTGCAAAGTACCTTTTGTCATGTAAGGTAAAAATACAGATTCTGGAGATTAGAACCTGGACATCTTCTGGGGGCCATTTTTCTACCTACCACACCACCTTTCAGTGAGTGCGAATGTTTTCTTTGCTAGTTAAAATGGTCAGTTAGGGTAAATCTGAACGTTTGTGCTGTCCAAAATGTGAACTGCTATCTCATATCTTTCCCATTACAGTTGACTTTTAATCCTCCCACAGTCATTTAGTAACCGATGAGTAACTAGACTGTGCAGTGGTGCCCTGGCCTAAGACCCAGTAGTTGGTCTTCTGGGAGCTCCAGGTATACTTGCCATGAGGGAAGTAGAGAGAAAGTGCTTTGGGGATTCAGAGGAGTGAGGCGGTACTTATACGTGTCTCTACTCTTCCCCTCTCTTCGTCTAGCCACAGAAGAACCACCTTCTTATTTTCTAAAACAAATGGTTTCCTCTATTCTGGACCCACCTATTTTTCCTTTTCCTGTCCAGCTGTGCTTGAGCTCTTTCTTCTACCTTCTGAGAGATACACCAGTGTTGGAGAGGTGACTCAGACTCCTTGTTCACAGCCCTGCCTACTTCCCAGCTGGGATTCTTCCAGGTTTCCTCTGGCTTCTTCTTGGTCTCTGCTGTGGTTTCTTTTGACAGGCATTCACTCAGTTATCATATTGCTGTTGACTCCTGGTAGTCATTCACTCATTCCCAGTATTTCTTAGGGTCTCTCTTCTTGGGTACTCATTCCATTAAGTACTGCTTGGAAGCTCTGCTGATAGGTATATATAGCCAGAGAGTCTGCTGACATGTGTGTGGTCTGTAGAAATACAGAATCTGACACATGGTTCATTCTTATCTGTGAACAGTGAAGTCTTGCCTATAAAGATCGTATGAGCATTTATCTAATAATTGAATGATTATATGCCAGGCCCTGTGCACATCGTTACTCTAGGAGTGGTTGGTTGGGCCTGGGGCTGGGGGGGGGGGTTCCCATTTGGTAAACATCTTGGAGGGTAGAGAGCTCTTATGGTGACTCCCTCCCTCCTCCCCCACCTCCCCAGCTCTGCATGGTCTCTCTGAGTCTCTTCAGGACCCTACTGAACCTCAGTTGTGAGGATGTCCTGCTGCAGCTGGTTCTCAGGTACCTGTGGGGGCAGGGTTGAGGGATGGCTGATCCTGAACCCTCCAGGCCTTGTGCACTGCTGGGCGATGGGTTGTATTGGGGTTGCTCATATGTTTCCTGGCTTAGTCATGTAGTTCCATGGGCTTGATGTTCTTCCAGGTCCTGTCCTTCCTGATCTATCCTGTGTCCTTTTTCTGCTGTCTTTCCCAGGTATCTTGTCCCATGTAACCATGTGATGCTGAGCCAGAAGCCAGCTGTACGTGATGTGGACCTGTATGGACGAGCGGCGGACAAGTTTCTCTCCCTAATCCCACGCTGTTGTCGGCATCGTGCCCCTAGCCCACCCCGTCCAGAGCATGCCTCATGGGCACGAGGTGGGCCTAGCAGAGAGGCAGGGAGAAGGGAGGACACCACGGGTATGGCCTGGGTTCTGGGAAGCCTAGCAAGAAGGTGGGGCTAGGGTGGGCAGAGGGAGGTGGCCCTGAATGGCATTCCATCTTTGGGGTGGTCGATGAGGGGTCTTGCAGGGTGGATCCTTAACTCTACCAAAGAAATTTAGCTTCTGAGCAAAGCTGCTCCTCTTCTTCATTCCAGTCCTGTATTGTTTCTATTTTCCATAGTTTCTTTGGTGTTGGGGGTGGTGAGAGGAGGTGGCGGATGCTGAAAAGCTTAATTAGGAGGGTGGAGAATCAGCTGCCTGAATAGGTCACATGTCTTTGTTGCTTCATGGACTTCTCTATCACTCTCCATAGGTGTTTTATCCTTCCTCTTAGCTCTCTGTCTCTTTGATCCCTCTTATGTTTTTTCCCTCTGTAGGCCCTGGAAGCCCAAGTGTTGACTCCTCTTCTGTGGTGACAGTGCCTCGGCCCTCCACACCATCTCGTCTGGCCCTGTTCCTGCGACAGCAGAGTTTGGGTGGCTCGGAATCACCAGTTCCAGCCCCTCGATCACCAGGGCTTGCTGCATCCCCAGCCTCCAGCCCTGGCCGAAGGCCCAGCCCTGTGGAGGAGCCTGGTGAGCTGGAAGACAATTACCTGGAGTATCTGCGTGAGGCACGCCGTGGTGTGGACCGGTGTGTCCGAGCCTGCCGTACCTGGTCTGCCCCCTATGATGGCGAGCGGCCCCCTCCTGAGCCCAGTCCTGTTGGCTCCCGGACTAAGAAACGCAGCCTACTGCCTGAGGAGGACAGGGACAATGTGGGGGAAGGGGAGGAGGAAGAGCTGGGGAGTGGGGGGCTTGCTGGGGGTGCAGGGGAGGGCCCTGGCCTCCTGCCCCCTCCCCAGCTCAATGGGGTACCAGGACCATGGCCTGAGGGGGCTAAGAAGGTTCGTCGGGTGCCTGAGGAGGGAGCTGGGGAACTGCCAGAGGGCACCTCTGAGGGCATGGCAGGACTAGAGGGCTTTGGGCAGGAGCTCCGGGAACTGGAGGTCGCATTGAGCAATGGGGGGGCTGGCTCAGAACCCCTGCTAGAGCCTCCACTACCTCTTGAGGAGGAGGAGGCCTATGAGAGCTTCACCTGTCCCCCTGAGCCCCCTGGCCCCTTCCTCAGCAGCCCTTTGCGGACTCTCAACCAGCTGCCAAGCCAGCCCTTCACTGGTAAGCTACTTAGCCTAGGCCTTCTCCTTTGTGTACTCTTTGCATGTACTTGACATGTTTGTGCTAATATCTGAGACTTCTTGGCCATGTCATTTCTATGTACTTGCCTAGCTCCTCATCCATTTTGCTTGGGTCCCTTCCAGATACATATCATGTTGTACTTATGTCTCTGTGTCTGTCTATACATCTTTCATGCTTGTGCTGGTTTGAGTTTTGATTTATGTGTGAGCCTTGTATGTCTGTCCTGTGTGCATGTTCCTCCTTTTCCCTAGTCTGACCTTTTCCTGGGATTGTGATCAAGATGTTCTGTGTTTGGTATTTCCTGGTGAATCACAGCAATATATCTGAATAATATATATGAAGGACATACATGCTAGGCTGTATGTGAGGCACCTGTAAGCCATGCTGTTCCATGCTGTTCCCACCTGTATATTTGTCTGGGTGTTGGGTCTTCTGTCAACTTTTCTGTGGCCCAGGATCAGTTCTTCTGGTGTTCTTCCCTTACTCTGCCCTGGCCTCCTTTCTTCTCCCAGTCTCCTCAGAGAAGGACTCAATTTCAGGGTTTTCTTGTTCTCTGTCCTTGGACCTTGTTGGTTGCTATGACTACCCAGTAAGACTTTCTTCAAGTCTTATGGTTAGTAGTAAGGACTGAAACAGATAGAGTGAAATACTTCTTTGACGGCAAATGACAAAAATGTGGCCCTGAGCTCCCCAGCTGAGTTCTTTTGGTCTTTCCAAAGACCCTGGAGCTAGACCTGACCTGAGTGGCTGGACTAACTCCTCTTTGATTTTTGTTTGAGAGCCAGCACTACCAATCCTAGTTCTTATCCTTACTCCCCTTACTCTAGGGGGCAAAAAACCACCTCTGAGAAGCAGTGTAGTGCTTTGGACTAGACACACCTTGAATTAGTGTCTGTTCATGTCACTGATGCATTTAAACCACTTACTGTGATGCTGCTGCATTGGGAGAACTCAGCACATGGTAGCTTTTTACTAGGATCATCATCTCTTGGGTGTGTGGCAGATATAAGTTGACCAAGGTATCCACCCATCTTCTGGTTGTTTGCAGCCAAGTTATGCCTTGATCAGCCCATGTCCTTACTGGGCCTGGGATATGCTGCCATCCTGCTTGCACAGTACCAAGGCTTCTGGCTCTAGAGTCCTGACAACTCCCTCTTGCAGACTACAGAAAATGACTTTCCATTTGTTTAGGCTTTGCTCCTTCCTGCTCGATACCACTAGCAGGTGGTATGCAGGTTTTACCACATTCTTGAAACATTAATTGAAGCTATGTCCCTTTTCTTCTTTATAAACTCATCTGAGCTTTTTGAATTTTCTCTTGCAAGAGAGTCTCAGGAAATAAGAGAAACAGAAGGACAAAGTTATGCAGTATCTTAGGGACTGTTAAGCTAGGGTTGTATGGATCTAAGGCTAGTCATGTGCATCTGGACTGGAGAATATTCTAGGATCTTTTTCAGAATTCACTGCCTCTTTGCCTTTGTTGTTCTCCTTAGTTCATAGCGCAGTTCTTAGGTATAATCACTTTCCCTCACAGATCCCTGGTCAGATAGACTATGATGGTTCTAGAGTCCTCATGCTTGGTGATCTGGCTCAGTTGAGGCCCGTTCTCCTGGTAGATCATTTTTATCCCTTCTGTTATCCTCTCACCCAACAAAGAGCCTGCCCTGAATCAGTTTTCTCTGGCTCTGAACTAATCTCTTTTTTTCTCTAAATTCTCTTCTACCTTCTTGGTTCCTGGTTCCTGAAAGAGCTGATTTCTTCTTTGGCTTCCAGAGATTTCTCTCCTATCTTGAAGTTGGCCTGTGTAGTCACCTTTGTCTTTGCTACAGTTCATTCTTGCTTTCTTCTAATCCAGGTGTAGTGTTATCCTCTGTCTTGTGTGTAACCTGATTCTTCTTTTGGTCCCAATCACTTTCTTGCTTGTTCTTCTTTTGTGCCTCTTGGGCGAAGCTTTTTAAAAAACTGAGAGATGTTAGGTAGCTTATAGTTATTACTGAATACTTATAATTTGCTTGATCTTTGGCTGACTGCTTTATAATAGTATCTTTTTGATCCTTTTAACAATCCCGTGAGGTGGGTATATTTTATTTTGCCAAGAAGGAAACTGTGCTTGGAGAATTTTGATTCATCCAGTAACTTAACTAGTAAAAGATAAAGCTGGAATTTGAAACCAGGCCTGTCTGACTCCAGAACCTATTATCTGGCTCTTCATCTTAAGTGTGTGTAAAGCTGGCATCTGGACTCCTGTGGGTCCATCTGGTGTCTGCCATTTCATCTCCTCCAGAGTAGGTGATCACAGGATACTTAAACATAGCCAGAGACTGACCTACAAATAATTTTCATCTAGTGGCGTGGCGGGCGGGGGAGGTGTCTCTTGTTTTTGGGAGAATGAGTGTGATGTGCATTGTGTTCAGGCCTTGTATCCTTGTACCCGCCCCTCCCAGGCCCCTTCATGGCTGTGCTCTTTGCCAAACTCGAGAACATGCTGCAGAACTCCGTCTATGTCAACTTCCTGCTGACGGGGCTGGTGGCCCAGCTGGCCTGTCACCCCCAGCCCCTGCTCCGCTCTTTCCTGCTCAACACCAACATGGTCTTCCAGCCCAGTGTCAAGTCCCTGCTGCAGGTGTGCGATGCATGCATGCATGGGTGCGTCCAGGCTCCGTGGTGGGCCAGGCCCGCAGCTGGAGTGGCCCTGGGGGGGCAGGGAACAGGCCCAGTGGGACTAGAAAGGACTGTCAGTCTAGAGCCACACAGAAATGTCATGAAGTTGTGCTTCATAGGTGCTGGGTTCTGTGAAGAATAAAATTGAGAGCTTTGCGGCCTCCCAGGAGGACTTCCCAGCACTGCTATCCAAAGCCAAGAAGTACCTCATTGCCCGTGGCAAGTTGGACTGGGCCGAAGGCCCTGCAGCAGGACCTGCCCCCCGCCGCTCTGATCCCTTAGGTGAGGCCTACCCCACCACTCCACCCCTCTCCCTACCTTCCCTAGACAGCTAATTAGTCCAGGTTAACTGAGCTCTTATTAAGGGCGAAGTCTTGTGCCATGAAGTTGCAGAAAACTGAGTCTTGATATTTGTCGAATGGCTCTAGTCAGAGGATAAAATAAGTTAGGTCCACTCAGAGCCAAATCAGCAGCACCAGCAAAAACCATTCTAGGAGTTGAAGATGGGCAAGGGAACGGAGTAGTCTCTAGGTTGAGGTATTGTTACAGCTTGGGAAAGGACATGGTATTTGACATGGTCCTTGAGAGATAGGACTTGGGTAGGCAAAGGAGCGGGATGGCTTTATTTTTTTGTCTAGGGGACCGCATGAACTATTTAGTTGGAGCAGGGCATTTAGAAGGTGATGAAATAGTTGGTAGTAAGGCTGGAAAGATTTGGCCAGAGCAGTAGGTGCTCAGATGAGAAATTGGGCTGGGTAGAAGTTGTGATCTTTTAGGCAGTGAGATCCCATTCGGTGTTCTTAGATACAAGAGTGGAGAGATAAGCATGTTAGTTCATGTGCTAGGTGAATTGGAGCCAGGAGAAAATAGAGTGCAACTGTGACCAGCAAGGCTTGAATTAGAATAGTGGAAACAGAAAGGAAGAATTGGATAAGGGAGAAATGGGAAGGAAGTATTTGCAGAGTTTGGTGAATGGTTGTGGGGTACAAGGAAGAAGGAAGAGTTAAATATGACCACGCAGCTTTAAATTTAGAGCTTCCGTTAGCAAGTGTGAGTATTTGCTCTGTGTGTTGGCCATTGTCTTTGGTACAGGGGACTCAGGGAGGTACAAGATGAGACCACTGCTTTCTAAGAGCTGACAGTCAGTCTAGAGAGTGACTAGAGAAGTGTCATAACTGAGAAAGCAAAGTCCCAAAGGTGGTGGATGTAGTGGGATCCAGTGCACCAGGACAGAATTAACTTTGGATGGGAAAGGTTTTTTTTTTTTCCCCTGTGGAGGCAAATGAGGATAGAGCAAAGGAGGAAGTGATATGTATTCATGGAGTTGTGAAGTATAGAGGGGAAGGTCAGAAGTTGAAGTCCTTTATTTTCTAATCAAAGTAGAAGGCAAAATAATAGGCTAAGAGCAAGAGAGCAGGGGTGAGATGGAGGATCTTGAGAGATGTGGGTTGGGAAGACAGTACCAGAATGGTTATTACACAGCTGATGTTCCTTAGCATGATTTCCTCATGGTACAGCACTGTGACTGTGTCTTATTTCCATAGTTCTGGTACTGTGTTCACTGTGGAGGTAAATAAGAGACTGAGCCCTTGAGCTCACAGATTTCTAAATGAGATAGAAGACCTATGCACAAGTTATTACAATACAGTGTGATAAAAGTGGTGAAATGGGAAGTTAATGGAGGGCAAATCAGAGGAGGTTTCTTAGAGGCATTGGGGATAATGAGATTAGGCCAAGGATGAAAACAGTGGGGAGAGTAAAATTAAGGCATAGAGGGCTACAGAAGCAGGAAAAGAGCCTGGAATGTTTCAGGAAGAACAGATAGGTGTGGGTACAAAAGCAGGGGAGGGTGTAAAGAGTTTGGAGAAAGGGTTGGAGGGGGCATGTGAGCCTGGTTGTGAAGGGTTCTGAATGCCATATTTAGTAGAATTGTGTAGCATATTTCTGTAGCCAGTGTTTGAGGTAGAGAATGAGAACTGTAGCATGATCGAAAGACTAGATCCCTAGAGTCTAGGCCCTACATATTGGGCAAAGATCCAGAACCAGTAATCTAGGAAGAAAATTAGAGGAGAGAGGGCAATATTTTAAATGGTTCATTTGTCTAAGCTGAGGTGAAGTTGTCTGGCCATGTGAAGTTGTCTAAGCTGATGTGCAGTAAGAGGATGGCTTTGGTGGATATAGGAGAGGGACTGGTGGTAGGTGAAGTGGTGGCACAGGAGAACAGATTTTGGAAGGCTAGTAGAGTATGAGACGTGGTAAAGTCCCTGAACTGTGATTGCACATATGGCCTCATGGGTGTGGAAGGAGCAGGGGATGTGGGTCATGTGTTATAGAGAGGCAGAGGGAAGGTGGAAGGGGTTGGCTCCAGTTCAGGAGCATAAATGTAGGGGTGTGTTATGGACTGAGGAGACTTAGCTTAGTGGTAGTAGAATAACAACTGGGAAGGGAGGAGTAATAAGAGAGTCCCTCAGGGTGAGAGGGCTTGGAGAAGGGTCTTGGTTGGGAATGAAGTGGCTGAAGTGTTGACTGACTGAGAAGACTGAGGGTGATGGTTGACTGGATGGGGAGGCTGGATAGAGGGAAGAAGGCTGGGCAGGCAGCATTTTGGTTTTCGAGTCCTAGTTGAGATGTCCATGAACCCGGGGAGGGGGGCATCTCTCTCAGACAGAGAGAGTGTGCCTGACCCCAGCACCTTCACGATCCCCAATACCTGTTTATTCCCAGTGAAGAGCCGGAGGCCGTCCTTGGGGGAGTTGCTCCTGCGACATGCACACAGTCCAACCAGGGCCCGGCAGGCGGCACAGTTGGTTCTTCAGCCTGGGAGAGACGGCGCAGGACTTGGCCTAGGTGGGGGCTCCCCTGGGGCTTCAACTCCGGTTCTGCCCCCTCGGGGTGGGGCCCCTGAGCGCCAAGGTGAGGCTCTGCGAGTCAAGAATGCGGTCTACTGTGCAGTCATTTTCCCTGAGTTTCTCAAGGAATTGGCTGCCATCTCCCAGGCCCATGCTGTCACCTCGCCTTTCTTGTTGGATACTTCAGAGGAGGGATCTGGCCCTCCTGTCTCAGGCTTCGGGCCCCTCAATCCTTAACTTTCTTCCATGGACAATCAGGGCCTCACATGGCCTGAGCTGGGGCCGGGGTATAGGCTCCTTTTTATGTTTGGAGGCAGTGAGTGGCAAGAGGACTTTTTAATTTATTTCCAATGAATGTTTTATGGAGAACTTGTTGCAATATGTATAAAAGGGAAATCTCTATTCTGTGCTCATTCTTCTTTCCCACCCTTTGTTCTGGGGCTATGGCCCCAGGAAGGTTGTACATAAATGGGGAGGTCAGGGGTACTTTGTCTCTCGTGAGGACATTGGTGTCGAGGTTTCAGGGTGCTTCTTATGCCCTTAATGGGTGAGGGGGTCATGGAGCCTAGGGGAAAAAGTAGGGACTCTCCTCCAGCCCCCAGAAGGAAGAAGCAGCGTGGGCCCAGGATGGTTTTGGGCAGCAGCAGCTGATGTTTATTGGGGACCAGTATCCCTATGCCAGATCTTGGGGGCCTCGCCCCCTGCATCTCTCGCTTCAGCTTCATTCGTCGCTGTCGAACTCTGAGGACAGACCCTGCAGCAGGGGCAGGGACATGGAGTGCCGGTCGGGGTCCCCGGGGCCCCCACCCTGGACTCCTGGTGGGGGGCTGCGGGGGCTGAAGAGCCAGTTCTCTGCCAGGGTTGGGGATAGTCACAGCTTGACTCATGCCCTGGTCTTTCTGCCTCCCTGGTCCCTCCCTGGCCCTCTCTGCTGTGCCCACCCCCTCACTAGGACCATGCTTCCACCTCATTGCCCCTGGCTCCCTCACTCCATCCCCCCTCACCGGGATCCAGTGTGGAGTTAGGGCTGCCCCACACATTCCTGGGCACACACTCCTATATTCCCCATGCTCTCTCCCCTCTACCCGATCCCATCCCTCTCAGCTTCATATCCCCTAGCAGTACCTGACAACATCTGGGGCCCCCTGCGGAAGGGGTTTCGGCCCTTGTAGGAGAATCTGGTGGGTCTGCCCTCTGGCCCTTCCTGAGGAGGTGGTGTAGGTGGGCCTGGGATAGGTGGGGGCACATCAGCAGCTTCATGGGTATCGGCAGCAACTGATGTGGGGGCCAGAGGTGGCATGATGCCGACGTTGGGTCTGACCCAGTTGGCACCATGGGGCAGTGGATCTTTGGTCAGAGGCTTCTGTGGTCCCAGCACTCCTTTGGGCTGCAGTGAAAACTTGAGGCAGGAGAAGGCAACAGGCAGTGACCGTTGTAACCGGAGCAGCTGGGGCTCACGGGCTGTAGGTAACAGCCCCAGCTGTAGCCAGGAACAGGAGAAGACCTGGTAGACGACATAGATGCTGTGGGTGCTTCGGAGCCAGGGAAGATTTTGCTGTAGGCTCACCTGCCCTGGCGGCAGCAGCAGGAAGGCCACCTTCTTGCGCAGGCCACCCATGTGCAGGCGGATCCGGCAGGGCTGCCCTTCCAACAGTCGCATTTCTTCATAGGCTATCTCTGCTCGGCCGTTTGGTGAGTATTCCCGAGTGCAGTGGGCAAAGGCACCCTCGGACCCTGCCTGCTCCAGGAGGTTTGGTAGTGGCCCCACTGGTTGTAGTGCCCGCCGACCCTGCCGACCTGGTAAAGCCAGGCGGGTGTGGGCTGGGCGGGACTGCTTCACTAGCACACCCAGTAGGTCATAGCAGGCTGCATCCGACAGGAAAGGTACTGCCACTACATTGGGCCCAAAGCGCTCCTCGATAACCTGCAGATGGCCAGTTTACAGGTCAGTGACTGAGTTAGGGTCAGGAGTTACCTGGTAGCCTACTCTAGATTGACCCTCCCGTTGTTCACTGTGCAATTACGTCTCCACAGCGTGCTTCCTGCTTATTTCCTAGTTCTGTCCTGTAGCAAAACCTTGAATGTCTACTATGTGCCAGACCCTGGGGGATACTGGGAATACATAAAAGCATGAGACTTCGACCTCGTCTCATTATAGCTCAGTCTAATGGAGGAGACAAAGACGTAGACAGTAGTCAGCTAAGTAAAATAATAGAGAGCAAGGTGTGGAGGAGACCAGAAGTGACTTAACAGCTTTTGTCTTTGATAGAAGAGGATCAGAGGATTTCTAGTTTCTAGGTGGTAATACTTGCGTTTTGAAGGAATTAGCTAGGTAGGAGGATGGTCAATCCAGGGAGAGGATACAGCCCGTTAAAAAAACCTGAACTTATAAACTAAGAAGGGCACATTCAGGAATGCACAATTTCATACTACTTAAAATAGGGTCTGAAGAGGGACAAGTACATAGGAACTAGACTATGAAAGATCTTGAGTGTGCTATGTAACAGGAATTGATCCTGAGGGCAATGGAAAGCCATTTGAAGGGTTCTGGGTGAGAGGGACAGGATCAGAAAGGTGCTTTAGAAAGTTAATTTTGAATAGCAGGACAAAATAAGGAGAGAGAGAGATCAGTTAAGAGTATTGTATTACCGCAGGCAAAACATGGTGAGGCCTTCAACTAAAATAATGGAGATATTTAGGTTAGCGAATTAGTGGAACTTAGGCATATTAAGTTAAATTTTATGAAATGTTCCTCGGTCTCATTAAAAGCTCAAAATGTGGACTTATTTGTACCACAAAAAAAAAAAAAAAAAAAAAAGAGTAGAACTTAGTTAAGGAGTGTGGGAAGAAGAGTCATGAAGGATTAGTCTTAGATGATTGGTTAGATGGGTAATGTCATTCACTACAATGGGTACACAGAGATAGATTTGGAATGACCATTCAACATCTTCTGCCCTGGCTACAGGAGTAGTTCTTTTAGGGATTTGAGGCCTCATCTTTGTAATGCTGGTCCCAGTATGCTTTTAGGGATTCTAATTCCTCTTGGTTTTGTCTTTTTTGTCTTGGGTTTTTTGGTTTGGCAATCCAGTTCTGGGAAGTTTAACTTCATGACCACCTGGGAAACCTTGTAAAATCCTCTCTAATAATTGTACATAGGTATGATCTCGACTCATCCAAGATATTGCTGGCCAAGACTTCTGGTTCTGTGTTCTGCTACATAAAATTCCATTTTTGGGTCCCTTTCCTTTTTGTTCTACTCCCCTTCTCAGCCCTCAATTCCCACACGTCTGTCTCCCTGCTGCTGGCATTGCCCACTTTGCTGGTCTTCTGGTAGATTTCATCAATGATCCCTTAAGGCCAATCTGTTTTTTTGCTACATAGAGCTATTTTAGAAGTGTGGCTGCATAGCATAAGAGGAGGGTAGTTAACTGATGGAGTTGTGTCTGCACTTAAAACAAGCTGAAGTAGCTTGAAGACTACTGTCTCTTGTCACCTAGCCAAGGAAATAAATGGTGCTCTTTGTTAATGTGCATGGAAGAATTTCCCATCATTCCTCTCCTGTGCTTCATTGAGATATGGAATACTTTCTTTCTGGTAGGGGCATCTGGCTGAAGAACAGGGCTCTGAGAAGGTCCCTTTGGGTTTCCCAGGGGTGACAGCAGAGTACTGGTGGGTTGGCATTTTGTATAGAAGGCTTAGCCCCATGACGAAGAAAGCATAGTCACCAAGTATAACTTCAGAGTCCTACTCTCACTGCTCCTTTGGTCCCTAGGTTCTTATATAAATAAGACAAATAGAAGTGTCCCCAGGAGGTATCTCTCTTAATCAGATTTTGACAAATACCTGGTTCTTATGGTCCAAGTGTCTGCCAAAAGGTGACTCCCTAATTTACCTGGAGGCCTTTACCCAGAATATAGACATGAATTTGCCTTAGGGGTGGGTGGGTTATCAGGCCCTCTTTCTTGAGGCCCCCAGTAGTTATCCCCCAGTAGTTATCCTGAGGTAGAGAAAATAAGATTTCTATGCTAGGGTGACTATTCTTGGTAGAGTCACCATTTGAGAACACTACCTGTTGTTCCCATTGCAGTTTTATTCCTGGGTAAAAGTTCTGTGGAATATAGAGGACTGCAAATTTAGATCTCCCAGGGGCAGCCTGGGAAAGTGAATGTGGAAGACTCTTTTCCTGGATGTACCTCTGCTGGTTTGAATTCTGAATAAGGAGCTCTTGAGCCATGTTTTGGTTAGCTCTATGTTCTACAAAGTGCTCAATAAACTCTCAGCAGTTCTGGAGAGAGGAAACCAGGTCACTCAGAGGTGTCCTGCTCTTTGAATTTGCCACATCCCACCAGTGATTTATCCTGAATCACTACCTTGCCTTTCCTGACAATTTTCCATTTAAATAGGGAATTTTTCTGATTCTGAGAGACAGTGTAGCTTTCCACTAGTTGATGATCACATTTACTTTCATTCTAATGAAATGCTTGATCTTGTCCAGACCAACCTTTTACACTGCTGAAGCCAGGTACTTTGATACTTGGGAGGGCCTCAACTCTCCTATTTCTACTTCCCTGGGAAGTGGACCTTTGTGGTGAGCCGCTGTTCCATTTCAAATGGGAGCCCCATGCTATTAAGGCTGCTTTGAGTCTGGCAGACACTACTTCAAGATGGTTGTTTTAAACTTAGTGGGCTGCCTTCTGTGAGTGCTTGAAATTCACTGCCCTTCAGATCCCATAACTGGAACCTCAGCCCCAAATTCTCCAAATTCAGAAATTGTAGCCATCTAGATTTGGTGGGATTTGTTGGGTACCTGCAACTAGATAAAACTGACCTCTGCCTGCCCCTGAAAATCTACATATTTTGCTCAAAACCCAAATTTCCCATTCTGTAGAAGTTAAAGGTGAAGGAAGTATCTGTGAAGAGATCGAAGTTCCTTTAGAAAGTTTAAAGGGCCCTTCGTGATAGGCCCCTGGACCTCTTTGACCTCATTTTCATTTTCATTTGAACTCTGCTCTAGAGGACTATTTTCAGTTCACAAATAATGCATTTTTCTTTTTCCTCTCTTGGCTTTTGCATATGCTCTACCTTTAATTAGGACACCGTTCACTTACCCACCCACCCACCTGCTCATTAACTCATTTAGGTGTTTATTAAGCACCATCTATGAGTCAGGCAATCCTTTTCCCTCTACATGAGAATAATATCTACTTGCCTAGCTAGAATGTCACTCTCTCCAGGAAGCCTTCCTGACCCAAGTCCTACCCTGACTTAGCACTTGTTACTGTTCTCATCGATTCCTGTTGCCTTTCAAGGAACCTCTTAACGTTTTTCCAATTGTGATGAAATTGAACATCGTATACAGCGTACTTAGTGCAGCGTCTGGCATGTGAGTAAGCACTAAGTAAATATTAGTTGTTAATTGTCTTCAGGCTCCCCACCCCTTCCTACTCATAAGTTGCTCAGACCCATCTAGGTCACACTTTATTACTTTCTTTTTAGCCCTCTTACTTTATCCTTGATGAGGGTCCAGGTGGCATCAGCTTCATCCAGTGTCAGCAGGTGGGGAGTACCAACCAACATGGTGGGGTGTGGGAGGGATTAGGCAGGGCAGTGGCTGCTGCAGGAACCCCAAGCTGCCCAGGGAGGTGAGGCCCCAGGCCTTAGGCTTTGACCTACTACAGCATGAGGTCATAGAGGTCCTGTAGATAATGGGGCCTTGGGTGGGGAGAGGGCAGTCACTCTACTAGCCTCACTATGTCCACAGCCCGAGTCCAGGCCCTAGAGTCAATTATCCATTCTCCTTCTTAGGGGAGAAGAATGCAGGTGTGTTTGGGTGCATTTGTATATGTGTGTGTGTGCTTGCATGAGTGCATGTGTGCGTGTGTATGCATGTATTTCTTGGTCTGAGTTCTTTAAGGAGGCAGAATCAGGCTTCCCCCTTCAGCAGCCCCCTGAAGCAATTTGCTGTGCTATATTATCAGCTGCAGACGACTTCTTTGCGAGGTTAGATAAGGGTCCTGAGGGACATGGGAGAAGTATAAAATAGGACTTAGATTGACAACCAAGCAGTAATTCTCACCATTGGTCATACTTTGGAATTACCTGGGAGCTTTAAAAACTATGGATACCTGGATCCTACTCCAGGGATTCTGATTTAATTGGTCTGGAATATGCCTAGGCATCAGGATTTCTAAAAGCTCCTCAGGCAGTTCTGATGTGCAGCCTAGCTTGAAACCCATTATTAATGAGTGGGTTACAAGTGCAATGAAAACCAGGTGTGTGTGTAGGAGGGTGCCATATGAGTGGTGACAATGTGGAGGATAAGAATCTAATTGGGTAATGTTGCCTTAGTAACTGGAGAGGACTTTCAGGAAGCCAGAATTACCTAGGTAAATTTGAGGAATTTTCTTTTCATGTGCCACTCCCTGTCCTAGGCTGATCTGTGTGTAGCTGGCACTCTCTTACTGCATCCCTAATCTATGTGTGATTTCCCTTTCTCTCTCTGTCCAGAGATCTCAACCTGGTGTTTGCTGGAGAAGAGTGGTTTTTCTTTGGGGAAGAGCCACTCTGTGGAGCCTTTCTAGTAGCTACTCTTCCACTCTGCCTCTTATCTGTCTAAAGAGTCTTCTCTTGAGTCCCTCTGGAGAGTCTCCTGTGTTCCTAGAAGACCACTTCTGTATGGGGAGCATCCTTTCTTATCCTGGCCCAGCATGTAGGGCTGTCCCATGAAGTCGGCCATCATCTGAGCTGGCTGAGGTGGTACGAGTATGAGGCATAGGGAATGGTCCTACATGATGTAACTGGCCTTAGGGGAGGGTAAGTCTCTCTAGACAGAGCTAATGGTGTGGGTGCTAGGTGTTTAAGCAAAGATTTGACAGTGGGCATGGGACTGCTCCAGGAGAGGAACCGATATCAGATATTTGTTGAAGTCATGTATGTTAGGGGCTATGCCAAATACATTGAATCCATTATCCTGGTTAATCCTTTTGGTAACCTCTTGAAGTAGGTACTATTATTTCCTCATTTTACAAGTGAATTAACAGGCTCAGAGAGGTTAAGTAGATTAGTGCAAGTGATACAGTGAGTTAATGGAGGACCTAGGATTCAAATCCAAGTTGGCCTGATTCCAGCTTTTTAAATTAAAATTTCAATGGTAGTTCATTTTGGTGAAGGAAGAAATTGCTGTATCCTTTCTGTTCTCCTGAGTGTATGGTGGAGGGCGCCTGCTCAGTGGATGTGCAGAGTCATGTAGTGAAAAGGAAGTGGGCAGGGTGAGAGAAATGCTGCAATAGACCAAACCAGAAACCCCAAGCTTCTTGTCAGAGCAGGCAAAACCAGATTTCTTCTAGTACCCTCATAGCCCTACACCAGGAAAGGTCATCTGGTGTAGTACAGTTGGCACCTCTGTTCCCTCCAGAAAGGAATCCTAAGTGAGGTAGACAGCAGTGGGGGAGAGAGACATACACCAGGACAAGGGACACAGACATGGGGCAAAACAGACAGTGCAAGGAGGCAGAAATGCAGAGGTACAGAGACGAAAGTTACTGATAAACGCGGGCAGGGGATGATGTACATCCATATCCTAAGGGGATTCCAGAATGAGAAGGGGGTGGATAGGTCAAGGAGAGGGATGATGGGCTGTTTGTGAAATGTGAAGAGGATCTCTTTCAGATTTTCATAGAAGGGGCTAAGAAAGGGAAATTGGGTATAGATGAACTCCTCAGCCAGAAGCCCATATCTTCATCTCTTTTGCTGATGATCATGATTCTTTAAGCTCCCTGCATTCCTCATTGCCCTACCCGGACATTAAGTGAGACTGTCTTTCCCTTTGGCTCATAGAGTCTGAAATTGAAAGTTGCTGAAGGAAAACAGATGACAGCTGAGTTCTGGATGGCATTGATGAGCCTAAGAGCTGGGCTGTTTGGACCATAGCCTGCTCATGGGGTTGCCTCCAGTGTGGCACATTTGGGGTTTCCGTGGACACAGATCATCTGCAACATATCTGAGTGGTGACTGGACTGAAGAGCATGAGAGGAACAAACAGGCAGGGGCTGGTTATTTAGGGAACCTGGGGTTCTCTGCAGGAACCTCCAGGGTAGTATAGAATAGTGTCGATAGAACTTTTGGAGGGATAAAGAGCCCTAACCAGTCTCTTCTCTTTTCTTAGGCTACGGGGATAACTGTACAAGTCCCTAATCCCTTATTTGAAACCTTTAGGGATAGATGTGTTTTGGACATTAGAATTTTAGAAAGGGAATATAGTGCCTTTATCCTATATAAAGGAGTACCCCAGTGAGGTTTAGGGCAGTGCCCTATAATCAAACACATCAATATTTCTGAAGCTAAATGTATGAATATTCACACCAAGTGAGATAAATACTGTAAATACCATTGTGACGTTTCAGGTCAGGTTTTGGACCAAAGCTATAAAAAAAACTATTGTTTCTTCAGAGATTTTTTTATTTTGGAACTGTGGATAAGGGATTATGGGATTACTCTCAGGTTGTTGTGAGGAGTAAGGGAGTGCTGGTAGTCTTCTAAACACATCACATGGTGGGTGTGTGATTTCAATCCAAAACAAAATAATGTCCAAGGAGGCGGATTTTTGGCTTGAAGAGAGAAGGTTCTTGCAATGGACAATGCACAACTTTGGAATCAGCTGCCTTGGGGAGCTGTGCACAACCAGGGAATGAAGGTGCCTTAGACAAGAGATTTCCTGTGGTGGGAAGGTGACGGAATTCATTGCTTATGAACATTGACTGCATAGGATTTCCCTTTTCATGTACCAGAGGGGAAAGTCAAAAAATGTGTGTGTGTGTATGTGTGACACAGGATGTCACATATACATTTCTTTATAATAATGTTGTAATAAATACCTTACTGCATACATCTTTGTTTATATCTCTAATTATTTTGTCAGGATAGATTTATTGAAGAGGAATCCTTAAGAGGATATGGACATCTTAAAGACTCATGACCAATTAGGATTGGTATTTTGTCACAATTATCCACAAAATCATTGCCTGAGGAGCTTTTTTAACTCAGAACCTCATGAAAAAGATTAGTCTTGAGAATGAGTGAGCCCACACTCGAGGACAACTATAGATCTTCTCAGTGTGACAACACCTCTGAAAATCATGCAGAGCTTCTGCACTATCTCTTCAGCTCCTTGTTAATGAGGACCTGGTAAGACCCCATGTGGCCCTGGAGAGGATATCACCTGCTTTTTCAGATCTGCAGCCTCTTCTTCTGTGTGGTGTCCCCTGGTGTTTGGTCCAGCTATCTGTGCTGAGTGGTCAGCCCTTCACTTGCCTTTAGGTCTTCATGGCTAACTCCAGTACCTGCGGTTATGATAGTTTTCCAAGAGAGCTTGGGTCTGGTCTGCTTGTGCAGCCTGCAGCTTTCTCCAACCTAATAATGGTGAACCCCTCCCTATTGCCTAAGATTATATTCATTCTCGGCTCCTTGCTGGTGTGAAAGATCTTTTGCGCAATGTCCCTTCCAGTGTAGAGTCTTAGCTGAAAGTCAGTCACCTGTTGGGCAATACCATGACACTTCCTGTGTTATATCTCTATTCTCTGCTAGCCACAGTGGTACAAAATATTCGTATTTAATCATATTGCACCAACATCATGTGCTTCTAGTGATGTTGATTGGACAAATGGGTGTGCTGATGTGGATTTTATTTGGAAATTCAGTGTTCTTGGCTGAGTGTGCCGAGAAGAGCAAACTGGTAAGAGACACAGTGGTCCTTAGGCAAGCAGGTGAAGTGGTTATGATTTCCTGAGGTATCAAAATTTCTTTCATTTGAACCTCTGACCCCTACGGCTGTAGGCCCCGGAAGAGAAGTTCCAGCAATAAATTCTTGAGATATTGACAGAAGAGTGGGGGTAGTAATTACACATGAGACCAAGAGGATTCTCTGGACTGGGAATGGCAAAGATCAGTATGCTGGCCAAATTTGGGACCCCCATCTGGGCACATTATCCAGATTCTCAGAATGTGGGGAATAAGCTGTAACTTTCCCTAAGGACAGGCTGAAATAGAATCTGGCTCCAGAAATGGAGAGGGCTGTGATCCCAGACAAGGACCCAAACATTTGCCTCCCGAGGCAGTGTCACTCTTCCCAGACTCCCAGGTCTAGCATCTGTAGAGGAGCTTTTGCGTGGAAACGTGGGGAAACTTAGGTAAAAATGATGGCCGGGGAGGGGGGAGGTAGAGGAGAGTTTTCATTAAGTTAAATCTTGTGTACTATGAACCATGGTAATTCCTGATCTTATTTTCCTGCATGGTAACATGTAGCCCCCTGCCTCCTGAGCAAGATATGTGGATAGGCCAAAGCTTGCATATGCTAGTGATAATGCATAGTAGAGACTGCACAGCAAATATTTGTTCAGTGGTTATCACAGTCATATGTAGACAGTGGGACAAAGATGACATAATTCATACCTCAGGCCCTAGACTCTTTTCTGTATGTCCCCTCACCTCCACCAGCAGGCTCCATTGTTTTCTGCCCATTACAACTGGCTTTTTCTGACTGTGAAGATTTCCAGGAGCCGGTCCCTGATTTGCTTGGTGCGGACCCCATAGATGAGTGGGTTGAGGGCAGGTGGCAGCAGCAAATAGATGTTAGAGAGAAGAATGTGCACAGGCTTTGGGACAGTGTGACGACCAAAGCGGTGTGTGAGGTAGGAGAAGAGACCAGGTACATAGAAGGCCAGAATGACACAGATGTGGGAACTACATGTGCCAAAGGCCTTGGCCCGGGCCTCCTGGGTAGGCAGCCACAGTACAGTGTGGGCAATGAGCCCGTAAGAGGCAGTGATGCCCAGCATATCTATACCTGACACGGCCAGTGAAAGTGCCAGCCCGTACAAATTGTTGGCCTGCGTGTTGCCCACCACCAGCTCTACCACTGCCATGTGTGCACAGTACGCATGGCCGATGGTCTTGGCTCGGAAGTGCTCAAATCGCGCCACCAGCAGAGGGAAAGGCACAACAATAGCCACAGCTTTCAGTGCCAGTGCCAGTGCTGCATAGCCTACACGGGCTTTGGTGACTAGGAGAGGGTAATGCAGTGGACGCCCTACGGCCACAGCACGATCACAGGCCATGGCCAACAGCACACCAGATTCCACAGCAGTCAGTGCATGGACAAAGAACATTTGGGCCAGGCAGGCACCGTATGGCACAGGCCGGGGCCCAAGCCACAGCACAGCAAGCAACCCCGGGGCTATAGATGTAGCTAAGCCCAGGTCTGTAGCTGCCAGTGTGGCCAGGAGTAGAAACATGGGCTGCTGCAGCGTGGAATCTATCTGCACCAATGCCAGCAGTGTTCCATTGCCCAGCAGGGCCAGCAGATACATGGGCCCAAAGACCAGTGTCAGCCAGGCCTGCGCACCCCCTAGCCCTGGAATGCCAGTCAGTATGAAGAAGGTCGGGCGTGGGAAGGTGGAGTTGGGATGTGGACCTTCTGCCATCCTGTGGGGGGCAAGGCTTTAGGGCTCATGGGGGCATGACTCCTGATAGGGAAGAGACAGAGGGAGAGATTTTGGAGGGAGTCACAGTGGCACAGACCCATCCATGGGGTATGTGTAGGGGTAGTGCAGGGTTGGGGGATCACAGGGTTATAACCTTTGGTTGAGGTTTTGGATGGATAATCAAGGTCACTACCCCAGCTTGAATGGGAGAATCCTTTATGCCTGAAAGCCCATGAGTGTTGCAGGGGGAGAAATGGGGAGACACAGGTATTAAGAAAGGAGGGCCTCTCTGTTGCAGTGGCTGCTATAGCTGGAGGTCACCTGTTGAGTTGGGGCTGAGATGAATGTTTTTCTTCCTCAGGATCCAAAATAGAGTCCGTCTCAGTCTCTGTAAGGTGGGAGAAAGCCAGAGCTGGTTGGGGATCAGGCCCCAGTCTGCACTGTCCTCAACTATATATCCTTAGGCAGAGCTCCTGGGCCTCAGCTTCCTCAGCTCCACACTGGGGGGTGGACACAATGATTGTAGTGTTGTCCAGTTTAACATTCTGGGCATCAACCCTCGGAGAAGACGAGTAGAGAGAAAAGGAGAAACAGGAGGAGGAAGACGACCTTCAGTGAAGCTGGAAGCCTGATGTGACAGGAGAAAACTTGCTGGGTTTTTGGGCTGCTTACATTATTCTTAACTTGATGCTGAAGGAGTGAACTTGAACACCAGCTGGAGAGTTGAAGTTGGGCCTGGGAAGAAACAGAGAAAGAGAGATGGCCGCAAGAAAGGGAGCTTCTCTGTCTCCCTTCCTTCTTCACGATCCAGAAAGGGGTCCCACCAAAGTCTTAATCCTGGGGTGCCAGAGGGAATGGAGGTGCCAGAGGGGGAGGAAATGGTATGCAACCCAGAGTAGCAGCCATACATGGAAGAAGCATCTCTAATGTTGGAGGAGGCAGGGTGAGTTGCACCAATTCTACCCAGAATCTAGCTGTGGGCACAAGATCAATAAACATTAAATGGGTAAATGAACAAGGAGGAAAGCACCAGTAGAAGACTTGAGTGGAGAAAGATCCTGAGCGCTGTGTGTTGGCAGCTTTTCTTCACCTTGACCAATGCCTATGGGGCCCTTTATGAGGCTGTTCTACCTGCTTCCCTCAGGGCCCTTACCCCTCCCACCTGTGCCACATTAACTCTTCCCTGTGCTGCCTCCTTGCTCAGTGTGATAGCATGGTAACTCAGGAAGTAGAGTAAGGAGGCAGAGATGGGGATAAGGAGAGTGGGATGAGAGTGGAGGGATCTGGGAAAGAGGAACACTTCCTCTGGGAGGTCTTTGCTGACTCCCTGAAGTCTGGAGAGAAGACCTTGCTATATTCTTGAATAGCATCGGTTCCCCTCTATTGTAATTACTTCTCTCTTTCTCTCTCCTCTCTGTCTCTCTGTTTCTCTCTCTCCCCACCTCTAGCAGCGCTTCTTTTTAGCCAGCATCTCCAGGCTCATCACAGTGCTGGGCATGTAGTTGTCTATGAATAAATACTTATTGCTTTTAATTGTGTGACAGTACTGCTGGCCCAGACAGCATTTGCTGACTAACGGAGGTTCCTACAGTTTCAGGAGCCTTAGGTATCTAAGGAGATGAGAATGAAAGTTATTCACCATCAACAAGTCCACTGGGTACGATTCTGATCTAATGACACATACCCTAAAAATCACACCATGCAAGATAATGTAATAAAAAATGGGGCTTACGGGAAAGGTGGCAGTAGGGGACGACATTCAAAAACTTCGTCAGCGACACACTTAAAAAAAAGGATAGGACCCTAATAAAAATGGTGGCACCATTTTACACGTTAACTGGTTAGATAGTGCATAAATACACCAATTACATGTTACCTTGAAAAAGATGTGGAGTTTTCCTTGTGGAAGCATTAAAGGCAGCTGGTGAATAATTGAGAAGCTGTAGAAGGGGAGACCACGGTCGTCCCCCCTTAACTGCAGTTTCCCTTCTATAGTTTCAATCGCCCACTGCCCTCAACCATTGTCGGGAAGCAGATGATCCTCTTTCTGATGAATCGTCAGGTCAATCTTAGCTAATGCTACATCACAATGCTGCGTCATTCCCCGCTGCGTCCCCACGCTACGTCACAATGCTGCGTCATTCCCCTCTGCGTCGCGTCCTCACGTAGTCATTTTACCCTCACATCATCACAGGAAGCAGGGTGAGTACAATGCAGTAAGGTATTTTGAGAGAGAGAGACCACGTTCACATAACTTTTATTACAGCATACTGTTACAATTATTCTTATTACCAGTTACGATTAGTTTCTTGCTGTGCCTAATTTATAATTTACACTTTATCATAGGCATGTATGTATAGGAAGACACAGTATGGGCATACCTCATTTGATTGCGCTTCACAGATAATGTGTTTTTTACAAAATGAAGATTTGTGGCAACCCTGCTTCCAGCAAGCCGATCGCTGCCATTTTCCCCAAAGCACTTCTTCACTTCATGTCTGTGTCCCATTTTGGTAAATCTCGCAGTATTTCAAAATTTCTCGTTATTATTATATTTGTTATGTTGCTCCGTGATCAGTGATTACAACTCACTGAAAGCTCAGATGATGGTTAGCATTTTTTAGCAATAAGGTTTTCAAAGATTTATTTATTTATTTTAGAGAGAGACCGCTCCAGCTGGGGCTGGTTAGGGACAGAAGGAGAGGGAGAGAATCTCAAGTAGACTCCCTGCTGGGCACAGAGCCGGACATGGGGGCTTGATCTTGTTACCCTGAGATCATGACCTGAGCCCAAATCAAGAGTCAGATGCTTAACTGACTGAGCCACCCAGGCGTCCCTAGCATTAGTTTTTATTTATTTTTTTGTTTATTTATTATTTTTAAAAGATTTTATTTATTTATTTGACAGAGAACGCAAGTAGGCAGAGCGGCAGGCAGAGGGAGAGGGAGAAGTAGGCTGAATTGGCAGTATCTGAACTGAATTGGCAGTATCTCTGAGGTACGCCTGTATATTTAGGGTTCGATACTATCCGAGGTTTCAGTCTTTGGGGGCTTGGAATGTATACCTGCAGATAGCAGATGACTAGTGTAATCTGAAATTGGGAGGAATGTTGTGACACCAGATATGGATGGTGTGGTTCATAACCTAAGTGGTGATAGATATTTCTGGTGTGTGTGCATGTTGGATTTTCCTTTGCTGCTGTGTTCAGTAATTTCGAATGCAGTTTTGTGCATTCACTTATTTCCTGGCGGAGGGAATCACATATAAGAGAACACGAAATTCTCATTATACTCAGTACTCCAATGTGTCAATTTGTTGGAACAAATTTCCTTTTCAAAACCAACTTTATTGATCTAATTGAATCTTCATTGTACCTGCCCTGTACCATATGGTGAGGATACAATGACAATAACAAGACCCTGCTGCCCTCTAGGAGCTCACTGTCTAGTGGACACAGTGATGCAAATAGTTATTGGAAAGCTACCTAAGTAATTGCATTAATTCAGGTTAGTACCAATATGGTGGGAGCACAAAGAAAGGAGCTTTTTCCTCTTCCTGGGGAATCAGGGAATTCTCTGAATTGTAATAACGGCTACAGTCGTATGGAGTTTCCTATGTACAGGTACTGCTCTAAGTCCTATTCTTATCACATGCATTTCAGTAAGTACAATGATTTTCCCTATTTTACAGATACGGAACTAAGGCACAAACTTGTCCAAGGTCACACAGTTATGATTTCCCCCATTTTACAGATAAAGAACTAAGGCACAAATTTATCCAAGGTCACACAGTTAGTAAATAGCAGTTAGATACTAACTGGGTCTGGCCCTAGCATTCTTGCTTTTAGCCACTGCTTTAAACATTTCTGCAGAGATTTAGCACATGAATTGGAGTTTTCTAGGATATTTGGGCCAAAAGGATCTGTACATGGGAAGAGAAGTTCAGGTTGTCTTAGGATTGCTGAAGAAGGGGGGACGACTGGGAAAAAATGCTCGAGTGCCATTACATTCAAACAGCTTCAAGAGAACACTAATGGGACTTTTTTTTTTGGCTGACATATGCCTGTACTGGGCATCAACTGTAAAAAAGATTGTTCATAAGATAAATCACAGATCCTTTAAGCCCAACACAATTGAAGTCATTAAGTTCCTGCAAATCTTCTGTATTCTGTGTTGCTCACTAGCTATTAATCCAGGATATATTGAGGGATATCATTGATTTTATCTCTACAAAAGTTCCTTTGTTGATCTCCTAGTCCAACATTACTGTCCAACATTACAGAAGCTTTCTGAATACATTTGGGGTCACCTGGCTGGTCTTTCCCTGAGACATTGGCCATTGGAGGAGTGGATCTGACATTACACCTGTGACCTTGTGGGGCTGTATGCCGGAGCCTGCTCCCCAGGGGTGGATGGCAGCCCTGTAGGGGGGTAATGATAGAGTTGGAGGAGGAGGGGGACTCATTGGACCACTTGGTTGACTAGTATAAGAGGATAAAAGGGCTCTGTTTGGGAATTGACCCTGAATTTCTCACTTCTTTGATTAATGCAGCTACCACCAACATTTGCTATAGAATAGGGTTTCAGAGATCAGCTTGAGTCCATGTAGGCCTGTTCTGATTTTCAGCTTATAATTACCAGTGAACAGCAACATGTAGCAGTAAATTACCCATTTATACAATGGATCATAGATCAGAAATCTTGGGGCCTAGTGGTGCCACTCAACACTGGATCCTCTTCTAGACATTTCTTTCTTTCTTTTTTTTTTTTTTCTTTTAGACATTTCTTAAGGCAAACTCTCAGTTGGTCAAGTCTCAATTCCCTGGTGAATATGAAACCCCTCTCTGACCACTAGAACCACAATAGTGCAGGCTTAACTTTCCCTCAGTTTCCGGAGGGATAGAGAGACTCTGTAAGCCTAAGGTAAGATGGTGGCACTCCATATCCTGTGGAGATGTGGATGACATGAAACCACCACACCACTCTGTTTTCTAGGTCTTCTAGCTTCACTTCCCTCCTCCATCCAGTCCTTCCATGAGAATATCTTTAATAATCCATTAAGATCTAGGGGTACTTGTGGACCCCAAAACCTAGGAGAGTGGATATTCTGGCACTAAGGTTGTAAACTTGTGAGGGGAACTGTTCTCCCTATTATAATAGGATCTGGTAGAAGTCATGTTCTGGTAGGGATATGGAATAGTGCAGATCTAGTTTTTATCAATTCTCCTGTAATATTGTCTGCTGTCCTTATCCATTTTCCCTTCCTCTGTACTGGGGTCAGTCCTTTGGATTAACTCTTATCTTTGACCATAGGTAGTGGTGACTCTAGTGTTCTCTTGCATGCTGAGGTCACAGTTCCTGTCCTTGTCTCCCAGGTGACACTGTAAGACAGAAGAATTGGGTTATGATGCTGAACACCCCCAACCCCACACCTTAACTTGTCCAGTGATTCTTTTCTTTTGATATGAGGTGTGGAAGAGGCATTTTCTAAATCTCTCTTCCAAAGACTTTCCTTGGAGAAGATGAGTAGCTCCCTCTAAAGGTTCTCTAGCATTTAGAAAGGGAATTTGGAACTGACTGTGTTTGTTGGGGCCATCTTTCAAGAAATTCCCTAAAGTTCTGTTCTGAGGTAATAGGTAGCACCTTTATCTTTTCCACCATTACCTCCTTTCCTCTAAGCTCACATTGCAGGGCTGAAATTCTTACAACCGAGAAAGTACTAATGTCATCCATGGAATCCAGCAAACATTATTAAGAACTCATTACATGCCAAACACAGTATTATGAATGGGGAAACAGCCTTGCTTATCATTACATTCACATAGCCACCGAGGCCCACTTCCTTAAGAGCTCGTGTATCTGTTTCCTTTCATCCTCACTGGCGTATGTCCCACTGTATACCGCACAAACTTGTCTTAGAATATTGTAGTAGTCTCACAACTGATACCCTTGTTTCTAAGAAACTTCATTGTGTTTTCTTTTTTCGTTATACTTCTATTTGAGAAGTGGGTAATATATATAAGAGTACAAAGAATAACAAATGTGCATGTTATCAAGACTTCCAGAACTGATCATTATTAGCATTTTGTCCCACTTGCTTTCAGTTCCTTTTTAATCAAGGCAATAAAAGTTAAAGATAAAATTGAAGTCTCTTTTATCTCCTATAGTGTTTCATTCTACTTTAGAGACAGTAATTATCATGAATTTGGTGTATCTTTCAAATTCAGTTTTTACTGCTTTTGCTAGTTGGTGCTTTTAAACATTTACATAAATTATTTCCTACTGTATACAGAAAATTATGTTTTGAGTTCTGTTTATGCAGATATACAGATCTTTATCATCCCTTTACATTTCTACATAGGTTTACAGCTTATGATTATGCCAAATATTTGTTGATTGTTGGACTTATTGTTTTGGGCTATTTTGCTATGTATACTGCTATTTAATATTTTTGTGCCTCCTCTTTCACATGTATAAAAATTTCTCTAGACTGTACATCTAGAAGTGGAATTTCTGGGTCATGAGATATGCATATTTTCCTCTTTAGCAGATATTATCAAATCGTTCTTCAAAATAGTTGTTCCAACTTGTATTCCCACTAGCAGTTTATGAAAGATCCTGTTTTTTAACATTCTTGACAATACTTTATATTATCAGACTCTTACCTTTTTGTGAATCTGGCTAATTAGAAATATTAGCTCATCATTTTAATTTATATTTTTAATATATTTATTGGTCATTTATATTTCTTCTTATATAAATTGTCCGATCATTTCTTTTGCCCATTTTTCTGTTCAGTCGTCTTCCCCCCTATTATTTTGTACACTTTCTCTGTACATTCTAGATACTAATCCTTTGTTTTACATTGGAAATATAACCTTCTGTCTGTTAATTAACTTTTAATTTTGTTTATGGTGTCACTTGTCTTACAGAAAATTTGAATTTTAATAAAAAGCACATATAGGCCATGTACTTTCGTGTATTATTTAATAAATTCTTTCCTATCCGGAGATTGTAAGGATATTATACATTTTATGGTGTTTAGATATTTTTTATATTCAATTCTCTTAATCCATCTGAAGTTTATTTTTGTGTGTATGACATGAGATCAGGATCTAGTTTTATTTCTTTGTTTTTCTTAAAAGGAAACTTGGTTCTTCCAGTACCTTTCTGCAATGATATACAGTTATTACACACTAAGTTCCTATACATAATAGATTTGACCTAAGCTATGATTTTATTCCATTAATGTTATTTGTTAATTCCTCACCAATATTAATTACTGTAATTATCTTTATATCTGTCAGGTAAGTCACTCTTTCTTATTCTTCTCTGTGTGTGTTTCCAGAAATATCTTGGCTTTTTTGGTGCCTTTATTCTTTTACGTGATTATTAGAATCAGTTTGCTAAGTTCCATGAAAAATCCTATGGGATCTTAGTTGGGAATGAATTTATTTATAGATTAATTTAGGAGCATTAATATCCTCCCAATATGGAATCTTTCCATTCATAATATGTTATATCTTATCATTTATTCAAATCTCCTTGTATTTTATTCAATAAAATTTAAAGATTTCTCCATGATGATAATGCATATCTTTTGAAAATTTATTCTCAATTTCTTATATTTTTAAAAACAATTTATTGGGGTAAATGCACCCATATTAAATGTATAATTTGATGAGTTTAGACAAATGTATACACTCATATAAGCACCATCCCAATCAAGAAATACAACATTTTTATCATCCCCAAATGTTCCCTTGCTACTCTTTGCAGTTGATTCTCTATACCACTGGTCCCAGCCTCAGCCTCAGGCAGCTAACTTTCTGTTCTTATAATTTAATTTTACTTTTTCTAGAATTTTATATAAATGGAATTATATAGTATGTACTACTTTTTGTATGGTTCCTGTCAGTTAACATGTTTTTGGGAGTCATCCATTTTGTTGCAGTTATCATTAGCTCATTCCTTTTTATAGGTGAATAGTGTTCCATTGTATAAATATTCCACAATTATTTATCCATTATTCCTTTGACAGACATTTCAGTTGTCTTTATTTTTTAGCTATTATTAATAAAACTATAGTGAACATTTGCATACAAATCTTTGTGTAGAAATATTTTCATTTCTCTTGGGTAAATACTTAGGAATAGTATTGATTCATCATGTGGTATGTTTGACTTTATAAGAAACTAAAAAATGATTTTCCGAAGTAGTTGCACCATTTTGCACTCCCAACAACATTGTATGAGATTTCTAGTTATTCTACACCCTTGCCAACTTTTGGTATTGTCGCCTAAGCTGTGACTTATTGAACACTTACTGTGAGTTAGCACTCTGCATGTATCATCTCACTCAAAATAATGTCCCTTTGAGGTAGGTACTATCATTATTTCCATTTTACAAATAAACTAACTGAGACGTGGATAGTTGACTTCTGATCACAAAACATCAAACGAGTCTGGATTTGGATCCAGGTCAGTGTGAGTCCAAAATGTATTCTTTTAATGACTATATAGTATCAGGGTTATGTTGGTTTCATAAAGCTGTATCAGGTTAGCTTCCTTTTTTTTTTTTTTTTTTTTTTTTTTTACCATAGGTAATTTCATTTCTCCTTAGCCTGCATTTCTCCTTCCTTGCCTAGACCAATGCACCAGCTTCAGGTTGAAGGACGAGCCACCTTGCTTTGCCTAAAATCTGTAGGTAAATTAGATAGCTTTTCTCCTAACCTCTAAGTTTACTTGAATCTTCTTGCATCCACCCAAATCAATGCCCTCTTTTCTTCATTATAGCTTCTGTGCCTGCTATTTCTGCCCTTCCTCTGTAGTTGCCATTGTGAATTTTATGTCACACAGTTCTTTCCCCAAAGTCCTGCTGCGCCCTCCAGCTTCCCTAAAGACACACTCAACGTTCCCTAACTCCCTGGCCAGCATCTCTTCTTGTCTTCCTTCCCCTGTGCACTGAAAGCATGTAAAACACCCCGCAGAAGTTGCTACACTGTAAGTGTGTCACTGACCTGGGCTGAGGATTCATTGCTAATGTCAGTTTTGTCTCAGTTTTCACATCACTCAAATCTGCCTCCTCTGCAACGTGAACAGTGCTAGTGCCACTTTCTGTATTTGATAGTCACTTTGTGTTTGTGTTCCTAGCCCATCTTTCTCCTCTTTTGTGTGGAGGGAGCAATGCCATAGAACTGTCTGGTAGTCTAGGGAGTCTGGGTATGACTGTGTCTTGAGTCTGGTGAAGATATTGTCACAGAGTTCTCTTCCTCGTTCTCATCGCTTCTTGTGCTTAGTCTGTCATCACTGAACCTCCGGCTTTCTTCTCACCTTGGGGTCCTGCCACCACTTCCTTGCACGTAAGAGCTGCATTTGTCTTGTTTTGCAAACTTTGTACCATTCGAATATCAGTATGCTAAAAGCATCCTACAGTCATATTCATACATTTATATTCTTTGACTTTCATTGTACTGTGTTTGCCTTTTTCCAAAAATCTAAAAATATCTTCAAAATATCTTTTCTTACTTATCTCTTTCCTAAATCCTCAAGTTTCACAGGAGTTTACTGTAACCAGAATTAAAAAGATGTATAAAGAAAAAATTTAATAATCTCTCTTCATCTTGTCCTCTTTTCAATCCCTGATCTACTCCTAAGTAATTTTTGTTAACATCCTGCATTCTTTTATACTTTTCTCTATGCTCATATGTACTTATACAAACACTTAGATTTTCAATTTTTATAATTTTGGGATCAAATAGTATATTTTACGCATTTTTATGTATATTTTGTATATTGTATATTTTGATAATACACAAATATGTATATTTTGTATAATTTTCTTTTGTTCATTTGACAAATATTTGTTGGAACATTTACTTTTATCAAGTACTATCCCTAGGTACTATTAATAGTAATATATTATTGTTATTACTATATTACTATTACTAGTAATATGTTGTATATTTTTCAGGTCAATTTATATAGCACTAATGTATCCCTTTAAATAGTTGTATGTGCACATATATGAACACAGAACACATTTTTGATTTTGAAATAATTATGCATTCATATGTAAGAAACTATACTGCTAAATCCTGTGTAACTTTTTTAAAAAATTTTTATTTTATTTTTTCAGTGTTCCAAGATTCATTGTTCATGCATCACACCCAGTGCTCCATGTGGTGTGTAACATTTATTCAGTTTCCCTCAGTAGTAACAAATTGCAAAATTGTAATGCAATATCACAACAAGGAAGTTGACATTAATACAGTCAAGATATATAACAATTTCATTACCACTAAGATCCCTTTTCTTTGCCCTTTTACAATCATACCTACTTCCTTCCCTCCTTCCTACATCCCTTTCTATAACTCCTAGCAACTGATTACTTCATCTCCATTTCTATGCTTTGTCATCTAAACAATGTTATATAAATGGCATTATACAATATATAACCTTTTGGGATTGATTTTTGACTTAGCATAACTCCCTCGAAATTGTTGTATGAATCAGTAGTCCATTCCTGTTTATTGCTTGAATGATATTTCATGGTATGGATGTACCAATGTTTGTTGAACCAATCATTGTTGAAGGACATCTGGGATGTTTCCAGTTTTTGCCTATTACTGATAAAGTTTCTATGAACAATCATGTATGAGTTTTTGTGTAAACATAAATTTTTATTTGTCTGGGATAAATGCCCAAGAGTTCAATTGCTGGGTCATAGGGTAGCTGCATTTCTAGTTCTATAAGAAACTGCCAGACTGTTTTCCAGAGAGGATGTTCCATTTATATTCCTACCAACAATGTATGAGTGATTCAGTTTTTCTCATTTTTGTCAGCATTCGGTGTTGTCACTATTTTGTATTTTTAGCTGTGCTAAGAGGTGGGTATTGAATATCTCATCATGGTCTTAATTTGTATTTCCTTCATGGCTACTGATGTTAGACATGTTTTTTGTGCTTGCGTGCCATCTGTATATCCTTTTCAGTGAAATGTCTCTTCCTGTCTTTTGCCAATTTTGAATTGGATTGTTATTTTTACTGTTGAGTTTTAAGAGTTCTTCATATATTCTAGATACCAGTCTTTTGTTAAACATGTGATTGCACATATTTTTCTCCCAGTCTGTAGCTTGTCTTTTCATCTTTTTTCACATGGTCTTTTGTAGAGCAAGTTTTAAATTTTTGACAAAGTCCAACTTATTTTTTCCCCTTTTATGGACTGAGCTTTTGATGTCAACTCTAAGAAATCTGCCTAGACCTAGATCCCTAAGACTTTCTCCCGTATTTTTTCCTAAAAGTTCTTATATTTTTATGTTTTCTTCTTGCCTGTGATCCATTTTGAATTAGCAATAATTGCGCCTCGGATAAACCTCATTGGCTACGATACTGCCACTGCGCAAAGCTTGTGATCCATTTTGAGTTAAATTTTGTGTAAAGTGTGAAATTTAGGTGGAGTTACTTTTTTTTTTTTTTTTTGCATATGGATATATATTTGCTCCAGCATCATTTGGTGAAAAGGCTATTCTACTGAATTGCTTTTTCACTTTTGTGAAAATTCAGTTGGGCATATTTGTGTGGGTCTGTTTCTGGGTTCACTCTTCTGGTCTGTTGATCTATGTGTCTATTCCTCTGCCAATTACCACCCTGTTTGATTACTATTACATTACAGTAGACCTTAATAATGGCCTGAGTATTTTTTCCTATTTTATTTCTCCTTTTTGTCAAGACTGTTTTAACTATTCTAGATTCTGTATCTTTCCATGTAAATTTCAGAATAATTTTGTATGTCTACAAAGAAATCCTGGATAAGATTTTGATAGGAATTTCATTAAAATGTATAGACCAGTTTGGGGAGAATTGTCAGCTTTTTTTTTCCCCCCCAAATACTTTTATTTTATTTTTTCAGTGTGAGAATTGTCAGCTTTAATGTATCTTCCAATCCATGAACACAGTATGTCTCTCCATTTATTTATGTTTTCTTCTTCTTTTTTAAACAAGTATTTTGTAATGTTCTGCATATAGATCTTATGCATGCTTTAAGTTTACCTATTTCATTTTCTTTGGAGTGATTATAAGTTGTATTTTTTTTTTAAGATTTTATTTATTTATTTATTTGACAGAGAGAGAGAGATCACGAGTAGGCAGAGAGGCAGGCAGAGAGAGAGGAGAAGCAGGCTCTCTGCTGAGCAGAGAGCCCTATGCTGGGCTCGATCCCAGGACCCTGAGATCATGACCTGAGCCGAAGGCAGAGGCTTTAACCCACTGAGCTACCCAGGCGCCCCTATAAGTTGTATTTTTTTAAACCAGTTTTTTGAGGTATGGTTGACAAATAAAAAGTGGTAAATATTTAATGTATACAACCTGATGAGTTTGGGTGTAAGTATACACCCATGAAACCATCACCACCATCAAGGTTATAGACATATCAATTTCCTTCCATAGCATTCTCTTGTCTCTTTTATTACTATTATTTGAGTGTGTGTGTGTGTGTGTGTGTGGTAATAACACTTAACATAAGATTTACACTCTTAGCAAATTTTAGGTTACATAGGACAGGATTATTAGCTATAGGCACTATGCCGAATGGTAGATATATAGAAATTATTTATCTGCATGACTGAAACTTAGTACTCTTTGACTATTATCTCCCCCTTTCCCCCACCCCAGCCATTTGCAACTACCATTTTATACTATGAATCTATGAGTTGACTACTCTAGATTCCACATATAAGTGAGAGCGTACAGTGTTTGTCTTTCTGTATCTGGCTTATTTCACATAGCATAATGTCTATTTATGTTGTTGCAAATGACAGGATTTCCTTTCTTTTTAAGGCTGAATAGTATTCCATTGTACCTTTATATTACATTTTCTTTATCCATTCATCCGTGGATGAACATTTAGGTTATATCCATATCTTGGCTATTGTGAATAATGTAACAAATATGGGAGTATAGCTATCTCTTCAAGATTCTGGTTTGGATAAGTATCTAGAAGTGTGATTGCTGGATCTCATGGTAGTTCTATTTTTTTATTTTATTTGGAGCCTTCATATAGTTTTCATAATAGCTATACCAATGTATATTCTGACCAACAGTTTACCATGGTTCTCTTCACATTATTGCCAACACTAGTTATCTATTATTTTTTAAATGCTGTCCCATCTTAACAGGTGTGAAGCGATATCTCATTATGATTTTGATATGCATTTCTCTGATGATTAGTGATGTTGAAAACCTTTCACACACCTGTTGGCTGTTTGTGTGTCTTCTTTTGTGCTTTGTGTGTATGTGTGTGTGTTTTCTTTTTTAAAGACTTTATTTATTTGAGAGAGAGAGAGAGAGAGAGAGAGAGAGAGAGAGAGAAATCAGGAGTGGGGGGAGGGACAGAGGGAGAGGGAGAAGCAGATGCCCTGCTGAGCAGGGAGCCCGATGCGGGGCTCTATCCCAAGACCCAGAGATTATGACTTGAGTTGAAGGCAGATGCTCAACCGACTGAGCCACGGAGGTGCCTCTGTGTGTGTCTTCTTCTTTTTTTTTTTTATTTGATGGAGAGAGAGAGATCACAAGTAGGCAGAGAGGCAGGCAGAGAGAGAGGGGAAGCGGGCTCCCTGCTGAGCAGAAAGCCTGATGCGGGGCTCGATCCCAGGACCCTGAGATCATGACCCGAGCTGAAGGCAGAGGTTTTAACCCACTGAGCCATCCAGGTGCCCCTGTGTGTGTCTTCTTTAGAGACATGTCTATTCAAGTCCATTGCCCATTTGTTACTTAAGTTGATTCTTTTCTTGCTATTGACTATATGAGTTCTTTATATATTTTGAATACTAACCTTTCATTAGCTATATGGTTTGCAAATATTTTCTCCCATTCCATAGTTGCTTTTTCATTGTTTTGATTGTTTCCTTTGCTGTACAGAAGCTTTTTGGTTTGATGTAATCCAATTTATTATTTTTTGCATTTGTTGACTGTGTTTTTGGTGTTATATCCAAAAAATCATTGCTAAGACCAATATCAAGGAGATTTTTCCCTATGCTTTCTTCTAGGAGCTTGTGGTTTCAAGTCTTACATTTAAATCTTTAATCTGCATCGAGTTGATTTTGTGTATCATGTAAGATAAAGGTCCAAGTTCATTCTTTGCATCTGGCTATCCAGTTTTCCCAATACCAGTCATTGAAGTTCTTTTCTCAGTTTGGATTCTTGGCATCCTTCTGGAATATTAGTTGACTGTATAAGTATGGTTTATTTCTAGGGTCTCTATTCTGTTCCATTGGTATATGTGTCTGTTTTTATGTCAGTACCATATTGTTTGATTACTATAGCTTTGTAATATAATTTGAAACAATTGCAATACCTCCAGCATCTTGCTCGAAATTGCTTTGGCTCTTTATGGTAGTATGGATGTTTTAAAATATTAATTCTTCCAATCCATGAAAATGGGATATCTTTCCATTTATTTATCTTCTTCAATTTTTTTTATCAGTGTTTAATGGTTTTTAGTGTATAGATTTTTTACCTCCTTAGTTAAATTTATTATTAAATAGTTAATTCTTTTTGATGCAACTATAAATAGTATTTTTTTCTTAATTTCTTTTCTGGATAATTCACTATTAGTGTATAGAAATGCAACTGATTTTTGTATGTTGATTTCATATCCTGAAACTTTACTAAATCCATTTATTATTTTTATCATTTTTTATTGGTGGAGTCTTTAGAATTTTCTATCTATAATATGTCTTCTGCAAACAGACCATTTGACTTCTTCCTTTCTGATTTGGATGGCTTTTATTCTTTTTTGTGCCTGATTGCTCCCATGAGGATTTCCAGTACTATGTTGATTAGAAGTGGTCAGAGTGTGCACCTTGTCTTTTTCCTGATCTCAGAGGAAAAACTTTCAGCTTTTCACTGTTGAGCATGACGTTACCTGTGCCTAACACATATGGCCTTTATTATGTTGAGATACATTCTATCTATACGTAATTTATTGAGAGTTTTTAAAAAGTCATGAATGGATGTTGAATTTTGTCAAATGCTTTTTCTGCATCTATTGAGATGATCATTATTTTTATCCTTCATTCTGTTCATGTGGTGTATAACATTTATTGATTTGCATATGTTGAAACATCCTTGCATCCCAGGGATAGATCCCATTTCATCATAGTGTATCATTCTTTTAATATGCTATTGAATTCAGTTTGCTAGTATTTTGTTGAGGAGTTTTGGTATCTAACTTCATCAGGGTTATTGACCTGTACTTCTTTTTTCTTATAACATCCTTATGTGGTTTTGGTATCAGGGTAATGTTGGGCTTGTAAATGAGTTTGAAAGTGTTCCCTTCCCTTCAGTTTTTTGGAAGAGTTTGAGAAGATTGGTATTCTTCTATAAATGTTTGGTAGAATTCACCAGTGAGTTTTTTATTTCTGTTTCAACCTTCTTACTCATCATTGGTCTGTTCAAATTTTCTATTTCTTCATGATTCAGTCTTGGTAGGTTAAATGTTTGTAGAGATTTATCCATTTCTTGTAGTTATCCAATTTGTTGGCATATAATATTCATCACCCTTTGTATTTCTGTGGTATCAGTTGTAATAGATCCTCTTCTTTTCCTTATTTTGTAGGTTCCTCTTTCATTTCTGATTTTATTATTGAATTCTCTCTCTTTTTTTTTTCCTTAAGGGAAAAACTAAGGGTTTGTCAGTTTTGTTCGTCTTTTCAAAAAATAAACTCTTAGTTTTGTTGATTTTTTTAAATAGGTTTCCTGGTCTTTATTTCATTAATTTTTGCTCTAATCTTTATTATTTCTGCTAACTTTGGACTTAGTTCTTTTTCTAGTTCTTTGAGGTGTAAATTTATGTTGAGATTTTTTTTCTTGATGTAGGGATTTATTGCTATAAAATTTCCTCTTAGAACTGTTCTTGCTGCATCCCATGAATATTGCTATGTTGTGTTTTCATTTAATTTGTCCTAAGCCTTGAGTTTCTATCTTCATATTTGAAGAAGCAGTCACCTCCTCCATTCTTTGCTGACTGGCTTCTGACTGGCTTCAGGAGAGAAAGATCTTCACCAGTAGGCCTGGTCAGAGATTCTAAGGGCCTCTAAGACCTTTTCTAAGGATGTGTCTGCTCCATTTTTCTTGTTTTCTCTTGAGGAGAAATCCTTAGGGTTGTGTGTCTTCTCTTGATCCTGCCAAACCAGGCTGGCTGCTGAGAGTCTCCATTTACTTTTCTTAGGGTGGTACCCTGAAGTATTGTGTACCTTCTTCCATGCCAGAAGAATCTTGTTGACTGCTGATATCTGTGTGCCGTCTGTGGAGGCTCATACATACCATATACAGAAGAGTGCAGGGTGTTGGCAATGGGGGGACCCATGAAATGCTGGGGCACACACCAGCTACTGTAGGGGTGTCCACAGGTGACGTGTCCTTCAGGGTTCATGGATGGGCTATTAGTGGAGACTGCAAGCCGGTTAGTAGGAATTTTGGCTGAGATTGTTGCATTGGTGATTAAGCGCCCCTCTCCCTTTCCCCTGTGCTCATAGCTGTCCCCAGACTATTCATCCAAGCTCATCTCCTTATGTTCTAGGTGGGGCAAGGCAGAAGTGGGCCTCTTGGGCAGTGTCCTACAAGATTGGGGAAACTGGGTGCTGACCTCAACTCTCTCTTTTCTTGTGGGAGAGATTGTGAACTGAGGGGGTCTCTCTTGGCACTGAGCTGTACTGTCTGGGGGAAGGAGTGATATAGGTAAAGTGAAACTATTCTTCTCACCCTCTTTAATGCCTATATTCTTTTTCTTTTTCTTTTGCTCCAACAGGGTACTGGAGCCTTTCAGATGGATTCCTGGACTCCCACAAAGGTATTTTTGTCTATGGGTGACTGTTAAAATTAATGTTTCTATGGGGGTTTGAGTGTTGAAATCTGCTATTCTAGCATCTCAATGGTATTGTATCTTTAATTTTGGTTTTCATGTTTTTTGTTAGGAATGTGTGATTGATTTTTCTGTGTTGATACGGTATTTTAAAACTTTATTCACTTACTCACTCTAGGAGTATACAAATTTTTGCAGATTCCTTGGGATTTTGTATGTATACAATAATGCCATCTGCAAATAGGGACGGTTTTATTTCTTCCTTTCTCATCTGGATTATTATTGTTGTTGTTGTCATTATTATTATTATTATTTTGGTCTTATTACAGTGGCTAGAACTTCAAGTATAGTGTAAATAAAATTGGTGAGTGTGGATATCTTTGCCATGTTCCTGACCTACGGGGCAAGTGTTTAGTCTTTTATCATTGATATGATGTTATTTGTCAGTTTTGTAGATATCCTTTATTTTTTCTTATTTTTCATTTTTTAAAGATTTTATTTACTTATCTGTTGGAGAAAGAGAGAGAGAGCACAAGCAGGGGGAGTGGTAAATAGAGGGAGTGGCAGGCAGAGGGAGAAGCAGGCTCCCTGATGAGCAAGGAGACTGATGCAGGATTCTATCCCAGGACCTGGGGATCATGACCTGAGCTGAAGGTAGACACTTAACCAACTGAGCCACCCAGGTGTCCCTGGATATCCTTTATTTAGTTTCGGCTGTTCCCCTCTATTTATTCCTAAGTTGCTGAAAGTTTTTATCATGAATGGATATTGAATTTGCCAAGTGCTTTTTTCTGCTTCAGTTGATATGATTATTTGATTTTTCTTCTTTAGCCTATTGATTTGATGAATTATACTGAATGATCATTGAATGTTGAACTAACCTTGTATACCTGGAAAAAAATGTTACTTGGTCATGGTGTATGATTTTTAAAATAGATTGTTGGATTTGATTTGCTAGTATTTTGTTGAGGAATTTTAAAGATACTGATCTGTAATCTTCTTTTCTCCACTGTCTTCATCTGTCTTTGATTCAGGATAAAACTGGCCTTATAATGGGTTGGGAAGTGTCCTGTCCTTTTTTATTTTTTGGGAAGCATTGTGTAACATTAGTGTTAATTCTCTTTAAAGTTGGTAGAACTTTGCAGTGAAACCATCTGGGCCCGTAGATTTCTTTTTCAAAAGATTTTTAATTACAAAATAAATTTTCTCTATTGTTAGGAGTCTCTTATGGTTTGCTTCCCTCTCTTTTTTTTTTTTTTCCCTCTCCCGGGCTAGATGGGTGATGGACATTAAGGAGGGCACTTGTCTTGTTGAGCACTGGGTGTTGTATGTAAGTGATGAATCACTGAATTCTACTCCTGAAACTAATATAGCGCTGCATGTTTGCTAACTAAAATTTAAATAAAAATTTAAAAGTTCAATTTTAAAAAGAGATAGAGGAATTGGTCAGTTTCTTCTACATTATCAAATTTATGAGCATAAGGTTGTTCATAATATTTCCTTATTATCTGTAGTAATAATAGAATTTATAGTGACATATTCTTCATTTCATTCCTGCTACTGGTGATTTGTATCTTGTCAGTTTTTATCTTTGTCAATTTTGCTAGAAATTTATTAATTCTATTGATTGTTTTTGAAGAACCAGCTTTTAATTCATTGGTTTTTCCCTATTTTTCTCATTTTCCGTTTAATTAATTTCTGCTCTAAACTTAGTTATTTTCTTCATTCTGTTTGCCTTGGCTTAATTATCTTTTTCCTCCTCTAGTTTCTTGAAATAGAAACTTAGATTCTTGATTTGAGATATTTTTTTTTTTGTTAAGGGTAGGCATTTGATGCTATAGAAGTCCCTCTCATCTGTTGGTGGATGAATGGATTGAAAATGTGATACACACACTGGAATAATATTCCATGTAAAAAAGAAGGAAATCCTGCCATTTGTGACAGCATGGATGAACCTTGAGGGCATTAAGCTAAGTGAAATAAGTCGGACAGAGAAAGACAAATACCTTGTGATCTCACTGATATGTGGAATCTGAAAACAAAACAAAACAATAAAACTGAACTCATAGATACAGAGAACTGATTCGTGGTTGCCAGAGTTGGGGAGTAGGGGATGGGTGAAATGGGTGAAGGTGGTTAAAAGTGACAAACTTCCAGTTCTAAACTAAATAATGTAATGTACAGCATAGTGACTATAGTTTACACTCCTGTATTGTATATTTGAATGTTGCTAAGAGAGTAGACATATGTCAATTATATCTGATTAAAAATACAAAAAATAGCCCCTCTCAGCCCTGCTTTAGTAATATTCCACAAATTTTGATATTTTATATTTTCATTCCATTCAGTTCTATGTTTTTTAAAAATTTCTTTGATGTCCCTTGTTCTGAGTTCACAGTCTCTCATGGTTCTTCACCCCTCCGATTTTGGAGGGGAGGGGGTGGGGGGATGGGCGAGCCTGGTGGTGGGTATTGAGGAGGGCACGTATTGCATGGAGCACTGGGTGTGGTACATAAACAATGAATCTTGTAACACTGAAAAAATAAAATAAAAGTATTTGGGAAAAAAAAAAGTAAAAAAAAAACACAAAACCAAACAAAAAAAAAATTTCTTTGATGACTTCCTCTTTGACCCATGGTTTACTTAGAAGTGTGTTGTTTAATTTCAATGGCTTAAAGATTTTTCTGTTCTCTCTGTTATTGCCTTTCAGTTTGATCCCGTTATGGTCAGAGAACATAATCCATGTGATTTCAATTCTTTTACTTGACAGAGGTGTGGCCCTAATTTATCTAATTTAATCTGGCTTTATTTTCTGCCTCTATTCAAGCTTACAATATTCCTTGGTCTTCATGAATATAACCTTATTCAGGGAGTATGTCATATTCTTTAATGCCTCTCTTGTACATTTTTCTTCCTTTGTCTGATATTTATCTTGAATGTCTTCCAGGTTTACCCTTATAGACATGCCAGAATAGTGTGTGGTTTTTTTTTAAGATTTTATTTATTTATTTATTTATTTATTTATTTATTTATTTATTTATTTATTTAAGAGAGGGAGAGAGCACACAAGCAGGGAGAGGAGCAGAGGGAGAGGTTCAAGCTGACTTTGCACTGAGCTTGGAGCCATACTTGGGACTCTATCTCATGACCCATGAGATCATGCCCAAAGCTGAAATCAAGAAGTGGCTGCTTAACCAACTGAGCCACCCAGGAGCTCTCAGAAATGTTATACTAACTATCTGGGCTTCTCTTAGTCCAGTCACATTAACATATAAAATTGAACATCAACCTTTTTTTTTTTTTTTTAAGAGTTATTTATTTATTTGAGAGAGACAGAGCACAAGCAGGAAGGGGCAGGGGGAGAGGAAAGAGAATCCCAGGCAGACCCCCCACTGAGTGTGGAGCCAAGCATGGGGCTCTATCTCAGGACCCCAAGATCACGACCTGAGCCAAAACAAAGAGTCGGGTGCTTAACTGACTGAGCCACCCCAGTGCCCCTAACCATCACACTTTTTAATAATTTTTCCATATTATTTTAGAAATGTGTATTTTAGGTTTTTTAGGGAATGCTTAGAAGTATACAAAATTTTAATAAGGTGAAATTAGAGCCACCAAAATTTCAACAAAAGAAAGCACAGTCATTACTAATTTATTGTTTTATCTCCCCCACTTTTTCTTATGTAAACCAATAAATTCCAATGATTTAAGAATTGGTATTTGAATGTGGTAATGTTGCTGTTATGTGGTAGTTGATTAAAAAAAATTAATGGCACTACAACAAGTTCCATTTTCCTTAAATAATAAAGTTCTCCAAAATGTAGTATATTTTATAACTTTTATCCTCAATATTTTTCATGTTTGTGACCCAGGGAACATTTTCTAGTTTCCACAATAAATAATAATATTAAGTGAGTAAAGTACCCATTTTGATAGCATTGTTTTACTTTATTTTATTTTAAAGATTTTATTTATTTGAGAGAGAGAGAGAGACCGTGTGCAAAAGAAGGGAGAGGGGCAGAGGAAGAGGGAGAAGCAGGTTCCCTGCTAAGGGAGCCTGATGCAATGTGGAACTCCAACCTAGGACTCTGGGATCATGGCCTGAGCAGAAGGCAGATACTTAACCAACTGAGTGATGGAAGCAACTCAAATAATATGAACAAGTTAGTAGTCAGTATTACTGTGCTATCACACATTCTTTGACTTAACAAACGACTTACCACACACTAAAGAGAACTTTAAAAAAATAGCCTGGATTAACACTAAAATTTAGTTGAATATACATATGCTTCTAAAATAAAAGACTTCAAAATTTTTATAATGCAACTCAGGTACTCTTATAGAAAAATTATAATGTAGGAATAAGCAAAAAAGAAAAATAAACAGCACTCCTACTATCACCTTTTAAAGAACTTTGTTTTTTTCAAGCATTTATCCTAACTATATATGTGTAATTGTATACATATCTAAAATGATAAATATTAGACATCTGACTCAATATATTAGATATCTGACTCAAAAAATTTTGCTGAGGTTTGTTTTATGGCTCAGGATAAGGTCTATCTTAATAAAAGTTCAGGGGTGCTTAAAAAAAAATGTATGTTCTATTGTTGAGTGGAGTGTTCTATATATTTATCAGATTCTGTTGGCGGATTGTGTTGGTCAGTTTCCTTTCTCCTTGTTGATATTCTGTCTAGTAGTTCTATCAGTTGCTGAGATAGAACTTTAACACTGAGAGGGCTGTTGAAGTTCTAAATTATAATGGTGAGTTGTTTGTTTTTCCATTCAGTTTTTCTGGTTTTGCTTCATGTATTTTGAGGGTCTGTTGTTTGGTATGTAAATATTTAGGATCAATTTAGCTTCCTGGTGAATTGATCCTTTTATCACTATGTAATGTGTCTCTTTGCTACTATTAATTTTCTTTGCTTTGAAGTTCACTTATAGCTACTCCTACTTTTTTTTGATGTTTACATGATATGTATTTTTCCATCCTTTTATTTTCGGCATGTAGTTGAGTTTTTTTTTTTTTTTTTAATTCAGTCTCTGTTTTTTAATTGGTATATTGAAACCATTTACAGTTAAGGCAATGTTAATATGTTAAGGGCTTAAGTCTGCCATCTCATTGTTTTCTGTTTGTTTCTTCTATGTCTTTTTCTTCTGTTTCTGTTTCCTTGTCTTTCTGTGGGTTATTTGAACATTTTTAGGATTCCTCCTTGATTTATTTATAGGGTTTTGAGTATGTGGTTTTGTACAGTTTTCTCTGTGGTTGTTTCATTAAAATGTGTATATGTGACTCATAGTCCACTGGTATCAACTTTTTACCACTTTTAGTAAAGTGTGAAAAATAATTCCTTAGACGTCCTTTTGCTCTTCCCACTTGTAAATTATCTTGAATATCAGCTGGTATTGTAATTTTTGTTTTAACCATTGTATGCGAAATGAAAAACTCATGAGAAGAAGAATTTATCCACATTTCCGCTCCTTTCACTGTTCGTTGTTTCTGATGCTTCAAAAAATCCTTCTTTTGACAAATACGGGCACACATGAAACTCACACGTTTCCATATGTAGAATATTTGCATCAAAGAAACTCCCTCTACTTCCTCCCACCCCAGAAGCATCATTCTGATTTATGTCAGCACAGATTAGTTGTCTGTTGTAGAACCCCTGGCTTCTTTCACTCAACATAATGATCTTGAGTTTAATTTGTGTTGATGCATGTTTTAGTAGTTTGTTCATTTAATTGCTGAACAGATTCCATTGTATAAATATATCACAATTTGTTTTTCTATTCTTCTGTTGATGGGCATTTGGGTCGTTTCTAGTTTTTGGCTATTATGAATAAAGCTGAACATTTGTGTACAAGGCTTTTGTGGGCTTATGATTTATTTCTCTTGGGTAAATACCTGAAAGTGGTACTGCTGGGTCGACGTCATTTTCTTTTTTCCTTACTGGGTTCCTAGCACTTTTTTGCTCCAAAAATTACAAGATGAGTTGGGAAGAATTACTCTCCTCCCAACTTTAATTAAGTGCTCACACAAAATAATTATAGTGGTATAAACATTTTAATCAATCTTTAATTTTTTCTGTTTCTTTTTTCTTGAACTTACCTTGAGTGATTGATCTTGTAGGGTTGCTTCAAAATTATCTGTCTTAGCTCTCTTAATCAGAGTTTCTGGACTGAGTCTGAACACTTCAACATGCTCACCTGGGGCTTTTCTTTCTCTTCTTATCAGCTACTTGGTCTCTTTAAACCTCTATCTTTTTATCTGCCAAATGGATATAGTAATAGTCCTTATCTTATTGGATTGCTCTGAGAATTAAACGAGATAATTTGTGTTTAGCCCTAACACCATGACAAGGATGTAGTAAGGGCTCATCAGATGTTAACTGTTATTATGTTATTATTTTATTGCTGAGATTTCTGTCACTGCTCTTATGCTGTGTCCTCAAATACTTTCTGTGCATTTTGTCTGGAGTTAGTAATTATCCCTAGAGTTAGTGTTCCCTGTTGGCATTAGGGGAAGAGTTTTCTTCTCTCCTTTGGTTCATTGACCCCATGCTTATGATCCCAGGGGTGACTCTGACACCTGCCTCCAGAAGAAGGAAGCATGTGTCTTTTCAGTTTAAATATAAGCATTCTGAACAGAGCGGGAATAGTGACACCCCCTCAGGCCAACATGATCAGTCTCCAGCTTTCTCTTTTCTTCTCATTCCTCTTCTCTCAGAACAAGCAATGTTTTGAGCTCTGCTCTCCCACTTTCTCAGTCCTTCAGCTAATACTGTGATATAGTAGGTGAGTTTAAGAGCATCGAGGGTGGCAGGGGGAGGGACTGGCAGGAGTGTGAGTGTTTGTGTACTTAGGAGTATCTGTGAACGAGAAACTAGAGCTAGGAGAGAGAAAGTAGAGATGTGGGAATGAGACAAAGGATCAGAGAGGGGTTGCACAGAGTGCTGGCAGAGCACAGGGTGGGGTGGATGGGCACAGGGGGCGATGTTCATTGGACGAGGAGGTGGCACTGGTTGGAAATGGAAATGCAGAATGGGGCCAGGAAAAGCCCCATTACATAACCGGAGTATGTGGGGGAAGAGACTTTTCTTGATTAAAAAAAAATTTTTTTAAGTAGGCCCTACATCCAATGTAGGGCTTGGACTCACAACCCTGAGGTCAGGTCACATGCTCTACCCACTGAGCCAGTCAGGTGCCCCTGATAAATGTTCAAGGGCAGTTCACAGAGCAGTCAGAACCAGACTGTGCCAAGACAGCATTTATCAGTGGGGGCTATTCATGAAAATGGCTCAGATTTTGATCAATACGTTGGTGAGACAGGCAGAGCTACAGGTGAAAGATTAATTCACTAATTCCACGGTTCATTTGTTCGAATATTTCCTAAGTACTGATGATGTGCCAGACTCTGTGCTTAGTGCTGTGAACTCCCAGTCCCAAACTGAGGAGGACTCTTGAGAAAACTTTTCTTGGTAATCTGGGTGTCAGGTGTGTATAAGCCGAGGAAATCCTGTACTTTGCAGGACAGGTACAGAGATTGGGACCAGAGATTGTGCCTTGGAGCTGGGTTCTCTACATTTATGCCATCACAACATAAGAATATGGTGGATGATATTTATACATGATACACCATCATATGCTTACTCAGAGTTTTACAAATCTTCAAAATCCTAATTAGGAATGAAACAAATGGGTAGGTGGAAATTTTTCTTGAGATGTCCATTTATTAAAAAATATGAGTTACTATGTCAGTGAATTAAGGGTATATCAGTACCTCTGCAGTATAGATAACACTGGCTTTAGATTATGAAAACATTTTACATGCTGGCTTTAAGTGCATGTGAACAAGAGTGAGGTTAGTAGAGATATAAAGTTACATTTGCTGCAATTTATTAAAAAGATAAACATTCACAAGTTTTTATACCTTCTATATTGAAAAGAATTCCTTGTGACACATCTCATAACTAGTCTTTCCAATATATTGTTCTGCAAACAGAGGCCACCCTTATAACCTCGGGTGAGGGGCAAACTGTTTTATCCATTAGGAACATCGCTTCAGTGTGGAGAGCCTGTACTTTTTAAAGAACCTGAGAGTGGTGAAAAACACTTGAGTTCTGAAGCCTGTGTACAAAGAAAATGGCAATATAAAATTACTACTTGTTTAAATAAATAAATATCTACATAATACAACTAGGCAAAAAAGTAATGGGCTCCACTCCTATATAGTTATCTAACAATTGTACCTAACGTGGTTTGTGAGTGTGCATTTTAATATGTTGTTCTGATATCAGGAGAGTCTTCTAATGTTAAGACTGCATGAAGGCATAAAAGGCTTTTACATAACCCCCTAAACAGAGAAGGGGCATAACCAAAAAATAGAGTTGGTTGGGACTCACAGAAAGAAAAGAAGACACTGGGAGGAAAAGGAGACAGCAAAGTCTGCTCAGGGGCTGCAGGGAAGAAATGGCTCCATGTCTCCTTAGCCTGGACTGGATCTTCCCCCTGATGCTCACTCCTGGCTCTGCTTGGTTCTAGAGCTGGAGCTCTGACTCCCATCACTCTGCCCTGCCCTCGGCATTCTATAAATGATGGAGACAGTCTGTTTCTACTGAGACAGATGGGTGTTTTTCAAAGCACTCAAGGGAAGCCTGCCAGGTAGCTGTGACCCCAGCTAAGTCTGTCAGTGGTGAGCCTGCTTGGCGTACCACCCAGCCTTCCGGTCCTGGTTCTGAGACAACAGGTCCTTCTGACAGATCTGTTCTCAGGCTGTTTTTCTCTCCTGGGACACTTTTCTCATCCCTTTCACTCTTCTTTTTCCTTGGGAAGGAATTTCCTCTGGTCGTATTTGGATGAAGAATAAGACTTTAATGTTGCTGAATATTCATTAAGGTGTTTTGCCTATTGGAAAAAAACAATGAGATGATAGCCAAAGAGACTTATAAATAATAATAACTAGAATAATAACCTAGTCTTTGGAGCGCTTTATCTGAACTAACTCATTTAATCCTCCCGATTATCTCTTGCAGTTCATTGTTACCCACATGTTATAAATGAGAAAATGGAGGTGTGCAGGAGTAAAGTAACTTGCCCAGGATTATGCAGCTAGTCAGGGGAGAACTGGGAAATTAACCCAGGAAGTTTGGCTCTAGAACTTGTTGTCCTCACCTACTACACCTGTTCTTTCCCATTCAGTATGGCTCCCTGCCCCTTCCTCACCATTCTGAATCCTTTTTTCTTGCTCATCTAGATTTTCTCTTAGGGTTCTGGGAGGTACTTTCTGTGAGACTTTGGATGTGCCTCCTTGTGCCCGTGACTTTCCTGTCTTCTCATCCCTCTTCCTAAATGAGCCTAGAACTTTCCTGCTGAGAATCCTCAGCAAGGCTGAGATGGGGTCCTCAGAAGCCATTGAATGAAATGAAAATCCTTCTTTACACACAGTAACCTCCTTTCTGGAACCTCAGTAATAGCCATCCAGGTCTCACTGCCCTTCTCCCTGCCCTGACTTTGCTGTCTCACCCTTGAGGTTTTAAAACATCATTAGAATTATAACAGAGAGCCAGAGTTGTTTTTCTGAGGACTTATATCAGGTACCTTTTATTGAGAAGGGATGCATTAATAATAATTAATAACTAATGGGATTGGGAGAAGTGATGAGGAAAATTTTCAGTAAATTTTCTTCTAAGGAAAAAGAATTTGTTTTCTGGTGGGCTTTGTTTATATAAATCTGTGCTTTAGAATAGAGGCAGAGCAATGCTATCAGTGGCCTTTCTCCGTGCTTATCCCAGCAAAGCTCAGCCTCTCCTTTAAATAGAAGTTGAATGGATATTTAAAATATACTGCCTTGAAAGACATCATATTATTAGCTCCCCTGCGGACCATGCTTCTCTGAATCTGGCCCTGTTCCCTTTTCTGTACCCACCAGTAGTCCCATTGCTCCCTCCACACAGCCCCTCATGCTCTGAGCAAGTGCATCTGCATAGGGGCAGGGGGGGATAGACTCATCAACTGGGGCTTTCATTCCTTTGGATGCCCTCCTCCCTGGGGCCCTCTGATTATCAGTAGATCCATCTAGTATTTATTTGGTAACTTTATACTCCTGATTCTCTCCTTATGCTTTCTATGGTCCTTTTATCCATGTTCCCTTTCAGAGTTTTAATCCTACTTTCTCTAGTCCTAATAGCTAACAGGTGGTCCAGAGCTTCTGCAGGAAACCAATCTTACCTGAGTGTTGGGAAAAGCTGAATGGAGAGGACTTTATGCTTAACCCTTTTTAGCAGAAAGGAGATCTGAATCTTTCTGAGGTTAAGAAACAAGTGGGGCAGGAGCAGGGCTATATTAATGGAGATGCAGGGAAGTGTATTGATTCCTTGTGCTCAGAATAGTTTTCCCATTCTGGGGGCTCTTAAGGACAAAGACATCTGGACTAGACACACCTTTATGGAACCGTTTGGGGAGGAGCATGAGAAGTCACAAGGAGCAGGCAATGAATATGGTCCTTCTGAATTTCATTGGTTGCTCCATTCCTTGCTGCCTTTAGGGAAGATTTGAATTTGGGCCACAGTGGAGAAATACATACCATAGGCTCCTTCTGGATATCTGCTTGGTGCTTCATTTTCATGCACAGGAAGCCACAACTAGTTTTAGGCTAGTATCATGTGAAATGTTCAAAGTAATAGCCAGATAAATTTAATGTGATTAAGTATAATCAAGTTAGAATATAGTTTAGCTAATAGGTCTTTAGGAAAGAGATAACATTGTTATGAACATAGGCCACTACAAATTGGTATATTTTAAGGACGTATTTTAAGGTTAAAATTTGTGTAAGTAGAAGTGGAATGGAAGCGAAATTTAAGTAAACAGAGAAGGAGCAAAATCTTGGGGGGAGGGATAAATATAAAACAGGTAAGGGTGCAAACGCCATTTGTGTGGAAATGGTAGAATGAGGTCAGAAAAGTATAGTGGGGCTAAACTTTGGGAGTAGGGTGGCTGGAGGCAGGGGAAACCTCTGTTAGTTCTTGAAGCACGATTGGCATAGAAGCTCTACATGCTAACGAAGCACTATGGATCAGAAGTCATTCCTACACCCAAATGAGCATTCTCTGGGAGAACTTGCCTGGAGAGTCGCACAGTTTAGAACCCAGTGCTATCTTTTATGGTCTCCGCCCACACTCAGGGGTCCTTTCTGTTCCTGTCACTTTCAGCAGACTCTTCCGCTTCTCAGTTTTAACAGAGAGGACCCTAAAGTGCATCATGACTCACACCAACTTTACTATCTTCCATCCTGCAGTTTTTGTCCTACTGGGCATCCCTGGGTGGGAGGCTTACCACATTTGGCTGTCAGTACCCCTCTGCCTCATGTATATCACTGCCGTCCTGGGGAACACCATCCTGATAGTGGTCATCATCACAGAACGTAATCTTCATGAGCCCATGTACTTCTTCCTCTCTATGCTGGCCATCACAGACATCCTGCTGTCCACCACTACTGTACCCAAAGCTCTAGCCATCTTTTGGCTCCATGCCCATGACATTGCCTTTGATGCCTGTGTCACCCAGGTTTTCTTTGTCCATGTGATGTTTGTGGGGGAGTCAGCCATCCTATTAGCCATGGCCTTTGACCGCTTTGTAGCTATCTGTGCCCCCTTGCATTATACAACAGTGATAACATGGCGTGTTGTGGGAAGGATTGCTCTGGCCATTATCACCCGAAGCTTCTGCATCATCTTCCCAGTGATCTTCTTATTGAAGCGGCTGCCCTTCTGCCGGACCAACATCGTCCCCCATTCCTACTGTGAGCATATTGGAGTAGCCCGCTTGGCTTGTACTGACATCACCATTAACATCTGGTATGGCTTCTCAGTGCCCATTGTCATGGTCATCTTGGATGTGATTCTCATTGCTGTGTCTTACTCACTAATCCTCCGAGCGGTGTTTCGTTTGCCCTCCCAGGATGCCCGGCACAAGGCCCTCAGCACTTGTGGCTCTCACCTCTGTGTCATCCTCATGTTTTATGTTCCATCCTTCTTTACGTTATTGACTCACCGCTTTGGACATAACATTCCTCGACATGTCCATATCCTGCTGGCCAATCTTTATGTGGTGGTGCCACCAATGCTCAACCCCATCGTCTATGGTGTGAAGACTAAGCAGATCCGGGAGGGCGTAGCCCACCGGTTCTTTGACATCAAGACTTGGTGCTGTGCTTCCCCTCTGGGCTAATGGCTCCCCATGAATCTACACTCCAAGCTTTATCAAGGAAAGTAGGCATGAAATACAGAGATTTTTCTGGACTGAGGGGGCTTTTACTTCTCTTCCTCTTTCTCTTCCTTCTTTGTTGTCATTCCCTTCCAAATTTTCTTTTTTTCCTCTTCTGGCTCTTCATCTTTGCCTCTTCTCCTGTTTTTTTGTTTGCTTTATCTTCTTCTCGTATATCTCTTCTCCACAACCCAGAGATAATAACTAAGTGTACATGCCTCTGATGTGAACATTTGGTATCTTCAGTAGACCAGACGTACTCCAGAAACACAGAGAACTGAACACAACATGGAATGGGTTATAAGCACATGGATGAAAATAATTTTATATTTAACATCTGAAGGGGTTCCAGTTTTTTTTTTAATCTCCAAATGTGTATCGATTGTTTGTACAGACTCAAGAAGTTCTCTCTCCTAACTTTTACAATGGCAGGTGTTATTTATCTATTCTTAAGTTTATTTATTTTTTTAAGATTTTTATTTATTTATTTGACAGCGAGAGAGAGAGACAGCGAGAGAGGGAACACGAACGGGGGGAGTGGGAGAAGGAGAAGCAGGCTCACCACTGAGCAGGGTGCCCAATGTGGGGCTCGATCCCAGGACCCTGGGATCATGACATGAGCCGAAGGCAGCTGCCTAATGACTGAGCCACCCAGGTGCCCCTGGCAGGTGTTTTTGAAAAACAGTCATGCATGCCCTTTTGCCATCTGGAAAACTGTTCATTCTTCAAGTTTCAGATAAAGAACTACCTTCCCTGAAAACTCTTCCCTGACTTTTCCAAGCAATCCAAGACTCCTATCTTTGTATATTGATTGCGTCTTGTGCAAATCTCAAAATATATTTAGTGAATTGTAATGGGTTGTTTCTTTATTTGTACCCCTAACTAACTGTAAACTCCTTGAAATCAGAAGTGTGTGTCATTCATATTTGTACTCCAGTGCATTATAAAATGCCAGGCACATAATAAATGTTTGAAAAATGAATGAGAGCACAATCACCTCCTGATGTTAGAGCATGCATTTCTATTGTGCACTCAAATGATCAGCTAAATTAGTCTACAAACCAGTGATGAGTAAACAAGTTCCTCACAAAAGCAGTTTGGCATCAGGGAGGCAAATAAGCTGTAGAGTGCAGAGTTTCTTACTTCTTACACCTTTGCTGTAACACAGAGACCAGGGAATAGACTAGAGTAGGAAGAAACAGGGCTGTCTTGATTTTCTCTTCTAACCTGGCCTCCGACCCTTCTCAGTATTAGGAATTATAGCACATTGTTTCTGGCCAGGTTAGCAATTTGGAGTAGTCTCTTGAAGTTTAAAGTCTTACCCCTTATTCTTTCATGCTTTTCCAGAAGAGATCATATACACTCATTTCTTCAACCACCATTGACACAAATGAGTCCAACATCCCTCTCTCCATCCCTTTCTCCATCCCTCTCTCCATCCTTCTCTCTCAAAATCTTTTTTGAGTTTTAGATGCATAAATATACCTATCAACTGGATTTCTTCTCCAGGACATAGAGCTCCCATTCAGGCTAGCTTTTCTTACTATTCCATCCCTTTTTCTAGGAACTAGATTATGATTATTCCATCAACTTCACTGAGCTGGAAACCCTGGGGAGTTTCTCAACTTCTTCCTCTTTGTCCTGTTCCTCAAGAAGCTAATGATTATTACCAATATTGACTGTACCACTAAATAATTATGTGGATAATATTTGCAGTGCTGTCAGGATTAAAGCCCTATCCCCATTATTTTATAGCTGTGTGAATGTGTGAAACATATTTAATATTTTTAGTCCTATTTTTTTCATCTATAAAATGGGGATAGCAATAATACCTCATAGGGTTGTTGAGAAGATTACATGAAATAAACCATATATATAATAGTTGAGAAGATGAAATGAAATAAACCATATGTATAGTACTTAATACAATCCTTGGCTCATAGTAAGTATCTGAGAAATATTTAATTAATGCTAAGTTCTTAGTATTGTTAATTTTCCTTTAAACGTTGCCTCTACCAATTACTTACGTCGTTATCATATTTCACCTCAGATAACGCATTAGCTTCTTAATTGATTTCATTGTTTTCAGTCTTTTACACTGTAACCTAAATTATAAGCTGACTTGAAGTTAAACATTCTAAAAGGCAGAGCTGTCAAATACTCTCAAGTAATCTTCATTACTTACAGAAATGTTTTCCATAGACTGTTCTGCAGAAATAGCAGATATCATAATAGATGTTTTATAAAAAAGTTCCATGGTCAAATAAATGAAAAATGCTGACACTGTGGGTCATGCACATAGCTGTCCAAGGGAAGGCTAGAGTTTGCAGCATTTCCTGCAGTAATGTGACCATAGATATTTATGTCCACGTCCATACCATTTTTCTGATAGCACATCAATTTCATCTCTAAAATAACCATTAGCCACAGTTTAGAAATCACAGGGCAATAGAGTAATTTTTTTAATATTTTATTTATTTATTTGACAGAGAGAAAGAGATCACAAGTAGGCAGAGAGGCGGGCAGAGAGAGAGGGGGAAGTAGGCTCCCCGCTGAGCAGAGAGCCCGACGCGGGGCTCAATCCCAGGACCCTGAGATCATGACCTGAGCCGAAGGCAGAGGCTTTAACCCACTGAGCCACTCAGGCGCCCCGATGGAGTAATTTCTAAGCGAAGCATTAACTTACTAATGTAGTCCTAACTTACTTTTCTATTTCTGTCTCAAAACACACCACCAGATAGCAATCTATTAGTATATAATAGTATTAATAATTATAACTTAAAACAATAGCTAATGTTTATTATGGGATTAATCTATGCTGGGAACCATGTTAAGTGCTCTGCTGCATTAAGTTATTTAATCCTTACACAGCCTTATGAGATAGTACCTTTGCTATCTATTTTATACACAGGGGCACCCAAGTTTCAGAGAGGATGAATAATGAAGGCCACTCAGCTGGCAAATGGTAGAGTATTGATGTCAATTCCTTTTTGAAGTCTTCCCCAGACCCCCAAGTCAGAGGTGATTACTTTGTCCTCTGGCTCTCCACAGCAATGACATTTATGTTTCAACTGAAGGTTAATTACTCCATGAAACCATCAGAGCTTGGGTTCTGTGAGAGCAGAGAATATGTCTTACTCATCGTTATAGTTCCAACATCTAGCATGGGATTCACTATGTATATTTATGGATTGATTAATTTGAAATGTTGGTGAAGTGGTTGACCTCTGGACCCTTCACTGTTAAATATTATCTAATTTTATGACTGAAAATCATTTGGACACACATATACACACCACTTAGTTCCTTCTGATCTATTTCTTCTACATCTCCACAGGTTTCTATGTACATTGAGGTCTAGCAGGTATAAGCAGGGTTTCAGTGTTCTATGTACTGACCAGCAGCAACTCAAATCCGCTCTGTCCATTATCTTAACCAGAGACATGGAATCTTTAATAATGCAGTATGTACAGGCTGCTGTAGGTAGGGCATAGTGAGATCGCCCACCCTCTCTGGTTCCTGAGTGATCTCTGGAGATTTGTCCTGCTGGGGTCTGCCTCTTTCTAATTAAACCAGATGCTCCCTAAAGACCTAGTGGAGTAGAAGGTCTCTCCTTGCCCAAGGGATTCCTGTGGATGAGGTCCAAATACTGCCCTATTTCACTCAGCTTCTTTCACATGTTGAGGAAGAACTTTCTTTCTCTTGAACTGGGGTAAGTTTCTGGGAAGGGGATAAATATTTTGTTCCTAGTAATTTTAGGTTTGCTTGGAATAAACTTAATAAACTATTGATTCAGATGAAATCTTGATTCCTCTGGATAGTGTAGTATAAGTATATACCATCCAGAGTGTACATCTTGACATCTTGAGCTGCTACAGACATTTTTTACTATGCAGGGCTGGGAATATGACTAATATTTTTCCAGAATTAAAGTGGTTTAAAAAAATATTGAACACTGGGGGCTCCTGGATGGTTCAGTCGGTTAAGTGTCTGTCTCTTGGTTTTGGCCCAGGTCATGATCTCATGGGTCTTAAGATCAGCCCCATTTTGGGCTCCTCACTCATCAGAGAGTCTGCTTGAAGATTCTTTTCCTCTGTCCTTCCCCCAACTCATGAGCTGGCAAACACACTCTCTCTCAAATAAATAAATAAATCTTAAAAAAAACTAAAAAAAAAAAAAAAAAAAAAAAAA
>CM052884.1:51830101-51856828 GCA_028534135.1 Potos flavus | reverse complement strand
TGGGCTCTCTAATCTGTTCCACTGGTCCATGTGTCTGTTTTTGTGCCAATACCATGCTGTCTTGGTGATCACTGCTTTGTAGTCCATCTGGATTTTGACACTGGTCCCAGGACATCAGTTCTACTTCCTCCCAGCACTCACTCTCTCTCTCTCACTCTCTTCGCTTATGGTGAGATTTCCCTTTGTGGTATTTTCTATGACCTTTGATGCAGAGAAGATCTAGAGTCTGTTGGGATCATCATCCACTCTTTGGGAAAAGTCATATTATATATTTTATATATATATATTTATTTATTTATTATATATTTTGGATTTTACCAAAATGGAAAGGTTATGGAGTCAGGTGATCTCATTACTTTTCTTCCAGAAATCTTTCTTGGCTCCTCCATATATAGTGAGAGAGGTCAGGCTTTGTCAAATCACAATATAATTTATGTCACATTCTTGCCATATACAATTAATTTTTATTGTACTGACCTCTAGAAGAAGGAAAATCTGCTGCCTTTAATGTTAGACAAGCATCTGACAACATTAAAAAAAAATAGAAACTTATTGTACATATTATCGTTTTACTCTTTTGAAGTATACAATTCAGTGGTTTTTAGTATATTCATAGAATTGTGCAACTATCACCATTATATAATTCCAGAACACTTTCATCCCCACAAAAGAAATGTTATCCATTAGCAGTCATTGCCATTCTCCTACACCCAACATCCCCAGCCTCTGACAAACACTAATCTACTTTCCGTCTCTGTGGATTTGCCTATTACACACAATTCCTATAAATAAAATTATACAATATATGACCTGTTACTTCTGGCGTCTTTCAATTAACATATTTTAAAGGTTAATCCACATTGTAGCATGTGTCAGTACTTCATTCCTTTTTTTTTTAACTTCATTCTTTTTTATTGTTGGACAATATTCCAAAATATGGACATACTTCATTTTATTTATCCATTCATCAGCTGATGCATGTTTGAGTTATTTCCATGCTTGTAATTTTTAAGTGTAAATTGCTTCCATTAAAAACAATGTATATAGTTCCACTTAGTCAGGAACTACCTCTCATATTTATTTTGTTTACAAAGTTTTTATTTCTAGACAGTTTGAATTTTTGTTCACGTGTTAGCTAAAAAATTATATTTCCTAATGAAAGAGGGAAATTGGACTGCAACCTGGGTCTGTTGGTTTTCAAAACCTGTGCTCTTTTGTAATATGACATATCACATTCTTCAAGTTTGTGTCATATTTGGGACACATTCTTATCTAACCCAAACACCCTCTGGAAGCCTACTCTGAGTTCCTGGGCCCTAAGAGCATATACCATGGGGTTGAGAGCTGGAGGGATGATAATGTTGAGCACATTTAGAAGAACAGGGAAGATGGGAACTGCTTTTCCTGCCAGATGGGCTATAGACACTACCACAATGGTTGTGTAGAAGAAGAAGATGAGGATGAGATGGGAACTGCAGGTGCTCAGAGCCTTGACTATTGCCTCAGTGGAGTTCAGCCTCAGCACGGAGCGAAAGATCAGAACATAGGAAATAAAGACTAGAACCATGTCACTTCCACCAAGGACCCATGCCAAAGCCAACTGATAAAACCTATTAATGGTAATATCATCACAGGCCAAGCCGGTGACCCCTGGGTTGGAGCACATGCAGTGGTCAATTTCATTCCTGGAGCAATAGTGTCTCTGGGCAGCCAGTACAGGCACTGGGATGGTCAACAGCACGTTCCTAAGCACCATGAACACTGTGCCTTTTACCACAAAAGCTTCAGTAACTATGGAGGAGTACTGAAGTGGGTGGCAGATGGCTACATATCTATCCACAGCCATGCAGAGGAAGATGCCTGACTCCATGCTAATAAAACAGTGAACAGCATAAATTTGAGTAAAGCACTCGGGGAGGCTAATGGCCTTGACATCAAACCAGAAGATGGCCAGAATCTTGGGCGTGATGGTAGTAGCCAAGCCAATGTCCACTATAGCCAGGAAACTAAGGAACTGATACATGGGCTGATGCAGGTTATGCTCATGGTGAACAGTGATCACAATGAGAATATTGGCACCAAGAGCTAAGAGGTATATCAGAGCCAGTGGCAGGGAGAGCCAGTGCTGCCATTCGTGAATGCCTGGGAGCCCCATCAGGATGAACATAGACACTTGAACTCTTGAGCTGTTGGGTACATTCTGGGAGGTATCCATATCTTGGGGCATCTGAATTGGTAGTGTCTGCCTGTAGATCAAGGGAAACAAGAAGGAAGCTTGATTAAGTGTCCAGCTGAGATTCAGATTTAATTTAAAGATATAAGATTCAAAAAAAAAAAAAAGATATAAGATTCACTCATAGTCCCTTTCATCATGATATTACACCATGTCCCTTGTCTCTGGAAAATGTTCAGAAGAGAGTAACTGAGATGGCCAAAATAAGCCCTAAAAGGAAGATTACAGAAGAAACAAAATCAGAGGGGAATCAGTTACAGGCTTCATGTCACTCAGTGGCATTTTTCTACCTGGAGCAAGAGGGTATAGACAAAGCGGGAGACATAGTCATGAATATTCTGATTTCTCAGGAGTTAAACACTAAGGACAGAATAGATACAGCCCTTCTTGGAGGTCTTCCAAGGAAGAACAAGAAATCAAAACAGGAATTATCATAATGGTTTTGTTTTGCATAGGGTTTAGATGTTTTCACAAAAACTCCTTTGAAAAAGGCCTTTTTCAAATTTGAGGAAATTGAAGTTCACAGAAATTAAGTGATTTATTTGAGGTTATAGTTTTAAATGATAAATGCACTGGAGCTAAAATCTTAGTATTCTGTACTTCTATGCAAATTTTTTTAAACTATTCCTGATGGCTTAGTAAAAATGATTCTTTTAAGGTATAAACCCTTTTCCCTTTTTGATTATAAAAGTTAATTGAAAACATTAAAACTATATTTTTCAATTTATTGATTTTTTTAATAAGATATATAAGATGATTAAATCAGTAACAACTTTCCTACCACTTCCAGATTTTAGTAGGACTTTTCCAAGAGCATTATTTTTAAAAATGCATAATACCATGTATTTCCTTAAATGAATTTTAACACGTAGTAGATTTAATTACCATCATTTCTGTGTGTGTGTGTGTATATATATATATATATATATTTTTTTTTTTTTTTTTTTTTTTTTTTTTTTTTTTTTTTTTTTTTTTTAGATTTTATTTATTTATTTGACAGAGAGAGAGAGAGATCACAAGTAGGCAGAGAGGCAGGCAGAGAGAGAGGGGGAAGCAGACTCCCTGCTGAGCAGAGAGCCCGATGCGGGGCTCAATCCCAGGACCCTGAGATCATGACCTGAGCCGAAGGCAGAGGCTTAACCCACTGAGCCACACAGGCGCCCTTCTGTATATATTTTGACATTTAAATATTTAGATATTTATACTTAAGTGACATCAATGTTTACCATAATAACTTTTCATAACAGTACCTCCCCATTTATGAGGTCTTTATTTTTATTCAAATCTTGCATGGCTATAGAACATTTTCAAGTTATTTTAACAGCAAGGGAAAATAGGCAGTATATCTTGAGTGAATTAGAAAATCATCTTAAATTCAGAATTTTGATTATTATTCTCATTACATTTTTTCCCCTGTTTTTAACGGTTTATTACAAAAATACGTAACTCATTTATCTTGAATAGATTTTGATCAATGGGAAGAATATATTCGTATTGTTTTATTTTTCTTCAAACAGTAAAACAATAGTTTTAGTTTCTTTTCCCATTGAGTACTGATGCCTCCTTTTGTGTGCAGTAAGTTTTTATATTTATTCTGTTTCATTTTTCTATCTGTGCATTTTGGTATTACCACAGTGAGCAGAACTTCTCTAGATTTATAAGAAATTTTGATGTGGAAATGCTGGTGTTTGGAGCAAATTGTCAAGAAAGAATTTTGAGATGTTTTTAGTGCAAAAGTGTTGTTTTATTAAAGCACAGGGGCAGGACCCATGGGCAGGAAGAGCTGCATTGGAGTTGTGAGGGGTGGCAGATTATATACTTTCAAGTTGGAAGGGGGTTAGGGATAGCCTAAGTCTCTGAATTTTAGAAGCGAGATTTTTCAGGGGGCTAGCTATTGTTAGCAAAAGGTCATTTATTACTGTCTAATAAAACCTTAGTTATGAAACCCTTCAGATGTATATCAGTGGGCCATATGTTTGGAGGTTGACTGCTAACCTATATCTTGAGGTATAGAAATAAAGAAGTTTCCAAAGGAATTTTTTTTCTGGTTGTCAAATGATCCTTTATTGAAATATTTGCCTTTGCAGTTCTTCACTAGCTGGGCATTCCACTGCACCACTCTTGATGCCATCTAGGATGTCATGAGGGTCGTGGCATCAGCATGGCAGCCCACAGACTGGGCAGTCCCCAGGATCTCTTTAATGGTTCCAGAGAGATCTCTGGCTAAAAATCAATGCTGCATCTGCCAGGCAATATTGGCAGTCTCATCAAAAGTGATATTTCCACTGTGCTTAATATTTTTCTGCTTCATTCTGTCTCTTGGTGGTTCCTTGAGGGCTTTGATAATTAGGAAAGAGGCAGAAGGTACTGCTTCAATATGGGCTTGTCTGTTCTGAACGGTCAGTTTCACTGTCATCCTCAGACCCTTCCAGTCACCACTTGCCTTGGGGATGTCATCACCAGCCCTTTTTGAAGACAGACCCAATGGGCCGACCTTCAGGGCCAGGGCATATGTGGCACCAACTTTGCCACCGGTTCACCTCAGGAATAGGACTTTGATCTCACTGGAGTTGAACTTGGGTGGCATAGTAGAGGTGGCTGGAGTCTGATGAACCTGGATTCAGGACGACTGAAGTCAGTTGCACTTTTGCCTCCTCTGAGCAAAGGAATTTTTATATGTAATAGTAGACTTACAGGATCCTGGCAGTTGGGATAATGTTAAGCTAAGATTGCCTTTTGCCCTGGGCAAAATATTAACATCAAGGCAGTTGAGTTCCTAGACAAAGTCACTCTGCCTGTCTTAAGGACTTGTCAATGGGCTTTAAGTTGTAAGGAAATTTAATTTTTTTTCTTTTGCCTTTGTTCCCCACATCAATTTGACATATAATAGATCTTTTTTCCACTTAATATTTTACATTATAATTTTAAAACTCTTATGTTTAGACTGCCAGCAACACCTTAAATTCTTTTGTTGATTTCAAAAATAACCAAATTTAATTTGGATCCTATGAAATTCGAAAACTAATTTATAAAAATTAACACATTCCATATATTGGCTATTGTAAATAATGCTGAAATAAACATGGGGTGTGTATATATATATATATATACACATATATATATATTTAGTGTTTATATATATATATACACATATGTGTGTGTGTGTGTATATATATATATATATATATATATATATATATATATATATTTGAATTAGTGTTTTTATTTTCTTGGATAAATACCCAAAGTGGAATAGATAGATCATATGGTAGTTCTATTTTTAGTTAAAGTTTTTTTTCCTTTTATTCAGCAATTTGATTTGTCTCTTACTTTACTTAAATTTTCATTTACATCTGTCACTAAAACCTATTATTTATTTCTCAACATTTCAAACTTTACTTATTTATTTATTTTTTAAAGTTTTTATTTATTTGTCAGATTGAGAGAGAGAGGGTACAAGCAGATGGAGAAGCAGGCTTCCTGCCAAGTAAGGAGCCCAATGTGGGACTTGATCCCAGGACCCTGGGATCAGGACCTGAGCTGAAGGCAGATGTTTAACCAGCTGAACCACCCAGGCATCCCAACATTTCAAACTTTAAAAGCAAAAAAACCCTATATTTGAAGTTTTATTAATGGAATTTTTTCCTCAAGTTTTTTTTTTTTTAAGATTTTATTTATTTATTTATTTGAGAGAGAGAGAGAGAGAAAATGAGTAAATGGGGGGAGAGATGGGGGTGGGGGGAGGGAGAATCTCAAGGATACTTTCCACTGTGCGGGGAGCCTGATGCAGGACTCGGTCCCATGACCCATGAGATCATGACCTCAACTGAAATCAAAAGTTGGACACGCAACTGACTGAGCCATCCAGCTGCCCTCCTAGAGTTTGTTTTCTAATTAATTGTTGCTAGTACATAGGAAACTTGCTGATTTCTGTTATTTTGCTTTGGATTAACTTCAATATTTTATTGTCCACTGCAAATACTTTTTAGTTCATTTTTTTCTCTTTGATTTTCTAGTAAGACCTCATTAGTGCTATAAAAATGATAATTTGGAGCTCTACTTTCCAAATATAGCTCTCATTTATGTTTTTCTGCTTTGTTTTAATCAGAACAACATAAAACAATAGTGCTATCAGCCAATCTTGTTTTCCCCCATTGGTAGATTTACTAAAATATTCTACATTGAGAATGGTCTTGGTTTTTGTGTTTTACAAATAAAACCAATACTGCAAAAGTTCCAAATCATTGAAAAATTGAGACTCATGATTCATAATATCCTTTTATTTTGGGAATCTTTGCCTTATAGTTTATTATTCAAGAATCACTTAGCTTGGTCATTTACTCACCAAAACTTTACTGAGCACCTCCTGGGTGCCTGACACTGTGGCAGCCAATGGGTTTTCTTTGCACATTCCCCTGGCTGGAGAGCCCCACTGTCTGCAATATGGCCATGTCAGAACTCAGCCACAAATTCCCAGATTAGAGCTCTTAACCTCTGCCCAGGTGAAGAGATTGATGGAAGGTAAAGAAAGGCAAGTTGAGAAATCCAAGGACAGTGAGCCAGATTCACAGACAGGGACAGAATCCTGAGACGGAGACTGCCTCCATTGATTCCCCTCCCAGGGTCCATGACAGTGGCTGATTTACTTACTACTTCAGGAGGGGCCATGAAGATGCCCCCCAGGCTGGTTCTTCCTTCTTTGCTGCTTCCCCTCTCCTGGCTGTTGCTGCTTGTGCTGGGCCTTTTGTTTCTCAGAGCAGATGTGGCCCTACCACTACTGGGGTTTGGGATGTGAATCACAGCTCTGAAATCACCTGGTCTTGGTCTGATCCCCCCCTCCCCGGGCTCACCCCATGGCACTCCTCAGTGCCACCCAGCCGCCCCTGAAGCAGGTGTCTCACTCCAGCAGAAGGTTCCCCAGTGACTTTGGAGGCCTGTCTTGGAGGCTCTGGGAACAAACCTAGTCCCAGGACATGGGCCCAGCAGGTGGACAGCTCTGCCAGGTTGAATTGTCAGAAGAAAGTGTGTTTGCCCTTCTTGTCTAGGCTTGGTTTCCTCCCTACTCACTCTAGCAAGTAGTCAGTTCTGTTGTAATGGGATGCAGGAGTTCTTCAAACCCACTGTGCTATGTAAAACTCCACAAGAGAAACCACAGGATTTATGGAAAAATGGACTTAGGAGCATAGTGTTCAGAAACATTATCAGTGACACATAAAAAAGATAGAAAACTAGGATAAACCTAGCAGAGTTTGACACATGTTAAATGGTTAAGGAAATACAAATACTGCAATGAAGACAACACTTTACTTTGAGAAGGACATGAAATTTGCTTGTGGAAGTGGGCGGAAGGGCTGCAGTTTGTGAGCTATGGTGAAGTGGTAAAAAGAGCTCTGTCTGAACTCAGAAAGTTGTGATTGAGGGTAAGAAGCTGGTGGGCATTAGGAGTGTGTGTGCGTGTGTGTGTGGGGGGTATATCCTAGGATGCTCACTCTCAGCTCGAGGCAGTTTTCTGTGTTTGGACTGCACAAAGGCAGAGGTGAAATCCGATTATCCTCTAATTGTTTCCTAATGTATCAAACCAAGTGATACAGCAGAAGGGACTGTATCCTCCTTAACCTGTGTCCACAGTCTTCCACTCTCCTGAATCTTCCACCTCAATATTTGAGGGTTCCAAGGACTCAGAACTTCACAAAATCTTCTGCACACACATGTGCCTGGATTTTTCCATGGCACTTCCCAGTAGCACCCCGTATCCCCAGTATCTATCTTTCCCTGACTCAGTCTCTTGTAAGAGTCATCTTTGTATATTGCTTTCAATTCCTCACCTTTATACCTATGACTGTAAAAATCTGTCTTACTGCTATATTGAAACTGCTTTTGCTGATGACTTCCATATTACCTAATTGAATGAGCATTGCGGTAGATAGAGTACTAATAGGGAACAGATGGCGCACTCAAACTAGGATAATTTAAAAAACTTTTTAATTGAAGTATAATTGACATATAATATTATATTAGTTTCAGATGTACAGCATAATGATTCAACATTTGTATATATTGGGAAGCGATCACCAAAATAAATCCAGTTACCGTCCATCACTATACATAGTTACAATTTTTTTTTTCTTGTGATGATGTTCAAGAGTTACTCTCTCTTGGGAACTTTCAAATATGCAGTACAGTATTATTAACTAGAGTCACCATGCTGTCCATCACATCTCTAGGTCTTATTTATTTTATAACTGAAGTTTGTAACTTTTGACTACTTTCCTGTGCATTTTGTCACCCCACTCCTGCATCTGGCAACCACCATCTCTGCCTGTTTTCTGTATCAGTGAGCTTTCTTTTTTTTTTAATCCTACATATAAGTGAGATTATATAGTGTTTTTCTTTCTCTGTCTGACCTAATTTCACTCAGCATAATGCCCTCAAAGTCCATTATGTTATAAATTGCAAGATTTCAGTTTTTATGGCTGAATTACCATTCACTGTGTGTGTATGTGTGTGTGTATGCACGTGCGTGTGTGTATGTTTTTGTATGTGTGTGTATATTGCATATTTTTTATCCATTCATTCATAGATGGATATTTAAGTTGTTTCCATATCTTTGCTATTGCAAATAATGCTGAAATGAATATGGCGGCACATACATGTTTTTGAATTAGTGTTTTCATTTTCTTTCGGTAAATACCAAGAAATGGAATTGATAAATTATATAGTAGTTCTATTTTCAATTTTCTGAGGAATCTCTGTACTGTTTTTGATAGTGGCTGTACCAATATACATTCCCACCAACAGTGTACAAGTGTTCCCTTTTCTCCACATTCTTGCCAGCACTAATTATTTCTCAAATTAGAACGATTTGAATAGGATAATTCAAATTAATTGAATTAGAATAATTCAAGAAGAATTTACTTACTAAGTATAAGGACATCACTAGTAAGATCCTAAGTGATAGTGTAGTTACCTATGGCTAGTAACAGCACTTGTCATCACCTCTGGATGTGAAAGCATGGGTCCGTGGAATCCTGAAGTAGAGAATTGGCACAGAGAAATTTACCTTGAGAGGAGCTTTTTTGATTGATGATGTTGAATTTATCCTATCTCTTTAGGTGTGAGTTTTGCTTATTGACTTTAATGCCACTCTTTTGTGTTGATTTTGCTCAAGTATCTGGTTGTATTTAGTGTTAAATAAAATTGCACTGGACAGGATGAGCAAGTGAAAGTTGATCATGTTTTATATGATTGTCAGCAACGGGGGAAGAGAGCACAGATCAAGTCTGGATACCCAGTTCCACTAACACCAGAGGCAGAGTTGAGCTGGGGTAAAGTGTCAGGTGGAATGAGTTTAAGCCCTGGGGTGAGCAAGTGGAAATGTACTGGAGGACTTCAGTGGGAAGTTGATCAATGGGATGTGTCAAGTACATTGAATTATTCCTGAGATTGCCAATGTTTTTGTCTGTGATTAGGCCATCTGTGTTTGCCAAATGGCATCCTTCGAAGTTAGGCTGGTACCCTCTACAGGGACTGGGAAATGGGGTGCTATCTCTTTCAGTGTTTAAACCTCAAGAGATAGTTCCCAGGTTCTTGAGAAAGACATTTCCTACGTTGCAAAACTGGCAAGAGGTTAGAAGACATATACACTGCAAAGGGGCAAAGAAAGAATTTACAAGTACAAGTTTTCTGAAGCAAATGCCCAAAGAAAATGGAGACCAGGGGCTTATTGTCAGGAAGAAACCTGTGTAAAATTTAGGCCAAGCCATTTTTGTCTCTGGTTGGTTGGTTTTCTTTCTAGTAGGCAATCTCGGGATTGCTGTATTTGTTTCATGGAACCTGTTTTAAGAGAGATATGAGGTATGCTAATATTTTGATTTATGCTTGAGCTTACTCCCCATGCTTCATGGGGCATGGTCATTTGTAGCCATGTGGGTCACTGTTATGTTTTATGACCTAGTCTCCAGTGTTCTGGAACAACCACCACTGTTTCTTGACTTTTGGCCTATTTCTTGGTTCAGGAGTATATGTGTGGCAGGAGAGAGCTGCCTGGATACTTCTACTGTGCTACTCATGCATCACTGAGTTGGTTTTCTCATAGTCCCCTGCTTCTCTTAGGCATTTATCAGTCTGAATCTACCATGCACCATTTGGGCTTTCATTTTTTCACAATTCCATCACAATTGCTTTTCATCTTTGGAGTTTCCCCATTGTGTGTGTGTGTGTGTTTCATCAGTGGCTCGCCCTTTGTTTTGTGTTATTAGTTGATGCTATTAATTGATATATTATTACGTATGTTCTCAGTGATTGCTAGGTTTTGGAGTGGGAGTAGGGAGCTGTAGTAAGTGTTGAGTTTGTCATATTGATTCAGAGATTTTTGGAACTTATTCACTCTTCGGAATTTTTGAGACTTTCTTCATAGCCCAATACTTTATCAATTTTTGAAAATATTGCATGAAAAGAATGTGATGTGTATTACGTTTTTACTGGGAATTAGTTTATTCAGAACCCATTCAAACCCACCTTTGCATAACTTTCCACTATCACAGAGCCTGGGAATCTAAAAGACTTGAAAAGACTTGACTTTTAAGTCTTTCTTGCAACTAGAGATGAACATCAGACTCATTTCTGACCAGTCAGATGTGAGTAAAAGTCTATTGAGACTCCTTTTAAATTTCTTCCTTCTTCTCTGGAATATGGAGTTGAATTTGGAGGATAGTAGTATAGTTTAGAATGGCAGAACAGAAAGTAGAAAGAGCCTGGTCACCTGATGGCATAGTAGAGCTCTCTTAATATCTGAGAACTGCCTGATTCCTTGTGTGTGTGTTTGTGTGTGTGTGTGAATGCATATGCATATGTATGTTATGAGATAAATAAACTCCCAATCTGGCTAACCACTATACTCTGTTGTCCTTTATATACAGCTAAACACAACCCTAATTGACAGCTTTTTTTACTAACAGTAAGGAAGCATGTTTTCCCTTTTTGATGTTTTGTGTCATTGTGCTGTCCAGTCCATGGTCATGACTCCTAGTTTCTGTTTACTTTTTACTCACTCTCCAGAAAATGGACTGTCTTAATCTGAGCAGTTAATGTGAAAAAGAACAACAAAAAAGAGGTCTAGTGAGAAATTGTTAACATTTAGTTAATTGACAGAGGATACTGAGAAAAAGGGTATAAAAATCTATAACCTGGGCATCCAAAATACATGTCTTAATTTAAATTAAAAAAAAATTTTTTTTTTTTTCCTTTTCCTATTTAGAGCCAATGCAGGCTTTGTAAAGAAGTCACTACGCACTTAAGAAGTCTGGAATTATGCTCCACCTACTTGAGGGTGGTGTAGCTACATAAATTATTTGGAAATTTTCTGCATGAGAGGTTTGTTTATTCTCCTCTATGTACTTATTTATTAGATCACTTACGTACTCATGGATACTTACTTTGGACTTTAATTGTAATCTAATATGAGAACTTTTGACATGTAAAGAGCTTTGAATTATCACTCCTGTCCTTAAAATAAAAAAAAAGCCTGAAAAAAAAGGAAATTCGGTGACTTTTCATAAGCCCATCAAGGAAGTGACATTACAAGGTAACTATCACCCCCTAATTTGGAGACACAGGTGAATACAGAGAATCTGGCTAGTTGGAGCAGAAGGTGCTGAAGGCATGGACTGGTAGGTACTTCAAAGATAATTTTGACAAATCCTGAGTATGAGTGTGGTCTAGCACGAGAATAAGGAATATTTGGGGGTTGTGGTCTTAGGCAGGTCCCACACTTTAAATCCAGCAATCCCAGCAGATTCTCACAGTAAAGATCCAAAAAAGGTCCCCTGGCTCTGGCAGGGGGAGGGGAAAAGTTAACATTGTGAAATAATCCCAGAGCATTCTCCATGACAAAGTTCTCATCTCCAGGAGAAGAGATGTTATTAGAGTCATATCCCACCTAGAGGAAGGGTATTCCTCTAACTCCAGGAAGTCAGTTAGCCTTGTGACCTCAGTTCTCTGATGGGTCCAAGAAAAGTGTTTGGTTTTCCAGCTTCTTGATGTAAGGATGTAAGGATGGGAATGACTCTTCTAAATTTCTTTATAAATTGGAGCTGAAAGGAAGTCTCATGTAATTTTTACTAATTTGTTAGTTTTCCAGTCTCTCTATACCCATTTAAAGATGTTTTGTGTATCATTTCTACTTGTACTCACCAGGAGTCTTTGTCTGAATTATCCTATTAGCCTTTAGTGGAAGTGGAAATCTAATCTCTTGGGTGGCCATAATAGAAGAAATTCTAGTATCTTTCTCTTGGGACTTATTTTTTGCTCCCTGAAATGTCAAAGGATCCAAACACTGTGTGGAAAGAATAACAGGCAATTTGACCCATCCAATAGTGCAGTGCTGTTTATCAGCAGTCAATGCTTCTGTTCTTGGTATATGGGATGGTTGTAGGATAGTCGAGTGCAAGGGTCAACAAAGAATTCTTGAGACTCAGGTGCAAATTAGTAAATTTATTTGAGAAGCACAGGGACAAGACTTGGCAGAAAGAGCTGCCCTTTTTGCTGAATGAAGCTGGTGTTTATATGCTTTGTGCTCAAGAGGGAGGGGACATGCAGGGCATATTAGATCACAAATGTTTCTTCAAATTTCTACTTGTAAAACTACTTCCATGAGATTTCTCTGATGCTTATCATTCAGTTCAATATTAATTATAGGTGAATATATATACAGTCATGAGACCCTTTAAGAATGTAGCAACTAGTGCATATTTAATCCCTATCAGGACTATGCAGGCTCTAGATCAGCCTTCCAGTCTAAAGGTGAACATTTTTCTATTTCTATACCTTATCAAGATTGTGGTGTCTAAATGGAGTTTCCGTTGTGCCTATCAGATCGGGGCCCCCAAATGTTGGGTGATGATTGGGAGGAAGCCAGTGGCAAGGTGGGTAAAGAATTCCGCTGAGGCAGAACAAAGGAGATAGAAGTTTATTGACTACACTGTAAGGGAGCAGTGTACAGGACAGCAGAGGAGGGTTGTCTGCAAGGAGGTGGTGGATGGGAGCTTTTTTTAAAGGGGTTAAATGAGGAGGTGTGGCAATGTGTGGAATTCTCTCCTTTTTGGTAACTGTGCTTGATTGTAAATAGCCCATTGTTCAGTTAGGGTGTATGGATATTTTGAGGTGGGTGGCCTAATAGGCCTGTTTATATTTAGTCAGGTGGTCGCCGTGGGCCCTTTCTATATTCCTTTGCTCAACCCTGTTTGCCTAAAAGCAGCCTCTATAAAGATCACTGTTAAAAACAGGTGAAAACACATGGTCCAATTCTGCCTTGTCTATAGGTATAACAAAGGCCTGCTATCCAACTCACTCTGTTAAAAGAAAGATAATTTCTTGAATTTTAATGGCCCAAGTTTCTTAGTCCTGGGCTCTGTGATTTTGTGATTTGTAAGGAATATATATTTTGGTCACTTAGGCGACCAAAGGGGTTTTTCCTCTGTATTTGGTCTTCATCCATTGTTTCCAGCTCAAGGCTCCTAAAGCCCTTGGAATTTCCTGTGATAAGGGAGCTAAAGGTTGCTTTTGTTATGTTAATGAGGTAACTTTTGGAATGTCCTTATGTACTCTAAGGATAGGCCCACCTCTGGGGGGGGTTGGGGGGCGGGGTGGAGTGGGTCAGGGGGTGGGGACTGGAGGCTGAGTCAGCAAATGGCCCCTGACTTAGTTATGACTATGTAATGGAATCCCCATAAAAAAAGGCCTGGGTTCGGATCTCTTCCCAGTTGGTGAACACATGTTGATGTGGGGAGAGTGTTGTGCCTGGAGAAAGGGTATTGAAGCTCTGTGCCCTAATGATGTGAAATGTTGGGGTTCAGGAGTGAATGGTCAATAAAAAATTCTTGCGGTGTCTTTGGTGCAAAAACGGTGGTTTTATTAAAGCATGAGGACAGGACCTGTGAGCAGAAAGAGCTGCATTGGGGTTGTAAGAAGTGGCTGATTATATACTTTCAAGTAAGGAGGGGGTTGGGGATAGCATAAGTCTCTAAGGAATTTGGAAGCAGGGTTTCCAGGACCTTGAGGAGCTAGCTGTTAGGAAAAGGTCATTTACTACTGTCTAGTAAAACTTTAGTCATGAGACCCTTCAGATGTCTATCAGTGAGCCATATGCTTGGAAGAAGATTGTTAACATACATCCCTGGGGCGTAGAGAGAAAGGAAGTTTCCAAAGAGATTTTTATATGTTAAGACTTACAGGATCCTGGAGATTTAGGCTAATGTCAAGCTAAAGTTGCCTTTGCCTCTAGCAAAGTATTAACATCAAGGCAGCTAAGTTCCTGGAGGAAGGTCACCCTGCCTGTCCCAAGTACTTGTCAATGGGCTGAAAGTTATAAGGAAGTTTAATTTTTTTTTCTTTTGCCTTTGTTGTCCACATCACTTAACACATACATTGCCTGCCACCTTGCCCACTGCATCTTGTCCATCTGGCTATTCCTGACATATCTTTTTATAATAAACTGGTGATCTAGCAAGTAAAATGTTTCTCCGAGTTCTGTGAGCTGCCCTAGCAAATTAATGGAATTTGAGAAAGAGGTCCTGGAAACCTCTGATTATAGCAAATCTGTCAGAAGTACAGGTAACAACCTGGACTTGTGACTGGTGTCTGAAATCCAAGGAAGGGTCATTGTGATGTGGTTTTGTAATACAGGTGATGTTCGGTGGGGGGGGGGGGGGGGGGCGGAGTCTGGATCCAGTGACCAAGAAAGAATTCTTGAGCTGTCTTTGGTGCAAAATCGTGGTTTATTAAAGCACGGGGACAGGACCTTTGGGTACAAAGAGCTGCTGCCTAGGGTTGTGAGGGGTGCCTGATTATATACTATGGGATTGCGGGAGGTAAGGAAACAGGGAGGTTTCCAAAAGAGCCTTCATGTACTAAAGAAGACTCATAGGGTACTGGAGGCCCTAGTCAGGTTAAGGTTGTTCTTCCCCTCTAGTAAGGCATTAACATTAAGATAGTTGGGAGATTCCTGGAAGAATGTCACACAGGTCCCACCCAGGAGTGGGGGTGGGGGGGAAGCTGCAGGGTGTCAGCTTGTGCTTTGTCTTCAGCCAGCCTTCTGCTCCCTCATCAGTTGGAACCTCCAGTCTGTATCTGGTTGGTCATGAGCACAGGTCAGACAGTCTCGGCCTTGCAATTAGGCATCTGAAGCAGAAGGTAGGGTAAAGGCAGTCTTGTAGGACTGAACCCTTAACCTGTGCTGTTTCCCAGTAGATAGTGTTAGAATTGGGTTCAATTCTCAGACACACTGCTGGGTGTGTGTGTGTGTGTGTGTGTGTGTGTGTGTGTGTGTGTGATGGGGAGCAGAAGGCAAGCTAAAGACAAAGCACAAGCTGACACCCTGCAACCTCCCCCCCTACCCCAACTCCTGGGTGGGACCTGTGTGACATTCTTCCAGGAATCTCCCATCTATCTTAATGTTAATGCCTTACTAGGAGGGTAAACAACCTTAACTGGACAATGGCAAGGCCTCTGGTATCCTGTGAGTCTTCTTTAGTATATGAAAGTTCTTTTGGAAACCTCCTTTTTTCCTTACCTCCCCCAACCCCACAGTATATAATGAGCCACCCCACCTAACCTCACCTATATTCTAAAACCACATCATGTGGAACCCTCTCCTCTCCATCTCCATGTTGAAATTGGGTCCGGGAACCCTACAAGAGGCTTCTAAGTTTATTGGCATGTGTTAGGCTTTTCTTTCCAAAGTCTGCCATAATGCCATGTGGTTAGGTCAGGGGAATTTCCCAAACTCATTCACATGTCACTTTGGAGCCCAAATTCCACGCTTGCTGGTCTATATTCTGGCGTTAAAATAAATAAATAATTTTACCAACTTTCTCTTCTCTCTGTCCACAAACTTGTATCATTTCTCTTATAGGGAAAGATCTACTCTGGAGAAATTTACACTGTCTTTATACTGCCAGTGAACTGCAGCAACTCACTGGGATTTTCTTAATTCACTTGAGAAGTTCAAGTAATGTTGACTGGGATATTCTTAGGGTTTAATGCAAATTAACTCAAGAGTTGTTTAAGAGTTTGTAAAGTGACAAAATAATTCCCATCAAATTCTTAACTTATATATGACTAACAGGGTTCTCTAGAGGGACTCTATAGCATTTAAAATGTTCTATATTTTCCATTGGACAGGAAAATTGCTGCCAACTTTTAAATGGAATTTTCTTTTATTAATGGAGAAGTGATAACACAATTTCATTTAGTTAGGTAGTATTCTTTTTTTTTTTTTTTTTTTGTCATCTTAATTTCTGTTTTTAAAGTTAGCAGCAAGGTTTACTAAAGAGAAGTGTTAAGAGCAGGGACTCTGGAGCCTGACTGCTTGTGTTCTAACCTCACTCTGCAACTTCCTTCCCAAACCTTGGCCAAGTTTCTCAACTTTCTTGCCCCATCGGCAACATATATAAATAACAATTGTACTTGTTTCATAGGGTTGTTATGCAATTATATGAGTTAATATTTGTGAAATGTTTAGAACAGTGCCTGGCACATAGTGTATGCTGTACAAAACAGGTAAATTAATATGAATTGATGTTCCTAGCAATTGGGAGACATGGAATCTTAACCCAGGGCTTTTGCACTCCAAAGCCTGTGCTCTTTCTGTAATACCAGTTATAAAACCCTGCCATTTAAAGTTGGCTCACTTCCTGGACACATTGCCACCCAAACCAAGCACCTTCTGGAAGCCCACTCTCAACTCCTGGGTCCGGAGGGCATACACCATGGGGTTAAAGGCTGGGGGCATGACACTGTGTAGCACATTGAAGAGAGCAGGGATGACGGGAACCTTTCTTCCTGCCAGCTGGGTGACAGACACAACAATAACAGCTGTGTAGAAAAAGAGAATGAGGATGAGATGGGAACTGCAGGTACTCAGGGCTTTTGATGTTGCTTCAGCAGAGTTCAGCCTCAGGACTGAGCGAATAATCAAAGCATAGGAAGCAAACACCAGACCCATGTCACTCCCAACCATAACCCATGCCAAGGCCAACTGGTAAAATCTGTTAATTGTGATATCATCACAGGCTAGACTGGTAACCCCCAAATTAGAGCACAGGCAGTGGTCGATTTCATTCCTGGAGCAGTAGTGTCGCTGGGCAGCCAGTACAGGCACTGGGATGGTCAAGAGGCCATTCCTGAGCACCATGGACAGTGTGGCTTTGATCACAAACGCCTCAGTGACTATGGAGGGGTACTGAAGTGGGTAGCAGATGGCTATGTATCTATCGACAGCCATGCAGAGGAAGATGCCCGATTCCATGCCCATAAAAGAGTGGATGGCATAGATCTGAGCAAAGCACTCAGGGAGGCTGATGGCCTTGGCCTCAAACCAGAGAATGGCCAGGATCTTGGGCGTGATGGTGGTAGCCAGGCCAATGTCCACTATAGCCAAGATACTGAGGAGCCGATACATGGGCTGGTGCAGGGAAGGCTCATGTTGGATGGTGATTAAGATGAGGATGTTGGCACCAAGAGCTAAGATATAGAGCAGAGCCAAGGGCAGGGAGAGCCAGTGCTGCCACTCATGAATGCCTGGGAGCCCCATGAGGATGAACTCAGACACTTGGAACCTGGAGCTATTGGTTATACTCAGGGTGGTGTCCATATCATAGGATGTCTTCTTCTCAGCATCTACCTATGGATTAAGGGGAAATAAGAATAGACTGTGGTAAGCTCAGCTGAGGCTCAAAATTTGTGTAGAGGTAGAAGATTCATCCATAGTAACTCAATAAGTTCTTTTTCAACATAATGTATCCTCAACCCTCAACTTGGACCCTTGAAAAAAGTTTGTATAAGAACAATAGAAGAGCCAAAATAGATTCTAACATAACGATTTTTAGCAGAATAAAAGTGAAGATTTACTGGCTTTGTTTTCTGGAAATTCTGGGTAGGTTTGTGTGTGCGTGTGTGGGAGGAATGCAGACACACAGCAGAAGACTTGTACATTATAAAGAACCCAAAGTTAGAGGGCAGAGGTGTTTTCTCCATTGCTGGGGGTCTTCAGGAGGAGACCAAGCAGCCACAGGGAGAACCCTGACTGTGTTTTTCTTTTAAACAGTGCCTGTGGTTGACAAATGATTTCTCTACAAAAATCATGTCATTTAATCTTCAACAGAGGTTGATATTTACATATAAGGATACAGAGGTCGAATGATTTGTCTAGCAAAGAATCATTTGTCTAGTAAAGAATCATTTTTGAAGACTCTAATAAGTGAGAAAATTTGAGCAAAATTTTAATCTCTGGCATCAAATCCTATCTAAAAGGTCAGTATGTGTGGGAATATCACTATTTCGTCTTCTGATTATGAAAGTAATTTAATGACATGCATAAAGCTATATTTTAAAATTATCAATTTTATTAGTAGAAGCTTTAAGGAGAGAAAATTACCACCAGACTTCCCAGCACTTTCAGAGTTTTGTGTGATGTAAGTTTAAAGCAGTGGGCATTTATCGCACACATTTAGACCGTTTCATTTAAGTAATTTCACACCTCATTATTGGTCCTTTAAATACTCTGTCCTCCTCATTCTCACATTCTCAATTTTGTTCACTCTTGAACTATTGCCAACTATTTTCAAAAATTTGTATCAAAAAGCATACAGGCATTATGGTTTTGGAAAGCTTTAATACCTGAGAATTCTTTTTTTTTTTTTTCCCTTTTATTTGTGAGTAATGATTTCCCTTGTCAAATATTTAGGTATCAACATTGCCTTTCCAAATCTCTACCTTTGCTTCATTTGGTGGCATTAAGTATAAGATCAAGGCTCCATCCTTCACTTAAGAATAAATGACCATGCCATTTATAATTATAATAAACATATAGTACTCATGAAATTGAAAAAGAAAAATAAGAAAAAAATAAAACTAACACTTTTAGAAAACCAAAAACAGAAGTTAAGAAAAATAACCATAAATCAAAATCCTAACATGCAAAGGTAATGGTTTCTAACATTCTAGAGTTTTTAATTTTCAGCATTTTTCTTTGCTGAAAGGAAAATTTTTTTTACAAAGTTTCATGTAAGTGGAATTCTTCATCCTGTGCTTTTTCTTAGTACATATAAACTTCTTAGTACATATAAATTTCCTGATACATTGGGAAGCTTTATAAACATTTTTTTCAGTGGCCACTAAATGATATCATATGGTTTTTATAATATTTTCCACAATTTTTGTTTGGTTTTACATACTGCTTACAAATTTTAAAATACATATTATATATATATATTAGGATATATGTATATTGTACCTTACACAATTTTTAAATGTTTTCTTTCTAGGTCTTATAAACTTAAGTAGAATTCTTTTTTTTTTTTTTTTAAAGATTTTGTTTATTTATTTGACAGAGAGAGAGATCACAAGTAGGCAGAGAGGCAGGCAGAGAGGAGGAAGCAGGCTCCCCACTGAGCAGAGAGCCCGATGCGGGGCTCAATCCCAAGACCCTGAGATCATGACCTGAGCCGAAGGCAGAGGCTTAACCCACTGAGCCACCCAGGCGCCCCAACTTAAGTAGAATTCTTTATAGAAATCTTTTTTCTGTATTATCTCAACCAATTAATGGTTGCTGGTAAACCAAATACTTTGGGTTTACCATTTTATAAATTTTAATTTTGTTTGTTTTGTTATTTCTGTCTTGTGTATCAACCATTTTGCTAAACTGTTGTCAATTTTAAAATTTTTCCCATTAATACTCTTTTTCTGATTTTCTAGGTATAGCAAAAAGTTGCTTTCAGGGCATCTGGTTGGCTTAGTCCATAGAGCATTCAGCTCTTGGTACCAGGATTATAAATTAGAGTCCCATGTTGGGTGTAGAGATTACTTAAAGATAAAATCTTAAAAAAAAAAAAAGCACAACAAATACCTTTTTAAAAAAGAGTTGCTTGCAAACAGTGCTATTTTCCCTCTTTACAAATATTAATATATCTTAATCTTTGTTTCCTATCTCACTGAAACAGAAATTCATGATCAATGTAAAATAAGTATGATGGCAAATATCTTTCATTTTTTTGGTTGATTTAGTGGAACTCAGCTTCAATTTATATTAAATATGAGGTTTTTAAAAAACAATCATATGTCTTTTTATTGAGTGTAATAAAGCAATGTTTTGTTTGAAGTTGCTTTTTGTTCTAGGAATCTTGGGTGTAGGATTTATTATTCTAGGCCTGTTGGTTTATCATTGATTTACTGACAATCTTAGAATTCAGTCTCATTTCTCTCCTGTTTCCTAGTCACAGAACTTAATTTCTACAAGTCAAGAGCGTGAGAGAAGGGAGGTACTAGAGGTGAAGAATCAAATAAGGAAAGCCATAGAAGGCAAGAATAAGGCATATACTAACTAAACTCAGAGATGAAGAATAGAGTTTCGTACAGGGTGGTGGGAAATATCCGCCCCCTCACCTTTCAGAGTGCAGGTCATTGACTGGTTTACTTGCTACTTCAAGAAGGTCTTGGAAGAGACCTGCAATGCCTTCTGTAGCTGTGTCTGCTCGCCTGGCTTCAGCTGCGTTCAGCCTTTTGTTGTTCAAAACAGATTCCTGTCCTTGCTTGCCACCCCTGGAGTCTGCAGTTTTTGTATAAATTAGATCCATGAGATGCCTGATCCTGTTGTGGTGCTCTCTAGGCCTTCCCTACTTTATACCAAACATCCTCCAGGGTCTTTTTTGGCATTGCAATGGGAATACAACCCAAGTGTTCTTAGGGGTTAGTCACAAATGTTTGAGTCCATTCAATTCTAGTCCCAGAGCAGCCCACCAGATGGACAGCTTTTCACTCCAGGTTTCTCAAGGATTAATTCACTCTTGTCTGATGAATTAATTCACTCTTGTCTGAGTGATGAATTAATTCACTCTTGCTCTTCATTCTGGGAAGGTTTTGAAGTTTCCCTATCTCAAAATATATCTTTACTCTATATCCTTTCCAGAGATTTCCCCTATCTATTTCCTGCATCACAAACATTATTGCCCTCTTTATGTTGCTTCTTCATCCTCACTTCCTATAGATTTCTTGTGTCACTGCAACTTAATTTTGTTTTAGCATCACATAGAAATTGTTGTTGCTAATGATCTCCAGTGCCAAAAATATTGGATATTTTTTAGAACGTAATCTTACCTGAGCCCTCTCTACTATTTGTGTTGATCTTTTTTTTAGGACTATTTGCCTCTCTTGTCTTTCATGACATTGTAATTTTAGTGTTAATTAAACTGGAATAAAAGAGTGATATAGAATTTGTATTCAGATCAAATGTTCCTTAACCAGAGATGAGTTATCTGATCATTTTGTCTAAAATAGCAGTCCTGACACTATAATTCTCTCCTCTATTTTCTCTATGGCACATATCACAACATGACATATTATCAAGTCATTTATTTGTATCTCTTTTCTTTTTCACATTAAAATGTAAGCTCCCGCAAAGCATGCTTTTTGTAATTTTTGTTCATTGCTCTGTTCCCAGCACCTAGACCAGTTCCTGCCACATAGTAGATATTTTATGAATATTTGTCAAATAGATGAATGAATATTGAGAAGAGTGAATAGAGAAGCAGTCTAGAGGTTTCAAAATGTGATGCTTATGTTCATATGCAGTGATATTTTACCCTTTCTGTTTAATAATCCATGTATTCTACTACATATACTATTATTAAATAAAACTTTAATTTTTATTTTAATTTTCTCAAATTAGCTTAGGAAACTCCCATTTACTTCTTTGTTGCTTAAAGACTGCTGTCAGAGATTCTAACAGTCAAAAATTACTGGAAATACAGTAACATCATGATGGAATGGAATCAATATATATTTAAGTTTTTATTTTAATTCCAGTTAGTTAATGTATAGTGTTATATTAACTTCAGGTGTATAATACAGTGATCCAACTCTTCCATATATTGCTCTGCGCTCATCAAGATAAGTGTACTCCTTAATCCTTATCACCTATTTAACCCATCACCCCACCGACCTCCCCTCTGGTAACCATCAGTTTGTTCTCTATAACTAAGAGTCTATTTCTTGATTTCTCGCTCTCTTATTTCCCCCCCTTTGCTTGTTTCTTTTGTTTCTTAAATTCCACATATGCGTGCAATCATATGGTATTTATCTTTCTCTGACTGACTGACTTTGCTTAGCGTAACACACTCTAGCTCCATTCATGTTGTTGAAAATGGCAAGATTTCATTCTCTTTTATGGCTGAATAATATTCCATTGTGTGTGTATACACACACACACACACACACACACATATATATATACATACATATATAACATCTTTATCCATTCATCAATTGATGGACAGGTGGATTGCTTCCATAACTTGGCTGTTGTAAATAATGTTGTTATAAACATTATAGGACTGCATGTATCCCTTTGAATTATTGTTCTTGTATTCTTTGGGTAAATACACAGCATTGTGATTGCTGGATCATAAGGTAGCTCTATTTTTAACCTTTTGAGGAACTTCCATACTGTTTTCCAGAGTGGCTGTGTCAGTTTGCATTCCCACCAAAAGTGCACTAGTGTTCCCTTTTCTCCACATCCTTACCAACATTTATTGTTTCTTGTGTTGTTGATTTTAGCCTTCTGACAGATGAGAGGTGATAACTCATTGTAGTTTTGATTTGTATTTCCCTGATGATGAGTGATGTTGAGCATATTTTCATGTGTCTGTTGGCCATTTTATGTCTTCTTTGGAAAAATGTCTGTTCATGTCTTCTGCCTATTTTTAAATTGTATTGTTTTTGGGATGTTGCTTTATAAGTTCTTTATGCATTTTGGGTACTAACCCTTTATTGGCTATGTCATTTGCAAATATCTTCCTCCATTCTGTAGGTTGCGTTTTAGTTTTGCTGATTGTTTCCTCTGCTGTGCAGAAATTTTTCTTTTTATGTAGTCCCAATAGTTTATTTTTGCTTTTGTTTCCCTTGTCTCAAGAGGTATATCTAGAAAGAAGTTGCGTATGGCCTATGTGAAACAAGTTACTGCCTGTGCTCTCTTCTAGAATTTTTATGGTTTCAGGTCTTACATTTAGGTCTTTAATCCACTTTGAATTTATTTTTGTGTATGGTATGAGAAAGTGGTCCAGGTTCATTTTTTTGCTTGTTGCTGCCCAGTTTTGGAATGGAATCAGTATTTTGACCCATGTGTGAAAATTCAATTTTTTTTTTTTTTTTTTTTGCTATCATCGAAGTTACATAATGCTTTAGCAATTTTGTTTAATAGAATATTATACTGTTAGGGTTTTGTAATACATTGGAAAGTGAGGTATAGCTTACTAAAATTAAGATATACCAAGTCATAAATTATTATTGTCAAGCTATATAGCCAAATAAAGTCACAGATTTGCCAGCACATTAGGGAAATTTGCTTCTGGACTATAAAAAAGCATGGTCAGGGGAGTAAGCAATTCTGGTGGAACAGCAATTGAATATTCTTAATTTTGGTAAAAATAAATTTGTATATTGATAAAAAATGTGAAGTCACAACCAAGAAGGACTTGGAAATAAAAATGTTTTGTTCAGGACACTGTAGAAAATGTTATAGAGAGAAATGTTATAGATTTCCAAAGGAAGAACATTGATAAACATTTCATAGGCTTATTCTCTACTCTGAAATCACGAGGTATTTCAGAAAATCTACGAATATCTAAAATTATCTTCTCTAATAGATTGTCAGTTGCTCTGGGAATGACTGCTATCTGATCGTTTTAACTAATGAACTTGCCCAAAGGAAAGGTAAATATGGTCAGTGGGTTTCTTCACAGGATTGGAAGGACTAAGTGATAATGACGATAGAATAGGATGGAATTATGCATATTTTCAATCACAGACAATGAACTGGCAATGTGGTCTGAACTGGACCTTTGATAACAGAATAATAAGATGAATCTCAGTATGGCATGCAAGATTATGGAACACTATGAACTTGGAAAAAGAGAATGTAAAAATGGTCATATTCATTCTCATTAGCAAAACCCTTTTGTGAACTCAGAAGTGGCCTAGCATCAACAATTAGATGTTTTAATTTACTTCCTGGAGGAGTCTTCTTGGGTTACCTGAGATGAATGGTCATGAGATTATTCTAATGATGCTATCATGGGCAATAAATAAATAAATCAGTCTAATCCACTGACTCCTTCTGAAGCTCAAGATTGTTCTGTTTGTCAACAGGGACAACCAGAAACTCAAGACCACTATTGGTCACTATGAGACTGACGTGTAGCTAGCAAGTGGAGGGTATTTATGGTTCCTGACTGTGATAGGGACATATTCTGGATTTCAATTTGCATATCTGGTCATGGAAGCAAATGCTTCGAATATCATCAGAGGATTAGAACAGAAAGTATTTTAATTTGGATCCTCTGTTTATATGTCCTTACATCAAGGAACCATCTTCCAACAGACTAGTGAAAAGATGCTCAACATCACTCATCAGGGAAATACAAATCAAAACTATAGTGAGATATCACCATGCGTAGGTCAGAATGGCTAAAAGTAACAACATAGGAAACGACAGGTATTCGTGAGAATATTGAGAAAGGGGAATTCTCCTACACTTGGTGAAAATGTAAACTGGTGCAGCCACTGTGGAAAACAGTATGGAGGTTCCTCAAAAAGTTAAAAATAGAACTAACCTGTGATCCAGCAATTGCATTATTAGGTATTTACCCAAAGGATATAAAAATACTGATTTGAAGGGATACATGCACCCTGATTATAGAAGTATTATCAATAATAGCCAAATTATAGAAAGAGCCAAATGTTCATTGACTGATGAATGGATAAAGAAGATGTGGTAAAAAATACAGTGGAATATTACTCAGCCAATAAAAGAGAATTTAATCTTGCCATTTGCAAGAATGTGGATGGAGCTAAAGAGTAGTGTGCTAGGCGAAATAAGTTAATCAGAGAAAGACAAATATCATGTGATTTCACTCATATGTGGAATTTAAGAAATAAAACGAATGATCATAGGGGAAAAAAAAGAGAGAGAGGCAAACCAAGAAACAGACTCTAAACTATAGAGAACAAACTGATGGTTACCAGAGGGGAGATGGGTTAAATAGGTGATGGGGATTAAGGAGTGTAGTTGTTGTGATGAGCACAGGCATTGTATAAAAGTGTCGATTCACTATATTGTACACCTGCAGCTAAAAACTAATATTACACAGTATGTTAACTAACTGGAATTTAAATAAAAACTAAAAAAAAAAAAAAGGTACCCATCTTACTGCCTTACACCATAGAACTAGAGGAGAAAAAGAGATTAATCTATTACCTGGAGTGATTAAACCCAATAACTAAGGGGAAATTAGATTGCTTCTATGCAACGGGGACAGGTAGACTAGGTTGGAAATCCAGCATATCCCCTGAGGTGCCTCTTAGTACTTCCATGCCCACTAGTAAGGGTTAATGGGAAAGTATACTAACTGATAAAGGGCAGGATGACTGAGAATTCAGACCTTTTAGGAATGAAGGTTTTTGATACTCTGCCAAGTTTTGACAGAATTGGAATAAATATGGTATAGATCAATAATGACCTTGTGAACAATTATAGAAATTAGGGCTGTAATAGCTTTGAATATTTTGTATTTGCTTTTTATATGTGAGCTTCTATTTTTATATATGAATCCTTCTCTTTCCTTTCCATTTTTATTTTATATACAAGTTATTGGAAGTTAACTTTACAGTTTAGTCTTTAGTAGCTAACAGAATATTTGATAGGACTCTGACTGAATTTGAGGAATAGAGTAATTTTTCCAGCAACGTATACAATGACTCTCGGGATCGTGCATCTTGTTATTTTGGGGAAAAAGTGAGAACTTCTTTGTTTGAAGAATAGCTGTATCTTTTATGTTTATTATTATTAATTATTATTATTGTTATTTAGCTGTCTCTTTTAAAATAGAAGTATCAAGTTGTTTTATTGTTGTATGGGAGTTCAGATGTGCGTAAAATGGTGCACTTGGAAGCTGAGTGGTCAAAAGTGTGAACTAGGCTGTTAATCAACTTATTGTGCCTCAGTTACAAATCTTGTTGCTTGGCCTGCTCTGTGAAAATGGATTTGGGTCTTTTATGTAATATGCCTTTATCCACTGGAATGATGCTAAACTTTGGCAGTAGAGGGCACTGGAGAGACATCATAAGAAGAGAGGTTTTTTTGTTTGTCTTTAAGTGAGGTAAAATTCAAAGAACATAAAATTCAGCATTTTAACCATTTTAAAGTATTTAATCCAGTGGCTTCTAGTACATTCACAATGTTTACAACTATTGCTTCTAATTACAGAAATTTTCACCATCCTCCAAAGCAACTCTTTTTCTTTTTAATTTTTTATTATGTTTTTATTTTTCAATTAACACATAATGTATTATTTGCCCCAGGGTACATGTCTGTGGATCCTCAGGCTTACACATTTCACAGCACTTACCATAGCACATACCCTCCTCAATGTCCGTAACCCAGCCAC
>CM052884.1:51809800-51829601 GCA_028534135.1 Potos flavus | reverse complement strand
TTGTAGTTTTTGTTCCCTGAACGCTTTCCGTACCGCTTTGGAGGAGGGGAATGAAAATGGCGGCCTCCCAGTCTCCGGCCCGTAGGAGCCGAGAGCTCGGGGCCCCACTCCTCAGTGAGCCCTCAGAGAAGAGCAGTCAGTCCTTCCTATCTCCCTGGTCTCTGGCCGCACTTCAAGCTCACCCAGCCTGTGACCGAGCGTTTCCATCTCTGGCACGCGGCCATTTGGAGTCTCCAAACCCAGCAGATTCCTGCCGCGAGCTACTGGACCACTCCTCCCAGAGGGGGAAGGAAGGGGTCTCTCCGGATATGCCCCTTGTGGGGTCCCTGCTCGAAGAGCAGCGGCCTGACTGTGCTGGGATCACGGTTCAAGGTAAGCCCGAGCTGGAAGCTCACTGTTCGGCTCGGTCTCTGCTGTTGGCTTCCCCGTTCTGATGCCTGGGAGCTCTGCCGCACTCAGGCACTCCTGGTCTTTCTGTGACCCCACAGGTCCTGAAACCACGCTGGCCCCACGAGCGCTCCACCCCCTGCTTAGCCTCTGGAGCGATGTCCCTCAGTGGAGCAGACTCTAAAAGTTCCGATTTTGTGTTCCGCTGCTCTGTGGCTGCCAGGAGCCGGCCCCTCCCCCCGCGCTCTCTCTTCCCGTCGCTTTGGATTCACTTTTCCGCACGTCCTACCTTCCGGAAGGTGGTCGATTTTCTGTTCCTAGAGGTTCTGTTCTTCTTCTCTTCTATTTCCTGCTAAGTTTGTAGTTGTTTAGAGTGGTGATAACTATCCAGCTGAACTTCTGGGATCAGACACTATCTCTGCCTCTTACTCCTCTGCCATCTTGCTCTTCTGACCCTGCTGTGTGTTTTTGAATGAATGAATGAATAAATAAATGAAATAAATGTGTGAATGGAAGTTTGGAGGCAGCTTTGAGGATGGCTCAGCATTGCTATTTACCAGTTGATGAACTTGTATAATCATTCAACTTGAGTGCCTTTTCTTTGTGAAAAAGGGTTATAGTACTGTTTCCTAACTAAGAAGGCTGCTGTGAAGACTATATGAAGTTAGTTGATCCATTGTGGGAAAGTGTTCTGCAAACTGTAAAGAACTCTTTAAGGTTAGATGTTGTTATTACCCTACTCCTTTGGGGTAGAAACAGTGGAGGTTGGCTTAAGTTCAAGCCCTTTTCTGGGACTGCCTCTTGCATACCTTTTCTTACTGGAGGAGTGCTTTGATCTGAATCAGCGGCCATTGTTGGTCAAGGGTGAAGTAATAGCTCTTTTTGGAGAAAGTTTATAGTCTCTGCTCTTGAGTAAGTGTTCAAGCATTACTGTTAGGATGGCTTGTCCCACATATGGACTGACTTCCTGCAGGTGTGTTGCCCTGCCCAGTGCTCATTTCTCTGGTAGGATGAGCTCATGGAGTTGCTTAAGCCCCAAGCAGTCTTCTAAGACTTCCAAGGTGGGCTCACGCAAACTTTCTGAGGTCATTCTTCATATCATGGTCCAGGATATTTGATACATAGGGCCACTGACTATCTTATACTGCTGACCAATCACGTCATGAATTAAATATTAAGCATCTGTCATGTGCAGAGTTCCTGTACTAGGCTCAGAGAAGGTACAAAATGAACACGGATCAGCGTTCTTGTACTCAAAACTGTACATTTTTGTTAGATGGGCGAACGATAAAATCTAAATTAGATTTAACTGGTTATTTGGAGCTACTTTTCTAGGGCATTTTCTAGGAATATTTTCTTCCTTTCCTAGGAAGAAAACTTTGCTGCATAATTAGATCAGTTTTTCCATGTGTATATCATATCTCAAAGCCTGTTTTCTTTATTATCTCTTTTGCTTGTCATGGCATGCCGTGATTTTGTGAGTCAACAAAATACTATGATTATTACTACTTTTAACTTGAAGAACTGAAACAGAGTGAGCTTTCGCGAGTTCCTCAAGATCATGTAGAAATTCTGGAACAGAGCAAGAGGAACAGGGAGAATAGTGTAAAGGTTTTGAAATCAGACTTCCAAGGAGTAGAATCGCAGCACCCCCACTTGAAAACTATGCTGGCGGGACAAGTTCTGTAACCCCGAGTGCCCTAGATCCCTTAGCTGTACATTGGGAATAATACTGTTTGCGCCTCACAGGGTTATTGTGAGTGTTAAATCAGATTGTGTGTGTGTGTGTGTGTGTGTGTGTGTGTATCTCAGTTCTTTGGCCTATGAGAAGTACTTAGCACTTGTTAACCATTAATTAATTGATTATTATTATTATTGAGATTATCTGGTACGAAAATAAAACTTTTTTTCTGTCTTTTTAAAATAGACATTTATTTGTTTTCTTTTCCTCCTTATGAAAATGACATGTAAGGCACATAAATATGTACAAGTTAGAGTCAATTCATGCAAACAGTTTTAAAGTCTTCATTTTCTATTAATATTAATGAATTTTTTTGAATACATTTTTGCTTACATTTAGACAATTTCTTTTGGATGTTTTTCTAAATATAGCATTACTGGATAAAAGAATATGAACATTTATGAACATTTCAGTAAATTTTATCAAATTGCTTTTTGGTGCATGTGGGCCACTTTCTGTACCTACCAGCAGTGTGTAAGAGTATCAGTCTCAGAATGGCATCCGTGGTCAGCAACATTTCACTTTTCTATTCTTACTTATTTTAGTAACAGTAAATTTTATTGTACTTTTCATATGCATATTTTGATCAGTGAGACTGACAGTTTTCATGATTTTATTAGCCATTTTTTTTTTTTTTTCCTAGTGAGAGATAAAGGCAGATTACAACCCAGGTCTAGTGAGATCCAAAACTTCTGTCCTTTCCTCACACCTTAATGTCCTTCTAAAGCTGGAGTTACTTAGTGGCTGTATCTTCACTCAGCCCAAGCAGTTTCTGGAAGCCCAATCTGAGCTCCTGCATCCTGAGTGCATAGACCATGGGATTGAGTGCAGGTGGGATAACATTGTGCAGCACATTAAGAAGTACAGGGATTAGGGGGATCTTTTTCTCTGCAAGGTGTGTGACAGACAGTACAACGATACCTGTGTAGAAGAAGAGGATGAGGATGAGGTGGGAGCTACAGGTACCCAGAGCCTTCGACATTGCTTCTGGTGAGTTCAACCTCAGCACAGAGCGAAGGATTAACACATAAGAAGAAAAAACCAGAGCCATATCACTCCCAATCAGGACCCATGCTAACATCAGTTGGTAAAATTTGTTCACAGTGATGTCATCGCAAGCCAGACTGATGACTCCCAAGTTAGAGCACAGGCAGTGGTCAATTTCATTCTTAGAGCAATAGTGTCGCTGGGCAGCCAGGATAGGTACTGGGATAGTAAACAGGCCATTCCTGAGCACCATAAATCCTGTGGTTTTGATCACAAAAGCTTCAGTGACTATGGAGGGGTACTGAAGTGGGTGACAGATGGCTATATATCTGTCCACTGCCATGCAGAGGAAGATACCAGATTCCATGCACAAGAAGCAGTGGATGGCATAGATCTGAGCAAAACACTTAGGGAGACTGATGGCCTTGGCATCAAACCAGAGGATAGCCAGGATCTTTGGCATGATGGTGGTGGCCAGACCCATGTCCACAACTGCCAGTATGCCCAGAAAATGGTACATAGGCACGTGCAGCGTGGCCTCACGTTGGATGGTGATCATGATGAGGAGATTGGCACAAAGAGCTAAGAAGTAGAGCAGAGCCAGGGGCAGGGAGAGCCAATGCTGCCACTCGTGAATGCCTGGGAGACCCATGAGGATGAACTGGGAAATCTGGAGGCTGGAACTGTTGGTAACGCTAGTGGAGGGATCCATGGTACAGGTGCTCTTTTCTCGGTGTCTGTCCATAAAACTGAAATAGGAAGAAGATTGCATTTGAAAGTTCAGCTCAGGGTCCTCATAATGCACACTCCCACCAATGATCCAGTTTCTTGTATGTGTGAATAATGCTCATTTTTTTTTTTTTTCTCCTGGAAATACTCCACAGGGGAGTAATAAAACAAGCCAAATTTTTTTTAACATAACGATTGGAATAACCAATCATTACTCTTGTGTATCTAATAAGCATGTTAAATATATATCTATATCTATATCTATATCTATATCTATATATATCAAGAATTATCTTCTTACTAACAGATAAAAATATTAATATTTGGTTTCCTTCCATTTTTCTATTTTATATTTAAGCAGTTTACATCATTACATGAGGATAATATTGTATCTTGCCTTTGTATTTTAGTATTGTGTTCTAGGACATAAAGTAGTCACTCAGTAAAAATTTATGACATAGATAAATAAATAAACCACAACTTTCCAGTATCACTAAAAGCAAGGTAGAATCTTAATTTTGATGACTGCTTTATATTTCTATATTTGCCTATACCATAATTGACTCACCACTGTCTTATTTTCAGATTATTTCCTTTAAGTAGAATTTTTAAAATGATACAAAAGTGATATATACAAACAACATAACCATCTTAAAATTTTATTTTCTGTAATAGTTTGATTTTAAGTGACATACATGTACATGGTTAAAAGTCAAATAAAATAAAAAAATATAAACAACAGACAGTAAGACTTCTATGCTTGGGTCTCCTATATCCCTTCCTTTTCACCAGAGGCAGCCAGTAACCCAGTTTCTTAGGAATCCTTCCAGAGATAGTTTTTGCATGAGCAAGAATATATGTATATTTTTCTTATAAAAGACAAAAGCAAATGTTAGCATACTAATCATATCCTTTAGCCTTTGTTTCCTTTCCTTTTCTTTCTTACTTACTTATCTTGGAGACTGCTCCATATCACAAACTAGATATGCCTCACTGTTAAGTACATGATTTTCTACCACATGGATATCTAATAATTTAATAAGAACTTCTGACATTTAGTTTGTTTCCAGTATTTTGTTACTGTAAAAAATGATGTACTAAATGTACTGTTCATATATCTTTATGGATATGTGTAAGTTTATTTATAGGATAATTTCTGAGTGAATTGGGGGGTGAAATGGAAAAAGAAAGATTTTGATTGATATTGCCAGATTGTTTTTCGAGAAGTTATTTTGCCTCTGTATGAAAATGTGGGTATTTTATAAGCTCTTGATGTATACTGAAATGTTGCTTCATAGATACACTGTAGTACTTTACTTACCCAGAGTTTGCTTGGGACTGTGTTTATGTCATCACATACATCCATTTCATCACATCCCAAATTAGGAGTTTTAATTTAAAAATATTTATTAATAGAGTAAGTAAAAATTGATATTTCAATTTTGGTTCAGTTTTTACTTCACTGTTGAGTGACCTTTGAAATTTTTCTTTTTCTTTTTTGAACTTTGACATTTTCAAAGATTTATTCTTCATTTATGTGCTTCTTCACTAATTTTCTCTTTTGTCTTTATGTGCAACTTATAGTATTAAATGAAATAATGTTTTTCAAATGCTCACTGTATGGATTTCACTATATATTTTTTTTTATTTCATTATATCTTAAGGATATTACCTCTGTTGAATTTTCTGGAAATATTTCCTTCAATTCATTTTCCTTTAAATTCTATCTATCTTTTCTAAAAAATGATTTACACATGCATACACAAACTTTTATGTAGTCATAACAGCTCTACTTTTTATATTGTGACTTTTAAACTTTTAATGATGTAAAATCCATTATTTTAATAAATATTTACTAGTATATTCCTTATGAAAATTTATTTTAATTTAGTGTTTTAAAAAATTTGAAATTTCAAGGATGCTTGGGTGGCATAGTCTGTTGAGTGTCTGACTCTTCGTTTTGGCTCAGGTCTGTTCTTAGGGTTGTGAGATTGAGCCCCAGGTCAGGCTCCACACTCAGTGGGGAGTCTCCTTGAGTTTCTCTCTCCTTCTCTCTCTGCCTCTCCCCCTAACCCCATTTTCTCTCTCTCTAAAATAAACAAACAAACAAACAAATAAATAAATAGAAATTTCACATAGAGTGAAAAAGTAAATTAACTTCTCCCCACTAATAGTTAAACCATTATTTCAGCATCTTTCAGTAAATGAGACTTCTTTTTTCCCATTATTCTGAATGCCCTTTTTTGGTCATATATTAAATTCCAGCCTATATTCAAAGATCACTGCCTCCCAGGACAATCTTTTCTGTTTTTACCGTCACTACCAATTGAATCATGTATTTACCACATGGTAGGGGAGATTCAGTAATAACTTCAAAAAATGTTTTAAATTAATGTTAATTAAATGCTATTTTTGGGGAATATTATATTTAAAAATACAAATTAATTATGGAAGAATTGATGTCTTTATCCATTGATTCTCTCCATTCAGAAACCTATATGTTTTTGTTTTTTTGTCATAGATTTTTTTTTGAAAATTTTTCTATTATTATTACTTTTGTCTCTCTTTGTATTTCCTAATTGGCCACTGTTACCTAAGAAACCTCCTGATGACCATTGTTTTTTAAGACACTTTCCAAAATATAGCTCTTTTACACTATTGCTTTCCAAAGCTAATAGTATTTTAGTAAATTTTCTGTTTCACATTTTTTTGGGTAGAATATATTTCCTACAATTAGATAAGTTTGACTATTGTAAGCTTTTATTTTGCATCATATTAAAATGTTTATACATTTCTAAACAATATAAGGAAACCAGTAGTCAACATCTGTGTGTAGGTTTGGACTTGAAGTAAACTATCTCTGGAACTTTCCCTTCAGTGCGCCACTGGCTAATGCTTTTCTGATGAATAGTCTCTATTAGTTTTGGTGATTTGATGTCTATTTCTAGTTCTTGATTTAAAAATAAATCACAAATGGGTAAATTCAATCACAGTCTCTTTTCAGGATATTGAATCCATAACTTAAATGGGAGGATCTCCTGTTGGCACCATTCTTTCAGCTTTGACAGCATGCCTCCCCAGTGTCAGGCTCCGAGAGGCAGCCTTTGGTAGCTCTTTTCTTAGGCAGGGGTTTCTACTCCCTCTAACATGTCCAGAGGATTGCTCAGTATCATTTTTCTCACTTGTTTTCCAGACCTCAGGTTTTGTCTCTTTAGGGAAGATCTTGAGGAATAAGAGGGCCAAAGTCAGAAGGATCGAGAGAAGGAAACAAAGTGAGAAAGCCAAGCATGGGGAGAAAGAGAGGCAGGGTGACCAGAACCCAGCCCTAGAAACACAGAACCAGAAAACGGCCCCCTCCCCTCCCCTTCCTTCCCTTTTGCCCCTGGTTACTCCCTGCTAGGAGGTCCTGTAGAGATTCGTTCCAAATGGAACTGTCTTCTGTATCTGCTTCTATTCTCTTGGCTACACCTATCTTTTATGCCTTTGTTGCTGGGAGTACTTCTCCTCCCCCCTGGGGCCAGGGATGTTGCATAGATTGGAGCCCAGGGTTGCCCTAGACCTTCTTGGCTCCTCCCTAGGTCCTCCATGAGGCTCTCTGTAATCTTTTTGCCTGTGTGAATCAAGGTGTGGTGTCTTTTTTACCATAGTCCCAAATGGCCCCCAGTGATCTTAGAGGTATGTCAAGCTTGGCTCAGGGAATAGAAATATTCAGCCCCCAGTCCCATGGAAAATCCTATTATGTGGTCCCTCTATCATTTAAAATTTAAAAAATTTTTAGGTTAACCATTTACTTTTTCTTTTTTTAAATTTTATTTTAAGTTTTATTTTGATTCCAGATAGTTAGCACACAGTGTTATATTAATTTCAGGTGTACAATATAGTAGTTCAACACTTCCATATATCAGTTGGCACTCATGATGACAACTACACTCCTTAATCCCCATCACCTATTTAACCCATCCCCCAATCTACTCCCATTTGGTTACTATCCTTTCGTTCTCTATAATTAAGAGTCTGTTTCTTGATTTCTCTCTCTCTCTCTCTTATTTTTTCCCTTTTGTTTCTTAAATTCCACATATGAGTGAAATCATGTGGTATTTGTCTTTCTCTGATTGACTTATTTTGCTTAGCATAATACTCTAGCTCCATCCATGTCGTTGCAAATGGCAAGATTTCATTCTTTTTTATGACTGAGTAATAGACAATGGAATAATACTCAGCCATAAAAAAGAATCACATCCTCTTTACCCATTCATCAATTGAAGGACACTTGAGTTGCTTCTATATCTTGGCTATTGTAAATAGTGCTGCTATAAACATAGAGCTGCATGTATCCCCTTGAATTAATTCTTGTATCCTTTGGGTAAATACCCAGTAGTGTGATTGCTGGATCATAAGGTAGCTCTATTTTTAACTTTTTGAGGAAACTCCTTACTGTTTTTCAGAGTGACTGCACCAGTTTGCCTTCCCACCAAAAGTGCACTAGTGTTCCTTTTTTTCCACATCCTCACCAACTCTTGCTGTTTTTTGTACTGTTGATTTTAGCCATTCTGACAGGTGAGAGGTGATACCTCATTGTAGTTTTAATTTGCATTTCCCTGATGATGAGTGATGTTGAGCATATTTTCATGTGTCTGTTGGTCATCTATATGTCTTCTTTGAGAAAACGTCTGCTCATGTCTTCTGCCTGTTTTTAAATTGGATTATTTATTTTTGAATGTTGAGTTTTATGAGTTTTTATGTATTTTGGATACTAACCCTTTATTGAAGATGTCATTTGCAAATCCATTTTGAATTTATTTTTGTGTTTGGCATAAGAAAGTGGTCCAGTTTCTTGTACATCTTGTGTCCAGTTTTCCCAGCACCATTTGGTGAAGAGAGTGCCTTTTTCCTATTGGATATTCTTTCTGCATTTTTGAATGTTGAGTTTTATGAGTTCTTTATGTATTTTGGATACTAACCTTTTATTGAAGATGTCATTTGCAAATCCATTTTGAATTTATTTTTGTGTTTGGCATAAGAAAGTGGTCCAGTTTCTTGTACATCTTGTGTCCAGTTTTCCCAGCACCATTTGGTGAAGAGAGTGCCTTTTTCCTATTGGATATTCTTTCTGCATTATTGAAGATTAATTGACCATATAATTTTGAGTTTATTTATGGATTTTCCATTCTGGTCTATTGATCTATATGTCTATTTTTGTGTTAGTACCATGCTATCTTGATCACTATGGCTTTGTAATAGAACTTGGAAGTCTGGAATTGTGATGCCTTGGGCTTTGCTTTTTCTTTTTCAAGGTTGCTTTGGGTATTTGGGGTCTTGTGATTTCATCCAAATTTTGGGATTCTTTATTCTTGTTCTGTAAAAAAATGCTGTTGGTATTTTGATAGGGATTGCATTAAGCGTATAGACTACTTTGGGTAGTACAGACATTTTTAACAATATTTGTTCTTCCAATCCATGAGCATAGAATGTCTTTCCATTTTTTTGCATCCTCTTCAGTTTCTTTCATCAGTGTTTTATAGTTTTCAAAGTATAGATCTTTCACCTCTTTGGTTAAATTTATTCCTAGGTATCTTATTATTGTGGATGCAATTGTAAATGTTATTGTTTCCTTAATTTCTCTTTCTGCTGCTTCATTATTGGTGTATAGAATTGCAAAAGATTTCTGTACATTGATTTTGTATCCTGCGAGTTTACTTAATTCGTTTATCAGCTCTAGCAGTTTTTGGTGGTATCCATCTGTCTTTCTCTCTTTCTTTCTCTCTTTCTTTCTTTCTCTCTTTCTTTCTTTCTCTCTTTCTTTCTTTCTCTCTTTCTTTCTTTCTTTCTTTCTTTCTTTCTTTCTTTCTTTCTTTCTTTCTTTTTCTCTTTCTTTCTCTTCTTTTTCTTTCTGTTGTTGTTCTTTTAGGTTTTCTGTATACGGTATCATTTTATCTGCAAATAGTGAAAGTTTTACTACTTCCTTACCAATTTGGATGCTTTTTATTTCTTTTTGTTGTCTGATTGCTGTGGCTAGGACTTTCTAGCACTATGTTGAATAAAAGTGGTGAGAGTGGACATCTTTCTTTTGTTCCTGACCTTAGGGGAAAAGCTCTCAGTTTTTCCGCATTAAGGATGATGTTAGCTGTGGGTTTCTCATAGATGGCCTTTTGTTATGTTTAGATACATTCCCTCTAAAGCTACTTTGTTGAGGGTTTTTATCATGAATAGATGTTGGACTTTGTCAGATGCTTTTTCTGCATCTAGTGAAATGATCATATAGTTCTTGTCCTTTATCTTATTGATGTGATATATTACATTGGTTAATTTGTGAGGATTGAACCACACTTGCAATTTAGGAATAAATCCCACTTGATTGCGGTAAACGATTTTTTTAACGCATTGTTGAATTACGTTTGCTAGTATTTTCTTGAGGATTTTTTGCATCTGTGTTCATCAGGGATATTGACCTATTCTCTTTTTTAGTGGAGTCTTTATCTGGTTTTGGTATCAGGGTAGTGCTGGCCTCATAGAATAAATTTGGAAGTTTTCCGTCCTTTTCTATTTTTTTTTTTTTTTGGAATAGTTTGAGAAGAATAGGTGTTTTTCTGTTTTTTGTTTTGAGAAGAATAGGTATTAACTCTTCTTTAAATGTTTGGTGGAATTCACCTGTGAAGCCATCTGGACATGGACTTTTGTTTGTGGTACAAAAAAAAAAAACAACAAACTTTTGTTTGTGGTATGTGGACTTTTGTGTGTGGACTTTTGTTTGATTACTGACTCAATTTCTTTGCTGGTTATCTGTCTATTCAAATTTTCTGTTTCTTCCTGTTTTAGTTTTGGTAGTCTATATGTTTCTAGAAATTTATCCATTTCTTCTAAGTTGTCCAATTTGCTGACATATAGTTTTTCATAATATTCTTTTACAATTGTTCATATTTCTGTGGTGTTGGTTGTTATTTCTCTTTTCTCATTTGTGATTTTATATATTTTAATCCTTTCCCTTTTTTTCTTGGTAGGTCTGGCTAGAGGTTTATCAATTGTATTGATTTTTTTTCCAAAGAATTATCCCCTGGTTTCATTGATCTGTTCTATTATTTATTTTAGTTTCTTTGTCATTTCTTTTTTAAAAAAGATTTACTTATTTATTTTAGAGAGAGAGACAGACAGAGCAAGCAGGGGGAGGGGCAGAGTGAGAATGAAGGGGAGAGAGAGAGACAGCAAGAGAGAGAGAGAGAGAACCCTGAAGCAGACTCCCCGTTGAGCACAGAGCCCAATGCAGGGCTTGATCCCAGGAGCCTGATATCATGACCTGAGCTGAAACCAAGAGCCAGCTGCTCAACTGACTGAGCCACCCAGGCACCTCTCTGTATCATTTATTTCTCCTCTAACCTTTATTATTTCCTTCCTTTAACTGGTTTTAGGTTTTGTTTGTTATTTTTCTGGTTCCTTTTGGTGAAAGGTTAGGTTGTTTGAGATTTTTCTTGTTTCTTGAAGTAGGCCTGTATTGCTATAAAATTCCCTCTTAGAACCACTTTTGCTGCATCCCAGAGATTTTGGATCATTGTGCTTTCATTTTCATTTGTTTCCATGTAATTTTTAGTTTCTTCTTTAATTTCCTGGTTAACCCATTCATTGTTTAGTAACATCTTATTTAACCTCCATGTATTTGTGGTCTTTCCAGATTTTTTCTTGTGGTTGACTTCTAGTTTCATAGCATTATGATCAGAAAATATGCATGGTATGACTTCAGTCTTCTTGAATTTGTTGAGGTTTGTTTTGTGGGCTAACATGTGATCTATTTTGGAAAATGTTCCATGTGAACTTGAAAATACATATTCTGCTGTTTTAGGATGGAATGTTCTGAGTATATCTGTTAAATCAAACTGTGATGCATGCATGACAAAGCTTCAGCTATCTAACTCAGGGGAGGGTACTGTGCTCACCACAGTTTTATCCACAGAAGACCAAAGTGGCCCAGCTGTCATATCTCCACCTCACACTGTCACTGCATGGGGTCTTCTTAGGGGTGGGTGTGACTTTGGGCTTTTCATACCCAAGGGAGTCCCTGAGAATAACAGTTGGAGGATGTCTGCTCTCCTACCAGCTGATAGAAAGTTCTTCCTTGAAGAGGGATCTGTGCAGTCCACTTGTGTACCTACCACACTTCACACTATTCAATCAAATGGGAAGTTTTAATATTTCTCTTCCTTGAACCTGGTTTCTCAAATACGTTATTTAAACTCTCACCTTTAGCATTCAGAGATGTTTTTCTTTCTTCATGAATATTTTTTTTATGCTCATGTGGATAACTTTTACTAGTCTTTGGCTTCTCACCTAGGTATCACTTCTTTTAAGAAGCCTTCCCTGATTTTCCAGGTCTTTTTTAGATCTCATTTCTGTGTACTACCATAATGCCCCAAACTTCTCCTTTTTTCAATCTTTGGATAGCATTATAATTGCCATTGTGTGTCTCTTCTCTCCATGACTTTACACTCTGTGAGAGCAGGGGCTGTGCCTGTTTTATCCATTATTTTTTCCCTCATATCTCTTGGAGTAGCTGGCTGATAATAGATGTTCAACAAGTATTATATTGAATCTTTTTTCTCTCTGCTGCTATAACACCATACTCTCTGTACTCCATTATGTATATTAATATATAGTAAAACTATCAGTATAGAATCCAGCTACATTAATCAACTCTTATTAATTCAACTTCAGTGCTGTATATTTTCAGTGTCCTGAATTTTCTTTTTGTGTCCTATGTTTAATGCTTGTACTTCCCGTGTTCTTTCCTCAACCTATCTCTTCTTAGTCTACATTAATTTTTTGGGTGATATCCACTACTGAGGTTTTGCCAGTGGACATCAACCCCAAACCATCATTTACAACTTTTTTAGAGGTGTATTTATATGTTAATTTGTTTTTCACTTCCTCTTTCTCTTATCGAAGGTTGGCCTTATGCATTTGTTCCTTGAAGGGCCCAAAGTTGTTCATGAGGCTGGAAATTAGATACTAAAACTTATACATATGTAAGTATTAAGTTAATTTAGAAAAACAAATTCAGACTGGATGGTGAAGATTAAGAAGAACATGACACAAGTTCTAAAAGAGGAAGAATCAGGCTATTAGAAAAGCTAAGAGCATGTAGCAGAGAAGATTAGTTTAATAATGTCTTAAAGAAATTTTAGAGATAGGGTACTATGGCTGATAGTGACTTTTTGTAAAAAGAGCTTATTCTTTTACCTTTCTATATGAGCACTATGGAAATATATTCTATTCCAAGGTATATGATATTATTGAGTGGGGCTCACATTCTCCAGTTCAGATTATAAAGAAAACTTCTAAACCCCTACAGATTAAAGGGTATCTCCTTATCCATATCACTCAGACTCAATACATATAATGAAAATTTGAAAATAAACTGGCTAAGATTTGATGGCTTTGTGTCTTAATCCATGCCTTCATTAGCACAAGAGCTATAGGCAAAGGAAAACAGGAACTGTCTCTTATAAAATAGTAATGGGTAGATTTATGAGACCCCAGTGCCTGCCCACCAGCAAAATATTCATGAATTCGATACTATCTAATGAGATTGTTGCAAGGCATTTTATTCAAAGGTTCAAAAAGCCCTACTGACATCTGAAGCTACAATGTGCAGCTTGGTGACTTGATTCACATCAAAGTTTATCAAAGAAAAACATCACCTGAACTTTACTGGGAGTAATCATTCCAAATCTACTTCTACAGTCCTTCCTCTCAAACCTCATCCCTCTGCACTGTCCCCTCAATATTAATCACTTAGCTCTTCCATTACTTTATGAATTTGGAGTTCCTTTTAGGGCTAGCGAGTCATTCTGGAGTATTCTATTCCACTCTTAAACTTTCTTCTTTAATGTTGCCTTATTTGTGAAGCCTTTACTGATCCCCACAGGTATAATTAGATGCTCTCCAAGGTGGTCCCATCTCTCCATGGCGTGGCCACAAATCCTTGCTTATGCTTCTGCTTTGCCTTTGGTGGTGCTTCGCCTTAGTTTGATGTATATCTTCCACTTGACAATGTTTAAAATCTCTGAATTTCTTTCTACAACCTTAAGGCGGGAACTCAGAAAACATATTTTTTGATATAAATTACTGATCCCAGTCCTCTTGACTATTTTTGAAGCTTCAGCCAATTCCATTCTCTTGATATTTTACACAATTTCTGACTTTAGGTGAAGGTTCAGAGTTTCAGTCAAGCAGTCCATAGTCACACTAATCTAGAATTCTAGTTCTGAGATTTTTCTTTATTTTCTGGGCCTGAGTTCCTGTGTCTGTTACCAGCGCCTATTAGACTGGACTTTGTATTGCTCTTGCTACTTGTTCTGCCTACTCCTTCCTCCTCCACTGGGGTTCTGGGCCAGTATTTTCTGCTTCATAATACCTCTCTCTGCAGTTTCAGAGACATCATGGCATCTTCTGCTCTAAGATCGCTGTTATCTAACTTGACTTCTCTATCAGGAAACTGAGTGTTTCATATTAGGTTTCTTAATCTTGGCTCTACCTGAAACGATACCTGCTATGTCTTCTTCTTCCCTCTGGAACTGGTTTGGTACCCTTAGAGCGTGGCTCTCAGAAAGGGATGACCTGATTTGGGTACTGACCCTTACCAATAAACCTCACGCTGTTCCCTTCCCATATAGCCTGTGTTGCCCTTTGTCTTTCTGATGAAGGAGTATCATTCTGAATACACAGGTCTTACTGAGTCTTAAGCTATAAATTTGCAGAGTTTGTTCTTGTCCCACCCCTCCCCCCTTTGGCTGTATAAAACAAATAATTTTTCCCCTGCAGGGACTTTCTTCCCAGACTTGAAGAATCCATCAAAAATCATATGTGTCACCACATGTGTTCTCTTGTGTAAGCTGTACACACTTAATTTTTTGAATTCCTCTTAATCCATCGAATCCCTTTCAATCCAGATCCTTCATAATCTTGAATATCCTCCCATAGTTTAACGTGGCACCATTTTCAGGAGGGATTTTGGTGGCTGAGATGAAAATCAAATGTAGAGAGATTGGTTAAGAACAGACAGAGTTGTAGGTAATTTCACCTAAGGTGAGATAATGTATGGATGGTAGTACCTTCAAGACTTGGCCTACCCTTGTACCTACCATTTTAAGTTCAGGCATTTGATATTATTTTCACTCTTATTCCCTGGGCAGATTATCTTTTCTCATAAAGTCTTCTACTTACTAATCCATTCTTCCTCTCATGGTTCCACCTATGTCATGGGGGGAGGGTCATTTAGGTAATGTTGTATGTTGGTCCTGGTGTTGGTCCTCCCCATCCCTGCCTTCTACCTCACTCATCCTAGATTGATCTTGCTTGAGTCAGCAGATCAGATAGTCCCACTCCCCATGGCAGGAAGCTTTACCTTGTTTCTGGATGCAAGACCTCTCTTGACATGGCACCCTGGAGTATGCTATTCAAAATATTCCCTGCTGGGGCTGTTCCCTGGAGTCCCAGTAAGAAGAAGAGACCTTGTTAAACCTTTGTTTGAAGAAGAGGCAGAAGTACTAATTGGTGTCTGGGTGGTGGGAGCTTCATTTTGGATCCCTATAGGCAATGCCTGAAAAGGTGCTGATTAAATACTCTGTTCTTGGAACTTGACTGGTAGCTTAAATTCTTCTCATTCATCTGTAGGTTAAACAGTGCAGCTCTTTGGTGAGTAATGGCCAAGGGCAGAGCCAAGCAAGAGAGATACATACAGGCTTCATCCACAAATTGATTTTTCACCAAACTTCCCAGATCTGTATAATCTGATAGACTGGGGTGGAAGTGAATGGTATCGATATCACTGGGAAAAATTGAAAATACCATCAATATTGATGACGTGTAGATCATCAAATGTCTATTTGGACCGTTTGTGTTATATGGACACAGGCAAGGGAGGGATCAGGTGTGTGAGAATTACCTCCTCCCAAGCAGGCACACATCTTTCTAGTCCTGGCTCAATACTAAGCTATTTGTAAGTCTGTTCCTCTTTGAAGCCCACAGGGTGAGTCATAAGGAAACATTTATGGAGACATCTCAATCTGTGTCCTGGATTCTTCTGGTTCCGGGACCCCCTACCTCCCTTAACCTTCTTCCCTGATGGAAGTAAAGGAGCTGAGCTTACTGAGTCAGACTTTTCCTTGAGGCACAAGGTTATAATAAGGGACACTTGTTGGGTCCTGAGGGGCATTAGAGGTAATTATTTCTTAAACTGTTCTGAACATACCGTCATGTTCCACAAGGCGGGCTGAGGCTTAAAGATGGGCAGCTTTGAGGACAATGTGAAGCAGATACTAAGGTGGCCAGAGCCACATTTCTTGACACCATTCAACCCTTCCTCCCCCCCCACCAACACACAGTAGTATTCTGTGGGGTGCTGAGGGGAACAGTGTGTGGTTAGGAAGGAAGAGGGGAGCAATGTTGGAGAGGACATGGTATTTTTGACTATGTGCCTTTGGGTTACTACCACATAATAGCCACCCATTGAATGAATATATCATCCTTTGTCAAATCAAATACATTTTTTCCAAATCTCTGAAGTTTCTGTTGCTCTTAAGATTCCTCCAAATGCATTATTTATTTTTTTATTTCACTGAAAATAATATTACTATTTTTTGCTCTTGACAAAGGACTTTCACATATTATATCTCACTGGATTCTTACGATGATCCTGTAAGATAGGTTTTAGTATATTGCTTATACATGTGGGGAAACTAAGGCTTGGAAATGGTTAGATGATTTCCTTTAAGTCACAGAGTTGACATATGGCAGAAATAGTACCTCAAATCAGGACCTTGACTCCTGGTCCAGAGTTTATCCATGACACCAGAACTATAGGTCTACTCTAATCTCCCATCCTCCCAGCTCTCATGCCTTCTGCTGAGCTTACACAGTCTCCTTAGTGGTTGTGGCGAAGGTATGAGCAATAATCGCATAGTTTCTCTTGGAGAGAAAAGCAAAACATTCTTGGCCATTTTATGCTGTGCTCTTTCTTCTTTCTTGGATTATGCTCCTGGCTGACTTCTGCTCCTTTCCCTCATGCTTAGAGACCACTTATTTCTGTCATTGGAATTGTGAGATCAACCCAGCTGAATCTTTTCTGCCTGGAACGTGAATCACTTATCTTATGCTCCTAAGCCCTCTTAGACCCTAAACCTAGGTCTCTCTGTATCCTTGTTTTTTTCTTTCACATGAGAGAACTGTGGCACTGGAGGTATGGAGGGATGTTGGAGAGACTCGTACTCCCTAAATTGTTCCTTATCTGCCCTGCTATTTGATCCCTCTACTGCCCACCCTTGGCCACCCAGCTCTGGATGTTCTTCCTTGGCCCTGCAGCAGTCACTGCTAAAACACAGAGAGGGCGATGACTTCCTAGCTCAGGAATCAGGGATTGGTTTGATGTGAGCTCTTGTCTGATTCTGTCACTAAATGGATCTGTGACCCTTGGCCATTTATTTCATTTTAGATGTCAGTTTTCTAACCTACAAAACAATGGTATTAGGCACAGGTTATATTGCAGATCTGAATAATTTTGTACACTTTTTGTGATTACATGAGAAATGAAACTGGAGGAAATGCCCATTTTTTCTCTGTTCTCATTAATTTGGCATGATTTAGAATTCTTTGGTTTTCACATGACAGTTATTACCAAGAACTTCTGTTTTTTACAGGTCACCACAACTCTGAAGTTTGTGTCTACCTCTGTATACCACTACCTTGAAGGGGAGGGAGATACAGGATTGAGATACTGGGGAGAGAAACAAGATACACATTTGTGAAATGACAGGAGGATAATTGCAGGAAGAACCTAATCAATTTTGGAGTCATCAGGGACCATTTATTCTGTAACCTGGCAGTCAAGTGAAGTTTGGAGGAGTGTGATGTCTCCAAACTAAGGGAGTTTCCATACGTTAGGATTTTTGGCAGTTGCAGATGAAGGTTAGTGATATAAGACTAAAGGACCATGTGAGGTCAGTGCTGATTAAATTCAGTCCAGAATTCAGAACTCGGGAATGTGAGCATGATGGGAAGGATTTTTACTTAACCTTAGTTTCTGGGCATCTACTTAAATCTGGTTATGTCAGTTGTTCCAGGTCATAGATATATTGGGATATTCAATTCTGAAACCTGGTTTCTGAACTTCTTGACAAATGCACTTCCCATGGGACCAAGCTGACTTGCCTCTTCTGTTTTTGATGATCTTGCAGAAATATTAACTAAACTGAAAATTATTTTTGACTGTTTACTGAAACCTATGGGGGAAGAGTGATGGTGACAGTGTTGTTAGTGGGACCATATATCTGGAGCTCCCAATCACTGAATTTAACCTGCCTCCTTTCATTGCAGTAGCCCTTCACTCTTCTAAGTGAGATGATCACCATGATTCTTTCCAATAATTCTCATCACTTCCCACATACTTTCTTCTTGGCTGGCATACCAGGACTGACTGCTGCCCACATTTGGATCTCACTTCCCTTTTGCTTCATGTTCTTCCTGGCAGTGACCGGAAATTGTGTCCTGCTTTTTCTTATCTGGACCAAGCGCAGCCTTCACCAGCCCATGTTTTTCTTTCTTGCCATGCTCTCCTTTGTTGACCTGGTTCTCTCTCTCTCCACTCTGCCCAAGATGCTTGCCATCTTCTGGTTTGGTGCTACAGCTATCAGCTCCCACTCCTGTCTTTCCCAGATGTTCTTCATCCATGCATTCTCTGCTATGGAGTCAGGAGTGCTGGTGGCCATGGCCATGGACCGTTTTGTGGCCATCTGTAACCCACTACATTATGCAACCATTCTTAGCCCAGTTGTTGTTGCCAAGATTGGAGGTCTGGTGGTGCTACGAGGTGTGGGGTTGACCATCTCCTTTCCAAGCTTGGCCTATCGGCTGCCCTACTGTGGCTCTCACACAATTGCCTATACCTACTGTGAGCATATGGCAGTAGTAAAGTTGGCCTGTGGGGCCACCACTGTGGATAACCTCTATGACTTTGCTGTAGCAATCTTTCTTGGTGTGGGGGATGTGGCCTTTATTGCTTACTCCTATGGGCAGATTGTGAGAACTGTGATTCATTTTCCTTCACCTGAGGCACGTGCTAAAGCAGGCAGCACATGTACAGCTCAAGTCTGTGTCATCCTCTTCTTCTATGGACCAGGCTTTCTTTCTGTGGCCATGCAGCGCTTTGGCCCACCCACGGCCTCTGCTGCTAAGGTCATCCTTGCCAATCTCTACTTGCTCTTTCCACCTGCACTAGACCCCATTGTCTATGGAGTCAAGACCAAGCAGATCCGGGAGCTGCTGTTTAAAATGCTAAGGCCCAAGCAGATTGATCCCACCTGAATACAGTTCTCATCAGCTGGATCTCAGGGCAATGGTGGTCCTGCCCTGTGGGGTGGGAGCCCCACATCCCATGTCATTTACCTGGTAGGGACAGTCAAGAGAAAAGCAAATAAAGTTTTCTTGAATCTTTGGAAGTTGGGAAATCTCTTCTGAAGTCTATATAGTGTTTAGATATTGGGATGGAAAACAGAAGTGCTGGGTGGGGTATCTCAAGCAAGTAATTTTTTTTTGTAATTTTTTTTTAAATTTACACATAATGTATTATTTGGAATTTATAAGGAAATTTTCTTATATTCTTAGTTTGTTGAGTATTTTTATTATGAAAGATTTCTAGATTTTGTCACACATTCTTTCTGCATTAATTGAAAGGTTCATGTGTCTTCTCCCTTTATTTCATTAATGTTAGGTAATACATTTATTGATTCTCTTATCTCGAACCACCTTGCATTTCTGGGATAAACAACAATTGGTCATGGTATATAATCCTTTTACTATGCTGTTGCCTTTGTTTTTTGTTGTTGTTGTTGTTTTTGTTTTTGTTTTTTAATTAACACATAATGTATTATTTGCCCCAGGGTACATGTCTGTGAATCATCAGGCTTACACATTTCA